>OY726522.1:81611227-82236545 GCA_963383655.1 Bathymodiolus septemdierum
CAACACCAGGAGTAGTAATGTTAGTAGTTAACTTGACTAGTAATACAAAACCAGGAGTAGTGAATGTTAGTAGTTAACTGACTATAATACAACACCAGGAGTAGTGAATGTTAGTAGTTAACTGACTATAATACAACACCAGGAGTAGTGAATGTTAGTAGTTAACTGACTACAATACAAAACCAGGTGTAGTGAATGTTAGTAGTTAACTGACTATAATACAAAACAAGGAGTAGTGAATGTTAGTAGTTAACTGACTATAATACAACACCAGGGGTAGTAAATGTTAGTAGTTAACTGACTATAATACAAAACAAGGAGTAGTGAATGTTAGTAGTTAACTGACTATAATACAAAACCAGGAGTAGTGAATGTTAGTAGTTAACTGACTACAATACAAAACCAGGAGCAGTGGATGTTAGTAGTTAACTGACTACAATAACAAACCAGGAGTAGTGAATGTTAGTAGTTAACTGACTATAATTCAAAACAGGAGTAGTGAATGTTAGTAGTTAACTGACTACAATACAAAACCAGGAGCAGTGGATGTTAGTAGTTAACTGACTACAATAACAAACCAGGAGTAGTGAATGTTAGTAGTTAACTGACTACAATACAAAACCAGGTGTAGTGAATGTTAGTAGTTAACTGACTATAATACAAAACCAGGAGTAGTGAATGTTAGTAGTTAACTGACTATAATACAACACCAGGAGTAGTGAATGTTAGTAGTTAACTGACTATAATACAACACCAGGAGTAGTGAATGTTAGTAGTTAACTGACTACAATACAAAACCAGGAGTAGTGAATGTTAGTAGTTAACTGACTACAATACAAAACCAGGTGTAGTGAATGTTAGTAGTTAACTGACTATAATACAACACCAGGTGTAGTGAATGTTAGTAGTTAACTGACTATAATACAACACCAGGAGAAGTGAATGTTAGTAGTTAACTGACTATAATACAAAACTAGGAGCAGTGAATGTTAGTAGTTAACTAACTATAATACAAAACCAGGAGTAATGAATGTTAGTAGTTAACTGACTACAATACAAACCCAGGAGTAGTGAATGTTAGTAGTTAACTGACTATAATGCAACACCAGGAGTAGTGAATGTTAGTAGTTAACTGACTATAATACAACACCAGGAGTAGTGAATGTTAGTAGTTAACTGACTATAATACAACACCAGGAGTAGTGAATGTTAGTAGTTAACTGACTACAATACAACACCAGGAGTAGTGAATGTTAGTAGTTAACTGACTATAATACAAAACCAGGAGTAGTAAATGTTAGTAGTTAACTGACTATAATACAACACCAGGAGTAGTGAATGTTAGTAGTTAACTGACTACAATACAACACCAGGAGTAGTGAATGTTAGTAGTTAACTGACTATAATACAAAACCAGGAGTAGTAAATGTTAGTAGTTATCTGACTACAATACAAAACTAGGAGTAGTGAATGTTAGTAGTTAACTGACTATAATACAAAACCAGGAGCAGTGAATGTTAGTAGTTAACTGACTACAATACAAAACCAGGAGTAGTGAATGTTAGTAGTTATCTGACTATAATACAAAACCAGGAGTAGTGAATGTTAGTAGTTAACTGACTATAATACAACACCAGGTGTAGTGAATGTTAGTAGCTAACTGACTATAATACAAAACCAGGAGTAGTGAATGTTAGTAGTTAACTGACTATAATACAACACCAGGAGTAGTGAATGTTAGTAGTTAACTGACTATAATACAAAACAAGGAGTAGTGAATGTTAGTAGTTAACTGACTATAATACAACACCAGGAGAAGTGAATGTTAGTAGTTAACTGACTATAATAACAAACCAGGAGTAGTGAATGTTAGTAGTTAACTGACTATAATACAACACCAGGAGTAGTAAATGTTAGTAGTTAACTGACTATAATACAAAACCAGGAGTAGTGAATGTTAGTAGTTAACTGACTACAATACAAAACCAGGAGCAGTGAATGTTAGTAGTTAACTGACTATAATACAACACCAGGAGTAGTGAATGTTAGTAGTTAACTGACTACAATACAAAACCAGGAGTAGTGAATGTTAGTAGTTAACTGACTATAATACAAAACAAGGAGTAGTGAATGTTAGTAGTTAACTGACTACAATACAACACCAGGAGTAGTAAATGTTAGTAGTTAACTGACCATAATACAAAACAAGGAGTAGTGAATGTTAGTAGTTAACTGACTATAATACAACACCAGGTGTAGTGAATGTTAGTAGTTAACTGACTATAATACAACACCAGGAGCAGTGAATGTTAGTAGTTAACTGACTATAATACAACACCAGGAATAGTGAATGTTAGTAGTTAACTGATTATAATACAAAACCAGGAGTAGTGAATGTTAGTAGTTAACTGACTATCATACAACACCAGGAGTAGTGAATGTTAGTCGTTAACTGACTACAATACAAAACCAGGAGTAGTGAATGTTAGTAGTTAACTGACTACAATACAAAACCAGGAGCAGTGAATGTTAGTAGTTAACTGACTATAATACAACACCAGGAGTAGTGAATGTTAGTAGTTAACCGACTATAATACAAAACCAGGAGCAGTGAATGTTAGTAGTTAACTGACTACAATACAAAACCAGGAGTAGTGAATGTTAGTAGTTAACTGACTATAATGCAACACCAGGAGTAGTGAATGTTAGTAGTTAACTGACTACAGTACAACACCAGGAGTAGTGAATGTTAGTAGTTAACTGACTACAATCCAAAACCAGGAGTAGTAAATGTTAGTAGTTAACTGACTATAATACAAAACCAGGAGAAGTGAATGTTAGTAGTTAACTGACTACAATGCAAAACCAGGAGTAGTAAATGTTAGTAGTTAACTGACTACAATGCAAAACCAGGAGTAGTGAATGTTAGTAGTTAACTGACTATAATACAACACCAGGAGTAGTGAATGTTAGTAGTTAACTGACTATAATACAACACCAGGAGTAGTGAATATTAGTAGTTAATTGACTATAATACAACACCAGGAGTAGTGAATGTTAGTAGTTATCTGACTACAATACAAAACCAGGAGTAGTGAATGTTAGTAGTTATCTGACTATAATACAAAACCAGGAGTAGTGAATGTTAGTAGTTAACTGACTATAATACAACACCTGGAGTAGTGAATGTTAGTAGTTATCTGACTACAATACAAAACCAGGAGTAGTGAATGTTAGTAGTTATCTGACTACAATACAAAACCAGGAGTAGTGAATGTTAGTAGTTAACTGACTATAATACAAAACCAGGAGTAGTGAATGTTAGTAGTTATCTGACTACAATACAAAACCAGGAGTAGTGACTGTTAGTAGTTATCTGACTACAATACAAAACCAGGAGTAGTGAATGTTAGTAGTTAACTGACTATAATACAAAACCAGGAGTAGTGAATGTTAGTAGTTATCTGACTACAATACAAAACCAGGAGTAGTGAATGTTAGTAGTTATCTGACTACAATACAAAACCAGGAGTAGTGAATGTTAGTAGTTATCTGACTACAATACAAAACCAGGAGTAGTGAATGTTAGTAGTTAACTGACTATAATACAAAACCAGGAGTAGTGAATGTTAGTAGTTAACTGACTACAATACAAAACCAGGAGCAGTGAATGTTAGTAGTTAACTGACTATAATACAAAACCAGGAGTAGTGAATGTTAGTAGTTATCTGACTACAATACAAAACCAGGAGTAGTGAATGTTAGTAGTTATCTGACTACAATACAAAACCAGGAGTAGTGAATGTTAGTAGTTAACTGACTATTAGTAATAGAATGAAAAACAAGACATACCACATTGTCGGAACAATTGTAAAATCAAATATCAAAATTGTAGAAAGCGCCAAATTCGACATCCCTAACACACAAATATAAGACCGGTCAATTTCCTAGCTTGCTACAGGCACTTCAATAAAAAGTGGCGGGGTTAAGCTAGTTTTATGGGTCCTTCTTAGTGTGCAACCTGCTGTTTGTAAGTAATTACGTTAAGGATATAAATATTACATTATAATATCATGATCAATTACCGGTAGTCAAAGACATTAAAGTTCATCGATCTTGTACTGTTAAGATAATTTTTCACGCCGTTCCCAGTATTAATTATCATGATGACAATAATAGAGATTTAATAAATCCATATTTAATCTCAGAACTAAAGAATGCAATATCATGCTCTGGTAGCCATGAACCTATAAATAACATGTATTCATACAACATACAAGCCGACTAGACTAGACATGATCAGAGAGTGGAACTTTTACCAGGAAATAATGCTGTAATATAAAGCTAAATACCATTATGTATATAGACTGCTTGGGGAAGGAATCAAATATTGAAAATTCACTTGGCCACCGATAATATACCGTGATGCTACTAACGAAAGAGGACATCATAGACAATGTTAGGTCTGTTTTGTGTTCCTTTAGAATTGCAACCAAGATAGTTTTCTGTGTTGTGCTTGTTTTCGTTCTGTGTTTTGTACCCAATGTTACCTGTATCTCTGGATTGTCCATTCGTGATTGCCCCTTCGGTTTTCTCTAAGGTTTACTTATGAACAACTGTATCTTAACATCGTTATATTACTAGGTCTGCCAAAGGTTCAACGAAACCTCTTTTCAAATTATTATCATCTATTTAGCGGTCGAAACCAGTGTTCTAGAGTTACTGCGTTCCTTTATTCGTAGGAAGCAGACTTCTTTCAGGTACATCTCGAGCAAAATGAAAAGAAACTAACCAGATCATATAATTACTTGATTCGCTGTGCATATGATGACCTTTCAGTGAATAATTCCATGTTGATCTCATCTATTCCATTTGGACGGACTTGAAATAACGGATACCATATATACAGCTAGGTCTGCTTCATACCTTGACGTACACATATTACTTGACAACGAGGACTTGTTGAGAACGAAACTCCAGCATAAGAGAGATGACATCAAATTTTCCATTGTGAACTTTCCATCTATATGTAGCAACATGTTAGGTGCACCTGTAGATGTATTAGATCTAAGAGTTGGTAAGATAGTACAGAGCTTGTGTTTCCTATCAAGATGATCTTGAAAGGAGAGTACTGCTGACAAGGTAGGAGAGTACTGCTGACAAGGTAGGAGAGTACTGCTGACAAGGTAGGAGAGTACTGCTGACAAGGTAGGAGAGTACTGCTGACAAGGTAGGAGAGTACTGATGACAAGGTAGGAGAGTACTGCTGACAAGGTAGGAGAATACTGATGATAAGGTAGGAAAGTACTGCTGACGAGGTAGGAAAGTACTGCTGACAAGGTAGGAGAGTACTGCTGACAAGGTAGGAGAGTACTGCTGACAAGGTAGGAGAGTACTGATGACAAGGTAGGAAAGTACTGATGACAAGGTAGGAGAGTACTGCTGACAAGGTAGGAGAGTACTGCTGACAAGGTAGGAGAGTACTGCTGACAAGGTAGGAGAGTACTGCTGACAAGGTAGGAGAGTACTGCTGACAAGGTAGGAGAGTACTGCTGACAAGGTAGGAGAGTACTGATGACAAGGTAGGAGAGTACTGCTGACAAGGTAGGAGAGTACTGATGACAAGGCAGGAAAGTACTGATGACAAGGTAGGAGAGTACTGCTGACAAGGTAGGAGAGTACTGATGACAAGGTAGGAGAGTACTGCTGACAAGGTAGGAGAGTACTGATGACAAGGTAGGAGAGTACTGCTGACAAGGTAGGAGAGTACTGATGACAAGGTAGGAGAGTACTGCTGACAAGGTAGGAGAGTACTGATGACAAGGTAGGAGAGTACTGCTGACAAGGTAGGAGAGTACTGATGACAAGGTAGGAGAGTACTGCTGACAAGGTAGGAGAGTACTGCTGACAAGGTAGCTAGAGATCCAGGTGTTTACTTCTGCAGGACAAGAGAGATGACATCAAATTTTCCAATGTTAACTTTTCATCTATATGTTACAACATCTTAGGTGCACGTGTATATGTATTAGATCTATCCAGAAACGCACCGTGCGCACTGAATTAGATATCTACGTTTTTATTACTATCACTTGGTCGATACCTCTGCTGGTGGATTATTAGTCCCCGAGGGTATCATATGCCCTGTAGTCAGTGCTTCGGCACTGACATGGTTTATTAGATATATTTGTTATTGAAATTTACAGCTCCTAAAACTTTTAAAATTATTATGTTTTCCAACATTTCGACTTTGAGCGTACCTGATGAAGGTTATTCTAGAAACGCGCCGTGAGCACTAAACTTGATATCTACGTTTTTATTAAGATAGTACTATAGTTTCTATCAGGATGTTCTTGAAGGAGAACTGTTGGCGACAAGGAAGCTATAGAGCCTCGGGTTTCTACATGTAAAAGATAAAAGTTAAATGCAGATCACACATGAATCATAATAGAACCATTTCTGCACATATTTAGTGTAAAAATCTATAAATAGAATGACACTAGCAATTACAAAACCAGATTAACAAAACTACAGTAAAGTACATGAACATAAAGACAAAATATCACGGGATTTGACATAAAACACTATGTGATGGCGGTTTTTATTACGGAAATACGTTTGTAATAATTAGACAATTAATCTAGATGATCCATTTTTTCAAATATATTCAAGTGATGTAATTTGTTTGAGAGATTTTTTGTGTTGAAAATATTAATTTACTTTTCTCGTGTGTATTATGCAATATCAAGCAGAATCAACAGAGCTTAGGACAAACAATGGTAGAATGCATTAACATATAACATTTTGTATCAGTAACGATTACCACATAAAAAAAACTGACTGACAAAATAATAGATGTTTATCAGACATTGAGATAATGTCCGTCACACCAGACACAACTCATTTAGCCGTTAATTAATTCCATTGACAAATAAATTGCATGTTCTCTAATCAAATGAATTATTTCAAGCAATTTATTAAACAATCGTTATTGAAATTATATAATATAATGTAACATTTCAGTAATTATTAAATAAAGTGCAAGGGGGATATCAGAAGTCGACATCCAAAGTGATTGTTTACTTATCCTTACTGTGTAAGTACAGCAATACACAGAACATAAATAAACATAACAACATGCATGACAAAGGGAAAAAAGTTACTTTCATGAAACCTAGCGTCGTAAGAGATAGACAGAGATATAACAAAAGCGGAAAAAGAAAAGTTTAAGATACCAAAGAGGTAATCATAAGCCGTAAATCGAAGGACAGACAATACAATGGCCACAAGATACCAAAGAGGTAATCAGAAGCCGTAAATCGAAGGACAGACAATACAATGGCCACAAGATACCAAAGTGGTAATCAGAAACCGTAAATAGGACAGACAATACAATGGCCACAAGATACCAAAGAGGTAATCAGAAGCCGTAAATCGAAGGACAGAAAATACAATGGCCACAAGATACCAAAGTGGTAATCAGAAACTGTAAATAGGACAGACAATACAATGGCCACAAGATACCAAAGAGGTAATCAGAAGCCGTAAATCGAAGAACAGACAATACAATGGCCACAAGATACCAAAGTGGTAATCAGAAACCGTAAATAGGACAGACAATACAATGGCCACAAGATACCAAAGAGGTAATCAGAAGCCGTAAATCGAAGAAAGACAGAAAATACAATGGCCACAAGATACCAAAGTGGTAATCAGAAACCGTAAATATGACAGACAATACAATGGCCACAAGATACCAATGAGGTAATCAGAAGCCGTAAATCGAAGGACAGACAATACAATGGCCACAAGATACCAAAGTGGTAATCAGAAACCGTAAATAGGACAGACAATACAATGGCCACAAGATACCAAAGAGGTAATCAGAAGCCGTAAATCGAAGAAGGGCAGAAAATACAATGGCCACAAGATACCAAAGAGGTAATCAGAAGCCGTAAATCGAAGGACAGAAAATACAATGGCCACAAGATACCAAAGTGGTAATCAGAAGCCGTAAATCGAAGAAGGACAGAAAATACAATGATCACAAGATACCAAAGAGGTAATCAGAAGCCGTAAATCGAAGAAAGACAGAAAATACAATGGCCACAAGATACCAAAGTGGTAATCAGAAACCGTAAATAGGACAGACAATACAATGGCCACAAGATACCAAAGAGGTAACCAGAAGCCGTAAATCGAAGGACAGAAAATACAATGGCCAAAAGGACAAAAGGACAAACAACAACCTTCAAATTAATACACAGAAAACTAAAGATCGAGCTACAAGAACCCCACTAAAATCTGGGGGTGAACATAGCTGTTCCGGAAGAGTAACAATTTCTGCTCGACATGTGGCACCTGTCTTGTTACTATTGTTACACGATGGGTGACTTATAAGAGGGAGAATTTGCTTATCTTTTGCAAGTTTTTAGGTTGGATCCGCATTGTTCATCTTCTTAGTTTTCTCTGCTGCGTTGTATTGTGCGATAAGTTTTGTTTGTCTTCGTCATATATCTTGTATGACCTATGTTGCCAGTGTCTCTGGATTGCCGTTCGGGTTTCTCTACCGTTTACATACAAGTCATGAATGCGGAATGGCCCGAATGGCGAATACGACAACGGAACATTTCCGTGGTGATTTGTGACACAGATACCACATATATCCGTAGCAGAATGCTAATTTGAACGACAAGTTCAAACACCATCGGTAGTGTAATGGTTAGTATGCTCGCCTAGAGTGCGGTAGATCGTGGGTTCCTGCCTCTGTTCGGGTCAAACAAAAGAGTGTACTCCGGAAGGACAAACAATTCCTGCTCAATTTGTGGCACGCGTCGTGTTATTGTTTTTACAAGTCCAATAAAAACTCACGGAAGACAATAGTTAGTGTTCTGGATTTATATAAAACAGCCATTCAAGAATATGGACTGTTTTCACATTTATCAAAGGCATGATTGGTGGTGTTTAATTTCATGGCAATGATGAATATGTCGATTGACACAGTAAGTTCTTCTTATTCAGATTTCAATTACAATTTTGTTTCACTCTGACTGAGCATCAATGCCAGCAAATACATTTTTTTGAAGTCGAATAAGTGGTATTTTATATTGTCATTCTAACATTAGCTAAACTGTCAAAACATTCTGAAGAGAATTTCGTCATAATCGACAAAAAATCTCACGATTCATGACAAAAAAACAAAATATACTTTTTTTCGACACAGTTAACACACGATAATCAAACTTCAGTCGTATTAACAACATGATCGCTTCGGTGTGTAATGGTTAGCATCTAATTTGTATTAGCTGCTTCTCAGCTGAGCACTCTGCCATAAGGAGTAAGAGCAAAGAGTGCTTGGTTCAGAGTCGGGAGTGTAGCGACATGTCTATCCATTAACTAGTACTATTAAAATCCAGCTGGCGTGTCGAGTTAAAAATTGCCATCATCTCATCAAAATGTTATTTGTTTTCGGCCTGATATGGCGTTAAACGGCAATCACTCACTCGCTCATTGTAATAGATTAAAAAAAGACGTAGATTTAGCAAACCAACAGTTGAGTAAGCAGAAACATAACGTTTGTGCTATGAACAAAATAAAATACTTAATTATCATTGTAAACGATGTAAACAAGTTTTGAAAATGACAGAAAAATCTTAAAAGAAAATAAAAGGAAAAACAAACTCGATACAGTCCCAAAAAACCGTAGAAAGGTAAACTCGATACAGTCCCAAAAAACCGTAGAAAGGTAAACTCGATACAGTCCCAAAAGTCAACAGAAAAAACCGTAGAAAGGTAAACTCGATACAGTCCCAAAAGTCAACAGAAAAAACCGGAGAAAGGTAAACTCGATACAGTCCCAAAAGTCAATAGAAAAAACCGTAGAAAGGTAAACTCGATACAGTCCCAAAAGTCAACAGAAAAAACCGTAGAAAGGTAAACTCGATACAGTCCCAAAAGTCAACAGAAAAAAACCGTAGAAAGGTAAACTCGATACAGTCCCAAAAGTCAACAGAAAAAACCGTAGAAAGGTAAACTCGATACAGTCCCAAAAGTCAACAAAAAAACCGTAGAAAGGTAAACTCGATACCGTCCCAAAAGTCAACAGAAAAAACCGTAGAAAGGTAAACTCGATACAGTCCCAAAAGTCAATAGAAAAAACCGTAGAAAGGTAAACTCGATACAGTCCCAAAAGTCAATAGAAAAAACCGTAGAAAGGTAAACTCGATACAGTCCCAAAAGTCAACAGAAAAAACCGTAGAAAGGTAAACTCGATACAGTCTCAAAAGTCAACAGAAAAAACCGTAGAAAGGTAAACTCGATACAGTCCCAAAAGTCAATAGAAAAAACCGTAGAAAGGTAAACTCGATACTGTCCCAAAAGTCAATAGAAAAAACCGTAGAAAAGTAAACTCGATACAGTCCCAAAAGTCAACAGAAAAAACCGTAGAAAGGCAAACTCGATACAGTCCCAAAAGTCAATAGAAAAAACCGTAGAAAGGTAAACTCGATACAGTCCCAAAAGTCAACAGAAAAAACCGTAGAAAGGCAAACTCGATACAGTCCCAAAAGTCAACAGAAAAAACCGTAGAAAAGAAAACTCGATACAGTCCCAAAAGTCAACAGAAAAAACCGTAGAAAGGTAAACTCGATACAGTCCAAAAGTCAACAGAAAAAACCGTAGAAAGGCAAACTCGATACAGTCCCAAAAGTCCACAGAAAAAACCGTAGAAAGGTAAACTCGATACAGTCCCAAAAGTCAATAGAAAAAACCGTAGAAAGGCAAACTCGATACAGTCCCAAAAGTCAACAGAAAAAACCGTAGAAAAGTAAACTCGATACAGTCCCAAAAGTCAACAGAAAAAACCGTAGAAAGGTAAACTCGATACAGTCCCAAAAGTCAACAGAAAAAACCGTAGAAAGGTAAACTCGATACAGTCCCAAAAGTCAACAGAAAAAACCGTAGAAAGGTAAACTCGATACCGTCCCAAAAGTCAACAGAAAAAAACGTAGAAAGGTAAACTCGATACAGTCCCAAAAGTCAATAGAAAAAACCGTAGAAAGGTAAACTCGATACAGTCCCAAAAGTCAATAGAAAAAACCGTAGAAAGGTAAACTCGATACAGTCCCAAAAGTCAACAGAAAAAACCGTAGAAAGGTAAACTCGATACAGTCTCAAAAGTCAACAGAAAAAACCGTGGAAAGGTAAACTCGATACAGTCCCAAAAGTCAATAGAAAAAACCGTAGAAAGGTAAACTCGATACAGTCCCAAAAGTCAATAGAAAAAACCGTAGAAAAGTAAACTCGATACAGTCCCAAAAGTCAACAGAAAAAACCGTAGAAAGGCAAACTCGATACAGTCCCAAAAGTCAATAGAAAAAACCGTAGAAAGGTAAACTCGATACAGTCCCAAAAGTCAACAGAAAAAACCGTAGAAAGGTAAACTCGATACAGTCCCAAAAGTCAACAGAAAAAACCGTAGAAAGGTAAACTCGATACAGTCCCAAAAGTCAACAGAAAAAACCGTAGAACGGTAAACTCGATACAGTCCCAAAAGTCAACAGAAAAAACCGTAGAAAGGTAAACTCGATACAGTCCCAAAAGTCAATAGAAAAAACCGTAGAAAGGTAAACTCGATACAGTCCCAAAAGTCAACAGAAAAAACCGTAGAAAGGTAAACTCGATACAGTCCCAAAAGTCAACAGAAAAAACCGTAGAATGGTAAACTCGATACAGTCCCAAAAGTCAACAGAAAAAACCGTAGAAAGGTAAACTCGATACAGTCTCGAAAGTCAACAGAAAAAACCGTAGAAAGGTAAACTCGATACAGTCCCAAAAGTCAATAGAAAAAACCGTAGAAAGGTAAACTCGATACAGTCCCAAAAGTCAATAGAAAAAACCGTAGAAATGTAAACTCGATACAGTCCCAAAAGTCAACAGAAAAAACCGTAGAAAGGTAAACTCGATACAGTCCCAAAAGTCAACAGAAAAAACCGTAGAAAGGTAAACTCGATACAGTCCCAAAAGTCAACAGAAAAAACCGTAGAACGGTAAACTCGATACAGTCCCAAAAGTCAACAGAAAAAACCGTAGAAAGGTAAACTCGATACAGTCCCAAAAGTCAATAGAAAAAACCGTAGAAAGGTAAACTCGATACAGTCCCAAAAGTCAACAGAAAAAACCGTAGAAAGGTAAACTCGATACAGTCCCAAAAGTCAACAGAAAAAACCGTAGAATGGTAAACTCGATACAGTCCCAAAAGTCAACAGAAAAAACCGTAGAAAGGTAAACTCGATACAGTCTCGAAAGTCAACAGAAAAAACCGTAGAAAGGTAAACTCGATACAGTCCCAAAAGTCAACAGAAAAAACCGTAGAAAGGCAAAATCGATACATCTAGCACACAAGTACATGACAGTGTCACTAAAACAAGACAAGATAGTGCCGAATATTTAACAAACGTAATTACAATGTACATTTTAATAGACTATTTCCCTTTCATAAATAACATTATCCCTGTCTCAAACACACATGCACGCACGCACGAACAAAACCCCTCCATCCACCCCCCCCCCCCCCCCCCCCCCCACACGGACCGGCGTTAGTAAAATAACGTATGGTGCTTGTGTGAGTACAATTCTTACCTATATCATACATCAACAAATCATTTCTACGGTTCTGATAGAGTATACACATTGTTAATAATATTACTATCTATTCTTGTAAATATTTGCATTTAGACATATCCCCTTTTCATAGATTTGTTAACCAATACTGATTAAACTATCTTTAATTCCTCTGTGTACTGGTTGTATTGTGCAGTCATTTCATATTTGTTAGAAATACACGGATATTCATATGTATTTATCTGATTCTAAGCAAAATGAAGACACACAAGATTATATGATAATTATCACGGGACGGTCATTAGTTTTGTTTTTTAATTATTATAATGGGAATGAAAGGAAATAAACTATTTCATATTCAAAGGATAAAATCTGATAAATAAGAATAGAAAATTGGAAAATACAAACATTATTATTTAAATCACATATTCGTCAAATTACTCCATCAACATGGGATTTGTATTTGAAAATGTTTTAAATGTCAATCCAGTCAGGTGAAACGAACTCTAATTATATTGAGATAATTAAGGAATATTGTCAATTTTTAAGATATTTTACAATTGGATTCTATTATGAGACATTGAACTTTCCATTGTTTTATATTAGCTGATATCCATTGAAACATCGTGGATAGCCCATGACTGGTAACCATCCGATACCCTCCACTCATCAGCCGTGGGTCAATTCATATGAAAACCGGCGTTTCGGATCTGATCCGTGGTTAGTAGTTTCCATAGCAACATGATACTCAAATTTAACCTATTAGACTGATTGAACAGGTTATGAATGATACGATCTGACTAATCGATACAGCATTAATCGTCGATAACCAGCAGGGTACTGGCAACCCGTTTATCTCCTCTTATCATTTTAATTTTCAAGGACATCCGATTCTTTTCATAAGAACCAGTCTGTGAGAAAACCATCAAAATGGTCTAAATCCAAAATATTCCAATTGGTCTGATATTTTGCATATAAGATACCTTATAGGTTACTATTATTTATGCAAAATATTTGGAAATAATATCAAGTCGTTTTTTGTGTATGCAGATTAATCTACAATGGTCATTTTGTGTACTACCAGAAGGCTGTTTCAGGCCCCTTTTAAGATGTTTTGACATGCAATTATTCATTGTTATTGAAAAATAAGAGCTTATTATTAACACATATTCTAATCAACCATAAAAAAAGAAAGAAAATTTAGAAAAATCTTAAAGTTTTAACATTTTTCAATAGACTTATTCGCAATTCCATATCGCATGGTTTTGAAAAAGGGCTGAATTAGCAAAATTTGACGATTTTTAAAAGCCTCAATCTCTTAAGATCATGTTTCGATTTCAATAATATGTCATATTACATGAAAATTATATATTTATCTACCAAATACAAGAAATTGGTGCTCGGCAAATGATCACTTCATATTAAAAAATAACAATTAAAACATGTGCATGATAGCAATTTTGGTATATTTTCGATTTTTATAAAGGTTTCAATAAAACTACAAATGGTTTACAAAAGTCAAAATGCATAACAGTTAATGACTTGATTAATGTAAAATGAGTATTATGTATTTAGTATTATGTATTCAGTATCTCAGTTTTTCCCAAATATAATAACAAAAAAACATTAAATTTGGGGTAAAAAGGGGCATTTTCTTCTAAATAATGTTGTGAAAATGCAGACAAAGTGTGAGATTCGCGCAATCTTGCACATAATATAAAACATAAAAGAGGGACATTTTCTCAGTTTTGAATGGACTATTCCTTATTAGCAACATGCATTTTATTTTCTACACAACAATGTTCAGATTTATCCAAATTTAATTTCATATTAAAATCTCCAACAATTCCACAATTAGAACATGTGAATCAAATGTTATCTGAAGTTCATTTTTGCTTGTTTTTATCAAAGACAAACAGAAATATTCCAAATTGCATAACCATTTATTGTACAACTACATGTAACAAAAACAATATACACAGATAATTTGATTACTTTGATGCAGACATTGCATTAGAAATGTTGACCATTAACATCAGTAATTAAGCATCCTAGTATGTTAAACGAAGACAATTGCAAAATTAAATGAATACTCATGTTACAGATCTATATGAGCATGGAAAATTTTACAAATCATGGACATTTTATAGAAAATTTTGGAAGGATCTAAATGAAAAATACATACAGTGAAACCTGTATAAACCAAACCCTGAACAAACCAGAAACCTGTCTAAACCGGAAACCTGTCTAAACCAGACATCTTCTGAAGTCCATTCATATCAGTTTCAATGCATTTTGATTCTGTATAAACCGAACACCTGCATAAACCAATCAAATCCTTCAGTCCGAAAAGAGTTCGGTTTAGACAGGTTACACTGTAACTGAACAAATTACAATAAAGAAAAAAGAGGTTGCACGCAATGTCATGCTAAGGATACTCCCACTCGTTTCAAATTTGAACAAGATAATCAAACAAAAGTTGAAATCCAACAGAAATGAAAATATAAGAAAACCTTCAACTCATCAGGTCAAAGCTGTGTAGCAAATATGAAATTATTCTGCCCAGTAGTAGCTGAGACAAGTGTGGCCCAAATTGTTTGTAGACAAACGGACAACAAACTGACATGGTGACTGCAGTATGCCCCCTTTTACAAGTGGGGGTATAATTCCGAAGATTTAACCATATTTTGACTAGTTTCCATTTAAGGTATCTAAAACAATAGAACTTTCTTTGCAAATTGATTAGCTCGTTTGAATGTAATAATACCAGAGTCAGTTAAGATAATATAAAACAAAATGAACAGATACATGCATGAACAGCTGAGTGACATCCTCAATCAGATGTTTTTTTATACAATGTACATATCTGCAATAGAATTATGCCTAAGTATACAAAAATGTCGTGTATACTGTTGAGAAAAGCTAAATTTATTCAGAGCAATGAAAATGACAAATTTGGCTGTTCAAGAGACACCTTCACTGTACAAGAATATAATAAAGGAACTATCTTGTATATAAATACCTATTAAATAATTCCTTTCTAAATTAACTACATACAATTGATTGCATCATGCAATTATGAAATACATTAGTAATACTATATTTTGTTCATAATGGATATGGTCATTAAAAAGAACAACACATTATCATACTCATGTTACAGATCTATATGAGCCTACAAAAATTTGACACATCATGGAAACTTTTTTAATTTTTTTGTAAGGATCTAAATGAAATTGTACGATGTTGCATTTATTTGACGACCTATGATTGAATAAAATCATTCCTAAAAATAACGATGAAGACAGAGCCATATATGGAAATCTAGAGAATAAGATTAATACGCTTTACTGGCCAGTGGAAAATTCCATTTCTAAAAATAACGATAGAAGCAGACTGTAGCATTGTGAAATCCATTATTGCATAATTTGACCCTTGACGCTCTCCGAAATAAAGAAATATTGTAATCGATAACTGAGACGACGTATTTGACCAGGCTCTATATATATATGTGTGTGTATTTTGATTTAGCATAATTAAACACAACTGCAAGAAAGATGATGATTTATATTTTCTTCTAAAATAACACAGTAAAAAAACTCTTCTTTGAGACACAATACAGAAGGTCAATGGGTTTTCCATGCTAAGATGTTTGTCTTAGATTGAGAAATTTCAAAGGTTATTTCTTCTAGTATGTCTGATAGAATGTTCAAACATAATTGTGGATCATCCAAAACATTGGATATTTCAACTACTCCACATTCATCACAGCCTGTTGAGTGCTCGTGATTGCAACTTTCTTTGAAGGCAGCTGTAGAGCGATCACGAAGACTGTATGTTGTACAATGATCAATACATGACGATTCAATGTTCAAGTGGCCTTTCATTTCAAATTTAAGATGTTGATTTGCAGAGGAAAGAAGACTGTTAAGTTGCTCAATACGCTCTTCAGACAACTCAAAAGTTTGCCTCTTGGACACTGTTTTTGTCAGAACCTCTACAGCTTTCAATCCATCAGCTGTAATGTTATCCAAACCATGGAGATGTTTTTTCTGTGAAGAGACACAGACTTTCATGATGTTATATAGAGTAGATCTGCTAAATGTTTCATAGGCTTGATCCTTACAGTAGGCTAGATATCATATGTACTTATCAGTCTAGATGACATAATATTTCTCACTATCTTTGGGATAACTATTTCCACTCCGGACGAAAGCTGAAGCTTCTTGGTGCCTTACCCAACTGCTTGGTGATATGCAGGACTGCTAATAAATTCAATAAAGTGCAAAACCTTTGGCCTACATATGGGTGATCTAAATATCTTAGGTTTATTAATAATTTGCTCTGGCGACTCCAAAGTAGCATGCCTTCTTGCAACATCTATTTTTGAAACAGTCAAGCCTGGAATTAACTTCATCAGTTTTTCTTTTGAATACTTGTGTGCAAATAACGACAAAATTTGGATTTTGTTCAGACGATTATCTTGGTCCAAGTAAGCTTTAATCAGGGCTGTTGTTAAAACATCTGGTGTTTCCAGTTGATTCTTTGACTTGTATCTTTCTAATTCTCCATTATTTGCCAAGCTCAATAATTTCAGGTTTCTTAAAGCTAATATGCATCTTTGAAAATATATTGGAAAATTAAACTTAAAAATATGATCTTAAGAGAAAACTTATATTGATTACATGTAACATATTCATCTTAAATTTAACAGCCTTAGTATGAACCTCTCTGGCAATTTGCCAAAATCATAAAAAATCTTAACAAGGGATTTTTGGGGTTCCTAAATGAAGTTTCTTGCGATATTTGATACAAAAAAACATTTGATGTCAAAGGTAAATCATGTTTCTCGACCTTTGAAAAGTGTCTAAATATAGTATATTTTGGCGCCATTTCTTTAAATAAATCACTAATATGCAAATAAGGCTATTAACTGAAAAATAATGCAACAAAAACATTTTTTTCTTGGAAATCTTAACTTCTGAATACCCAAAGATTATGAAAATGTAAACATGTTTTACAACTTTTGACTACCCATTTGGACAATTGTTACGATTTTGCATGGATCTATCGCAGACTGGCTCTTAAAAGTTGTTTCTGTAATGTGATTGGCTGTAAAACAATTCGTTAGTACATCACTGTCGTCAAAGAGCTCCGGTCGGAATTGTTCTGTCATCATCCGGTAGAAGTCAATTATAGTGCTGCAAATGGAAAACTGTTCAGATGGATTTAATGTACCGAGAGAACATACAGCTAAATTATATATCGTTGGAAAGAGGATAATGGGGAGCATCGGAAAATTTGGTTCGTATGAATGAGAAATGGTCACGTTTTTCTAAAATCAGGGTTAAAGGTCAAATCTCAAAATCAAAAAAAAATTACAATAAAATTAAATTGCCTATTTTTTAAAAAAAAATCCTTTGCTAAATGAAAACAAAATGGATATATTTTTACAATAATGTTACAAATGATACGATTGTGGTCTATTTTTATCGTTATGTTTATACAACCCATGTTAAGATGGCGTCAATCTTGAACTATCTAATTTTCCTAAAAATTAACAACAAAAATTTAAACGGTACCTACATCCAAACAGGTTTTTGAATTTTCATTTTTTCTACAATAATTTTGTAGCTGATAAGTCAAAGTTATTTTCAAAGCTATCATGCATAAGTTATTAAGCTATAGTGCCTTAATTTCCGACTTCCTGTTGACCATAAATAACGAGAATTTTGTGTGCAATCAAATATTTACAATTAGCAGTCCTCCTTATTGGAAACATTTGTTTGATGCTCTAACGGTGCTGAAGATGGGTTGAGTAAGTCACAGAAACATTTAAGCAAAAAATAATTAATTATAAAAAATCGAGGCGAAGCCAGGACAGGAGACAACTTGTCTTTACGTACTGTTAAAATATCATTTCTCTGCACCACTCAAAGAAAGCTGATAGCCACAGTGAGGATAAGGCTTCATATACTACTGTCAATGCCCGTACAGCACTATTAAATTGTTTGCTGGTCATCATCTGCTCAACTGATCCAGCTGCATACACGGAAGATTCAATCAACAGATCTTTCAATCCACTATCACCCCAAAGTTTACCAATTGACGCAACAAAGCACGACATTGTATGAAAGCCTCCTAACCGGAGAATATGAGTTTTAAATGTGTCCTGTTTAGCCCATTCAACCTGTTTCACGATTGCATATAGTTGTTGGTCGAATGTTTGGATAGAATATGCTTGTCCCAAAGATTTTGTCATTCCTTGACACCTACGCATGGTTGTATATACCGTTGACATGTCACTTGGCTTTGCGTCTACAATTGGAGCATATGACACAACAGAATACTCAGGTCTGTATTCCGAAAGAGAACTGTTATATCCAGTCCAAAATGGTATAACTTGACATTCGACATCAATTACAGACATTGGAAAATTTTCAATATCTCTTGAAAGTGACCTCAAAATAACCCAAAGAATTTCAGAAACGTTTTCCATTTGTCCGGCACAATTTGAAATTATTTCAAAAGCTTTGGGAAAACGCTTTGGAATTCCTCGTACCTTTGGCTTTGAGAACGGTAGGCATGACGTTTGTGAAGAAGCATCATTAGTCATCTGAAAGGTTCTATCGTTGCTCTTTTTGATAGACACCTGTCGCATACATGAGTCTATAGGTGATGGGCGTGCTTGAAAGACTGCCCTTGCCATAGAATGGAAAGTGTCCTTGCCATCTATTATCTCTGTATTTATATCTATATTGTCAGCACCCTCTTGTATGAGACATCCACCTTGACAGACAGGAACAATGCCATCTGGGACATAAACGCCCTCTTTGATGCTTTCTTCCTCTTTCAAAGCAACACTTGTAAGGAACCGTCTCACCTCTGAATAGGAAGCACAGAAACCGTGAGAATTCAAGTTGTCAACCAATCCGCGTGAACCAAACTCGTGATACAACTGTACAGCCAACCCTAGATGGAAAGGGGTAAAAGTATGTTTGGAAAGCGAAACTATCAACTCTGTAATTCCAAGAATCTTTCTGATTTTATCGATTGGTACAGTGTACGGTTCAGATGGAGCTTTGTATACCTTTTCATCTATTAGCCAACAGATAAATTTAAGAAGTGATTGAGGCATTTTTTCGACGGAAATGGCAAGTGAAACTTCGTTTGCATTTGGATAACTCTGAATATCATGTCTTAAAATGCTTGCAGCTGAATGAAGTATGTGTTCTTGACTCTCTTGAGAAGTTTCTGTGGCCAACTCATGTTCTATCTCAGTCAGCCTTAACATTGATTTTAACTTACCCGCTGCAGCAATAGCATCACCTATTGTTAAGCACGAGCTGAACATGATATTTGACATGCCTTGACCGCGCTGTGGCTGAATTGTAATTCTGTCACCAAAGTGACCCAATAATTTTGCCTGAAGTTTTGCTGAAGGGTAGGTATCTGGCACGTCATTAGGCAAAAATGATCGATATTTGTCTAGTAAATGCGATATAAGAAATGCTTTCTTGTGCAGAAACAGGTCGTCGTGAATATTAGAAACGAGAGAACTAAAAGCAATGCCATGAACACTTTCGTCGTTGTTTTTACTCGTTTTCTCCGGTTTCAACTTCAGTAAATAATTCGTTGCGCATCCATTATGATAAGCAGCACGTTCAATAAAACCATCACTTTCAATGATTTTCATCATTGATAAATCATTACTTTCCTCAGCACATTTCGCTATTTTCTTTACGCGGTCGCGTGATTCCATTTTGTGCAGCTTTCTGTCCTTTTTAAATGTCTTTTTTTTACATAAGAAACATGTGTTAATATCCACAGAGACAGTTGATAATAGCGAGCGAGTTTGAACTTTATTAAGCTTATTTTCATATTGTTTGTCATAAGGATATTCAGCTGGATCCGTCAGATTATGCTCAACTTTAAACACTCGACAATTTCGTTTACTCGTATAAGATCGAAAACAAGATGGATGATAAAAAATCTTCACATCGGTAGAATATACGTTTTCGAGACAAGTCAATTCTTGAATCACTTTCTCAAAAACGGAATTTTTGCGTGTAGACATTGCCTCTACAAAACTGCTCTTCCCAACATCTCTCATATTTACTCCGCTCTGCTCAAGTGAAACGCGTTGACAAACGATGCATTTGTCCCATGAAATGTTTTCTCTTTTCTTTTTGGGGTTAGAGGGGTCGAGTTTTACTGGACTCTCAAAACTAGCCATAATATCTTAATAAACTTGGTTGTCAAAACTAATAACCAATATAATATATGAAGAACACAAATTAACAAATTCAATATGTACACAAAATTTGTGCAAAACTCCGTAGCTCAGAACTGATCACATTTTGAAACAAAATCAACTTAATACCAACTCTCTATTTCTCTAGCTAAATAAAAACAACGAAAACCGAAAAATAGAAACAAATCAGTTATTTACAAAATACCAGTAAAAACCGGAAAATATCGTATCCCAAAGGGTTCGGTTTGTGTATTACAAACAGTCGAAAATAATAACTATTTACAACAAAAGTTACTAAAGTGAAGCACTCGTTGACCTCAAATGCATTTCATTTATAATAAAATAACAAGTAAATATAACTAGTCGTCAATATTTGCTTATGACACGCCGTTTCAAAAACTCATTTATCGAGTGAATTGTCCTATTTAGTGACCGAAGACAGTAACACTCCTATCAATTATCGGATTGGTAATATTTCCGCATTAAAATCCGCCTTTGTAGGTAGAGGTTTTTTTTCGATTTATTTCTAAATAACACTGTATAAAATTGTGAAATTTGACACGGAGCAGCGCTAAAACATATAATTGTCTTTTTATTATAACAAAGCGCAATTTCATAACAATTGTTCAGATTATCAATGAAAATTATGTAAAAAAATGCATAGAAAAATAACAAAATTTATTATTCTAAATCTTTAAAAAGAATCATTATCAACAGATTTGTACTATCTGGTGTTAATATTTTATGCTTCGTCTTTCGAAAAATAATGCGACACATGCTCACGAATGTTGATAAAAAGGAATAGGTCGTATTTGAAAATAGCTACTAAATGTTTGTATCAAGGGGTACCTATAATAACACCTAGATAACTAAAAATGTGACCACAGAAACATCGTACGAACAAACGAATATGAAAATACAAACATTTATCTATGATTTGAACTCATTTTTAGCCGTATGTTATCTCGGTACATTAAACTCGAAAACTAGAAGGCCTACAGAAATAATTTGCAGTACTATTAGGCATGTTTGACATACAGGCGACGACAAAATGTAAGTATTATGATCATATAGTTTTATTATATCTTGAATCCAGAAGATGTCGTTATCGGTCGATTATTTTTGTTTGTTTTTACCTATATGTTTCTGTGGTTAACTTAATAGATTATTCAGATATAGATAAAATGATGGACATAGACAATGAAAAATGCTAATAATGAGATTGAAATCATCAAATAAAGCTATGAAAAGTAGTCTATATGTGTAATTAAAGTACACAAATCCTTTGTAATGGTTATATACATGATAGTTTGCACTGGCGTGCCACCATGAATAGTTTTAGACTTGCTACAGTAAAAAACACAATGCTTATTTACGTACATTTGTTCCGGCTCTGTCAGCCACTACTTTCCGGTTGGGCCCCGAAAATTGTTTTTCAGTAGAACCGGTTTTGTCTATGTAAAAAATTGAAAGAATATCGAAAACAGCTCAATATCACAATTATGTTTCCTTTTTGTAATTTATCTAAGGTTCATTATAACACTTGTCAAGGATATGTTCGACTTACAAATTGATAAAAAGAAAGAAAAAAAAATTGTCTTCAATGAATAAAAGTTGTGAAAAAAAAACCAACAGCACATAGTCAAAATATTTTACATGTGGATGTTTTGTATAACATTAAAAGAAAGAAATACAAAACGGTTTGTGCAGAATTGGCATTCGCCAAGTCACCTTCAACAGAATGGTCATGATTTTGTATAGAACTTATAATTCGTTTTCTTTATTTGCTATGCAGTTGGATTACTGCAATATTCAAAGTGTTTGAACAAAAGTAGGAACTCTCAATGTTTATATAAATATCAAGTAACTCTTATTGTTTTGGATTAATTTTTGTTTTCAAATAATATATTGAAGGACAATAAGAAATTTTGATTAAAAAAAAAAATTTTTTTTTTTACCTGTTTTCAATGAAATATTTGTACAGAAATGACAGTATTTGGAAATTTGTAAAAAAAAATTGCCATACCACTTCTTTAATACCCAGTTTTAGCAGCAATATTTTTAATTATGTACATTTGAAAATTTGTATTATACCACTCTAATATATTAGATAAATCATAAAGAAATAATTAGAATATTTTTATAGGCTAGAAAAGGCAATTTATTATAAATTATCATTATTTTATCAATGGTACTATTTTATCAGGATATGTTGCACTCCTGACATTATATTGCCATCAAGAAAAAGAAGAGTTATTAACTTAAAAACAATTCACAGGGGAAAAAATCAGTTGGTGTTCTTTCAAACATTAGTTTTACCAAGTTTTAATGATAATTGTTTCTTAAAGTAATATTTTTCTAGTTATTTGTAACTTGTTTACAGCCATACTTCTCGAAAATTCCAACTTATTTTTGAAATATACTATGCAAAAACATTTAAAACATGTATTAATCTAAATTAATATTGAAAATAGATGTTTAATGTACAATTACAAATATTTTTTGGATACGTAGACAATTAATTATATCAAATTTCAATGATTTTTAAATATTGATGTCAGGAGTGCAACATTTACAATGGTTAACCATAAATTATCTATAAGAAAATAGATAAATGCATTTATCATAAACTTTATCAAGTCAATTAATCTCCAATAGCTAATGAACCTAGAAAACATATTCCCTTGTCAGAGAATGTCTCTAGTATTAATACCTAATAGATATTAAATCATGAGACCATTTAAAATGAAAAAAAAATGCTTTATTACATAAAATTAAAAGCACATAAAATGTTATTGGCACTTTTAATTTTTTCAAACATTATTCTAAACTTGACAGAATCTCATTTTATTTAAATCATCCATATAAAAAGCTATAATTTAGACTGTGTAGAAGATCACTTAAAACTAGTAGCACTCCTGACATGAATTAAATGCTTCTGTGAGAGATGTTTTATGTATCTCAAACAGGTAAATGGGTTTTATCTGTTCTCTTGGTCAGTCTCTGTTGAAATAGAAACACAAATGTGATATTAGTTACATTTAAAAGAAAATATGTCTAAGAAAATATCAAATGTTGCACTCGTGACATTTGAGGGTGCTGCCTTTAATGTGACATTCTTGGCCTTACTACTGATTTTAGTATATCCTTTAACTATGGTTTTGAAGCAGCAATGATGTATTAAGATTTATTTATACCCCATATCTTTGAAAACTAAAAGACAACATTTCTACAATGTAATTCAGGAAAACTTGCATAAATGTTTGTTGCACTCCTGACTAGGTACATCTCTTTTACAAAGCCATATTTTTATGCAATAATAAATGTGAAGCATGATCTATTGCTATCTTAAAGTATGTCAACATATCAAAGTTTGTGATGAAATAGATTTTGATAACATATTGTTTGATTTAGCACTGTGGTAGGTTGTTGAAAATTAAGGATTTTTTAAAGTGTCACAAAAAAGGGTTGCACTCCTGACAATTTTGACATGTTTTTTGGACATATTTGTTTTGTTATTCTAGATATCTTAAAGATTTTTTGCAGTAACAAACATTAAATCATTACAGATTTTTTGAACTATTTAGATCCAATAAAATCATAAAAATGAGTAAATTAGACAGCTATAGCAGTAGGAGCCATTTGTTTTTAAACTGCCCTTAACAAACATGGTCGCCACAAGCGATTCTTGCAATCGTAACTACTCGGCCATTCTTGCTACCCTACAAATAACCTCGTATGTAGATAGTAGAAATTCTTCTTAAATTGTTTGCCGGAAGTTAAGTTAAGCCGCACAAAAATATAGTCCACGAAAATCCAATATGGAAGACATACTAAGTAAAATCTAATCATGCAAAACTAATTAAAACTTTAACTTTTATCCATGAAAATAATTGAAATATAGAAAATTGCTTAAAATATAACTTTATCAAACTTTCATGTAACTGACATGTGAAAAGTAGTGCGATTTATACGCCTAATGCATACGAGGTTATTTGTAGGGTAGCGAGAATGTCCGAGTAGTTACGATTGGCTATTCTTGTTTCTGATTGGCAGACTAAAAAAAAATTTTCTCCTCTAAAAGTTCTTAGCCAAATGAACCGAAACTTGGTATGAAGCAACTATGGAAGGTCTTCTATAAAGATTGCTCATTTCATTCCGATCCGTTAACAAACATGGTCTCCACAGATAATTTTTGTTTCTAATTGGCCGATTTTATAAAAATCTTCTCTTCTCAAACTGCTTAGCCAAATGAACCGAAACTTGGTAGGAAGCAACTATGGAAGGTCTTCTATAAAGATTGCACATTTCATCTCGATCCGTTGACAAATATGGTCGCTACAAACAATTCTTGTTTCTGATTGGCCGATTTCTGACAATCTTCTTCTCTGAAACTGCTTAGCCAAATGAGCCGAACTTTGGTGGGAAGACCTATAGAAGGTTCTGTCTGTATTAAGTTTCCTCAAAGCAGAATGAAAGGTGAACGATATAGGCTTAGACCACTGAGTCTCTATTTTCAGTGAGCAAAGCACGAACATTTGTCGTATTACAACTTGTAACGAACGTTGCATTAATCGAGTACACCTAACATTTTCTTTGTATACAAACTGCCAAAATCGTCCGTGCGGAAAGGAATTCAATACTACAGCCTTTGTTAATTTGCTTATCTGTAATGTTAATGTAACCAGTATACTGTGAAGAAACTTAAATATCGTATTCATGAAGTTATTTCCACAGAGTGACTTATTTCGTTATCAACGAGTATAAAATTAAAATATTGCGTTATAAAAAGAATCTCCCACTACTCAATTGATGCGCCTGGACAACTACTTAAAGTGAGTGTAGCGTATTGAGCACCAATCGTGATGTCAGTGCCACAAAAAGCATTAAAAAAATCAAGTGTTCGCGACAGTAGCAATTTAACATAGAAATAACGATTTTTTTATTGTTCAAAGTAGCTGAAATTAGCAGCCATGGCGAATATTCATACTATGGATCAGTATTTATCGCCTTTGAGATATTTCCTAATCTTAGCTATTGTTAAATTGCAATATAATGCTCAATTACAATAAGATCAGTGGTATTTACATACTGACAAACCCGGTTATTTATAAATGACCCAACCGGTTTGTATACATGTTTACCTTTTGACCAAGCCGGATTTCAAAAACATCTGTTGACATCATGTTTTAGGGTATAACTAGTTACTAATTGACTTTTCATCAACAAAATAGTATTTTTAAGTAAAATCAATCATTCATCAATATTTTTTTCTTTTTGGGCAACATTTAATTCATTCGTAAATGCAAGATATAGCGATATTTCAGTTGATTGTAATGATTTTGAAGCCGGATTCCTTATAACTTATAGAAAAATCTAATTTTACACTGCAAAAATAAATGATATTTGGACAAAAAATGAAATTAATAATAATAACAATCATAAAGCATCATAATTCAAAACATTATATACACAGTATATTTATAAATACTTACGATGATTATCCGTGTCTGCTTTAAAAATACCGCTTTAAAATATCCCGGATGTTGACCAAACATTTTCGATCGGAGCTCTTTGACGACAGTGTACATGTGAAAATGTTTTTTTTAATAACTCATGAATAATGCATGACTACGAGCTTTTATGTTAGGTGATGGGCGTGGTGTAAACAGAGCATGATTAACCGTGGGATATCGACGATGTCACGTGACGAGAGAAAAGTAAAACACCAATTCTAACATGACGTCCTTCTTTCGCTTTGTCAACAAACGAGCGATTTATCGATTGGGTATAATCTCATTAGCACATGCGCCTGTAAATATAAATGACCGTTTTCCAATCAAAATATACTACCGTATTTGTACTCTTAGACATATCAGAATCGAAATAATTCATGGAAGCCAGAATGTGTTTTGAGTTTTAGCATGGGTTGGCGGATATTAGTAAATTTTATCACTCGCCTCTGGTTCGAGATAAAATACTAACATCCACCAACCCATGTTAAAACTCAAAACATATTCTGGCTTCCATGATTTATTTCTTAATTAGACGGAACAGGATAAACATCACAATCGTGATAAACAGAACCAAATGACAGGTTTTGTTAAAATACTTTGTTTATTCAATCAGTAATTGCTGATGTCATGTTTGTCAAGACAGCAATCACAGTGATGTTTCTATATTCCAATATTTACGTGTAGTTAGGTTGTAGAATGTTATTTTAGCTTTGTATTTTCCATCTTTGACAAATTTGCACCGAGATAAAATGAAAACGCATTGATCTATTACAATGGAATGCGAATATAAATTGCACAAGTAGTACACATTCCGAACTAATTTAAACAGTGAACATTGTCCATAGTCATTCCGAACTAATTTAAACAGTGAACATTGTCCATAGTCATTCCGAACTAATTTAAACAGTGAACATTGTCCATAGTCATTCCGAACTAATTTAAACAGTGAACATTGTCCATAGTCATTCCGAACTAATTTAAACAGTGAACATTGTCCATAGTCATTCCGAACTAATTTAAGCAGTGAACATTGTCCATAGTCATTCCGAACTAATTTAAACAGTGAACATTGTCCATAGTCATTCCGAACTAATTTAAACAGTGAACATTGTCCATAGTCATTCCGAACTAATTTAAACAGTGAACATTGTCCATAGTCATTCCGAACTAATTTAAACAGTGAACATTGTCCATAGTCATTCCGAACTAATTTAAACAGTGAACATTGTCCATAGTCATTCCGAACTAATTTAAACAGTGAACATTGTCCATAGTCATTCCGAACTAATTTAAACAGTGAACATTGTCCATAGTCATTCCGAACTAATTTAAACAGTGAACATTGTCCATAGTCATTCCGAACTAATTTAAACAGTGAACATTGTCCATAGTTGTAACGCGTTCTTTTCGATGACCCAGTACAAAATAAGCAACATCATATTGACGAACCTGTAATGTTACCATATGTACAAAATAGAAACAATATTGATAGAAGCTTTTTAAGTCCCAGTTTTCTCTGTTCCACATCGTCAAACACCCCTCCCCCCCGAAAAAAAAATATGTTGATGTTTACTATTGAACAACATCGAAGATATTCCTGAGACAAAATTTTTCACAAACAGATTATGTTCCCATTGAACATCATAGTATACAATCACAATAGTATTCATAATTTATAAGATGTAAAGATCATTTAAAATACAATGATTTAATACTAATTGTAATTGTCAGAATCTCAACAAATATACAAACATTATTAGTAAATACAAATCCGAACTATAAACCTGCAATACTTTGAAAATTAGGATTTGCTGACGAGCGTGATTGGTGATTAAGTACATTGTATATGTTATACTTTACTGAACATTGGGTGTCGCTGCCTGTCTATATAAGAGTTCATGTTGACTAATATGTTGATTTTCGCTTTCCTTTGTTTGTAATTGTTTTGTGTCATTTACCTCAAAATCTCGCTGGAATTGGGTATTCTACGTAACCTACTGTGACAGGGATGCTAACCACAAAAACTAAACTCATTCCCCAAATACATTTACGAGCTCCAGTATGCATTAATCAAATTATTACCCCCATTGAAAACTTAGTCGAAAACATTGTTGACCAAAAAGCAGACAATGTAACGAGAATCGTCATTCTTGGCCAACTTAACGTTACATTAATTGTGTTTGTTTGCATATAGTAGTTTCCAACACATATTATGTTGTGTTTTTGTTTTGTTTTTATTCGTCTTGTATACCCTATGTTGCCAGTTTCTCTGTATTGTCCTCTTTTAATTGCCGCTTCGGTATTCTTTAACGTTTATTAACAAGATCACACCCAAAAGTTTGACCTTGAACTAGTTATCTGAATGACACTAAATCTGGTATAGATACAGACACGATGAAAGATAAGTTTTTATGTTTTAATCTAATAAAACCATAGTAGGTCAAGAGAAGGAAACACCTTTCGGTTGTTATCTGAATGATTGAACCCTCAATTATACAACGGGTGTTTATCTTGTATCTCATTTTCTACTAAAAATCTCACGAGTGCAATAATCAATGAATTAAGATAGTTTTGTAATTAAGAATCAAGCATACATATGTGTTTTTCATAAAAAAACTTATCTAACATGCATCTCATGAGAATCATGCTAATTTTTTTTTAAATTGTCAGTTTGTATGTACTCTGATTTCTCCAATGTCAAGTTAAATACTAGTATATAGACACTACCATAGTTAACGAAGCATATTGTTGTTCATTTAGGCCACACTTCACTAATTCAGCTGGGTACAGGTGTTTGTTCCCAGAGCTGCCCAGAGATTAGGAAATACCACCTGTCAGTTAAAAGACGGGAAGGTTGACCATAGACCATATCGGGTATCGTGCTTAGAGACTGTCGAGTTCCCTGCACATCTTGCAGATTTTGAAATAAAAGTAAGTATATTATAAACGCTACAAATGGCTCAAGTTTCGTCATACCCAACTGTCTATATATTCCCAATGCTAGTTAAGTGTTGGCTCCGACTGTCTAATCACTACTCTTTTTGTATGGTTTTAAAATATAGTTGAACATTTTCTCGACCTAAATATGCATGAAATATTTGCCGCTTGACATCAATCAATCAATCAATCAATCAATCAATCAATCAATCAATCAATCAATCAATCAATCAATCAATCAATCAATCATGTTTTTATTTCAATATATAACTAGTGTTGTAATGGAAAATTTATAAATCAACTATCATCCAAATTGCAGATTGTATAACGTTATTAAAATGGACAGTAATTAATGCAGAAACTCCGTGAGTTCTCAAGTCAGCACAAAAGAAGATTGATAATACCTATCTTGCTAAACACTTAGCCGTGTAGCGTAATTTTGTATATGGGAATATATGAGATGCAATAGTTCAATGGTAGTAATAAACATGGAAGCTTAAGAACACTAGCAAACATTTAAAATTGTATCTCATAATGTTCTAGGGAACAGCAAGCAGTGTCTCCCGTAGGAGGTGTGGGCCCCATAAAGAAATTATAATCATTGCTGTTCTCTGTAAAACAGGGAGTGTGTGTTGTGCGTACTTGAACAGCCGAGAATAGATAACTCTAGTGTGGAAACCCTTATAAGCGCAGGGACCAATTGGTTCAATTGAATTAAAGCCAGCCCTGACACAAACGATTTAATCAGTATTATATTTGGAGTTATATTCGCTGATGTAATTGGTACCTACTATCACTACGATTTCCGGTTCGTCTCCAAATCGATACAACTTTATGCGATACAATTTGGAAGAAGATATGCCGTCAGAGTCAGATAATGTCATGTTTCCTCAATCAATAATATGGATTGTCGCGATATAACTGAAATACTGTTGAAAGTTGCGATAAACACCATAAATTAACCAACCCAACCCAATTGATGTATTATTCTAGAGCATATCGCCTATTAAAACAGTCAAAAGATCATCATCATCAACAACAAGCATGATTTCCGTATCAACCAAAGACATAGTGTTAATGTGAGAATCTGAATATTGGCTCCTTCACCTTTGCAAACAGAATTTTATGACAGTTACGATGGAAGTTTATTCTTTCGCAGAATCTTCCATTTTTTTTATCCGTCGACTCATGTGATTAGCTATGAATGAATCAAGGTACAGAAATTGAAATACACATTTCATACAGCCAGGCCGAAAGTATTCAGCAAGATGTAACACTTTACAGTTAATTTAAATTATAGCTTTTTCATTGTAATTTTGGTATGAAACCTCTCTCTTACAATAATATATAGTAACTTGTTCAAACAAACAAAAAATGACAAATATTTACAGGTTGGTAATGTTTGCTTATTTGTATGTTATAGGAAATAAACACCTTTGTTCATACAAATAACAAAGAAGTGTGTCGGTCATGTGTAAGGCTAGACATAAAGTGTTTACTTTATCAGATGAATGGCCGTTCTTACATTTGCCTGCCAATTTTGTTTAATGAAATGTGTTGTTAAATATACAGGTTGATGTCCACTGTATAATATTTGTCTTTGATTGTATTGCTTATATTTGACAATGTAATGAATAAATTATGTAAATATTGATACAGAGGTATTATTATACTCTATTGAATCCGAATTAAATTGTCGTAAACATTTTCCGGTCCTTTCCTCATTTAAGACTTATAACCGGGTTTGTAACTAGATTAACACGACGGGTGCCACTAGTGGAGCAGGAACTGAAACTCTTCCGGAGCACCTGAGTTCACCCCCGGTTTTTAGTAGGATTCGTGTTACTCGATCTTTAGTTTCATGTGTATGTTTTGTAGATCGTTGTTTGTCCTTTTGTCCTTTTTCTTTAGGCCATTGTGTTGTCTATTCGTCTTCGATTTACGTATTCTGATTACCCCTTTGGTAACTTCAAACTCTTCTTAATGGAGGAACCGCGAGTTAAAATAAAACAAGACAAACACAATCAATAGCTGTTACTGATTACAAAAAGCCCGTCAGCTAAAAATCTAAATTTAGTACTGTTGGGTTGAATGATCAGACGTTTATACGAAAAATGCAGAAGTATTTGACTGTTTCGGTGCATCTGAAATCTGGTCTGATAAGCGTGTTACTTGATCTTTAGTTTTATGTGTTTGTTTTGTAGATCATTGTTTCTCCTTTAGTACTCTTTCTTTTGGCCATTGTGTTGTCTGTTCTTACGGATTCTGATTACCTCTTTGGTATCTTCAAACTTTTCTTTGATGGAATGGCTGGCCTTATAAGAATGGGCTACTGTAATATATTTGTACTCGTGAGATGGGTACTAAAGAACACAACTGAATAATGATTGTAATATACTCGATTAAATCACTTGTGAAACCCCTTTGCGAATCATTATGATTTATAAATTAGCGTGAAACAGACACAAATGGGAAACACAAACTATTAATTATAATCACAGCTAGACAACAGCAGATATAAAAAAAACATCAATCTCTGACAGGAAATAAAATATGAAACACTCAATCAGAAAGATCGTCTTTACTCTGAAATCAGAATATTTTCAGGGAGATTTACATGTATTATTTATTATGCAATAGAAATCCGGGATAATGTGTATTCAAAATAATAACAGAAAGAATAATAATATGTAAAAATAATAAATCGGATTGAAAAGGACTTTCCAGTTCAATAATTACGTTTGAAAGTGACGGTAATTAGTATGATGCCTTTGACAATGACCATTACACCGTGGTATTTGATCCGAAGATTATTTGGTGTATGTCAAGAACAACTATGTAATGGTTGCCAAGACGAAAACATTCTGAAACATGACACGTTAATATCGACCAACGTCTTCAAATCAAAGAGATTATTACAAAAAAAAAAAAAAAAAAAAAATAACAAATAGATACAATCTATTTTAATTGTAAAACTCTCACGTGCATTTTAACAATTACACGTGTAAACATCAAATACACTAAAATTAGTTTAGAGCACTAGACTAAATATCAATAGACCATACGCATTTGAAGCATAATCTCAAATTGTCCAAAGCTAATTCAATTGTTTATAAACTGAAATGTCAGATTGTGGAATGGCTTCATGTAAGAACCGAATTCCATTCCCCTATCAACATACGTTCATCTAAAACTAATTGTTTCCAATTCCTATCCTTTTAATTCTATTTGCTATAATTATATTAACTACAAGTGCATATAGTTTACATAGGAAAAAAAAATAATACACAATATGCCACAACATTAAGACATAGGTCATGCAAAATGGGTTATTTTTTATAAGGAAGAAAAAATAGCTTATATTAGGTTCGTTTGTCACAATAAGCAACAGCAATGAAGAACCATAAAAATCATTACAAATCACTACATTTAAATAACGATGTAACAATTCAAAAACATCGTTAACATTCGTGAATGAACAATTGTAGTCATGAAATATTAAACATTTAAATCTGTGCATATGCAAACAATAAAAATTAAAAAAGTATGATATTGTTTGAATGCATGTATTTCAGTTGCTATGACGACAATGAAGAACAAAAAAACCTTATCCTTTGTTTCGTAGTCAATAACATGGTGTTGAATCATTTCTGGTTTATCGATTTATATTAGTACTTTAGAATTACTGAAGATAAAAGATGAAGTTTTCTAGCAACGGATGTTCTGCACCAAAAATAACAACTCAATGGAGAAAATGTGGGACGATTTGCATATTTACATTTGCAACATGAGAATTCTGTATTGATATGCCGATTTATAATGGAAGCCATATAATTTCTGAAGCGATAACATAGTTTTCCGCCACGATATTACTGAAATATTGTTCAAAGTAACGTTAAATGCCATAACTCTTAATCCCTAACATAAGTTTTATTTCTTGTAAGCTTTGATTAGTAACATACCGGATAATAGTAGCCCCCTCAAGAATACATGATTAATAAACCTTATAGAAAACCGAAGGGGCAATCAAGAATGGACAACCCAAAAACACTGGCAACATTGAGCATACAAGACAATGGAAAAAGACGAATTAAAGCAGAAAAGGGGGAGCATAGTTGCTCGCAAAGGGCATACAACTGGATTAAAAAAGACCATCTACAGGCCAGAGATACTGATGGGAGATTTGTTAGAAATATCGGGGATCAAGTGTTTCTCTTTGGCAATGTCTATATACAAGTCTAAATGTTTTACCGGTCTTCTTTTATAAGTTTAACTTCAAGTCCAACAGGATATCATTTGAGATAAGTGGTCACTCAAATTTGGGTTGTTTAATTATATAGCATAATCATTATATTGAAACTTTACTCTGTTATATGACTAAATTCGAAATCAGAAATTATGAGTTAGGATGAGTATTATGCTGTTTTGACGCCACTTTCAACAGTATTTAAGTTATAGCGTCGCTGCCAGTTATATTTGTGGAAGAAACCAGAGTATCCGGAGAAAACAACCGACCTGTCGCAAGTCACTGACAAACCAGAGATTATGGAACATCAATTAAACTGGAATTGTGTTAAAGGAGTGGGCCATGTATTTTTCAGAAAAGGTGCATTTATGAAAAAAAGGAATATTCTGACCCATATCACTTAATTGGCCTATTTATTTATTTATTTAGTTAGTTAGTATATAGTTCTCAAGATACTCCTTCTTTTTATTAACCAACTATATTGTCTTGCAGATAGACATGGACGTTAATCTGAAGTCAAAAGGGGGTAATCGGAAGCCGTATATACGATCGCCACCATGACCTGGTTGACCGTTACGGAATGTCTGTGCTAAAAATGACCACGTATATGTTCCGTTTGTCGCAATCACAATTCGGTGTTTTCTTTATTCATGACTTATCACCGGGTTTGTAACTAGAGTAACATCTAAGGGTGCTACATCTGGAGCAGGAATTGCTTATCTTTCCGGAGCATCCGAGTTCACCCCGGGTTTTTAGTGGAGTTGGTGTTACTCGATCTTTAGTTTTGTGTGTAGTGTTTTGTATATAATTGTTTGTCCTGTTGTGCTTTTTCTTATGGCCATTGTATGTTCTTCGACTTACGGCTTCTGATTACCACTTTGGTATTTTCAAACATTTCTTGTGGAATAAGCGATTCAGAATTGTGCATGTACATTCCACGTCATTGATTTGTATTTGTAAACAGAAGAAGACTTATGATAATAAACAAAAGCAGTTGTCCTTTGAACAATTAATATCCTATAAATAAGGGTAATAACAAAATTACCGAACTCCGAACAATCTTACAAAGGGAAAGTCAAAACTCATAAGTATATAAACAGACAAAATCAGTCAACAACCGGAAAACTGAAAACCGTAATGACCCCGACTTGGTACAGGCATTGCTGTGACTACTTTCTCAGATTCTTAAGACGCTCGATATCACATGCCAGCTAGGCATACAAACTTCAAAATAAACAAATACCGAGGATCTTTCAATTTTGAGCACATCATAGTAAATATTATAACTATAATGCGGAGAGTAATTAGTGAATATTATAACTATAATGCGAACAGTAATTAGTAAAGATGGTATAATCTAATGTAAGATTAGCTTGAAGATACCAAAGGGGTAATCTGAATCCGTAAGTCGAAGAACAGACAACACAATGGCAAAAAGAAAAAGGACATACAACGATACACAAAATATACACATACAACTAATGATCGAATAACACGAACCCACTAAAAACCGGAGGTGAATTCAGGTGCGCCTGAAGCAGGCAAACAGTTCATGATCTCCTAGTTCCACGTAAGTCAATACGTGGGTGGATTTTTATTATTATTTGACTAAATTATGTAAATCATATATTTATTGTCGATATACGTTTGCCACTTACATAAAACAGAATTATTAAGAATAATGTCGTTTCTGCGATCAAACCAAACCGAATTCATGGACATGAATATTCATGAGCTCGTTATGAGATAAGGTCATCACCATCCTGTACAGCTACTTATCACGTACTTTATTTACTGTATTATGACAATTGATGTGTGTATAACAAGTGTATGGGTGACGAGCAGGAGCAGTCACTTCATTTTGAGGACAATGTTTTATATTTTCTAAGTGACGGGCATGAGCAGTCACGTTGAACTAGATAGGCTTGTTATGATTGTGTACAGTAATGTTAAATACTAAACAGCTACAGTTTGTTTATGTGTATTTTTGATAAATCAGTTCAATATTTTAAAAGTATATTATGTATGTGATTGTATGCATGTATTACCAGAAACAGAATGGTATGATAGATTTGTAAAACATGTCCATTTTGTTATAATAACATAGTAATTATGTTAGTGAGTCTAAATAAGGAATGGATTAATAGTGGTGTTGTCATTATATGTGGTTTTTATCAAGAAATGCTTGCTTCGAATGCAGAGTGCTGTGCAGCTTCGAGTGGGGGGATCTTTGATCCTTTGGCCTTTTGTGTCCCCCACCTTTGTCTCTTTATTGAATGTTATTATGGATTGAGAGGTGGGGGAAGGATACAAGTTTGTAAATACGTTATATATACATCAGATTTAATAAAAACGGCCACAATACAAATGTAGGTGGCCCAAATATTTCCAACATATTAGTTTGTTATACAATATAGATAAGAAAGAGGAAAACAAAGCTTGCTGCACAACAAACAAAGCTTGCTGCACAACAAACAAAGGATATATAATAGGAAATCTATTTGAATTAGTTTAGTCATTGCTTGGTTACGTTTCGGGTAGTTGTTACTGGTTTGGGGAGTGGAAAAATGTATTTATGATTGATATATTATAAACTACTTCCGTTTATGTTCTGATATTTTAATTTCACAACTTGTCACTGTACTGTAGGTTTTTGTCATAGGTGCATTGATGTATTTTTACATGGTTTATAGAAATTTGTATATGCATGTTGGATATGTGTAATAGTAGACTGAATAAGAAGGTATTTTTATGGGGCAATGTACATTGTCATACTAAAATAAAGAATTGGAGCTTTCGAGTACATACTAAGTTCAAGGAATTAAATATGGAATATTTATGTAACACTAATATTGTTCTTGATAAAATGTTTATTAAAAATATTGAGAATGTTAGTTTTGATAGATATAAGAGAAAGTGACAAGATGATCTTATGTTAAATGAAAGTAGTAAATTGCGTACATATAGGTTATTTAAAAATGATTATTTTAAGGAAAAATATTTGTCTGTAAATATGCCTGGAAAATATAAAAGAGCATTTGCAAAATTTAGATGTGGAGTTGCTCCATTAAAAATTGAAACTGGCAGATATGAGGGAGTTTCAATTGAAAATAGAACTTGTTTTAATAATATTTGTAATGTTAATAATTGTATTGAGAATGAAAAACATGTTTTACTTGAGTTTTCAGTATATGCAGATTTGCGTTGTTTTTTTATTTGAACATGCTTGTTTATATGATAATAATTTTATGCAGTTATCTGATGATGAATAATTTGTATTTTTATTCTTTGATGAAAACATGTGTTTTTATTCTGCCAAAATCTGCCATGACATTTTATTTAAAAGAAAATGTATTTTATATCGATGAATTGTTGATTGTACATATATATAGTCTCTCATAACTCTTTTAAGAGTGACTCTTAGTTGTTTTATATATAATATGTATGTATATAATTGTTTTATAATATGAGAGGTGAGACTTTAATAAAATATTTGTCTTGTCTTGTCTTGATTGACATGACCACCAGGCATTAAACAATAATCGTTCACTCACTTACTCCAATGAGTATCTAATTATTTGACCTTTATGTTTTAACTTCTGAATATACAAATAAGAATAAACAATGCTTTCTATGCGAGTTCTTAGTGGATTTGAAAAATAAACAGACCCATAAATTGAAATTGTTTCTAATGTCGTTAGATACCACAAGAAAACCACATGTTTTAGTCTCTTGGTATTTAAGAACAGTTTGAATGTTTCCAGTTTGATGGCATTGGGAGCTAATGCTTGTATCTGATTATCTTACTAAAATGTTATGCTCTAGTTTGGGACAATTAAAATAGTTTATTATGGTCTAATTCACCGTGTTCAAGAGAAAATTAAAAAAATTATGCAATGTTCTTAATAAGCTCATCATAAATATGTAAACGGCTAAGCAAAATATTCTTTTGTTAATTTGTTCTATATAAAATGGTAATATATCCTTATAATCGCACCATAGAGTTCATTAATACACCAATCAACATCAACCAATCAGTACGGTCTTATTATTATATAATCTATAAAAAAAAAATATTTAACATTGATGAAAAAAAAAAAAAACAAGAACCAAAAAAATAAAAAAAATAAAAAAGAAAAAAAAAAGAAAAAAAGAAAAAAGCAAACAAAAAGAAAAAGAAAAGCAAATTAATAATAAACCAACAAATAAAACACCAACGAAAAAGAAAACAAACAAAAACCAACAGAAAAAAATAAAACATACAATAAACTGTGTTGCACTTTCTCAATGCTTACCAAACTTGAAAAACTGGTTATTTTTAGTCAATGTCTTAAAATAATTTGTAGTACTGTATGTAAATACATGTAATCATTGGCTATAGGTACATTACAGCTTCGATCGTTAAACATTTCAACAAAGGAACGAATAACAAACAATGGTGGATTCTGTTTGATTCATGATCACAGAGCCGTTTTTTTTAATATAATTGATATTATTGTTGAATAATTTTTTAATGGTTAGAGATAGTAGATATTTACATTGGAATATTTTTCAGAGAAAAAAATTCGAAGTATTTATTAACCTACTGATATTTATTCACATTAAAATGTTTAAAGCAAAGTTGACAAGAGATGACAAGTAAAAAGGTTATCTGTGGGAGTGTAATTGAATTGAAATTACAGAGGATATGGGTAAAATACCCATAAAAGTTATATCAATTAAAAATTCAATAAACACCAAAAGAGACAAAAAAAAAAAAAAAACTCCCAGAAAACAAGTACAATGAAAAAATAAATAAATAATAAAATGAAACAAACAAATATAAGTGTGGAATAGTTTTGAATACGGTCAAACAAATGGTCATCTATGTTGTTATCAAAATCCCAATTTCTTGTATGTGTTTAAAGAAGGGTTTTCTGTTTTAACATATGTTTTCTAAAATTGAAAATCATGACATCAACAACAAAAATCATATTCCAATGCAAAAAGTCATCAAATGGTTCCTAGTAATGTCACTTGGTGGAATTAACTACGGTTCTTCCCCTCAGACCGATTTTGGCTATCCTGTTTAGGCCCTTTGGTTTTATTGCTCTCTAAAACTAAATTATTTGGCTTTTCCAATCTTTCGAATTTGAGCGTACCTGATGAAGATTGTTCCAGAAACGCGTCGTGGGCATTTGATATCTACGTGTTTATTTTAATACATAGTTGTCATTATCTTACACCACTCGTCGCAACTTCGGCTGATTCCGTACCTTCATCATACCTCGTCCGTATTACGATAGCTCCCATTGGAACTACTTTCGGAAATCTTCAATGAAGGAGGTATTAAAATAATTTCACTTTCGAATATTCGTCCAATAATAATATAATTTCATTCGTCCCAATGTCGGCTGATTCCGTACCTTCATCAAAGACCAATATTTTTCAAAACAAACTCATCTATTGTCGCCATTTTAGAACTTATTCGCGGTGCGCAATGTTTGATTGCAGTGATACAGTCTTCCGGCGAAGAAATGTGACGCGTAGACGCATATCAAATACCGTATTACAGCCGAGGTAATGAGGGAGAGAAGCGGACTCATCCGAGGTTTGCCGATTGTATCTTATATGGTGTTTTTTTTCTAATTACCTATCTTATACTAATCTTCTATTTATATTTCTTCAATACGTTTTATTTCTGTCATTTGATTTTTAATTAAAGGTCCTAGTGGCTCAATGAGTTGGATTACCTAACAACTCACACAAGCCTATCACCAATACGGCGTGGGTTTGACTTTTATTTTCCTATATATTTCAACTAAAAATAAATCCTAAAAGTTAACAATCCTGTTTATATTATGTACAAATAAAAACCAATCATATAAACGTCTTGTTGACGTTTTTTTTTACTCCGATTGACCTTTGAACCACAATGGCGGCGGTAACGTGAAATTTGTCTATTGCCAAAACCAGGTTCCGTCTTTTTCGTGTCTTGACGTCTGAAATGCTTGGCAGACGACTTCCGGTGTTTACGCTATTGAAGTCTTTGATACAAATAAAATAACTTAAATGATGTCTGTCTTTTACAGAAAATGTCAAGATTTTTTAAAGTTGAGGATCGAACGTTAAAACGTCACAAATCGATTGGAGTTTTTGTTGTGTACATTGACACCGGAAGTCCAATGCTGAACATTCCATCGAAATCACGTGATCTGGCGAACGAAAATAACAAAATTTTGACGGAATGGAAATGATTCGAAACAACCGTATTGAGAATACCCTTAAATCGGACCGTGATTTGAGATAATGACGTCAGTGGATGCTCATTTGAGGAGTGAACGCCGATTTTAGTTTACAGTTCCTATATAATGTAATTGTTATTAAAACTAAGGTTCTCCTCCTCCTCCGGACATAAATGAATCTTGACGATTTTGGCTACCATGTTTAGGCCCTATAAATTATTTGGCTTCTCAATCTCTTCATTTTGTGCTTACCTAATGCATGTTCTTCCAGAATCGCAGGGGATATACACAATTTGATATCTACGATTTAATAATTCATACCTAAAATAATGAAATTTACGTTTTCAGTTGAAAAACAAAATGTTTGAATGTTTAAATGAATATTAGATTGGTAAATTGGAATAGGTATTGTGACTGGCTGAAAGTCTATTAGATTTCATATTCATAAACAAATTATTTTACTGAAACTATGAAGAAAATTTTATATTACATTGATAATTTATTACATAATATGGTCAACAACAATACAATTTAAAAGCAATATACAATTTCATTCTTTTAATTATTTAAAACTAATCACACGTACAAAATGATAGCAACTGATATAATCCCTATCATTAGTACGGGAGAAATTTAGTATGTGACGAGGACTTAGAGATGAAGTATGCACGTTTTAAATGTGTAGTGATTTTACTTAGTGCATTCATATTGTGTAAGTATAATTTTATTTTTATTCTTGTGCTTTTAAGTATTTTAAATAGGGTTATGATATCAATAATACTGTATTGTATGTATGGTTATCTGATGAGGGCTTGAACCCACGATCTTAGAACCCATATTATTTCTTATATTTATCAATGATATCGTTGACGAAGTAAATTGCCCTATCAAACTTTTCGCAGATGACACCAGTATTTATGCAATCGTCGATAACTCATTTATTACTTCTCTTTCTTTAAATTCAAACTTGCAAAAGGTTCAAAACTGGTCAAACAGATGGTTGGTTAATTTCAATCCCAAGAAGACCGAATCGATGATTATTTCGCGAAAGGTCGAGCCTCAATTCCATCCTCCACTTTATTTTAATAACGTTCCCATTAAAAATGTTACTACACATAAACATCTTGGTCTCACTTTTTCTAATGATGGATCTTGGACCACACATATTAACGAAATTATAACAAAGGTGTCTTCTAGATTAAATATTATTTGTAAGTTGAAATTTAAAGTAGACCGTAAATCGCCTGAGCATATGTACTTCAGTTATTCTAGAATATGCGGATGTAATCTGGGATAACTGTCCAAATTATATAAAGGAAAAACTTGAACACAATAACTATGAAGCCGCACGTATAATAACTGGTGCTACAAAATTGACAAGTATACGTATACTTTTACAAGAATGTGGATGGGAAACCTTAGAGGAACGAAGAAACAAACATAAGATTTTATTATTTCACAAAATGGTTAACAAAACAGTTCCCGAATATTTATCCAATTTAGTTCCACCCTCCTTCGGACAAACTCATCAATATGGCACTCGGAACAATTCTAATCTAGTTCATGTACATTCTCGTACAGCTTATTATAAAAATAGCTTTTTACCTTCAACCGTTCGACTCTGGAACGAACTTCCAGCGAATATCAAAAGTAATGTTTCAGTCAATTCCATGAAATTATTTTTGAATAACAAAATAAATCCTGTCCCATCTTACTTCTATGCAGGTTCTAGAATTGGTCAAATACTACATACTAGAATTCGAACTGAGAGTAGTGCGCTTAAGGATCATCTTTGTAAGAAAAATATCGAAGCTAATCCCTACTGTAGTTGTAAACTGGTAGAAACGTTCGAGCATTTTTTACTAAAATGTTCTCTGTATGAAAGGTTAAGAAATGATTTAGTTGTTAACCTGTCTTGTCATTTTAATATTAATAATCTATTCTTTGGTGATTCTAACCTCCCAGATTGTGAAAATGAAAGTAATTTCCTTGTAATTCAAGATTTTATAATAAAATCTAAACGTTTTACACCTAGAATATAAATGTATCTTGCTTTTATTTGTTGCATAATATTAGATCTGTTCATTGTACAAATTGTCACCCTTTCACTTCATATGCTTATTTAAATGTGTGTATTATTAATGTGCATGTTTCCTATCCATCTTATATGTATTTTATCCTCTCTTTTCTTTTTTGGTATCTGGGAGAAGAATTTATATCAGTGCTGCGTCACTTGTTTTCTGATCCCTATGTATGTACTTTGTTATAACTAATGCAATCAGGGGCGGATCCAGAGACTCTGCTGACGGGGGAGGGGGTTCAGTTATGGAGCAATATTTTCAATAATTGATGGAACCAACTGTAGCCCCAAAGCGGTTCTGGCGTGTAGGTAGGTAAACCTTGTTTTCATTTCATTTAACGTACAGTAGAGAAAAGGTACAGTTATTAAATTCCTAAAGTAGTCTTCCGGGCTCTGCTTCAACATTATCTCTCATTATTGGTCTCCCGCATATTCTAGGTTTTTTAGCCTCTATGTCTAGCGGTTCACATATTTTAGCACTCCTCTCAAAACACTGGTGGTTGAATTGTTCAACATTTGCTCTGCAGTCTAGTGAGCTCTGAATTAAATTTACGCTTTTTAAGGCTTTGCCTATGTCAAGTGATCTCTCTTGTAGTGATCTTGTAGAGGACCTTGGTAAGTTGGAATAACTTGTGTCCGATCCAAATGTTATATAGTTAACAATAAAATAAGTTTAATTTAAATCTAGTGATCTGCTGAGCCCTTTCTTAAAAGCCAGGCACATTTGAACAATAACAATGGTTACGACAAAATCAAAGTTGCAAATGGACTGAAGACCCCAAAGCCCCCCCCCCCCCCCCCCCTTGAATCCGCCACTGGCAATTTATTCAATAAATATTGTTTACACTAACCCACGATCTACCTCATTGTTGACCTGGATACGTCGTGGGTGACGCCATCTTTTGAAGCGATGCACATTATAGTATATCCCTACGCTACACACGTAATATAGTGCAATTAAACTCATTTTATATTAAATTCGAACCGCACTATCTTCTGTATCTATATAATAAATACCATAATCTATTGAAGAATTTAACTATCAACATATGTCACTCACGACGATATAACATTGTAACTCAATCATGCGCTTTGCGCATTCGTAAGTTACTGGGTTATTTGGTCATTCGTGACATAATGTTCATAAATAAAACTTGTCAACTAGTTAAAGTTTAGAACAAAGTCAGAAAGAAAATGTCATGGACAATTTTCACATTTTTATAAATTGCTTTCCTTGACTAGAAGAGCCTAATAAATAAAGACATTCTTTGTGTATAAAACACTCGGGTTATATGCGCATATAAAATAAAAGAATAAAAGGATATAACAATAGATGTAGAATTATGTTTTTATTTATATTTTAGTGTACAAACCAATTTCTTAAAAACATTTTAAAAAACCCACCACGATATAACTATTGTTGAAAGTGGCGTTAAACACTATAACCCGAACCCTTTAAAAAACTGTCGCCTACACCATTTGTAGACAAATCAGATAAAATGTTGGCGTTGTTCGGACGAATACCAGCAACATCAATTAATGTATGTTTTAGTGAAACATTGGAATGCATTCCGGTCGGAACAAAATGTCGTGCCAACTAAGAAATTCATCTCGTGTAATTTGATATGAATTTGCGGGTCCCAACTTCCCCGTCAGCATTTCAATATATATTTCATTATGAAAGGCTTAAAATCCATGTAAGAAATAGAAAAAAAAAAAATGGATATTGGGTTATCTAATGCGTCATTGACTTCCTGGTCAATCAATGTGCTGTCATTCATATTTTTATCAAATAAAAATGTTTTGAGCTTTACAACTCTCAATTGTCAACAGACAAGAAATAGAATCCAAACATATCATCAAAAGAGGCAACGAGCTTCAAATCGAGTACAACATGTAGTATTACATTAGCCTTTGAACCGAAGATTGAACTGACAGATGGTAATCTTAGAGGTGAACCCTGCTGTCGGAATACAGTTGCTGATGAAACTCTATCATCATCATTTGAACCACCAGTATAAATTGGAGTTTTCACAATTTACTTATCTAATTTCAGCAAAATGTTGTTGAATTTTTAAATGATTTGCTCCAATTTTTTTGCATTTTCGAATCTGGAGTGACATCACACTATGAATTTGACCAATCAATGATTAGCATTTCTGATATAGTGTAAATATGTTGGAGTGAAGCCAAACAAGATCCTCGGGATTCTACACAGGCTCCAATGTATATTAATGTATACCTTATCTACAAACAGAAGTTAAATATTTTAATAAAAATCACCGCTGAGTCTTGTTGACACTAAACCAAGCATCTATTTTGATTTTGATCAATTTATATAAGACAGTTTTATTTCAATTAAAAAATAATAAATTCAAATTATCCTCTGAAATCGAGGTAAGACACGAGGATTCCGGATGGTTTCACCTCATTCAATTATTAAATGCCCGGATGTTCAAAATTAAAGCTAGGTTTTGATATTAACTATGGAAGGTTTCTAGGAATTACAAGCCAAATTGATATGAGAATGATCAAAATGTCGAAATTTTATCCAAAGGCCAAGCAAATTAAATTATATTAGGTTGTTAATCATAAATACTTTCATATAAAAGAGAGGCTGCCGTGGTCGTGATTGTATGGTAGTTGGATTTACAACTACCTATGCAATTGGTGCCTATCACCACTGCTGTTGTGAGCTCGAATCCCGCTCAGGGCGCGGTGTACAACATGTGATAAAGTATTCTCCGGGTACTCTAGTTTCTCCCACCATTAAAACTAACAGCCATGATATAACTGAAATATTGTTGATAGTGGCGTTAAACACCATAAAACCAAATCAACCAAACAAAACTATATAAAAGATTAAAACTTAGTCCTTAGCAGGATTCGAAGAATTAAATCTGCATGCTTCAATTGTGTGCCATAATCCCTGATGATAAACTGTATCAGCAATTTGATATAAGATATGCATGTTGATCCGTAAATAAACCACCCGTAATCTCATTGTGATCGAATCAACGATCTATATCAATTTAATATATACGTGCTATCAACACTTCAGTCGGTTCTGGACACCATTGTTAAAATATTAAGTGCACCGAGACACAATTGTTAGAATATTAAGTGCCCCAAGACACAATTGTTAGAACATTAAGTGCACCAAGACACAATTGTTAGAATATTAAGTGCACCAAGACACAATTGTTAGAATATCAAGTGCACCAAGACACAATTGTTAGAATATTAAGTGCTCAAAGACACAATTGTTAGAATATTAAGTGCACCAAGACACAATTGTTAGAATATTAAGTGCACCAAGGCACAATTGTTAGAATATTAAGTGCACCAAGACACAATTGTTAGAATATCAAGTGCACCAAGACACAATTGTTAGAATATCAAGTGCACCAAGACACAATTGTTAGAATATCAAGTGCACCAAGACACAATTGTTAGAATATTAAGTGCTCCAAGAAACAATTGTTAGAATATTAAGTGCTCCAAGACACAATTGTTAGAATATTAAGTGTACCAAGACACAATTGTTAGAATATTAAGTGCACCAAGACACAATTGTTAGAATATCAAGTGCACCAAGACACAATTGTTAGAATATCAAGTGCACCAAGACACAATTGTTAGAATATTAAGTATACCAAGACACAATTGTTAGAATATCAAGTGCACCAAGACACAATTGTTAGAATATTAAGTATACCAAGACACAATTGTTAGAATATCAAGTGCACCAAGACACAATTGTTAGAATATTAAGTGCACCAAGACACAATTGTTAGAATATTAAGTATACCAAGACACAATTGTTAGAATATCAAGTGCACCAAGACACAATTGTTAGAATATTAAGTATACCAAGACACAATTGTTAGAATATCAAGTGCACCAAGACACAATTGTTAGAATATTAAGTGCACCAAGACACAATTGTTAGAATATTAAGTGCACCAAGACACAATTGTTAGAATATTAAGTGCACCAAGAAACAATTGTTAGAATATTAAGTGCACCAAGACACAATTGTTAGAATATCAAGTGCACCAAGACACAATTGTTAGAATATTAAGTGCACCAAGACACAATTGTTAGAATATCAAGTGCACCAAGACACAATTGTTAGAATATCAAGTGCACCAAGACACAATTGTTAGAATATCAAGTGCACCAAGACACAATTGTTAGAATATCAAGTGCACCAAGACACAATTGTTAGAATATCAAGTGCACCAAGACACAATTGTTAGAATATCAAGTGCACCAAGACACAATTGTTAGAATATTAAGTGCACCAAGACACAATTGTTAGAATATTAAGTGCTCCAAGAAACAATTGTTAGAATATTAAGTGTACCAAGACACAATTGTTAGAATATTAAGTATACCAAGACACAATTGTTAGAATATCAAGTGCACCAAGACACAATTGTTAGAATATTAAGTGCACCAAGACACAATTGTTAGAATATCAAGTGCACCAAGACACAATTGTTAGAATATCAAGTGCACCAAGACACAATTGTTAGAATATCAAGTGCACCAAGACACAATTGTTAGAATATCAAGTGCACCAAGACACAATTGTTAGAATATTAAGTGCACCAAGACACAATTGTAAGAATATCAAGTGCACCAAGACACAATTGTTAGAATATCAAGTGCACCAAGACACAATTGTTAGAATATCAAGTGCACCAAGACACAATTGTTAGAATATTAAGTATACCAAGACACAATTGTTAGAATATCAAGTGCACCAAGACACAATTGTTAGAATATTAAGTGCACCAAGACACAATTGTTAGAATATCAAGTGCACCAAGACACAATTGTTAGAATATTAAGTGCACCAAGACACAATTGTTAGAATATTAAGTATACCAAGACACAATTGTTAGAATATCAAGTGCACCAAGACACAATTGTTAGAATATTAAGTATACCAAGACACAATTGTTAGAATATCAAGTGCACCAAGACACAATTGTTAGAATATTGAGTGCACCAAGACACAATTGTTAGAATATCAAGTGCACCAAGACACAATTGTTAGAATATTAAGTGCACCAAGACACAATTGTTAGAATATCAAGTGCACCAAGACACAATTGTTAGAATATCAAGTGCACCAAGACACAATTGTTAGAATATCAAGTGCACCAAGACACAATTGTTAGAATATTAAGTATACCAAGACACAATTGTTAGAATATCAAGTGCACCAAGACACAATTGTTAGAATATTAAGTATACCAAGACACAATTGTTAGAATATCAAGTGCACCAAGACACAATTGTTAGAATATTAAGTGCACCAAGACACAATTGTTAGAATATTAAGTATACCAAGACACAATTGTTAGAATATCAAGTGCACCAAGACACAATTGTTAGAATATTAAGTATACCAAGACACAATTGTTAGAATATCAAGTGCACCAAGACACAATTGTTAGAATATTAAGTGCACCAAGACACAATTGTTAGAATATTAAGTGCTCCAAGAAACAATTGTTAGAATATTAAGTGCACCAAGACACAATTGTTAGAATATTAAGTGCTCCAAGAAACAATTGTTAGAATATTAAGTGCACCAAGACACAATTGTTAGAATATTAAGTGCTCCAAGACACAATTGTTAGAATATTAAGTGCTCCAAGAAACAATTGTTAGAATATTAAGTGCACCAAGACACAATTGTTAGAATATTAAGTGCTCCAAGAAACAATTGTTAGAATATTAAGTGCACCAAGACACCATTGTTAGAATATTAAGTGCTCCAAGAAACAATTGTTAGAATATTAAGTGTACCAAGACACAATTGTTAGAATATTAAGTATACCAAGACACAATTGTTAGAATATCAAGTGCACCAAGACACAATTGTTAGAATATCAAGTGCACCAAGACACAATTGTTAGAATATCAAGTGCACCAAGACACAATTGTTAGAATATTAAGTGCTCCAAGAAACAATTGTTAGAATATTAAGTGTACCAAGACACAATTGTTAGAATATTAAGTGCACCAAGACACAATTGTTAGAATATTAAGTATACCAAGACACAATTGTTAGAATATCAAGTGCACCAAGACACAATTGTTAGAATATCAAGTGCACCAAGACACAATTGTTAGAATATTAAGTATACCAAGACACAATTGTTAGAATATCAAGTGCACCAAGACACAATTGTTAGAATATTAAGTGCACCAAGAAACAATTGTTAGAATATTAAGTGCACCAAGACACAATTGTTAGAATATTAAGTATACCAAGACACAATTGTTAGAATATCAAGTGCACCAAGACACAATTGTTAGAATATCAAGTGCACCAAGACACAATTGTTAGAATATTAAGCATACCAAGACACAATTGTTAGAATATTAAGTATACCAAGACACAATTGTTAGAATATCAAGTGCACCAAGACACAATTGTTAGAATATTAAGTGCACCAAGACACAATTGTTAGAATATCAAGTGCACCAAGACACAATTGTTAGAATATTAAGTGCTCCAAGAAAAAATTGTTAGAATATTAAGTGCTCCAAGAAACAATTGATAGAATATTAAGTGCACCAAGACACAATTGTTAGAATATTAAGTGCTCCAAGACACAATTGTTAGAATATTAAGTGCACCAAGACACAATTGTTAGAATATCAAGTGCACCAAGACACAATTGTTAGAATATTAAGGGCACCAAGACACAATTGTTAGAATATTAAGTGCACCAAGACACAATTGTTAGAATATTAAGTGTACCAAGACACAATTGTTAGAATATTAAGTGCACCAAGACACAATTGTTAGAATATTAAGTGCACCAAGACACAATTGCTAGAATATTAAGTGCTCCAAGACACAATTGTTAGAATATCAAGTGCACCAAGACACCATTGTTAGAATATCAAGTGCACCAAGACACAATTGTTTGAATATTAAGTGCACCAAAACACAATTGTAAGAATATTAAGTGGACCAAGGCAAAATTGTTAGAATATTAAGTGTTCCAAGACACAATTGTTAGAATATTAAGTGCACCAAGACACAATTGTTAAAATATTAAGTGCACCAAGACACAATTGTTAGAATATTAAGTGCCCCAAGACACAATTGTTAGAATATTAAGTGCACCAAGACACAATTGTTAGAATATTAAGTGCACCAAGACACAATTGTTAGAATATCAAGTGCACCAAGACACAATTGTTAGAATATTAAGTGCTCCAAGAAACAATTGTTAGAATATTAAGTGTACCAAGACACAATTGTTAGAATATTAAGTGCTCCAAGACACAATTGTTAGAATATTAAGTGCACCAAGACACAATTGTTAGAATATCAAGTGCACCAAGACACAATTGTTAGAATATTAAATGTACCAAGACACAATTGTTAGAATATTAAGGGCACCAAGACACAATTGTTAGAATATTAAGTTCACCAAGACACAATTGTTAGAATATCAAGTGCACCAAGACACAATTGTTAGAATATTAAGTGCACCAAGACACAATTGTTAGAATATCAAGTGCACCAAGACACAATTGTTAGAATATTAAGTGCTCCAAGACACAATTGTTAGAATATTAAGTGCTCCAAGACACAATTGTTAGAATATTAAGTGCACCAAGACACAATTGTTAGAATATTAAGTGCACCAAGACAGAATTGTTAGAAAATTAAGTGCACCAAGACACAATTGTTAGAATATTAAGTGCACCAAGACACAATTGTTAGAATATTAAGTGCACCAAGACACAATTGTTAGAATATTAAGTGCACCAAGACACAATTGTTAGAATATTAAGTGCACCAAGACACAATTGTTAGAATATTAAGTGCACCAAGACACAATTGTTTGAATATTAAGTGCACCAAAACACAATTATTAGAATATTAAGTGCTCCAAGATGCAATTGTTAGAATATTAAGTGCACCAAGACACAATTGTTAAAATATTAAGTGCACCAAGACACAATTGTTAGAATATTAAGTGCCCCAAGACACAATTGTTCGAATATTGAGTGCACCAAGACACAATTGTTAGAATATTAAGTGCACCAAGACACAATTGTTAGAATATTAAGTGCCCCAAGACACAATTGTTCGAATATTGGGTGCACCAAGACACAATTGTTAGAATATTAAGTGCTCCAAGAAACAATTGTTAGAATATTAAGTGTACCAAGACACAATTGTTAGAATATTAAGTGCTCCAAGACACAATTGTTAGAATATTAAGTGCACCAAGACACAATTGTTAGAATATCAAGTGCACCAAGACACAATTGTTAGAATATCAAGTGCACCAAGACACAATTGTTAGAATATCAAGTGCACCAAGACACAATTGTTAGAATATCAAGTGCACCAAGACACAATTGTTAGAATATCAAGTGCACCAAGACACAATTGTTAGAATATCAAGTGCACCAAGACACAATTGTTAGAATATCAAGTGCACCAAGACACAATTGTTAGAATATCAAGTGCACCAAGACACAATTGTTAGAATATTAAGTGCACCAAGACACAATTGTTAGAATATTAAGTGCTCCAAGAAACAATTGTTAGAATATTAAGTGTACCAAGACACAATTGTTAGAATATTAAGTATACCAAGACACAATTGTTAGAATATCAAGTGCACCAAGACACAATTGTTAGAATATTAAGTGCACCAAGACACAATTGTTAGAATATCAAGTGCACCAAGACACAATTGTTAGAATATCAAGTGCACCAAGACACAATTGTTAGAATATCAAGTGCACCAAGACACAATTGTTAGAATATCAAGTGCACCAAGACACAATTGTTAGAATATTAAGTGCACCAAGACACAATTGTTAGAATATTAAGTGCACCAAGACACAATTGTTAGAATATCAAGTGCACCAAGACACAATTGTTAGAATATCAAGTGCACCAAGACACAATTGTTAGAATATCAAGTGCACCAAGACACAATTGTTAGAATATTAAGTATACCAAGACACAATTGTTAGAATATCAAGTGCACCAAGACACAATTGTTAGAATATTAAGTATACCAAGACACAATTGTTAGAATATCAAGTGCACCAAGACACAATTGTTAGAATATTAAGTGCACCAAGACACAATTGTTAGAATATTAAGTATACCAAGACACAATTGTTAGAATATCAAGTGCACCAAGACACAATTGTTAGAATATTAAGTATACCAAGACACAATTGTTAGAATATCAAGTGCACCAAGACACAATTGTTAGAATATTGAGTGCACCAAGACACAATTGTTAGAATATCAAGTGCACCAAGACACAATTGTTAGAATATTAAGTGTACCAAGACACAATTGTTAGAATATCAAGTGCACCAAGACACAATTGTTAGAATATCAAGTGCACCAAGACACAATTGTTAGAATATCAAGTGCACCAAGACACAATTGTTAGAATATTAAGTATACCAAGACACAATTGTTAGAATATCAAGTGCACCAAGACACAATTGTTAGAATATTAAGTATACCAAGACACAATTGTTAGAATATCAAGTGCACCAAGACACAATTGTTAGAATATTAAGTGCACCAAGACACAATTGTTAGAATATCAAGTGCACCAAGACACAATTGTTAGAATATTAAGTGCTCCAAGAAACAATTGTTAGAATATTAAGTGCACCAAGACACAATTGTTAGAATATTAAGTGCTCCAAGAAACAATTGTTAGAATATTAAGTGCACCAAGACACAATTGTTAGAATATTAAGTGCTCCAAGACACAATTGTTAGAATATTAAGTGCTCCAAGAAACAATTGTTAGAATATTAAGTGCACCAAGACACAATTGTTAGAATATTAAGTGCTCCAAGAAACAATTGTTAGAATATTAAGTGCACCAAGACACCATTGTTAGAATATTAAGTGCTCCAAGAAACAATTGTTAGAATATTAAGTGTACCAAGACACAATTGTTAGAATATTAAGTATACCAAGACACAATTGTTAGAATATCAAGTGCACCAAGACACAATTGTTAGAATATCAAGTGCACCAAGACACAATTGTTAGAATATCAAGTGCACCAAGACACAATTGTTAGAATATTAAGTGCTCCAAGAAACAATTGTTAGAATATTAAGTGTACCAAGACACAATTGTTAGAATATTAAATGCACCAAGACACAATTGTTAGAATATTAAGTATACCAAGACACAATTGTTAGAATATCAAGTGCACCAAGACACAATTGTTAGAATATCAAGTGCACCAAGACACAATTGTTAGAATATTAAGTATACCAAGACACAATTGTTAGAATATCAAGTACACCAAGACACAATTGTTAGAATATTAAGTGCACCAAGAAACAATTGTTAGAATATTAAGTGCACAAAGACACAATTGTTAGAATATTAAGTATACCAAGACACAATTGTTAGAATATCAAGTGCACCAAGACACAATTGTTAGAATATCAAGTGCACCAAGACACAATTGTTAGAATATTAAGCATACCAAGACACAATTGTTAGAATATCAAGTGCACCAAGACACAATTGTTAGAATATTAAGTGCACCAAGACACAATTGTTAGAATATCAAGTGCACCAAGACACAATTGTTAGAATATTAAGTGCTCCAAGAAAAAATTGTTAGAATATTAAGTGCTCCAAGAAACAATTGATAGAATATTAAGTGCACCAAGACACAATTGTTAGAATATTAAGTGCTCCAAGACACAATTGTTAGAATATTAAGTGCACCAAGACACAATTGTTAGAATATCAAGTGCACCAAGACACAATTGTTAGAATATTAAGGGCACCAAGACACAATTGTTAGAATATTAAGTGCACCAAGACACAATTGTTAGAATATTAAGTGTACCAAGACACAATTGTTAGAATATTAAGTGCACCAAGACACAATTGTTAGAATATTAAGTGCACCAAGACACAATTGCTAGAATATTAAGTGCTCCAAGACACAATTGTTAGAATATCAAGTGCACCAAGACACCATTGTTAGAATATCAAGTGCACCAAGACACAATTGTTTGAATATTAAGTGCACCAAAACACAATTGTAAGAATATTAAGTGGACCAAGGCAAAATTGTTAGAATATTAAGTGTTCCAAGACACAATTGTTAGAATATTAAGTGCACCAAGACACAATTGTTAAAATATTAAGTGCACCAAGACACAATTGTTAGAATATTAAGTGCCCCAAGACACAATTGTTAGAATATTAAGTGCACCAAGACACAATTGTTAGAATATTAAGTGCACCAAGACACAATTGTTAGAATATCAAGTGCACCAAGACACAATTGTTAGAATATTAAGTGCTCCAAGAAACAATTGTTAGAATATTAAGTGTACCAAGACACAATTGTTAGAATATTAAGTGCTCCAAGACACAATTGTTAGAATATTAAGTGCACCAAGACACAATTGTTAGAATATCAAGTGCACCAAGACACAATTGTTAGAATATTAAATGTACCAAGACACAATTGTTAGAATATTAAGGGCACCAAGACACAATTGTTAGAATATTAAGTGCACCAAGACACAATTGTTAGAATATCAAGTGCACCAAGACACAATTGTTAGAATATTAAGTGCACCAAGACACAATTGTTAGAATATCAAGTGCACCAAGACACAATTGTTAGAATATTAAGTGCTCCAAGACACAATTGTTAGAATATTAAGTGCTCCAAGACACAATTGTTAGAATATTAAGTGCACCAAGACACAATTGTTAGAATATTAAGTGCACCAAGACAGAATTGTTAGAAAATTAAGTGCACCAAGACACAATTGTTAGAATATTAAGTGCACCAAGACACAATTGTTAGAATATTAAGTGCACCAAGACACAATTGTTAGAATATTAAGTGCTCCAAGACACAATTGTTAGAATATTAAGTGCTCCAAGACACAATTGTTAGAATATTAAGTGCACCAAGACACAATTGTTAGAATATTAAGTGCACCAAGACACAATTGTTAGAATATTAAGTGCACCAAGACACAATTGTTTGAATATTAAGTGCACCAAAACACAATTATTAGAATATTAAGTGCTCCAAGATGCAATTGTTAGAATATTAAGTGCACCAAGACACAATTGTTAAAATATTAAGTGCACCAAGACACAATTGTTAGAATATTAAGTGCCCCAAGACACAATTGTTCGAATATTAAGTGCACCAAGACACAATTGTTAGAATATTAAGTGCACCAAGACACAATTGTTAGAATATCAAGTGCACCAAGACACAATTGTTAGAATATTAAGTGCTCCAAGAAACAATTGTTAGAATATTAAGTGTACCAAGACACAATTGTTAGAATATTAAGTGCTCCAAGACATAATTGTTAGAATATCAAGTGTACCAAGACACAATTGTTAGAATATTAAGTGCTCCAAGAAACAATTGTTAGAATATTAAGTGTACCAAGACACAATTGTTAGAATATTAAGTGCTCCAAGACACAATTGTTAGAATATTAAGTGCACCAAGACACAATTGTTAGAATATCAAGTGCACCAAGACACAATTGTTAGAATATTAAGTGCTCCAAGAAACAATTGTTAGAATATTAAGTGTACCAAGACACAATTGTTAGAATATTAAGTGCTCCAAGACACAATTGTTAGAATATTAAGGGCACCAAGACACAATTGTTAGAATATTAAGTGCACCAAGACACAATTGTTAGAATATTAAGTGCACCAAGACACAATTGTTAGAATATTAAGTGCACCAAGACACAATTGCTAGAATATTAAGTGCTCCAAGACACAATTGTTAGAATATCAAGTGCACCAAGGCAAAATTGTTAGAATATTAAGTATTCCAAGACACAATTGTTAAAATATTAAGTGCACCAAGACACAATTGTTAAAATATTAAGTGCACCAAGATACAATTGTTAGAATATTAAGTGCCCCAAGACACAATTGTTAGAATATTAAGTGCACCAAGACACAATTGTTAGAATATTAAGTGCACCAAGACACAATTGTTAGAATATCAAGTGCACCAAGACACAATTGTTAGAATATTAAGTGCTCCAAGAAACAATTGTTAGAATATTAAGTGTACCAAGACACAATTGTTAGAATATTAAGTGCTCCAAGACACAATTGTTAGAATATTAAGCTTACCAAGACACAATTGTTAGAATATCAAGTGCACCAAGACACAATTGTTAGAATATTAAATGTACCAAGACACAATTGTTAGAATATTAAGGGCACCAAGACACAATTGTTAGAATATTAAGTGCACCAAGACACAATTGTTAGAATATCAAGTGCTCCAAGACACAATTGTTAGAATATTAAGTGCACCAAGACACAATTGTTAGAATATCAAGTGCACCAAGACACAATTGTTAGAATATTAAGTGCTCCAAGACACAATTGTTAGAATATTAAGTGCTCCAAGACACAATTGTTAGAATATTAAGTGCACCAAGACACAATTGTTAGAATATTAAGTGCACCAAGACAGAATTGTTAGAAAATTAAGTGCACCAAGACACAATTGTTAGAATATTAAGTGCACCAAGACACAATTGTTAGAATATTAAGTGCTCCAAGACACAATTGTTAGAATATTAAGTGCTCCAAGACACAATTGTTAGAATATTAAGTGCACCAAGACACAATTGTTAGAATATTAAGTGCACCAAGACACAATTGTTAGAATATTAAGTGCACCAAGACACAATTGTTAGAATATTAAGTGCACCAAAACACAATTATTAGAATATTAAGTGCTCCAAGATGCAATTGTTAGAATATTAAGTGCACCAAGACACAATTGTTAAAATATTAAGTGCACCAAGACACAATTGTTAGAATATTAAGTGCCCCAAGACACAATTGTTCGAATATTAAGTGCACCAAGACACAATTGTTAGAATATTAAGTGCACCAAGAAACAATTGTTAGAATATCAAGTGCACCAAGACACAATTGTTAGAATATTAAGTGCTCCAAGAAACAATTGTTAGAATATTAAGTGCTCCAAGACACAATTGTTAGAATGTTAAGTGCACCAAGACACAATTGTTAGAATATCAAGTGCACCAAGACACAATTGTTAGAATATTAAGTGCTCCAAGAAACAATTGTTAGAATATTAAGTTTACCAAGACACAATTGTTAGAATATTAAGTGCTCCAAGACACAATTGTTAGAATATCAAGTGTACCAAGACACAATTGTTAGAATATTAAGTGCTCCAAGAAACAATTGTTAGAATATTAAGTGTACCAAGACACAATTATTAGAATATTAAGTGCTCCAAGACACAATTGTTAGAATATTAAGTGCACCAAGACACAATTGCTAGAATATCAAGTGCACCAAGACACAATTGTTAGAATATTAAGTGCTCCAAGAAACAATTGTTAGAATATTAAGTGTACCAAGAAACAATTGTTAGAATATTAAGTGCTCCAAGACACAATTGTTAGAATATTAAGGGCACCAAGACACAATTGTTAGAATATTAAGTGCACCAAGACACAATTGTTAGAATATTAAGTGCACCAAGACACAATTGTTAGAATATTAAGGGCACCAAGACACAATTGTTAGAATATTAAGTGCTCCAAGACGCAATTGTTAGAATATTAAGTGCACCAAGACACAATTGTTAGAAAATTAAGTGCACCAAGACACAATTGTTAGAATATTAAGTGCACCAAGACACAATTGTTAGAATATTAAGTGCTCCAAGACACAATTGTTAGAATATTAAGTGCACCAAGACACCATTGTTTGAATATTAAGTGCACCAAGACACAATTGTTAGAATATTAAGTGCACCAAGACACAATTGTTAGAATATTAAGTGCACCAAGACACAATTGTTAGAATATTAAGTGTTCCAAGGCACAATTGTTAGAATATTAAGTGCACCAAGACACAATTGTTAGAATATTAAGTGTTCCAAGACACAATTGTTAGAATATTAAGTGCACCAAGACACAATTGTTAGAATATTAAGTGCACCAAGACACAATTGTTAGAATATTAAGTGCACCAAGACACAATTGCTAGAATATTAAGTGCTCCAAGACACAATTGTTAGAATATTAAGTGCACCAAGACACAATTGTTAGAATATTAAGTGCACCAAGACACAATTGTTAGAATATCAAGTGCACCAAGACACAATTGTTAGAATATCAAGCGCACCAAGACACAATTGTTAGAGTATTAAGTATACCAAGACACAATTGTTAGAATATCAAGTGCACCAAGACACAATTGTTAGAATATCAAGTGCACCAAGACACAATTGTTAGAATATTAAGTATACCAAGACACAATTGTTAGAATATCAAGTGCACCAAGACAGAATTGTTAGAATATCTAGTGCACCAAGACACAATTGTTAGAATATTAAGTATACCAAGACACAATTGTTAGAATATTAAGTGCACCAAGACACAATTGTTAGAATATTAAGTGCATCAAGACACAATTGTTAGAATATTAAGTGCTCCAAGACACAATTGTTAGAATATTAAGTGCACCAAGACACAATTGTTAGAATATCAAGTGCACCAAGACACAATTGTTAGAATATTAAGTGCTCCAAGAAACAATTGTTAGAATATTAAGTGTACCAAGACACAATTGTTAGAATATTAAGTGCTCCAAGACACAATTGTTAGAATATTAAGTGCACCAAGACACAATTGTTAGAATATTAAGTGCACCAAGACACAATTGTTAGAATATTAAGTGCACCAAGACACAATTGTTAGAATATTAAGTGCACCAAGACACAATTGCTAGAATATTAAGTGCTCCAAGACACAATTGTTAGAATATCAAGTGCACCAAGACACCATTGTTAGAATATCAAGTGCACCAAGACACAATTGTTTGAATATTAAGTGCACCAAAAAACAATTGTAAGAATATTAAGTGCACCAAGGCAAAATTGTTAGAATATTAAGTGTTCCAAGACACAATTGTTAGAATATTAAGTGCACCAAGACACAATTGTTAAAATATTAAGTGCACCAAGACACAATTGTTAGAATATTAAGTGCCCCAAGACACAATTGTTAGAATATTAAGTGCACCAAGACACAATTGTTAGAATATTAAGTGCACCAAGACACAATTGTTAGAATATCAAGTGCACCAAGACACAATTGTTAGAATATTAAGTGCTCCAAGAAACAATTGTTAGAATATTAAGTGTACCAAGACACAATTGTTAGAATATTAAGTGCTCCAAGACACAATTGTTAGAATATTAAGTGCACCAAGACACAATTGTTAGAATATTAAGTGCACCAAGACACAATTGTTATAATATTAAATGTACCAAGACACAATTGTTAGAATATTAAGGGCACCAAGACACAATTGTTAGAATATTAAGTGCACCAAGACACAATTGTTAGAATATCAAGTGCACCAAGACACAATTGTTAGAATATTAAGTGCACCAAGACACAATTGTTAGAATATCAAGTGCACCAAGACACAATTGTTAGAATATTAAGTGCTCCAAGACACAATTGTTAGAATATTAAGTGCTCCAAGACACAATTGTTAGAATATTAAGTGCACCAAGACACAATTGTTAGAATATTAAGTGCACCAAGACACAATTGTTAGAAAATTAAGTGCACCAAGACACAATTGTTAGAATATTAAGTGCACCAAGACACAATTGTTAGAATATTAAGTGCTCCAAGACACAATTGTTAGAATATTAAGTGCTCCAAGACACAATTGTTAGAATATTAAGTGGACCAAGACACAATTGTTAGAATATTAAGTGCACCAAGACACAATTGTTAGAATATTAAGTGCACCAAGACACAATTGTTAGAATATTAAGTGCACCAAAACACAATTATTAGAATATTAAGTGCTCCAAGATGCAATTGTTAGAATATTAAGTGCACCAAGACACAATTGTTAAAATATTAAGTGCACCAAGACACAATTGTTAGAATATTAAGTGCACCAAGACACAATTGTTCGAATATTAAGTGCACCAAGACACAATTGTTAGAATATTAAGTGCACCAAGACACAATTGTTAGAATATTAAGTGCTCCAAGAAACAATTGTTAGAATATTAAGTTTACCAAGACACAATTGTTAGAATATTAAGTGCTCCAAGACACAATTGTTAGAATATCAAGTGTACCAAGACACAATTGTTAGAATATTAAGTGCTCCAAGAAACAATTGTTAGAATATTAAGTGTACCAAGACACAATTGTTAGAATATTAAGTGCTCCAAGACACAATTGTTAGAATATCAAGTGCACCAAGACACAATTGTTAGAATATTAAGTGCTCCAAGAAACAATTGTTAGAATATTAAGTGCACCAAGACACAATTGTTAGAATATTAAGTGCACCAAGACACAATTGCTAGAATATTAAGTGCTCCAAGACACAATTGTTAGAATATCAAGTGCACCAAGGCAAAATTGTTAGAATATTAAGTATTCCAAGACACAATTGTTAGAATATTAAGTGCACCAAGACACAATTGTTAAAATATTAAGTGCACCAAGATACAATTGTTAGAATATTAAGTGCCCCAAGACACAATTGTTAGAATATTAAGTGCACCAAGACACAATTGTTAGAATATTAAGTGCACCAAGACACAATTGTTAGAATATCAAGTGCACCAAGACACAATTGTTAGAATATTAAGTGCTCCAAGAAACAATTGTTAGAATATTAAGTGTACCAAGACACAATTGTTAGAATATTAAGTGCTCCAAGACACAATTGTTAGAATATTAAGTGCACCAAGACACAATTGTTAGAATATCAAGTGCACCAAGACACAATTGTTAGAATATTAAATGTACCAAGACACAATTGTTAGAATATTAAGGGCACCAAGACACAATTGTTAGAATATTAAGTGCACCAAGACACAATTGTTAGAATATCAAGTGCACCAAGACACAATTGTTAGAATATTAAGTGCACCAAGACACAATTGTTAGAATATTAAGTGCTCCAAGACGCAATTGTTAGAATATTAAGTGCACCAAGACACAATTGTTAGAAAATTAAGTGCACCAAGACACAATTGATAGAATATTAAGTGCACCAAGACACAATTGTTAGAATATTAAGTGCTCCAAGACACAATTGTTAGAATATTAAGTGCACCAAGACACCATTGTTTGAATATTAAGTGCACCAAGACACAATTGTTAGAATATTAAGTGCACCAAGACACAATTGTTAGAATATTAAGTGCACCAAGACACAATTGTTAGAATATTAAGTGTTCCAAGACACAATTGTTAGAATATTAAGTGCACCAAGACACAATTGTTTGAATATTAAGTGTTCCAAGACACAATTGTTAGAATATTAAGTGCACCAAGACACAATTGTTAGAATATTAAGTGCACCAAGACACAATTGTTAGAATATTAAGTGCACCAAGACACAATTGCTAGAATATTAAGTGCTCCAAGACACAATTGTTAGAATATTAAGTGCACCAAGACACAATTGTTAGAATATTAAGGGCACCAAGACACAATTGTTAGAATATTAAGTGCATCAAGACACAATTGTTAGAATATTAAGTGCTCCAAGACACAATTGTTAGAATATTAAGTGCACCAAGACACCATTGTTTGAATATTAAGTGCACCAAGACACAATTGTTAGAATATTAAGTGCACCAAGACACAATTGTTAGAATATTAAGTGCACCAAGACACAATTGTTAGAATATTAAGTGTTCCAAGACACAATTGTTAGAATATTAAGTGCACCAAGACACAATTGTTAGAATATTAAGTGTTCCAAGACACAATTGTTAGAATATTAAGTGCACCAAGACACAATTGTTAGAATATTAAGTGCACCAAGACACAATTGTTAGAATATTAAGTGCACCAAGACACAATTGCTAGAATATTAAGTGCTCCAAGACACAATTGTTAGAATATTAAGTGCACCAAGACACAATTGTTAGAATATTAAGTGCACCAAGACACAATTGTTAGAATATCAAGTGCACCAAGACACAATTGTTAGAATATCAAGCGCACCAAGACACAATTGTTAGAGTATTAAGTATACCAAGACACAATTGTTAGAATATCAAGTGCACCAAGACACAATTGTTAGAATATTAAGTGCACCAAGACACAATTGTTAGAATATTAAGTATACCAAGACACAATTGTTAGAATATCAAGTGCACCAAGACAGAATTGTTAGAATATCTAGTGCACCAAGACACAATTGTTAGAATATTAAGTATACCAAGACACAATTGTTAGAATATTAAGTGCACCAAGACACAATTGTTAGAATATTAAGTGCATCAAGACACAATTGTTAGAATATTAAGTGCTCCAAGACACAATTGTTAGAATATTAAGTGCACCAAGACACAATTGTTAAAATATTAAGTGCACCAAGACACAATTGTTAGAATATTAAGTGCACCAAGACACAATTGTTCGAATATTAAGTGCACCAAGACACAATTGTTAGAATATTAAGTGCACCAAGACACAATTGTTAGAATATTAAGTGCTCCAAGAAACAATTGTTAGAATATTAAGTTTACCAAGACACAATTGTTAGAATATTAAGTGCTCCAAGACACAATTGTTAGAATATCAAGTGTACCAAGACACAATTGTTAGAATATTAAGTGCTCCAAGAAACAATTGTTAGAATATTAAGTGTACCAAGACACAATTGTTAGAATATTAAGTGCTCCAAGACACAATTGTTAGAATATCAAGTGCACCAAGACACAATTGTTAGAATATTAAGTGCTCCAAGAAACAATTGTTAGAATATTAAGTGCACCAAGACACAATTGTTAGAATATTAAGTGCACCAAGACACAATTGCTAGAATATTAAGTGCTCCAAGACACAATTGTTAGAATATCAAGTGCACCAAGGCAAAATTGTTAGAATATTAAGTATTCCAAGACACAATTGTTAGAATATTAAGTGCACCAAGACACAATTGTTAAAATATTAAGTGCACCAAGATACAATTGTTAGAATATTAAGTGCCCCAAGACACAATTGTTAGAATATTAAGTGCACCAAGACACAATTGTTAGAATATTAAGTGCACCAAGACACAATTGTTAGAATATCAAGTGCACCAAGACACAATTGTTAGAATATTAAGTGCTCCAAGAAACAATTGTTAGAATATTAAGTGTACCAAGACACAATTGTTAGAATATTAAGTGCTCCAAGACACAATTGTTAGAATATTAAGTGCACCAAGACACAATTGTTAGAATATCAAGTGCACCAAGACACAATTGTTAGAATATTAAATGTACCAAGACACAATTGTTAGAATATTAAGGGCACCAAGACACAATTGTTAGAATATTAAGTGCACCAAGACACAATTGTTAGAATATCAAGTGCACCAAGACACAATTGTTAGAATATTAAGTGCACCAAGACACAATTGTTAGAATATCAAGTGCACCAAGACACAATTGTTAGAATATTAAGTGCTCCAAGACACAATTGTTAGAATATTAAGTGCTCCAAGACACAATTGTTAGAATATTAAGTGCACCAAGACACAATTGTTAGAATATTAAGTGCACCAAGACAGAATTGTTAGAAAATTAAGTGCACCAAGACACAATTGTTAGAATATTAAGTGCACCAAGACACAATTGTTAGAATATTAAGTGCTCCAAGACACAATTGTTAGAATATTAAGTGCTCCAAGACACAATTGTTAGAATATTAAGTGCACCAAGACACAATTGTTAGAATATTAAGTGCACCAAGACACAATTGTTAGAATATTAAGTGCACCAAGACACAATTGTTAGAATATTAAGTGCACCAAAACACAATTATTAGAATATTAAGTGCTCCAAGATGCAATTGTTAGAATATTAAGTGCACCAAGACACAATTGTTAAAATATTAAGTGCACCAAGACACAATTGTTAGAATATTAAGTGCCCCAAGTCACAATTGTTCGAATATTAAGTGCACCAAGACACAATTGTTAGAATATTAAGTGCACCAAGACACAATTGTTAGAATATCAAGTGCACCAAGACACAATTGTTAGAATATTAAGTGCTCCAAGAAACAATTGTTAGAATATTAAGTGCTCCAAGACACAATTGTTAGAATGTTAAGTGCACCAAGACACAATTGTTAGAATATCAAGTGCACCAAGACACAATTGTTAGAATATTAAGTGCTCCAAGAAACAATTGTTAGAATATTAAGTTTACCAAGACACAATTGTTAGAATATTAAGTGCTCCAAGACACAATTGTTAGAATATCAAGTGTACCAAGACACAATTGTTAGAATATTAAGTGCTCCAAGAAACAATTGTTAGAATATTAAGTGTACCAAGACACAATTATTAGAATATTAAGTGCTCCAAGACACAATTGTTAGAATATTAAGTGCACCAAGACACAATTGCTAGAATATCAAGTGCACCAAGACACAATTGTTAGAATATTAAGTGCTCCAAGAAACAATTGTTAGAATATTAAGTGTACCAAGACACAATTGTTAGAATATTAAGTGCTCCAAGACACAATTGTTAGAATATTGAGGGCACCAAGACACAATTGTTAGAATATTAAGTGCACCAAGACACAATTGTTAGAATATTAAGTGCACCAAGACACAATTGTTAGAATATTAAGTGCACCAAGACACCATTGTTTGAATATTAAGTGCACCAAGACACAATTGTTAGAATATTAAGTGCACCAAGACACAATTGTTAGAATATTAAGTGCACCAAGACACAATTGTTAGAATATTAAGTGTTCCAAGACACAATTGTTAGAATATTAAGTGCACCAAGACACAATTGTTTGAATATTAAGTGTTCCAAGACACAATTGTTAGAATATTAAGTGCACCAAGACACAATTGTTAGAATATTAAGTGCACCAAGACACAATTGTTAGAATATTAAGTGCACCAAGACACAATTGCTAGAATATTAAGTGCTCCAAGACACAATTGTTAGAATATTAAGTGCACCAAGACACAATTGTTAGAATATTAAGGGCACCAAGACACAATTGTTAGAATATTAAGTGCACCAAGACACAATTGTTAGAATATTAAGTGCTCCAAGACACAATTGTTAGAATATTAAGTGCACCAAGACACCATTGTTTGAATATTAAGTGCACCAAGACACAATTGTTAGAATATTAAGTGCACCAAGACACAATTGTTAGAATATTAAGTGCACCAAGACACAATTGTTAGAATATTAAGTGTTCCAAGACACAATTGTTAGAATATTAAGTGCACCAAGACACAATTGTTAGAATATTAAGTGTTCCAAGACACAATTGTTAGAATATTAAGTGCACCAAGACACAATTGTTAGAATATTAAGTGCACCAAGACACAATTGTTAGAATATTAAGTGCACCAAGACACAATTGCTAGAATATTAAGTGCTCCAAGACACAATTGTTAGAATATTAAGTGCACCAAGACACAATTGTTAGAATATTAAGTGCACCAAGACACAATTGTTAGAATATCAAGTGCACCAAGACACAATTGTTAGAATATCAAGCGCACCAAGACACAATTGTTAGAGTATTAAGTATACCAAGACACAATTGTTAGAATATCAAGTGCACCAAGACACAATTGTTAGAATATCAAGTGCACCAAGACACAATTGTTAGAATATTAAGTATACCAAGACACAATTGTTAGAATATCAAGTGCACCAAGACAGAATTGTTAGAATATCTAGTGCACCAAGACACAATTGTTAGAATATTAAGTATACCAAGACACAATTGTTAGAATATTAAGTGCACCAAGACACAATTGTTAGAATATTAAGTGCATCAAGACACAATTGTTTGAATATTAAGTGCTCCAAGACACAATTGTTAGAATATTAAGTGCACCAAGACACAATTGTTAGAATATCAAGTGCACCAAGACACAATTGTTAGAATATTAAGTGCTCCAAGAAACAATTGTTAGAATATTAAGTGTACCAAGACACAATTGTTAGAATATTAAGTGCTCCAAGACACAATTGTTAGAATATTAAGGGCACCAAGACACAATTGTTAGAATATTAAGTGCACCAAGACACAATTGTTAGAATATTAAGTGCACCAAGACACAATTGTTAGAATATTAAGTGCACCAAGACACAATTGTTAGAATATTAAGTGCTCCAAGACACAATTGTTAGAATATCAAGTGCACCAAGACACCATTGTTAGAATATCAAGTGCACCAAGACACAATTGTTTGAATATTAAGTGCACCAAAACACAATTGTAAGAATATTAAGTGCACCAAGGCAAAATTGTTAGAATATTAAGTGTTCCAAGACACAATTGTTAGAATATTAAGTGCACCAAGACACAATTGTTAAAATATTAAGTGCACCAAGACACAATTGTTAGAATATTAAGTGCCCCAAGACACAATTGTTAGAATATTAAGTGCACCAAGACACAATTGTTAGAATATTAAGTGCACCAAGACACAATTGTTAGAATATCAAGTGCACCAAGACACAATTGTTAGAATATTAAGTGCTCTAAGAAACAATTGTTAGAATATTAAGTGTACCAAGACACAATTGTTAGAATATTAAGTGCTCCAAGACACAATTGTTAGAATATTAAGTGCACCAAGACACAATTGTTAGAATATCAAGTGCACCAAGACACAATTGTTATAATATTAAATGTACCAAGACACAATTGTTAGAATATTAAGGGCACCAAGACACAATTGTTAGAATATTAAGTGCACCAAGACACAATTGTTAGAATATCAAGTGCACCAAGACACAATTGTTAGAATATTAAGTGCACCAAGACACAATTGTTAGAATATCAAGTGCACCAAGACACAATTGTTAGAATATTAAGTGCTCCAAGACACAATTGTTAGAATATTAAGTGCTCCAAGACACAATTGTTAGAATATTAAGTGCACCAAGACACAATTGTTAGAATATTAAGTGCACCAAGACAGAATTGTTAGAAAATTAAGTGCACCAAGACACAATTGTTAGAATATTAAGTGCACCAAGACACAATTGTTAGAATATTAAGTGCTCCAAGACACAATTGTTAGAATATTAAGTGCTCCAAGACACAATTGTTAGAATATTAAGTGGACCAAGACACAATTGTTAGAATATTAAGTGCACCAAGACACAATTGTTAGAATATTAAGTGCACCAAGACACAATTGTTAGAATATTAAGTGCACCAAAACACAATTATTAGAATATTAAGTGCTCCAAGATGCAATTGTTAGAATATTAAGTGCACCAAGACACAATTGTTAAAATATTAAGTGCACCAAGACACAATTGTTAGAATATTAAGTGCACCAAGACACAATTGTTCGAATATTAAGTGCACCAAGACACAATTGTTAGAATATTAAGTGCACCAAGACACAATTGTTAGAATATTAAGTGCTCCAAGAAACAATTGTTAGAATATTAAGTTTACCAAGACACAATTGTTAGAATATTAAGTGCTCCAAGACACAATTGTTAGAATATCAAGTGTACCAAGACACAATTGTTAGAATATTAAGTGCTCCAAGAAACAATTGTTAGAATATTAAGTGTACCAAGACACAATTGTTAGAATATTAAGTGCTCCAAGACACAATTGTTAGAATATCAAGTGCACCAAGACACAATTGTTAGAATATTAAGTGCTCCAAGAAACAATTGTTAGAATATTAAGTGCACCAAGACACAATTGTTAGAATATTAAGTGCACCAAGACACAATTGCTAGAATATTAAGTGCTCCAAGACACAATTGTTAGAATATCAAGTGCACCAAGGCAAAATTGTTAGAATATTAAGTATTCCAAGACACAATTGTTAGAATATTAAGTGCACCAAGACACAATTGTTAAAATATTAAGTGCACCAAGATACAATTGTTAGAATATTAAGTGCCCCAAGACACAATTGTTAGAATATTAAGTGCACCAAGACACAATTGTTAGAATATTAAGTGCACCAAGACACAATTGTTAGAATATCAAGTGCACCAAGACACAATTGTTAGAATATTAAGTGCTCCAAGAAACAATTGTTAGAATATTAAGTGTACCAAGACACAATTGTTAGAATATTAAGTGCTCCAAGACACAATTGTTAGAATATTAAGTGCACCAAGACACAATTGTTAGAATATCAAGTGCACCAAGACACAATTGTTAGAATATTAAATGTACCAAGACACAATTGTTAGAATATTAAGGGCACCAAGACACAATTGTTAGAATATTAAGTGCACCAAGACACAATTGTTAGAATATCAAGTGCACCAAGACACAATTGTTAGAATATTAAGTGCACCAAGACACAATTGTTAGAATATCAAGTGCACCAAGACACAATTGTTAGAATATTAAGTGCTCCAAGACACAATTGTTAGAATATTAAGTGCTCCAAGACACAATTGTTAGAATATTAAGTGCACCAAGACACAATTGTTAGAATATTAAGTGCACCAAGACAGAATTGTTAGAAAATTAAGTGCACCAAGACACAATTGTTAGAATATTAAGTGCACCAAGACACAATTGTTAGAATATTAAGTGCTCCAAGACACAATTGTTAGAATATTAAGTGCTCCAAGACACAATTGTTAGAATATTAAGTGCACCAAGACACAATTGTTAGAATATTAAGTGCACCAAGACACAATTGTTAGAATATTAAGTGCACCAAAACACAATTATTAGAATATTAAGTGCTCCAAGATGCCATTGTTAGAATATTAAGTGCACGAAGACACAATTGTTAAAATATTAAGTGCACCAAGACACAATTGTTAGAATATTAAGTGCCCCAATTCACAATTGTTCGAATATTAAGTGCACCAAGACACAATTGTTAGAATATTAAGTGCACCAAGACACAATTGTTAGAATATCAAGTGCACCAAGACACAATTGTTAGAATATTAAGTGCTCCAAGAAACAATTGTTAGAATATTAAGTGCTCCAAGACACAATTGTTAGAATGTTAAGTGCACCAAGACACAATTGTTAGAATATCAAGTGCACCAAGACACAATTGTTAGAATATTAAGTGCTCCAAGAAACAATTGTTAGAATATTAAGTTTACCAAGACACAATTGTTAGAATATTAAGTGCTCCAAGACACAATTGTTAGAATATCAAGTGTACCAAGACACAATTGTTAGAATATTAAGTGCTCCAAGAAACAATTGTTAGAATATTAAGTGTACCAAGACACAATTATTAGAATATTAAGTGCTCCAAGACACAATTGTTAGAATATTAAGTGCACCAAGACACAATTGCTAGAATATCAAGTGCACCAAGACACAATTGTTAGAATATTAAGTGCTCCAAGAAACAATTGTTAGAATATTAAGTGTACCAAGACACAATTGTTAGAATATTAAGTGCTCCAAGACACAATTGTTAGAATATTAAGGGCACCAAGACACAATTGTTAGAATATTAAGTGCACCAAGACACAATTGTTAGAATATTAAGTGCACCAAGACACAATTGTTAGAATATTAAGTGCACCAAGACACAATTGTTAGAATATTAAGTGCTCCAAGACGCAATTGTTAGAATATTAAGTGCACCAAGACACAATTGTTAGAAAATTAAGTGCACCAAGACACAATTGATAGAATATTAAGTGCACCAAGACACAATTGTTAGAATATTAAGTGCTCCAAGACACAATTGTTAGAATATTAAGTGCACCAAGACACCATTGTTTGAATATTAAGTGCACCAAGACACAATTGTTAGAATATTAAGTGCACCAAGACACAATTGTTAGAATATTAAGTGCACCAAGACACAATTGTTAGAATATTAAGTGTTCCAAGACACAATTGTTAGAATATTAAGTGCACCAAGACACAATTGTTTGAATATTAAGTGTTCCAAGACACAATTGTTAGAATATTAAGTGCACCAAGACACAATTGTTAGAATATTAAGTGCACCAAGACACAATTGTTAGAATATTAAGTGCACCAAGACACAATTGCTAGAATATTAAGTGCTCCAAGACACAATTGTTAGAATATTAAGTGCACCAAGACACAATTGTTAGAATATTAAGTGCACCAAGACACAATTGTTAGAATATCAAGTGCACCAAGACACAATTGTTAGAATATCAAGCGCACCAAGACACAATTGTTAGAGTATTAAGTATACCAAGACACAATTGTTAGAATATCAAGTGCACCAAGACACAATTGTTAGAATATCAAGTGCACCAAGACACAATTGTTAGAATATTAAGTATACCAAGACACAATTGTTAGAATATCAAGTGCACCAAGACACAATTGTTAGAATATCTAGTGCACCAAGACACAATTGTTAGAATATTAAGTATACCAAGACACAATTGTTAGAATATTAAGTGCACCAAGACACAATTGTTAGAATATTAAGTGCATCAAGACACAATTGTTAGAATATTAAGTGCTCCAAGACACAATTGTTAGAATATTAAGTGCACCAAGACACAATTGTTAGAATATCAAGTGCACCAAGACACAATTGTTAGAATATTAAGTGCTCCAAGAAACAATTGTTAGAATATTAAGTGTACCAAGACACAATTGTTAGAATATTAAGTGCTCCAAGACACAATTGTTAGAATATTAAGGGCACCAAGACACAATTGTTAGAATATTAAGTGCACCAAGACACAATTGTTAGAATATTAAGTGCACCAAGACACAATTGTTAGAATATTAAGTGCACCAAGACACAATTGCTAGAATATTAAGTGCTCCAAGACACAATTGTTAGAATATCAAGTGCACCAAGACACCATTGTTAGAATATCAAGTGCACCAAGACACAATTGTTTGAATATTAAGTGCACCAAAACACAATTGTAAGAATATTAAGTGCACCAAGGCAAAATTGTTAGAATATTAAGTGTTCCAAGACACAATTGTTAGAATATTAAGTGCACCAAGACACAATTGTTAAAATATTAAGTGCACCAAGACACAATTGTTAGAATATTAAGTGCCCCAAGACACAATTGTTAGAATATTAAGTGCACCAAGACACAATTGTTAGAATATTAAGTGCACCAAGACACAATTGTTAGAATATCAAGTGCACCAAGACACAATTGTTAGAATATTAAGTGCTCCAAGAAACAATTGTTAGAATATTAAGTGTACCAAGACACAATTGTTAGAATATTAAGTGCTCCAAGACACAATTGTTAGAATATTAAGTGCACCAAGACACAATTGTTAGAATATCAAGTGCACCAAGACACAATTGTTATAATATTAAATGTACCAAGACACAATTGTTAGAATATTAAGGGCACCAAGACACAATTGTTAGAATATTAAGTGCACCAAGACACAATTGTTAGAATATCAAGTGCACCAAGACACAATTGTTAGAATATTAAGTGCACCAAGACACAATTGTTAGAATATCAAGTGCACCAAGACACAATTGTTAGAATATTAAGTGCTCCAAGACACAATTGTTAGAATATTAAGTGCTCCAAGACACAATTGTTAGAATATTAAGTGCACCAAGACACAATTGTTAGAATATTAAGTGCACCAAGACAGAATTGTTAGAAAATTAAGTGCACCAAGACACAATTGTTAGAATATTAAGTGCACCAAGACACAATTGTTAGAATATTAAGTGCTCCAAGACACAATTGTTAGAATATTAAGTGCTCCAAGACACAATTGTTAGAATATTAAGTGCACCAAGACACAATTGTTAGAATATTAAGTGCACCAAGACACAATTGTTAGAATATTAAGTGCACCAAGACACTATTGTTAGAATATTAAGTGCACCAAAACACAATTATTAGAATATTAAGTGCTCCAAGATGCAATTGTTAGAATATTAAGTGCACCAAGACACAATTGTTAAAATATTAAGTGCACAAAGACACAATTGTTAGAATATTAAGTGCACCAAGACACAATTGTTCGAATATTAAGTGCACCAAGACACAATTGTTAGAATATTAAGTGCACCAAGACACAATTGTTAGAATATTAAGTGCTCCAAGAAACAATTGTTAGAATATTAAGCTTACCAAGACACAATTGTTAGAATATTAAGTGCTCCAAGACACAATTGTTAGAATATCAAGTGTACCAAGACACAATTGTTAGAATATTAAGTGCTCCAAGAAACAATTGTTAGAATATTAAGTGTACCAAGACACAATTGTTAGAATATTAAGTGCTCCAAGACACAATTGTTAGAATATCAAGTGCACCAAGACACAATTGTTAGAATATTAAGTGCTCCAAGAAACAATTGTTAGAATATTAAGTGTACCAAGACACAATTGTTAGAATATTAAGTGCTCCAAGACACAATTGTTAGAATATTAAGGGCACCAAGACACAATTGTTAGAATATTAAGTGCACCAAGACACAATTGTTAGAATATTAAGTGCACCAAGACACAATTGTTAGAATATTAAGTGCACCAAGACACAATTGTTAGAATATTAAGTGCACCAAGACACAATTGTTAGAATATTAAGTGCACCAAGACACAATTGTTAGAATATTAAGTGCTCCAAGACGCAATTGTTAGAATATTAAGTGCACCAAGACACAATTGTTAGAAAATTAAGTGCACCAAGACACAATTGATAGAATATTAAGTGCACCAAGACACAATTGTTAGAATATTAAGTGCTCCAAGACACAATTGTTAGAATATTAAGTGCACCAAGACACCATTGTTTGAATATTAAGTGCACCAAGACACAATTGTTAGAATATTAAGTGCACCAAGACACAATTGTTAGAATATTAAGTGCACCAAGACACAATTGTTAGAATATTAAGTGTTCCAAGACACAATTGTTAGAATATTAAGTGCACCAAGACACAATTGTTTGAATATTAAGTGTTCCAAGACACAATTGTTAGAATATTAAGTGCACCAAGACACAATTGTTAGAATATTAAGTGCACCAAGACACAATTGTTAGAATATTAAGTGCACCAAGACACAATTGCTAGAATATTAAGTGCTCCAAGACACAATTGTTAGAATATTAAGTGCACCAAGACACAATTGTTAGAATATTAAGTGCACCAAGACACAATTGTTAGAATATCAAGTGCACCAAGACACAATTGTTAGAATATCAAGCGCACCAAGACACAATTGTTAGAGTATTAAGTATACCAAGACACAATTGTTAGAATATCAAGTGCACCAAGACACAATTGTTAGAATATCAAGTGCACCAAGACACAATTGTTAGAATATTAAGTATACCAAGACACAATTGTTAGAATATCAAGTGCACCAAGACACAATTGTTAGAATATCTAGTGCACCAAGACACAATTGTTAGAATATTAAGTATACCAAGACACAATTGTTAGAATATTAAGTGCACCTAGACACAATTGTTAGAATATTAAGTGCATCAAGACACAATTGTTAGAATATTAAGTGCTCCAAGACACAATTGTTAGAATATTAAGTGCACCAAGACACAATTGTTAGAATATCAAGTGCACCAAGACACAATTGTTAGAATATTAAGTGCTCCAAGAAACAATTGTTAGAATATTAAGTGTACCAAGACACAATTGTTAGAATATTAAGTGCTCCAAGACACAATTGTTAGAATATTAAGGGCACCAAGACACAATTGTTAGAATATTAAGTGCACCAAGACACAATTGTTAGAATATTAAGTGCACCAAGACACAATTGTTAGAATATTAAGTGCACCAAGACACAATTGCTAGAATATTAAGTGCTCCAAGACACAATTGTTAGAATATCAAGTGCACCAAGACACCATTGTTAGAATATCAAGTGCACCAAGACACAATTGTTTGAATATTAAGTGCACCAAAACACAATTGTAAGAATATTAAGTGCACCAAGGCAAAATTGTTAGAATATTAAGTGTTCCAAGACACAATTGTTAGAATATTAAGTGCACCAAGACACAATTGTTAAAATATTAAGTGCACCAAGACACAATTGTTAGAATATTAAGTGCCCCAAGACACAATTGTTAGAATATTAAGTGCACCAAGACACAATTGTTAGAATATTAAGTGCACCAAGACACAATTGTTAGAATATCAAGTGCACCAAGACACAATTGTTAGAATATTAAGTGCTCCAAGAAACAATTGTTAGAATATTAAGTGTACCAAGACACAATTGTTAGAATATTAAGTGCTCCAAGACACAATTGTTAGAATATTAAGTGCACCAAGACACAATTGTTAGAATATCAAGTGCACCAAGACACAATTGTTATAATATTAAATGTACCAAGACACAATTGTTAGAATATTAAGGGCACCAAGACACAATTGTTAGAATATTAAGTGCACCAAGACACAATTGTTAGAATATCAAGTGCACCAAGACACAATTGTTAGAATATTAAGTGCACCAAGACACAATTGTTAGAATATCAAGTGCACCAAGACACAATTGTTAGAATATTAAGTGCTCCAAGACACAATTGTTAGAATATTAAGTGCTCCAAGACACAATTGTTAGAATATTAAGTGCACCAAGACACAATTGTTAGAATATTAAGTGCACCAAGACAGAATTGTTAGAAAATTAAGTGCACCAAGACACAATTGTTAGAATATTAAGTGCACCAAGACACAATTGTTAGAATATTAAGTGCTCCAAGACACAATTGTTAGAATATTAAGTGCTCCAAGACACAATTGTTAGAATATTAAGTGCACCAAGACACAATTGTTAGAATATTAAGTGCACCAAGACACAATTGTTAGAATATTAAGTGCACCAAGACACAATTGTTAGAATATTAAGTGCACCAAAACACAATTATTAGAATATTAAGTGCTCCAAGATGCAATTGTTAGAATATTAAGTGCACCAAGACACAATTGTTAAAATATTAAGTGCACAAAGACACAATTGTTAGAATATTAAGTGCACCAAGACACAATTGTTCGAATATTAAGTGCACCAAGACACAATTGTTAGAATATTAAGTGCACCAAGACACAATTGTTAGAATATTAAGTGCTCCAAGAAACAATTGTTAGAATATTAAGCTTACCAAGACACAATTGTTAGAATATTAAGTGCTCCAAGACACAATTGTTAGAATATCAAGTGTACCAAGACACAATTGTTAGAATATTAAGTGCTCCAAGAAACAATTGTTAGAATATTAAGTGTACCAAGACACAATTGTTAGAATATTAAGTGCTCCAAGACACAATTGTTAGAATATCAAGTGCACCAAGACACAATTGTTAGAATATTAAGTGCTCCAAGAAACAATTGTTAGAATATTAAGTGTACCAAGACACAATTGTTAGAATATTAAGTGCTCCAAGACACAATTGTTAGAATATTAAGGGCACCAAGACACAATTGTTAGAATATTAAGTGCACCAAGACACAATTGTTAGAATATTAAGTGCACCAAGACACAATTGTTAGAATATTAAGTGCACCAAGACACAATTGTTAGAATATTAAGTGCTCCAAGATGCAATTGTTAGAATATTAAGTGCACCAAGACACAATTGTTAGAAAATTAAGTGCACCAAGACACAATTGTTAGAATATTAAGTGCACCAAGACACAATTGTTAGAATATTAAGTGCTCCAAGACACAATTGTTAGAATATCAAGTGCACCAAGACACCATTGTTAGAATATAAAGTGCACCAAGACACCATTGTTTGAATATTAAGTGCACCAAGACACAATTGTTAGAATATTAAGTGCACCAAGACACAATTGTTAGAATATTAAGTGCACCAAGACACAATTGTTAGAATATTAAGTGCACCAAGACACAATTGTTAGAATATTAAGTGTTCCAAGACACAATTGTTAGAATATTAAGTGCACCAAGACACAATTGTTAGAATATTAAGTGCACCAAGACACAATTGGTAGAATATTAAATGCACCAAGACACAATTGCTAGAATATTAAGTGCTCCAAGACACAATTGTTAGAATATTAAGTGCACCAAGACACAATTGTTAGAATATTAAGTGCACCAAGACACAATTGTTAGAATATCAAGTGCACCAAGACACAATTGTTAGAATATCAAGCGCACCAAGACACAATTGTTAGAATATTAAGTATACCAAGACACAATTGTTAGAATATCAAGTGCACCAAGACACAATTGTTAGAATATCAAGTGCACCAAGACACAATTGTTAGAATATTAAGTATACCAAGACACAATTGTTAGAATATCAAGTGCACCAAGACACAATTGTTAGAATATCAAGTGCACCAAGACACAATTGTTAGAATATTAAGTATACCAAGACACAATTGTTAGAATATCAAGTGCACCAAGACACAATTGTTAGAATATCAAGTGCACCAAGACACAATTGTTAGAATATTAAGTATACCAAGACACAATTGTTAGAATATTAAGTGCACCAAGACACAATTGTTAGAATATTAAGTGCATCAAGACACAATTGTTAGAATATTAAGTGCTCCAAGACACAATTGTTAGAATATTAAGTGCACCAAGACACAATTGTTAGAATATTAAGTATACCAAGACACAATTGTTAGAATATTAAGTGCTCCAAGAAACAATTGTTAGAATATTAAGTGCTCCAAGAAACAATTGTTAGAATATTAAGTGCTCCAAGAAACAATTGTTAGAATATTAAGTGCACCAAGACACAAGTGTTAGAATATCAAGTGCACCAAGACACAATTGTTAGAATATCAAGTGCACCAAGACACAATTGTTAGAATATTAAGTGCTCCAAGAAACAATTGTTAGAATATTAAGTGCTCCAAGAAACAATTGTTAGAATATTAAGTGCACCAAGACACAATTGTTAGAATATCAAGTGCACCAAGACACAATTGTTAGAATATCAAGTGCACCAAGACACAATTGTTAGAATATTAAGTGCACCAAGACACAATTGTTAGAATATTAAGTGTTCCAAGACACAATTGTTAGAATATTAAGTGCACCAAGACACAATTGTTAGAATATTAAGTGCACCAAGACACAATTGTTAGAATATTAAGTATACCAAGACACAATTGTTAGAATATCAAGTGCACCAAGACACAATTGTTAGAATATCAAGTGCACCGAGACACAATTGTTAGAATATCAAGTGCACCAAGACACAATTGTTAGAATATCAAGTGCACCAAGACACAATTGTTAGAATATCAAGTGCACCAAGACACAATTGTTAGAATATTAAGTGCACCAAGACACAATTGTTAGAATATCAAGTGCACCAAGACACAATTGTTAGAATATTAAGTGCTCCAAGAAACAATTGTTAGAATATTAAGTGCTCCAAGAAACAATTGTTAGAATATTAAGTGCACCAAGACACAATTGTTAGAATATTAAGTGCTCCAAGACACAATTGTTAGAATATTAAGTGCACCAAGACACAATTGTTAGAATATCAAGTGCACCAAGACACAATTGTTAGAATATTAAGGGCACCAAGACACAATTGTTAGAATATTAAGTGCACCAAGACACAATTGTTAGAATATTAAGTGTACCAAGACACAATTGTTAGAATATTAAGTGCACCAAGACACAATTGTTAGAATATTAAGTGCACCAAGACACAATTGCTAGAATATTAAGTGCTCCAAGACACAATTGTTAGAATATCAAGTGCACCAAGACACCATTGTTAGAATATCAAGTGCACCAAGACACAATTGTTTGAATATTAAGTGCACCAAAACAGAATTGTAAGAATATTAAGTGCACCAAGGCAAAATTGTTAGAATATTAAGTGTTCCAAGACACAATTGTTAGAATATTAAGTACACCAAGACACAATTGTTAAAATATTAAGTGCACCAAGACACAATTGTTAGAATATTAAGTGCCCCAAGACACAATTGTTAGAATATTAAGTGCACCAAGACACAATTGTTAGAATATTAAGTGCACCAAGACACAATTGTTAGAATATCAAGTGCACCAAGACACAATTGTTAGAATATTAAGTGCTCCAAGAAACAATTGTTAGAATATTAAGTGTACCAAGACACAATTGTTAGAATATTAAGTGCTCCAAGACATAATTGTTAGAATATTAAGTGCACCAAGACACAATTGTTAGAATATCAAGTGCACCAAGACACAATTGTTAGAATATTAAGTGCACCAAGACACAATTGTTAGAATATCAAGTGCACCAAGACACAATTGTTAGAATATTAAGTGCTCCAAGACACAATTGTTAGAATATTAAGTGCTCCAAGAAACAATTGTTAGAATATTAAGTGCACCAAGACACAATTGTTAGAATATTAAGTGCACCAAGACAGAATTGTTAGAAAATTAAGTGCACCAAGACACAATTGTTAGAATATTAAGTGCACCAAGACACAATTGTTAGAATATTAAGTGCACCAAGACACAATTGTTAGAATATTAAATGCTCCAAGACACAATTGTTAAAATATTAAGTGCTCCAAGACACAATTGTTAGAATATTAAGTGCACCAAGACACAATTGTTAGAATATTAAGTGCACCAAGACACAATTGTTAGAATATCAAGTGCACCAAGACACAATTGTTAGAATATTAAGTGCTCCAAGAAACAATTGTTAGAATATTAAGTGCTCCAAGAAACAATTGTTAGAATATTAAGTGCACCAAGACACAATTGTTAGAATATTAAGTGCTCCAAGACACAATTGTTAGAATATTAAGTGCACCAAGACACAATTGTTAGAATATCAAGTGCACCAAGACACAATTGTTAGAATATTAAGGGCACCAAGACACAATTGTTAGAATATTAAGTGCACCAAGACACAATTGTTAGAATATTAAGTGTACCAAGACACAATTTTTAGAATATTAAGTGTACCAAGACACAATTGTTAGAATATTAAGTGCACCAAGACACAATTGTTAGAATATTAAGTGCACCAAGACACAATTGTTAGAATATTAAGTGCTCCAAGACGCAATTGTTAGAATATTAAGTGCACCAAGACACAATTGTTAGAATATTAAGTGCACCAAGACACAATTGTTAGAATATTAAGTGCACCAAGACACAATTGCTAGAATATTAAGTGCTCCAAGACACAATTGTTAGAATATCAAGTGCACCAAGACACCATTGTTAGAATATCAAGTGCACCAAGACACAATTGTTTGAATATTAAGTGCACCAAAACAGAATTGTAAGAATATTAAGTGCACCAAGGCAAAATTGTTAGAATATTAAGTGTTCCAAGACACAATTGTTAGAATATTAAGTACACCAAGACACAATTGTTAAAATATTAAGTGCACCAAGACACAATTGTTAGAATATTAAGTGCCCCAAGACACAATTGTTAGAATATTAAGTGCACCAAGACACAATTGTTAGAATATTAAGTGCACCAAGACACAATTGTTAGAATATCAAGTGCACCAAGACACAATTGTTAGAATATTAAGTGCTCCAAGAAACAATTGTTAGAATATTAAGTGTACCAAGACACAATTGTTAGAATATTAAGTGCTCCAAGACATAATTGTTAGAATATTAAGTGCACCAAGACACAATTGTTAGAATATCAAGTGCACCAAGACACAATTGTTAGAATATTAAATGTACCAAGACACAATTGTTAGAATATTAAGGGCACCAAGACACAATTGTTAGAATATTAAGTGCACCAAGACAGAATTGTTAGAATATCAAGTGCACCAAGACACAATTGTTAGAATATTAAGTGCACCAAGACACAATTGTTAGAATATCAAGTGCACCAAGACACAATTGTTAGAATATTAAGTGCTCCAAGACACAATTGTTAGAATATTAAGTGCTCCAAGAAACAATTGTTAGAATATTAAGTGCACCAAGACACAATTGTTAGAATATTAAGTGCACCAAGACAGAATTGTTAGAAAATTAAGTGCACCAAGACACAATTGTTAGAATATTAAGTGCACCAAGACACAATTGTTAGAATATTAAGTGCACCAAGACACAATTGTTAGAATATTAAATGCTCCAAGACACAATTGTTAAAATATTAAGTGCTCCAAGACACAATTGTTAGAATATTAAGTGCACCAAGACACAATTGTTAGAATATTAAGTGCACCAAGACACAATTGTTAGAATATCAAGTGCACCAAGACACAATTGTTAGAATATTAAGTGCTCCAAGAAACAATTGTTAGAATATTAAGTGCTCCAAGAAACAATTGTTAGAATATTAAGTGCTCCAAGACACAATTGTTAGAATATTAAGTGCTCCAAGACACAATTGTTAGAATATTAAGTGCACCAAGACACAATTGTTAGAATATCAAGTGCACCAAGACACAATTGTTAGAATATTAAGGGCACCAAGACACAATTGTTAGAATATTAAGTGCACCAAGACACAATTGTTAGAATATTAAGTGTACCAAGACACAATTTTTAGAATATTAAGTGTACCAAGACACAATTGTTAGAATATTAAGTGCACCAAGACACAATTGTTAGAATATTAAGTGCACCAAGACACAATTGTTAGAATATTAAGTGCTCCAAGACGCAATTGTTAGAATATTAAGTGCACCAAGACACAATTGTTAGAATATTAAGTGCACCAAGACACAATTGTTAGAATATTAAGTGCACCAAGACACAATTGCTAGAATATTAAGTGCTCCAAGACACAATTGTTAGAATATCAAGTGCACCAAGACACCATTGTTAGAATATCAAGTGCACCAAGACACAATTGTTTGAATATTAAGTGCACCAAAACAGAATTGTAAGAATATTAAGTGCACCAAGGCAAAATTGTTAGAATATTAAGTGTTCCAAGACACAATTGTTAGAATATTAAGTACACCAAGACACAATTGTTAAAATATTAAGTGCACCAAGACACAATTGTTAGAATATTAAGTGCCCCAAGACACAATTGTTAGAATATTAAGTGCACCAAGACACAATTGTTAGAATATTAAGTGCACCAAGACACAATTGTTAGAATATCAAGTGCACCAAGACACAATTGTTAGAATATTAAGTGCTCCAAGAAACAATTGTTAGAATATTAAGTGTACCAAGACACAATTGTTAGAATATTAAGTGCTCCAAGACATAATTGTTAGAATATTAAGTGCACCAAGACACAATTGTTAGAATATCAAGTGCACCAAAACACAATTGTTAGAATATTAAATGTACCAAGACACAATTGTTAGAATATTAAGGGCACCAAGACACAATTGTTAGAATATTAAGTGCACCAAGACAGAATTGTTAGAATATCAAGTGCACCAAGACACAATTGTTAGAATATTAAGTGCACCAAGACACAATTGTTAGAATATCAAGTGCACCAAGACACAATTGTTAGAATATTAAGTGCTCCAAGACACAATTGTTAGAATATTAAGTGCTCCAAGAAACAATTGTTAGAATATTAAGTGCACCAAGACACAATTGTTAGAATATTAAGTGCACCAAGACAGAATTGTTAGAAAATTAAGTGCACCAAGACACAATTGTTAGAATATTAAGTGCACCAAGACACAATTGTTAGAATATTAAGTGCACCAAGACACAATTGTTAGAATATTAAATGCTCCAAGACACAATTGTTAAAATATTAAGTGCTCCAAGACACAATTGTTAGAATATTAAGTGCACCAAGACACAATTGTTAGAATATTAAGTGCACCAAGACACAATTGTTAGAATATCAAGTGCACCAAGACACAATTGTTAGAATATTAAGTGCTCCAAGAAACAATTGTTAGAATATTAAGTGCTCCAAGAAACAATTGTTAGAATATTAAGTGCACCAAGACACAATTGTTAGAATATTAAGTGTTCCAAGACACAATTGTTAGAATATTAAGTGCACCAAGACACAATTGTTAGAATATCAAGTGCACCAAGACACAATTGTTAGAATATTAAGGGCACCAAGACACAATTGTTAGAATATTAAGTGCACCAAGACACAATTGTTAGAATATTAAGTGTACCAAGACACAATTTTTAGAATATTAAGTGTACCAAGACACAATTGTTAGAATATTAAGTGCACCAAGACACAATTGTTAGAATATTAAGTGCACCAAGACACAATTGTTAGAATATTAAGTGCTCCAAGACGCAATTGTTAGAATATTAAGTGCACCAAGACACAATTGTTAGAATATTAAGTGCACCAAGACACAATTGTTAGAGTATTAAGTGCACCAAGACACAATTGTTAGAATATTAAGTGCTCCAAGACACAATTGTTAGAATATCAAGTGCACCAAGACACCATTGTTAGAATATTAAGTGCACCAAGACACCATTGTTTGAATATTAAGTGCTCCAAGACACAATTGTTAGAATATTAAGTGCACCAAGACACAATTGCTAGAATATTAAGTGCTCCAAGACACAATTGTTAGAATATTAAGTGCACCAAGACACAATTGTTAGAATATTAAGTGCACCAAGACACAATTGTTAGAATATTAAGTGCTCCAAGACACAATTGTTAGAATATTAAGTGCACCACGACACAATTGTTAGAATATCAAGTGCACCAAGACACAATTGTTAGAATATTAAGTGCTCCAAGACACAGTTGTTGTTGTCATTGTTATTGTCGTCGGTGTCGTCCTCATTGTCGCCATACTCCAAGTTGTCGTCGTCGGTGTCGTCCTCGTTGTCGCCATACTCCTAGTTGTAGTCATCGTTGTTATCGTCGTTGGTGTCGTCCTCGTTGTCGCCATACTCCAAGTTGTCGTCGTCGGTGTCGTCCTCGTTGTCGCCATACTCCTAGTTGTTGTTATCGTCGTCGGTGTCGTTCTTGTTGTCGTCATACTACTAGTTGTTGTTGTTGTCGTTGTTTTCGTCGTCGGTGTCGTCCTCGTTGTCGCCATACTCCTAGTCGCTGTTATCGTCGTCGGTGTCGTCCTCGTTGTCACCATACTCCTAGTTGTTGTTGTTGTCGTTGTTATCGTCGTCGGTGTCGTCCTCGTTGTCGCCATAGTCCTAGTTGTTGTTGTCGTCGTTATCGTCGTCGGTGTCGTCCTCGTTGTCGCCATACTCCTAGTTGTTGTTATCGTCGTCGGTGTCGTCCTCGTTTTCGCCATACTCCTAGTTGTTGTTGTCGTTGTTATCGTCGTCGGTGTCGTCCTCGTTGTCGCCATACTCCTAGTTGTTGCTATCGTCGTCGGTGTCGTCCTCGTTGTCGCCATACTCCTCGTTGTTGTTGTCGTCGTTGGTATCGTCGTCGGTGTCGTCCTCATTGTTGTTGTCGTCGTTGTTATCGCCGTCGGTGTCGTCCTCGTTGTTGTTGTCGTCGTTGTTATCGCCGTCGGTGTCGTCCTCGTTGTTTTTGTTGTCGTTGTTATCGTTGTCGCCATACTTCTAGTTGTTGTCGTCGTCGTGGTCATCGTCATCATTGTCGTCGTCGTCGTTGTCGTCCGTCTGTAAGCAATTGCTTTCCGTGCGATAAGTCAAGTTTTAGTAGGCGGATCGCTCTAAATTTTGATTACATTATCCTTGGCACTGACTAATGGTTTGTCTTTATTTGGTGTATTGTAACCCGATATGCTTCCAAACAAGAGGCCCTAAGGTGCAAAAATGGATGTTTCTGTTAAATTTACACGAATAGCTTATTTTCATCTGAGTTTGATGGTTGTTTTTAATTCCTTTGGGAAATCCCTTTCAGAATAATACATATTATGTAACAATTACCGTTTATGGCATAGAAGGGACTCAAAAGGGGACAATTTCAAACGTCAAATTTTGAACTTTTTTTAATTTTTCATCCGGTTTTAGAGGCAGTTTTTTTTGGAGAGCAACATGATCATTTGAATGGCTTATTGATGGGTCCTAAGCATATTTTACTATGTATTTAAAATTACGAAATTTCGCATATTTGGAAAATATATAAAATTTTAATTATTTATCCAATTTGGATGGAGTTTTACTTTGAGATTAATTGGGTAACAAGCGTTAGCAGTACGTCGACGGATTTTCTCTATCTCTTACAGTTGTGGAGATAAATTAAAGCAAAGGTCAAATTGTAAAATTTGAGGTTTCTTATTTTGCATCCATTTTTTGGGGCAAAATGAGCATCATTATGGGTTATTAATAAACCAGAAAAAAAATCAATTTTATGTGAAAAAGAGGTCTAAATGGGACCAACATTCTAAAATTTCATATATTTGTAAAGTATGTAGATTTTTTTATTAATCCAATTTTGATTCTATTTTTTTTCTTTAAATTGAATGTGCGATGAGCTAAAGAGATAAACAAAGGCCGATTTCCAAAATTTGAACTTTGTTTTAATTTACATTTCAATTTTAATGCAGTTTGTTTTTCAAAATGATCATCTTTATGGGTTATTGATGGATCAAGAAAATAAAAAAGTAAATGTCTGCAGGGTATTTTCTGTGCCTATATCGAGTAAATGAACAACTACATTGTACCTGTCTAAATGTTATTTTCTGTGCCTATATCGAGTAAATGTACAACTACATTGTACCTGTCTAAATGTTATTTTCTGTGGCTATAACGAGTAAATGTACAACTACATTGTACCTGTCTAAAAGTTATTTTCTGTGGCTATAGCGAGTAAATGTACAACTACATTGTACCTGTCTAAATGTTATTTTCTGTGCCTATTCCGAGTAAATGTTCAACTACATTGTACCTGTCTAAATGTTGTTTGCTGTGCCTATACCGAGTAAATGAACAACTACATTGTACCTGTCTAAATGTTATTTTCTGTGGCTATACCGAGGAACAACTACATTGTACCTGTCTAAATGTTATTTTCTGTGCCTATATCGAGTAAATGTACAACTACATTGTACCTGTCTGAATGTTATTTTCTGTGGATATACCGAGTAAATGTACAACTACATTGTACATGTCTAAATGTTATTTTCTGTGGCTATACCGAGTAAATGTACAACTACATTGTACATGTCTAAATGTTATTTTCTGTGGCTATAACGAGTAAATGTACAACTACATTGTACCTGTCTAAAAGTTATTTTCTGTGGCTATAGCGAGTAAATGTACAACTACATTGTACCTGTCTAAATGTTATTTTCTGTGCCTATTCCGAGTAAATGTTCAACTACATTGTACCTGTCTAAATGTTGTTTGCTGTGCCTATACCGAGTAAATGAACAACTACATTGTACCTGTCTAAATGTTATTTTCTGTGGCTATACCGAGGAACAACTACATTGTACCTGTCTAAATGTTATTTTCTGTGCCTATATCGAGTAAATGTACAACTACATTGTACCTGTCTGAATGTTATTTTCTGTGGATATACCGAGTAAATGTACAACTACATTGTACATGTCTAAATGTTATTTTCTGTGGCTATACCGAGTAAATGTACAACTACATTGTACCTGTCTAAATGTTATCTTCTTTGCCTATACCGAGTAAATGTACAACTACATTGTACCTGTCTAAATGTTATTTTCTGTGGCTATAGCGAGTAAATGTACAACTACATTGTACCTGTCTAAATGTTATTTTCTGTGCCTATACCGAGTAAATGTACAACTACATTGTACTTGTCTAAATGTTATTTTCTGTGCCTATTCCGAGTAAATGTACAACTACATTGTACCTGTCTAAATGTTATTTTCTGTGGCTATACCGAGTAAATGTACAACTACATTGTACCTGTCTAAATGTTATTTTCTGTGCCTATACCGGGTAAATGTACAACTACATTGTACATGTCTAAATGCTATGTTCAGTGGCTATACCGAGCAAATGTGCAACTACATTGTACCTGTCTAAATGTTATTTTCTGTGCCTATACCGGGTAAATGTACAACTACATTGTACCTGTCTGAATGTTATTTTCTATGCCTATACCGAGTAAATGTACAACTACATTGTACCTGTCTAAATGTTATTTTCTGTGCGTGCCTATACCGAGTAAATGTACAACTACTTTGTACCTGTCTAAATGTTATTTTCGGTGCCTATACCGAGTAAATGTACAACTACATTGTACCTGTCTAAATGTTATTTTCTGTGCGTGCCTATACCGAGTAAATGTACAACTACATTGTACCTGTCTAAATGTTATTTTCGGTGCCTATACCGAGTAAATGTACAACTACATTGTACCTGTCAAAATGTTATTTTCTGTGGATATACCGAGTAAATGTACAACTACATTGTACCTGTCTAAATGTTATTTTATGTGGCTATACCGAGTAAATGTACAACTACATTGTACCTGTCTAAATGTTATCTTCTTTGCCTATACCGAGTAAATGTACAACTACATTGTACCTGTCTAAATGTTATTTTCTGTGGCTATAGCGAGTAAATGTACAACTACATTGTACCTGTCTAAATGTTATTTTCTGTGCCTATACCGAGTAAATGTACAACTACATTGTACTTGTCTAAATGTTATTTTCTGTGCCTATTCCGAGTAAATGTACAACTACATTGTACCTGTCTAAATGTTATTTTCTGTGGCTATACCGAGTAAATGTACAACTACATTGTACCTGTCTGAATGTTATTTTCTGTGCCTATACCGGGTAAATGTACAACTACATTGTACATGTCTAAATGCTATGTTCTGTGGCTATACCGAGCAAATGTGCAACTACATTGTACCTGTCTAAATGTTATTTTCTGTGCCTATACCGGGTAAATGTACAACTACATTGTACCTGTCTGAATGTTATTTTCTATGCCTATACCGAGTAAATGTACAACTACATTGTACCTCTCTAAATGTTATTTTCTGTGCGTGCCTATACCGAGTAAATGTACAACTACTTTGTACCTGTCTAAATGTTATTTTCGGTGCCTATACCGAGTAAATGTACAACTACATTGTACCTGTCTAAATGTTATTTTCTGTGCGTGCCTATACCGAGTAAATGTACAACTACATTGTACCTGTCTAAATGTTATTTTCGGTGCCTATACCGAGTAAATGTACAACTACATTGTACCTGTCAAAATGTTATTTTCTGTGGATATACCGAGTAAATGTACAACTACATTGTACCTGTCTAAATTTTATTTTCTGTGGCTATACCCAGTAAATGTACAACTACATTGTACCTGTCTAAATGTTATTTTCTGAGCCTATACCGAGTAAATGTACAACTACATTGTACCTATCTAAATGTTATTTTCTGTGCCTATATCGAGTAAATGTACAACTACATTGTACCTGTCTGAATGTTATTTTCTGTGGATATACCGAGTAAATGTACAGCTACATTGTACCTGTCTGAATGTTATTTTCTGTGCCTATGCCGAGTAAATGTACAATTACATTGTACCTGTCTGAATGTTATTTTCTGTGGCTATACAGAGTAAATGTACAACTACATTGTACCTGTCTAAATGTTATTTTCTGTGCCTATACCGGGTAAATGTACAACTACATTGTACATGTCTAAATGTTATGTTCTGTGGCTATACCGAGTAAATGTGCAACTACATTGTACCTGTCTAAATGTTATTTTCTGTGCCTATACCGGGTAAATGTACAACTACATTGTACCTGTCTGAATGTTATTTTCTATGCCTATACTGAGTAAATGTACAACTACATTGTACCTGTCTAAATGTTATTTTCTGTGCGTGCCTATACCGAGTAAATGTACAACTACATTGTACCTGTCTAAATGTTATTTTCGGTGCCTATACCGAGTAAATGTACAACTACATCGTACCTGTCTAAATGTTATTTTCTGTGCCTATTCCGAGTAAATGTACAACTACATTGTACCTGTCTGAATGTTATTTTCTGTGGCTATACCGAGTAAATGTACAACTACATTGTATCTGTCTAAATGATATTTTCTGTGCGTGCCTATACCGAGTAAATGTTCAACTACATTGTACCTGTCTAAATGTTGTTTTCTGTGCCTATACCGAGTAAATGTACAACTACATTGTACCTGTCTGAATGTTATTTTCTATGCCTATACCGAGTAAATGTACAACTACTTTATACCTGTCTAAATGTTATTTTCGGTGCCTATACCGAGTAAATGTACAACTACATTGTACCTGTCTAAATGTTATTTTCTGTGCCTATTCCGAGTAAATGTACAACTACATTGTACCTGTCTGAATGTTATTTTCTGTGCCTATACCGAGTAAATGTACAACTACATTGTATCTGTCTAAATGTTATTTTCTGTGGGTGGCTATACCGAGTAAATGTTCAACTACATTGTACCTGTCTAAATGTTGTTTTCTGTGCCTATAGCGAGTAAATGTACAACTACATTGTACCTGTCTAAATGTTATTTTCTGTGGCTATACCGAGGAACAACTACATTGTACCTGTCTAAATGTTATTTTCTGTGGCTATACCGAGTAAATGTACAACTACATTGTAACTGTCTAAATTTTATTTTCTGTGCCTATTTCGAGTAAATGTGCAACTACATTGTACCTGTCTGAATGTTATTTTCTGTGGATATACCGAGTAAATGTACAGCTACATTGTACCTGTCTAAATGTTATTTTCTGTGCCTATACCGAGTAAATGTACAATTACATTGTACCTGTCTGAATGTTGTTTTCTGTGGCTATACAGAGTAAATGTACAACTACATTGTACCTGTCTAAATGTTATTTTCTGTGCCTATACCGGGTAAATGTACAACTACATTGTACATGTCTAAATGCTATGTTCTGTGGCTATACCGAGTAAATGTGCAACTACATTGTACCTGTCTAAATGTTATTTTCTGTGCCTATACCGGGTAAATGTACAACTACATTGTACCTGTCTGAATGTTATTTTCTATGCCTATACCGAGTAAATGTACAACTACATTGTACCTGTCTAAATGTTATTTTCTGTGCGTGCCTATACCGAGTAAATGTACAACTACTTTGTACCTGTCTAAATGTTATTTTCGGTGCCTATTCCGAGTAAATGTACAACTACATTGTACCTGTCTAAATGTTATTTTCTGTGCGTGCCTATACCGAGTAAATGTACAACTACATTGTACCTGTCTAAATGTTATTTTCGGTGCCTATTCCGAGTAAATGTACAACTACATTGTACCTGTCTAAATGTTATTTTCTGTGCCTATTCCGAGTAAATGTACAACTACATTGTACCTGTCTGAATGTTATTTTCTGTGGCTATACCGAGTAAATGTACAACTACATTGTATCTGTCTAAATGATATTTTATGTGCGTGCCTATACCGAGTAAATGTTCAACTACATTGTACCTGTCTAAATGTTGTTTTCTGTGCCTATTCCGAGTAAATGTACAACTACATTGTACCTGTCTAAATGTTATTTTCTGTGGCTATACCGAGGAACAACTACATTGTACCTGTCTAAATGTTATTTTCTGTGGCTATACCGAGTAAATGTACAACTACATTGTACATGTCTAAATGTTATTTTCTGTGCCTATACCGAGTAAATGTACAACTACATTGTACCTGTCTGAATGTTATTTTCTATGCCTATACCGAGTAAATGTACAACTACTTTGTACCTGTCTAAATGTTATTTTCTGTGGCTATACCGAGTAAATGTACAACTACATTGTACCTGTCTAAATGTTATTTTCTGTGCGTGCCTATACCGAGTAAATGTACAACTACTTTGTACCTGTCTAAATGTTATTTTCGGTGCCTATACCGAGTAAATGTACAATTACATTGTACCTGTCTGAATGTTATTTTCTGTGGCTATACAGAGTAAATGTACAACTACATTGTACCTGTCTAAATGTTATTTTCTGTGCCTATACCGGGTAAATATACAACTACATTGTACATGTCTAAATGTTATGTTCTGTGGCTATACCGAGTAAATGTGCAACTACATTGTACCTGTCTAAATGTTATTTTCTGTGCCTATACCGAGTAAATGTACAACTACATTGTACCTGTCTGAATGTTATTTTCTATGCCTATACCGAGTAAATGTACAACTACATTGTACCTGTCTAAATGCTATTTTCTGTGCCTATACCGAGTAAATGTACAACTACTTTGTACCTGTCTAAATGTTATTTTCTGTGCCTATTCCGAGTAAATGTACAACTACATTGTACCTGTCTGAGTGTTATTTTCTGTGCCTATACCGAGTAAATGTACAACTACATTGTACCTGTCTAAATGCTATTTTCTGTGGCTATACCGAGGAACAACTACATTGTACCTGTCTAAATGTTATTTTCTGTGCCTATATCGAGTAAATGTACAACTACATTGTACCTGTCTGAATGTTATTTTCTGTGGATATACCGAGTAAATGTACAGCTACATTGTACCTGTCTAAATGTTATTTTCTGTGCCTATGCCGAGTAAATGTACAATTACATTGTACATGTCTGAATGTTATTTTCTGTGTCTATACAGAGTAAATGTACAACTACATTGTACATGTCTAAATGTTATTTTCTGTGCCTATACCGAGTAAATGTACAACTACATTGTACCTGTCTGAATGTTATTTTCTATGCCTATACCGAGTAAATGTACAACTACTTTGTACCTGTCTAAATGTTATTTTCTGTGGCTATACCGAGTAAATGTACAACTACATTGTACCTGTCTAAATGTTATTTTCTGTGCGTGCCTATACCGAGTAAATGTACAACTACTTTGTACCTGTCTAAATGTTATTTTCGGTGCCTATACCGAGTAAATGTACAATTACATTGTACCTGTCTGAATGTTATTTTCTGTGGCTATACAGAGTAAATGTACAACTACATTGTACCTGTCTAAATGTTATTTTCTGTGCCTATACCGGGTAAATATACAACTACATTGTACATGTCTAAATGTTATGTTCTGTGGCTATACCGAGTAAATGTGCAACTACATTGTACCTGTCTAAATGTTATTTTCTGTGCCTATACCGAGTAAATGTACAACTACATTGTACCTGTCTGAATGTTATTTTCTATGCCTATACCGAGTAAATGTACAACTACATTGTACCTGTCTAAATGCTATTTTCTGTGCCTATACCGAGTAAATGTACAACTACTTTGTACCTGTCTAAATGTTATTTTCTGTGCCTATTCCGAGTAAATGTACAACTACATTGTACCTGTCTGAGTGTTATTTTCTGTGCCTATACCGAGTAAATGTACAACTACATTGTACCTGTCTAAATGCTATTTTCTGTGGCTATACCGAGGAACAACTACATTGTACCTGTCTAAATGTTATTTTCTGTGCCTATATCGAGTAAATGTACAACTACATTGTACCTGTCTGAATGTTATTTTCTGTGGATATACCGAGTAAATGTACAGCTACATTGTACCTGTCTAAATGTTATTTTCTGTGCCTATGCCGAGTAAATGTACAATTACATTGTACATGTCTGAATGTTATTTTCTGTGTCTATACAGAGTAAATGTACAACTACATTGTACCTGTCTAAATGTTATTTTCTGTGCCTATACCCGGTAAATGTACAACTACATTGTACATGTCTAAATGTTATGTTCTGTGGCTATACCGAGTAAATGTGCAACTACATTGTACCTGTCTAAATGTTATTTTCTGTGCCCTATACCGAGTAAATGTACAACTACATTGTACATGTCTAAATGTTATTTTCTGTGGCTATGCCGAGTAAATGTACAACTACATTGTACCTGTCTGAATGTTATTTTCTGTGGATAAAACGAGTAAATGTACAACTACATTGAACTTGTCTAAATGTTATTTTCTGTGCCTATTCCGAGTAAATGTACAACTACATTGTACCTGTCTAAATGTTATTTTCTGTGGCTATACCGAGTAAATGTACAACTACATTGTACTTGTCTAAATGTTATTTTCTGTGCCTATACCGAGTAAATGAAAAACTACATTGTACCTGTCTAAATGTTATTTTCTGTGCCTATACCGGGTAAATGTACAACTACATTGTACATGTCTAAATGTTATGTTCTGTGGCTATACCGAGTAAATGTGCAACTACATTGTACCTGTCTAAATGTTATTTTCTGTGCCTATACCGGGTAAATGTACAACTACATTGTACCTGTCTGAATGTTATTTTGTATGCCTATACCGAGTAAATGTACAACTACATTGTACCTGTCTAAATGTTATTTTCTGTGCGTGCCTATACCGAGTAAATGTACAACTACATTGTACCTCTCTAAATGTTATTTTCGGTGCCTATGCCGAGTAAATGTACAACTACATTGTACCTGTCTAAATGTTATTTTCTGTGCCTATTCCGAGTAAATGTACAACTACATTGTACCTGTACCTGTCTGAATGTTATTTTCTGTGCCTATACCGAGTAAATGTACAACTATATTGTATCTGTCTAAATGTTATTTTCTGTGCGTGCCTATACCGAGTAAATGTTCAACTACATTGTACCTGTCTAAATGTTATTTTCGGTGGCTATACCGAGGAACAACTACATTGTACCTGTTTAAATGTTATTTTCTGTGCCTATGCCGAGTAAATGTACAACTACATTGTACCTGTCTAAATGCTATTTTTTGTGCCTATATCGAGTAAATGTACAACTACATTGTACCTGTCTGAATGTTATTTTCTGTGGATATACCGAGTAAATGTACAACTACATTGTACCTGTCTAAATGTTATTTTCTGTGCCCTATACCGAGTAAATGTACAACTACATTGTACATGTCTAAATGTTATTTTCTGTGGCTATACCGAGTAAATGTACAACTACATTGTATCTGTCTAAATGTTATCTTCTTTGCCTAGACCAAGTAAATGTACAACTACATTGTACCTGTCTAAATGTTATTTTCTGTGGCTATAGCGAGTAAATGTACAACTACATTGTACCTGTCTAAATGTTATTTTCTGTGCCTATACCGAGTAAATGTACAACTACATTGTACCTGTCAAAATGTTATTTTCTGTGGATATACCGAGTAAATGTACAACTACATTGTACCTGTCTAAATGTTATTTTCTGTGGCTATACCCAGTAAATGTACAACTACATTGTACCTGTCTGAATGTTATTTTCTGTGCCTATACCGAGTAAATGTACAACTACATTGTACCTGTCTAAATGCTATTTTCTGTGCGTGCTTATACCGAGTAAATGTACAACTACTTTGTACCTGTCTGAATGTTATTTTCGGTGCCTATTCCGAGTAAATGAACAACTACATTGTACCTGTCTAAATGTTATTTTCTGTGCCTATTCCGAGTAAATGTACAACTACATTGTACCTGTCTGAGTGTTATTTTCTGTGCCTATACCGAGTAAATGTACAACTACATTGTACCTGTCTAAATGCTATTTTCTGTGGCTATACCGAGGAACAACTACATTGTACCTGTCTAAATGTTATTTTCTGTGGCTATATCGAGTAAATGTACAACTACATTGTACCTGTCTGAATGTTATTTTCTGTGGATATACCGAGTAAATGTACAGCTACATTGTACCTGTCTAAATGTTATTTTCTGTGCCTATGCCGAGTAAATGTACAATTACATTGTACCTGTCTGAATGTTATTTTCTGTGTCTATGCAGAGTAAATGTACAACTACATTGTACCTGTCTAAATGTTATTTTCTGTGCCTATACCCGGTAAATGTACAACTACATTGTACATGTCTAAATGTTATGTTCTGTGGATATACCGAGTAAATGTGCAACTACATTGTACCTGTCTAAATGTTATTTTCTGTGCCTATACCGGGTAAATGTACAACTACATTGTACCTGTCTGAATGTTATTTTGTATGCCTATACCGAGTAAATGTACAACTACATTGTACCTGTCTAAATGTTATTTTCTGTGCGTGCTTATACCGAGTAAATGTACAACTACATTGTACCTCTCTAAATGTTATTTTCGGTGCCTATTCCGAGTAAATGTACAACTACATTGTACCTGTCTAAATGTTATTTTCTGTGCCTATTCCGAGTAAATGTACAACTACATTGTACCTGTCTGAATGTTATTTTCTGTGCCTATACCGAGTAAATGTACAACTATATTGTATCTGTCTAAATGTTATTTTCTGTGCGTGCCTATACCGAGTAAATGTTCAACTACATTGTACCTGTCTAAATGTTGTTTTCTGTACCTATACCGAGTAAATGAACAACTACATTGTACCTGTCTAAATGTTATTTTCGGTGGCTATACCGAGGAACAACTACATTGTACCTGTCTAAATGCTATTTTCTGTGCCTATGCCGAGTAAATGTACAACTACATTGTACCTGTCTAAATGTTATTTTTTGTGCCTATATCGAGTAAATGTACAACTACATTGTACCTGTCTAAATGTTATTTTCTGTGCCCTATGCCGAGTAAATGTACAACTACATTGTACATGTCTAAATGTTATTTTCTGTGGCTATACCGAGTAAATGTACAACTACATTGTATCTGTCTAAATGTTATCTTCTTTGCCTATACCGAGTAAATGTACAACTACATTGTACCTGTCTAAATGTTATTTTCTGTGGCTATAGCGAGTAAATGTACAACTACATTGTACCTGTCTAAATGTTATTTTCTGTGCCTATACCGAGTAAATGTACAACTACATTGTACCTGTCAAAATGTTATTTTCTGTGGATATACCGAGTAAATGTACAACTACATTGTACCTGTCTAAATGTTATTTTCTGTGGCTATACCCAGTAAATGTACAACTACATTGTACCTGTCTGAATGTTATTTTCTGTGCCTATACCGAGTAAATGTACAACTACATTGTACCTGTCTGAATATTATTTTCTGTGGCTATACAGAGTAAATGTACAACTACATTGTACCTGTTTAAATGTTATTTTCTGTGCCTATACCGGGTAAATGTACAACTACACTGTACATGTCTAAATGTTATTTTCTGTGGCTATACCGAGTAAATGTGCAACTACATTGTACCTGTCTAAATGTTATTTTCTGTGGCTATACCGTGTAAAAGTACAACTACATTGTACCTCTCTGAATGTTATTTTCTGTGGATATACCCAGTAAATGTACAACTACATTGTACCTGTCTAAATGTTATTTTCTGTGCCCTATACCGAGTAAATGTACAACTACATTGTACATGTCTAAATGTTATTTTCTGTGGCTATGCCGAGTAAATGTACAACTACATTGTACCTGTCTGAATGTTATTTTCTGTGGATATACCGAGTAAATGTACAACTACATTGAACTTGTCTAAATGTTATTTTCTGTGCCTATTCCGAGTAAATGTACAACTACATTGTACCTGTCTAAATGTTATTTTCTGTGGCTATACCGAGTAAATGTACAACTACATTGTACTTGTCTAAATGTTATTTTCTGTGCCTATACCGAGTAAATGAAAAACTACATTGTACCTGTCTAAATGTTATTTTCTGTGCCTATACCGGGTAAATGTACAACTACATTGTACATGTCTAAATGTTATGTTCTGTGGCTATACCGAGTAAATGTGCAACTACATTGTACCTGTCTAAATGTTATTTTCTGTGCCTATACCGGGTAAATGTACAACTACATTGTACCTGTCTGAATGTTATTTTCTATGCCTATACCGAGTAAATGTACAACTACATTGTACCTGTCTAAATGTTATTTTCTGTGCGTGCCTATACCGAGTAAATGTACAACTACATTGTACCTGTCTAAATGTTATTTTCTGTGCCTATTCCGAGTAAATGTACAACTACATTGTACCTCTCTGAATGTTATTTTCTGTGGCTATACCGAGTAAATTTACAACTACATTGTATCTGTCTAAATGTTATTTTCTGTGCGTGCCTATACCGAGTAAATGTTCAACTACATTGTACCTGTCTAAATGTTGTTTTCTGTGCCTAAACCGAGTAAATGTACAACTACATTGTACCTGTGTAAATGTTATTTTCTGTGCCTATACCGAGGAACAACTACATTGTAACTGTGTAAATGTTATTTTCTGTGGCTATACCGAGTAAATGTACAACTACATTGTACATGTCTAAATGTTATTTTCTGTGCCTATGCCGAGTAAATGAAAAACTACATTTTACCTGTCTAAATGTTATTTTCTGTGCCTATACCGAGTAAATGAACAACTACATTGTACCTGTCTAAATGTTATTTTCTGTGGCTATACCGAGTAAATGTACAACTACATTGTACCTATCTAAATGTTATTTTCTGTGCCTATACGAGTAAATGAAAAACTACATTGTACCTGTCTAAATGTTATTTTCTGTGCCTATACCGAGTAAATGTACAACTACATTGTACCTGTCTAAATGTTATTTTCTGTGCCTATATCGAGTAAATGTACAACTACATTGTAGCTGTTTGAATGTTATTTTCTGTGGATATACCGAGTAAATGTACAACTACATTGTACCTGTCTAAATGTTATTTTCTGTGCCCTATTCCGAGTAAATGTACAACTACATTGTACCTGTCTAAATGTTATCTTCTTTGCCTATTCCGAGTAAATGTACAACTGCATTGTACCTGTCTAAATGTTATTTTCTGTGGCTATAGTGAGTAAATGTACAACTACATTGTACCTTTCTGAATGTTATTTTCTGTGCCTATTCCGAGTAAATGTACAGCTACATTGTACCTGTCTAAATGTTATTTTCTGGGCCTATACCGAGTAAATGTACAACTACATTGTACCTGTTTAAATGCTATTTTCTGTGCCTATACCGGGTAAATGTACAACTACACTGTACATGTCTAAATGTTATTTTCTGTGGCTATACCGAGTAAATGTGCAACTACATTGTACCTGTCTGAATGTTATTTTCTGTGGATATACCGAGTAAATGTACAACTACATTGTACATGTCTAAATGTTATTTTCTGTGGCTATGTCGAGTAAATGTACAACTACATTGTACCTGTCTGAATGTTGTTTTCTGTGGATATACCGAGTAAATGTACAACTACATTGTACTTGTCTAAATGTTATTTTCTGTGCCTATTCCGAGTAAATGTACAACTACATTGTACCTGTCTAAATGTTATTTTCTGTACCTATACCGAGTAAATGTACAACTACATTGTACCTGTCTAAATGTTATTTTCTGTGCCTATGCCGAGTAAATGTACAGCTGCATTGTACCCGTCTGAATGTTATTTCCGGTGCCTATTCCGAGTAAATGTACAACTACATTGTACCTGTCTAAATGTTATTTTCTGTGCCTATACCGAGTAAATGTACAACTACATTGTACCTGTCTAAATGTTATTTTCTGTGCCTATACCGAGTGATACGGTCATGCATGGGAGTTTATTGATATTGCCTCTGTTTCTACGTTTCCACGATTATATTTATAGAAATGTTCAGAGAGTGAGTTATTATTTCCTCCCATTTTACTGCGTCGTCTATCAGCAGAGAGACAACACCTGGAAGCCATTCCTTGATATTTTAGAAAAAAATCTATTCTACTGGTGGAAAATGAAACATGAATATATGCGTTACAAAATGATATTATTCTCTTTATTCTATTGTTTTTCTAGGTGTATACGGTAGACGGAAAACTTTATTAAAAGTTGGCGATTCTTCAAGAGTTAGCGTTTTCTCTTTATGGAACTATACTGGAGTCCATTGTGACAAAGGAAACGTACTATACAGACATTCAATCATAGATAATCTTACAAATATAAAAAACTGCAGTTTCGATGGTGTAAGTAATTCATAATTGAAACATAATCTTTCAAAATCATGACGTTTTGATACAAAATTATGACATTTTAAAAGTACAGAATCATGATATTGTAATACAGAATTATGATGCTCTAATACCAAATCATGACATTGTAATGTAAAATCATGACATTTTAATGCAAAAATCATGATATTTTAATACAAAAACATGATATTTTAATACAAAAACATGATATTTTAAATACAAAATCATGAAATTTTAGCACAAAATCATACATTTAAATACAAACTATTGACGTTCTAATAACAAATCATGCAATTTCAATACAAGATCATGTCATTGTAATACGAGTTCACCTAAATTCAGCAAATAAAGTTAGGTCTATTTTATTGTAGATATAATTTAAGTAATTGTGTTTAGTATATTGTATCAATCTGATCAGTTTACTTGTTTTTCTAGGTATATTTGATCGTAGATATAATTTAAGTAATTGTGTGTATTATATTGTATGATAATAAATCTGGTCATTTTACTTGTTTTCAGATAGATGTTCTGTTAGTGGTGTCAAAGGCGGATACAAATGTATTGCAAATGAAGCTAAGATTACCATTTGGAGACTTCAGTCTTGAACATTTATTATCAAAGACACCATCCTATGTAGAGTATTGGGGTTCTAATGAAGATATCCCAATCGACCTTAGTGACCATCATCTGATAAAGTAAGTAACGTACCTGGTTATATGGTATGTCTTTACAAATACAATTTCATTCTTGGATTAAGCCTGCGGAACATTATTCGTACATATCAAGAAAATCACAAGGACATAAACGTATTTAATTACTTGCTTGATCTATTATTTTCTGTGTAAAGTTGTGTAGATCATGATTTGTCCTTTTGTCTTTTTATTTTATTTTTGCCATTGTAGTGTCTGCCCTTCTTCGATTTACGGCTTCTGATTACTCCTTTGGCATGTGCAACTTTTCTTCAGACTAAGTCGCTAGAACGTTGACAAGTGTCTATTTCCAGTTACTGGATGTAGCTATATAGTTAATACATACCATTAATCCTTTCAATATTATATTTCATCTTCAGTACGAATAATTTTGAATTTATTTGGTTGGATGCTTCACAGACTGTCATGTATGCTGGAATGTACTACAACTCACTTGATGCCAATTCTCCCAAATTCTCGTTCAGTGTTAAAGGCATCAATTATACAGGTACGTATCATATGATACTAAATACACAATAATGTAATAAAACTGAAAGGTCAAGTGGTCAGAGAACAAATGAAAGTTTATTTTCTCCATAAGCCATAACCTTGATTCCAAAAATATATCGTTGCTGAGGATCTGTTGCAATTTCAGTCTCATAAAAGATGTTACTATCGGTTTGAACTTTATACCACGTGATAGCTTATGTTCACCTGATTCCAAAAAAATATATTGATACTAGGGACTTTTTTTGTCATTTCCGGTCAGGAAAAAAGTACTATGTTATAGTTCCTTGTTCTCTCGTTTCAAATATATATTGTTGCTAAGTACATTTTTACTTTTTAAGACAACCTCCTGTTCCATGACCTTTGACATTTCCGGTCACATGACTTGATGACCAATATCAAAAACATTACAGTAAGTGATTTAAGATAACTAATACAGTTATTTCTAGAGGTTGTGAACCTTTTCAATAGTTTTACTTTTGCTCTGTCTATTACAGTTTTGGAGTTATTTCTATATCAAGGTTCAAGGGTAAGGGTCAAGGTCATATGTGACTCTTGACATTGTGAATACTTCCAAGGTCACATGACTTAGTGATGACCGGTGAGATCCCTGAGTCATCAAGACTCACTTTTTGTGGCCTAACGAAATAAACCCAGAATCTATCAATATTTGGGCACAATTTTGTTTTCTGAAATGTGGCATGTTGTGAATAACGTGTTGATGATAACGTAATACAGTATTGACATTTCTCCTTATTACCATATCAGATAACAACCCGATTACATAGTAAAAAAATGAAAAGCAAAAAATAACACTCTGTCGGAATAGTTCCGAAATCCAATAGAAAAATAGTCGAAAGCGGAAAAATCGATACTCCCCACTTTCCTTACATGGTACAGACACTTCACTAAAATGTGGCGGGGTTAAACTAGTTTTATGGGTCCACATCTCCTCAATGTGGGAAATAATTGATCAACATAATGTTTTTATTTTCAGCTGGAGGTAATTCTTCTCATGTATTGTCTGACGGTGATGTGCAGTATTTGGAAATAACTTTGGTCGCATATAGTAAGTTGAGCAACAGTTTGTTTGTTTGATTGATGGTGTTTAACGCCACTTTCAACAATATTCCAGTTATGTCGTGGCGGTCAGTTATGTTGGTGGAGAAAACCGGAGGATCCAGAAAAAATCACCGATCTGTCGCAAGTCACTGACAAACTTTATTACATAATGTTGCATACCTCGCCCTGATCGAGATTATAACTCACAGCATCAGTGGTGACAGAAACTGATTGCATAGGTAGTTGTAAATCCATCTACCATACGATAATGGCCACGACGGCCCTGGAGTAACAGTTTGTTGTTGATGTTTTATTAACTGACATATATTAAAAAGAATGGCAAAATATTTAAATAGATTAGGCCAAAACTATACATCACTCATTTATTCTATCTAACTTTAACTATTGCCCAGTAATTTGTCATTTTTGTTCTGAAGCTTATACTGAAAAGATGGAAAAAATATAAGAAAAAAGCACTAAAATTTATATTTTCACTTTCGACAAAAGTTAAAAGTCACCCAGTATTTCTTTTCAAAATGTTTGTTTTTTCTTTTTTAAGTATGAAAGAAGTTGAACCCGAAATGCTTTTTTTTGTAATATTTCATTATAGATTAAATCGCAGACTATAATTTCGTATTTGAAGCTGATTATGAAATCTAATCGCTCATTATTACAAGTGAACAAATGGAGATAACAAGGACATTATAAAACCCCAAAAACGTTTTATTTGGTTATTGTTTTCACAACTTTTGTATGAATGTATGGAGAAGCATTGTCACGCCAATTTACTCAGTAGCGAGTATAACCTTCATGTTTACGCCAAAGCCCCTTCACTCACCTATTCATTCCACGAACTAAGCAGCTTGAGGAATGTGGTGGAATCTCCTCCATTTTGCCAGAACTGCATTTGTTAATTCAGCAATATTTTGACATTGTGGATTACTTTGGTTCACTTCACGACCAATAAATTTCCATAGCGCTCGATTGGGTTCATATCAGGGGACATGGCAGACCACTGACATGTGTAAAACCCACTTACAGCCAGAATTCTCTTAAAGTGCGAGCTCTGTACGGTCTGGCGTAATCGGCCATAAAGATCGTCCTGTCAGTCAATGAATGATTTTCAAAATGGTTTACAACGTGTGTGTTAAGCACTTTGTCGCAGTATGCAACTCCATCGAGATTACCTTATAAGACATGTAATTCTAACTTACCATTAAAAGAAAAGCACCCACGACAGTTACACCGCCGCCACCGAACGCTGGTGTACTCATCACATTCCCGTCATGAAATGTAATGTTTCTATTACGAATATTGCAACAGAGATGGTCACGTGACCAATTCCATCGAGCCCGCCGATGACGTAATGGCAGTTGTAGCAGCTTTAGGAGTCACCTTGCGCGACAGATGCTGCTCATTGAGCCGTCTGTTAACAGTCATTATAGACGCATGACACCAAAAATTCAATTTATCTCGAATACAAGCTGACGTAGCAAAACGGTTTTTCCTGGCACAGGGGGCTATTACCCTATGCTCTCTAGGAATAGCTTTGCGGGGCCTGCCAGATCGAGGAAATCCATCAATCGTTCTAGTCGATTGGAAACGCTGCATTAGACGATCAATTACAGAATAGTATAACCCCTTTGCAATACCACCCTTCTATTGTTGAAACCTGCATGTGGCATGCAAATAACTTTCCCGCTCTCTGCTAAAGTAAATTTTCGCCTAAACCCTAATTGAGCAATGAAAACACACTGTGCGAAAACCTCTACAACCTCAACTTGTAAACACTCTGTGTAATTATGTATGACACGAATTGTAAACCGATCCATGACGTTTTACACATTTACAGACATTCATTACAGCAATTGCATGTTAAAAAAAGTTAATTTAAAACAATAATATTTATGAAATAAATCGAGTGGCGCTTAACTTTTGTCGAAGTGTGTATAAGGAAAACCACTCAACCAATGAAGGACGTTTGACTTAATCAAAATTACCGTCTCAAATAATTAGGCGTATACGTACAATAGCTATGGAAACATTTAAATGTTCAAATAAGGAAAGTCCTCAATATCTGCAGCAGTCAAGGCTACCGGTATGGTTGAACTCTTTTAGATATTATGCTGCAAAAACTTGGAATGAGTTGCCAGAACACTTCAGATTTAACTGCTTATTAGAGCTTGTGTTACAATTGTTTCCTTCTTTCCGACTCTTAAGTAAAGCTTATTGTATTGTATTGTATTGTATTGTATTGTATTGTATTGTATTGTATTGAGTCGTTTACTCAACTCATATATCTAGCATGAATTGTAAAACTCATAATTATGTTGCAATATTGCTGACTACACTGATACCAATGCAGAAAGCGTGTTTTCAAGTGAGTGACTCGCTATTAAATGCACTGTTTTTTTTTGTCCTTGTTCGATTGTTTTTTTTGTATTTTGTACTCAATCAATATATAATAATTCATATTATTGTTCAGTCAAAATCTTTTCCCCCTTTCTTTTTTCTATTCAAAGTAAATGCAATACCTCATTTTATTAAATTTTTAAATTTCATTGTTGTCTTGTTGTAGGTTCAGCATGTGATCACCTCTTAAGTCAGATAGAAAACAACAGTCCTCCTACACAATGTCGAGGTGAGTTAATAAAGTTGAAAATATAGAAAATACCACATTGTCAGAAAAAATTTCATGATCCAATAAAGAAATCGTGGAACCAGGAAAAATTCGATACCACTTACACACATAATGATATATACCTGACCGCTTACTTTCCAGATTTAATACCTGCATCACAAGAGCAATATATTTTTCAGATTTTATTATGACCGTGACATATAGCACACAAGATGAAGACAAAACAAAAACAAAAATACAACACAATATGTGCTGGACAGCACTATGACAACAAACACAATAAACTGGAGGTAAAGACGAACCTAACATCTTTTTTAAGCGGAAATCCTAACGGACATCACAACACGGAATACAGAACGTAAAGAAAAACAACAGGACAACAACAATTAAACTACAAAGATTACAAATACGGAGCAAAACGTGTCATAATGAAATATGTATCATGGCGACTGTAAAACTTTCGAAGCGTTGACTTCAACTTAGCAACAATGAAGCTGGATTCAGTAGCTTCCTAGATAACAGCAACCCTCTATCAGTAACCTGCAGATGGGAACAGCAAGCTCTGGAATACTGTATCAACTGAGAGATATATATAACTCCATATACAGTTGTTACTGGAGTATTGCTATATCAATTTAATGATATAAACTCCCATTATTTGCAATTCACGCTGTTCCTAGCGCAATGATGCCACACACAGCTTCAATTTTATCAGCATAAACAAAGTTTGCATTTACCCTTTGATTCTAGCATGTTAACATAAATCTTCTATCCCTATAGTGGGCAAATTAGCTATTCCTTGTCTTGTTGACATCAATTTTTAATCCCCAGAGTGGACAAAATTATTATCTTGTTAACATCAAATTTATCTGTCAGATACCTTTATGCATGCTACTGATGTAAGCGATGTCTACATAGAGCAAAACCTCAATGAAGAAATCATCGATGTGTACATAAAATATATCCTCAATGTGTATTTAGAACATTTCCTCAATGTGTATTTAGAACATTTCCTCAATGTGTACGCAGATTTTATCTTGAATATGTATATGTAATACATCATCATTGTGTGCATATTCATTAGTGGTCTCCAGAAAAGGCCAATGTGTAAGAGTCCAGTTATATGTCTGTTATTTATTGTGCATTTTCAATTTAATGGTTATTTATTTCTACCATAGGTCCAAATGTGACTGTACAGGCAGATAAAACCAGAATACCAGCTGGTTGTCAGGCTGCCATTTTATGCACCATAGATTCTCCTCTTGGAATATTATCGCTCAATTGGACTCTTAATGGCACTAAAATTGATTTAAGTCGTACAAAATATGAAGGCATGCTCCTTGGTACACACACACTCCAAATAAAGGATTTTCAATCGGATGATTCCGGCAGATATAGATGTATTGCTGCGACTGCCATGGGAACAAGTGAAAGTGAGGAAATAGAGATTAAAATGATTGGTAAGTTATAAAGTGGAATACATATCGTACCAAATATTGATTAAATTAAATCGGCACTCCATAGGATGTATAATATATATTAGGGAGTGAATGTGGTAGTGGTCTAGGGCGCTGGACGTAAGGCTAAGCGAATGGTGCTGCAGTGTATCAATGGTGTGGGTTCAAATCCCGTCGAGGGAAGAACAAAAATTTGACAGCTCTAAAATCTAATTCTAACACTGTTTGGTTTAATTTTCAGACGTATATATATATATATATATTATAAAGCATTAATATATACGTAACGGGAAAAAATGATCATTCTGGCCAGAAGTTTATTCTCTTTCGCTTTTTGAGCCATTGAATATACTCAGCTTGTGTGAATACAAAAATAAATAAGTCAGTGAGTAAATTTAGTGCCCAAGGTGTCAAATTTGGAGGCAATGTTCCAAACCAGTACACTACCTTAGGAAATATATTTGGTTATTGATTGTTGTTGAACGTGATCAAGTGAGCGTATTACAGACGAGAACAAAAAATAAAAAAAATATATCTTGTAGATAAAAAAAGTAACAATAAGATGGGTTTATGGGCTAAAACTTGAATTTCAACAGAACAAAGAAGATATTTAGGATCCGAAAAATGGCCATGAAACGGACTATCTACGATTCCTTAGTTGTTATATTTCACGTGCAAGGAACGTGACATTCTCCAAACATTTAGGTCTCGAACCAAAATATTATTTGCCTGTTTGATAAGTCAGACATAACTACAAACTCCTTTGCCAATCCAGCTTCGATCCGCATACTACTCACAAATAGTCGTACTGCCTTCGGCATTTTCCGTTTTTCCGATCTTCATAGGGTTTGATGCTATTGAACTTTCCTTTCTAAAAATATAAAAATACAAATGGTGACCAAGAAGAAACACTTAATAGATAATTTATGATATTTTGTATCTAGCGCAATAATCATATTCGGAGCGGATACGAAAACTGTTCGGAGTTTGGTTCAACTAACGCCCTTTTTGTAGCGGTATTGAACTCTGGTAACGTGATCAGGTAATGTACGCCTCTCCATGTTTGATTGACATCACCATATAGTGTTTATCACTACACGAATACAAGTAATCTGACCAATCATTATACAAGTCAGAAGCGAGTTGAAACCTTTGAGAAACAATTTTACCGTCCAGGAAGTAACTGCTATATTGACAAGCACCATGCACGGTATAACCTCTTTAAGATATAAATATTGATAAAACTGTTCAAATATACGTACATAGAATACAATAACATACATCATATGTAAAAGTAAAATCATGTATAATGGTATTGTCCTCGATCTAAAATTGAATATTGTATTTCTGTATGTACGCCGTTTTCATTAGACAATATCAGAATGACGTATCAATACACATTGAAATGCCAAAGGTACATGTATTGAATTTTGAGCACGAATTGGGTCTCTGACAAAATAACAATACATGGCCAGGAATTTCATATTATATATGTCAAATCGTTCTAATATTCTCTAATATAATTCTAAATTAGACTAAAAAGCACCATAGCCTTCTGAAATAAACTGAACGAGGTAAAGTCTATTTAAGGATAATCCCTGCTTGATATAATACAAACAACGAAGTTAAGATTATAATTTGAGTTTCCCTGTTTATTAAAATATACACTACGGGGTAAAGGCTTTTCTTGAAATAAAAACACCGCGGTAATGGATATGAAAGGAGTATCATACTTTATTGAAATAGACACAACGATACAAAAACTATGCGAAAGCATCATAGGATGTGAAGAAAAATACAATATTTGATTAAAAAAATGATGACTTATTTATGCTGGTCTCCCACTAAAACCTTTAATTTCCTTAGATGTTTTATGAGTTTTTGTTATTAACTCTGTTAGAAGTATCAATTATGATTTCGGTGTCATACGAGTAATGGTCTAACTAACAGGTTCTACCTTCCTAGCTAGTAGTCAGCTCAGTTAACCACTAGCATCCATTGACCATGCTGCTGTAATGGTCTAACTAACAGGTTCTACCTTCCTAGCTAGTAGTCAGCTAAGTTAACCACTAGCATCCATTGACCCTGCTGCTGTAATGGTCTGACTAACAGGTTCTACCTTCCTAGCTAGTAGTCAGCTCAGTTAACCACTAGCATCCATTGACCCTGCTGCTGTAATGGTCTGACTAACAGGTTCTACCTTCCTAGCTAGTAGTCAGCTCAGTTAACCACTAACATCCATTGACCCTGCTGCTGTAATGGTCTGACTAACAGGTTATACCTTCCTAGCTAGTAGTCAGCTCAGTTAACCACCAGCATCCATTGACCCTGCTGCTGTAATGGTCTGACTAACAGGTTTTACCTTCCTAGCTAGTAGTCAGCTCAGCTAACCACTAGCATCCATTGACCATGCTGCTGTAATGGTCTAGCTAACAGGTTCTACCTTCCTAGCTAGTAGTCAGCTCAGTTAGCCACTAACATGCATTGACCATGCTGCTGTAATGGTCTAGCTAACAGGTTCTACCTTCCTAGCTAGTGGTCAGCTCAGCTAACCACTAGCATCCATTGACCCTGCTGCTGTAATGGTCTAGCTAACAAGTTCTACCTTCCTAGCTAGTATTCAGCTCAGTTAACCACTAGCATCCATTGACCCTGCTGCTGTAATGGTCTGACTAACAGGTTCTACCTTCCTAGCTAGTAGTTAGCTCAGTTGACCACTAGCATCCATTGACCATTCTGCTGTAATGGTCTAACTAACAGGTTCTACATTCCTAGCTAGAATTCAGCTCAGTTAACCACTAGCATCCATTGACCATGCTGCTGTAATGGTCTGACTAACAGGTTCTACCTTCCTAGCTAGTAGTCAGCTCAGTTAGCCACTAGTATCCATTGACCCTGCTGCTGTAATGGTCTAACTAACAGGTTCTACATTCCTAACTGGTAGTCAGCTCAGTTAACCACTAGCATCCATTGGCCCTGCTGCTGTAATGGTCTAAACTAACAGGTTCTACCTTCCTAGCTAGTAGTCAGCTCAGTTAACCACTAGCATCCATTGACCCTGCTGCTATAATTGTCTAACTAACAGGTTCTACCTTCCTAGCTAGTAATAAGCTCAGTTAACCACTAGTATCCATTGACCCTGCTGCTGTAATGGTCTAACTAACAGGTTATACCTTCCTAGCTAGTAGTCAACTCAGTTAACCACTAGCATCCATTGACCCTGCTGCTGTAATGGTCTGACTAACAGGTTATACCTTCCTAGCTAGTAGTCAGCTCAGTTAACCACTAACTTCCATTGACCCTGCTGCTGTAATGGTCTAGCTAACAGGTTCTACCTTCCTAGCTAGTAGTCAGTTCAGTTAACCACTAGCATCCATTGACTCTGCTGCTGTTATGGTCTGACTAACAGGTTCTACCTTCCTAGCTAGTAGTCAGCTCAGTAAACCACTAGCATCCATTGACCATGCTGCTGTAATGGTCTGACTAACAGGTTCTACCTTCCTAGCTAGTATTCAGCTCAGTTAACCACTAGCATGCATTGACCCTGCTGCTGTAATGGTGTGACTAACAGGTTCTACCTTCCTAGCTAGTATTCAGCTCAGTTAACCACTAGCATGCATTGACCCTGCTGCTGTAATGGTGTGACTAACAGGTTCTACCTTCCTAGCTAGTAGTCAGCTCAGTTAACCACTAGCATCCATTGACCCTGCTGCTGTAATGGTCTGACTAACAGGTTCTACCTTCCTAGCTAGTATTCAGCTCAGTTAACCACTAGCATGCATTGACCCTGCTGCTGTAATGGTGTGACTAACAGGTTCTACCTTCCTAGCTAGTAATCAGCTCAGCTAACCACTAGCATCCATTGATCCTGCTGCTGTAATGGTCTGACTAACAGATTCTATCTTCCTAGCTAGTAGTTAGCTCAGTTAACCACTAGCATCCATTGACCATTCTGCTGTAATGATCTAACTAACAGTTTCTACCTTCCTAGCTACTATTCAGCTCAGTTAACCACTAGCATCCATTGACCATGCTGCTGTAATGGTCTAACTAACAGGTTCTACCTTCCTAGCTAGTAGTCAGCTTAGTTAACCACGGTATCCATTGACCCTGCTGCTGTAATGGCATAGCTAACAGGTTCTACCTTCCTAACTAGTAGTTAGCTCAGTTAACCACTAGTATCCATTGACCCTGCTGCTGTAATGGTATAGCTAACAGGTTCTACCTTCCTAGCTAGTAGTCAGCTCAGCTAACCACTAGTATCCATTGACCCTGCTGCTGTAATGGTATAGCTAACAGGTTCTACCTTCCTAGCTAGTAGTCAGCTCAGTTAACCATTAGCATGCATTGACCCTGCTGCTGTAATGGTCTGACTAACAGGTTCTACCTTCCTAGCTAGTAGTCAGCTCAGTTAGCCACTAGCATCCATTGACCATACTGCTGTAATGGTCTGACTAACAGGTTATATCTTCCTAGCTAGTAGTCAGCTCAGTTAACCACTAGTATCCATTGACCATGCTGCTGTAATGGTCTGAATAACAGGTTATACCTTCCTAGCTAGTAGTCAGCTCAGTTAACCTCTAGTATCCATTGACCATGCTGCTGTAATGGTCTAACTAACAGGTTCTACCTTCCTAGCTAGTAGTCAGCTCAGCTAACCACTAGCATGCATTGACCCTGCTGCTGTAATGGTCTGACTAACAGGTTCTACCTTCCTAGCTAGTAGTCAGCTCAGTTAGCCACTAGCATCCATTGACCATACTGCTGTAATGGTCTGACTAACAGGTTATATCTTCCTAGCTAGTAGTCAGCTCAGTTAACCACTAGTATCCATTGACCATGCTGCTGTAATGGTCTGAATAACAGGTTCTACCTTCCTAGCTAGTAGTCAGCTCAGTTAACCTCTAGTATCCATTGACCATGCTGCTGTAATGGTCTAACTAACAGGTTCTACCTTCCTAGCTAGTAGTCAGCTCAGCTAACCACTAGCATGCATTGACCCTGCTGCTGTAATGGTCTGACTGACAGGTTCTACCTTCCTAGCTAGTAATCAGCTCAGTTAGCCACTAGTATCCATTGACCCTGCTGCTGTAATGGTCTAACTAACAGGTTCTACATTCCTAACTGGTAGTCAGCTCAGTTAACCACTAGCATCCATTGACCCTGCTGCTGTAATGGTCTAAGCTAACAGGTTCTACCTTCTTAGCTAGTATTCAGCTCAGTTAACCACTAGCATCCATTGACCCTGCTGCTATAATGGTCTAACTAACATGTTCTACCTTCCTAGCTAGTAATAAGCTCAGTTAACCACTAGTATCCATTGATCCTGCTGCTGTAATGGTCTAACAGGTTATACCTTCCTAGCTAGTAGTCAGCTCAGTTAACCACTAGCATCCATTGACCCTGCTGCTGTAATGGTCTGACTAACAGGTTATACCTTCCGAGCTAGTAGTCAGCTCAGTTAACCACTAACTTCCATTGACCCTGCTGCTGTAATGGTCTAGCTAACAGGTTCTACCTTCCTAGCTAGTAGTCAGTTCAGTTAACCACTAGCATCCATTGACTCTGCTGCTGGAATGGTCTAGCTAACAGGTTCTACCTTCCTAGCTAGTAGTCAGCTCAGCTAACCATTAGCATCCATTGACCCTGCTGCTGTTATGGTCTGACTAACAGATTCTACCTTCCTAGCTAGTAGTCAGCTCAGTTAACCACTAGCATCCATTGACCCTGCTGCTGTAATGGTCTGACTAACAGGTTTTACCTTCCTAGCTAGTAGTCAGCTCAGTAAGCCACAGTCATCCATTGACCATGCTGCTGTAATGGTCTAGTTAACAGGTTCTACCTTCCTAGCTAGTATTCAGCTCAGTTAACCACTAGCATGCATTGACCCTGCTGCTGTAATGGTCTGACTAACAGGTTCTACCTTCCTAGCTAGTAGTCAGCTCAGTTAACCACTAGCATGCATTGACCCTGCTGCTGTAATGGTCTGACTAACAGGTTATACCTTCCTAGCTAGTAGTCAGCTCAGTTAACCACTAGTATCCATTGACCCTGCTGCTGTAATGGTATAGCTAACAGGTTCTACCTTCCTAGCTAGTATTCAGCTCAGCTAACCATTAGCATGCATTGACCCTGCTGCTGTAATGGTTTGACTAACAGGTTCTACCTTCCTAGCTAGTATTCAGCTCAGTTAACCACTAGCATCCATTGACCCTGTTGCTGTAATGGTTTGACTAACAGGTTCTACCTTCCTAGCTAGTAGTCAGCTCAGTTAGCCACTAGCATCCATTGACCATACTGCTGTAATGGTCTGACTAACAGGTTATATCTTCCTAGCTAGTAGTCAGCTCAGTTAGCCACTAGTATCCATTGACCATGCTGCTGTAATGGCCTGAATAACAGGTTCTACCTTCCTAGCTAGTAGTCAGCTCAGTTAACCTCTAGTATCCATTGACCATGCTTCTGTAATGGTCTAAGTAACAGGTTCTACCTTCCTAGCTAGTAGTCAGCTCAGTTAACCACTAGTATCCATTGACCCTGCTGCTGTCATGGTCTAATTAACAGGTTCTACCTTCCTAGCTAGGAGTCAGCTCAGTTAACCACTAGTATCCATTGACCATGCTGCTGTAATTGTCTAACTAACAGGTTCTACCTTCCTAGCTAGTAGTCAGCTCAGTTAACCACTAGTATCCATTGACCATGCTGCCGTAATGGTCTGAATAACAGGTTATACATTCCTAGCTAGTAGTCAGCTCAGTTAACCACTAGTATCCATTGACCATGCTGCTGTAATGGTCTAACTAACAGGTTCTACCTTCCTAGCTAGTAGTCAGCTCAGTTAACCACTAGTATCCATTGACCCTGCTGCTGTAATGGTCTAACTAACAGGTTCTACCTTCCTAGCTAGTAGTCAGCTCAGTTAACCACTAGTATCCATTAACCATGCTGCTGTAATGGTCTAACTAACAGGTTCTACCTTCCTAGCTAGTAGTCAGCTCAGTTAACCACTAGTATCCATTGACCCTGCTGCTGTAATGGTTTAACTAACAGGTTCTACCTTCCTAGCTAGTAGTTAGCTCAGCTAACCACTAGCATGCATTGACCCTGCTGCTGTAATGGTCTGACTAACAGGTTCTACCTTCCTGGCTAGTAGTCAGCTCAGTTAACCACTAGCATCCATTGACCATGCTGCTGTAATGGTTTAACTAACAGGTTCTACCTTCCTAGCTAGTAGTCAGCTCAGTTAACCACTAGCATCTATTGACCATGCTGCTGTAATGGTCTGACTAACAGGTTCTAACTTCCTAGCTAGTAGTCAGCTCAGTTAACCACTAGCATCCATTGACCCTGCTGCTGTAATGGTCTGACTAACAGGTTCTACCTTCCTAGCTAGTATTCAGCTCAGTTAACTACTAGCATCCTTTGACCATACTGCTGTAATGGTCTGACTAACAGGTTATATCTTCCTAGCTAGTAGTGAGCTCAGTTAACCACTAGCATGCATTGACCCTGCTGCTGTAATGGTCTGACTAACAGGTTCTACCTTCCTAGCTAGTAGTCAGCTCAGTTAACTACTAGCATCCATTGACCCTGCTGCTGTAATGGTCTGACTAACAGGTTATATCTTCCTAGCTAGTAGTGAGCTCAGTTAACCACTAGCATCCATTGACCCTGCTGCTGTAATGGTCTAACTAACAGGTTCTACCTTCCTAGCTAGTAGTCAGCTCAGTTAGCCACTAGCATCCATTGACCATACTGCTGTAATGGTCTGACTAACAGGTTATATCTTCCTAGCTAGTAGTCAGCTCAGTTAACCACTAGTATCCATTGACCATGCTGCCGTAATGGTCTGAATAACAGGTTATACCTTCCTAGCTAGTAGTCAGCTCAGTTAACCACTAGTATCCATTGACCATGCTGCTGTAATGGTCTAACTAACAGGTTCTACCTTCCTAGCTAGTAGTCAGCTCAGTTAACCACTAGTATCCATTGACCCTGCTGCTGTAATGGTGTAACTAACAGGTTCTACCTTCCTAGCTAGTAGTCAGCTCAGTTAACAACTAGTATCCATTGACCATGCTGCTGTAATGGTCTAACTAACAGGTTCTACCTTCCTAGCTAGTAGTCAGCTCAGTTAACCACTAGTATCCATTGACCCTGCTGCTGTAATGGTTTAACTAACAGGTTCTACCTTCCTAGCTAGTAGTCAGCTCAGCTAACCACTAGCATGCATTGACCCTGCTGCTGTAATGGTCTGACTAACAGGTTCTACCTTCCTAGCTAGTAGTCAGCTCAATTAGCCACTAGCATCCATTGACCCTGCTGATGTAATGGTCTAACTAACAGGTTCTACATTCCTAGCTAGTAGTCAACTCAGATAACCACTAGTATCCATTGACCCTCTGCTGTAATGGTTTAACTAACAGGTTCTGCCTTCCTAGCTAGTAGTCAGCTCAGTTGACCACTAAAATTCATTGACCCTGCTGCTGTAATGGTTTAACTAACAGGTTCTACCTTCCTAGATAGTAGTCAGCTCAGTTAACCACTAGTATCCATTGACCCTGCTGCTGTAATGGTCTAACTAACAGGTTCTACCTTCCTAGCTAGTAATCAGCTCAGCTAACCACTAGCATGCATTGACCCTGCTGCTGTAATGGTCTGACTAACAGGTTCTACCTTCCTAGCTAGTAATCAGCTCAGTTAACCACTAGCATCCATTGACCCTGCTGATGTAATGGTCTAACTAACAGGTCCTACCTTCCTAGCTAGTAGTCAGCTCAGTTAACCACTAGTATCCATTGACTCTGCTGCTGTAATGGTCTGACTATCAAGTTCTAACTTCCTAGCTAGTGGTCAGCTCAGTTAACCACTAACATCCATTGATCATGCTGCTGTAATGGTCTGACTAACAGGTTATACCTTCCTAGCTAGTAGTTAGCTCAGTTAACCACTAGTATCCATTGACCATGCTGCTGTAATGGTTTAACTAACAGGTTCTACCTTCCTAGCTAGTAGTCAGCTCAGCTAACCACTAGTATCCATTGACCCTGCTGATGTAATGGTCTAACTAACAGGTCCTACCTTCCTAGCTAGTAGTCAGCTCAGTTAGCCACTAGTATCAATTGACCATGCTGCTGTAATGGTCTAACTAACATGTTCTACCTTCCTAGCTAGTAGTCAGCTCAGTTAACCACTAGCATCCATTGACCCTGCTGATGTAATGGTCTAACTAACAGGTCCTACCTTCCTAGCTAGTAGTCAGCTCAGTTAACCACTAGTATCCATTGACCCTGCTGCTGTAATGGTCTAACTAACAGCTTCTACCTTCCTAGCTAGTAGGCAGCTCAGTTAACCACTAGTATCCATTGACCCTGCTGCTGTAATGGTCTAACTAACAGGTTCTATCTTCCTAGCTAATAGTCAGCTCAGTTAACCACTAGTATCCATTGACCCTGCTGCTGTAATGGTCTAACTAACAGGTTGTCCCTTCCTAGCTAGTAGTCAGCTCAGTTAACCACTAACATCCATAGACCATGCTGCTGTAAAGATCTAACTAACAGGTTCTACCTTCCTAGCTAGTAGTCAGCTCAGATAGCCACTAGTATCCATTGACCCTGCTCCTGTAATGGTCTGACTAACAGGTTCTACCTTCCTAGCTAGTAGTCAGCTCAGTTTACCACTAGTATCCATTGACCCTGCTGCTGCAATGGTCTAACTAACAGGTTCTACCTTCCTAGCTAGTAGTTAGCTCTGTTAACCACTAGCATCCATTGACGCTGCTGCTGTAAAGGTCTAACTAACAGGTTCTACCTTCCTAGCTAGTAGTCAGCTCAGTTAACCACTAACATCCATTGACCCTGCTGCTGTAATGGTCTAACTAACAGGTTCTACCTTCGTAGCTAGTAATCAGCTCAGTTAACCACTAGTATCCATTGACCCTGCTGCTGTAATGGTCTAACTAACAGGTTCTACGTTTCTAGCTAGTAATCAGCTCAGTGAACCAGTAGCATCCATTGACCCTGCTGCTGTAATGGTCTAACTAACAGGTTCTACCTTCCTAGCTAGTAGTCAGCTCAGTTAACCACTAGTATCCATTGACCATGCTGCTGTAATGGTCTGACTAACAGGTTGTATCTTCCTAGCTAGTAGTCAGCTCAGTTAACCACTAACATCCATTGACCCTGCTGCTGTAATAGTTTGACTAAAAGGTTCTATCTTCCTAACTAGTAGTCAGCTCAGTTAACCACTAGCATCCATTGACCATTCTGCTGTAATGGTCTAACTAACAGGTTCTACCTTCCTAACTAGTAATCAGCTCAGTTAACCACTAGCATCCATTGAGCCTGCTGCTGTAATGGTCTGACTAACAGGTTCTACCTTCCTAGCTAGTAATCAGCTCAGTTAACTACTAGCATCCATTGACCCTGCGGCTGTAATGGTCTGACTAACAGGTTATATCTTCCTAGCTAGTAGTCAGCTCAGTTAACCACTAGCATCCATTGACACTGCTGCTGTAATGGTCTGACTAACAGGTTATACCTTCCTAGCTAGTAGTCAGCTCAGTTAACCACTAGGATCCATTGACCCTGCTGCTGTAATGGTCTAGCTAACAGGTTCTACCTTCCTAGCTAGTAGTCAGCTCAGCTAACCATTAGCATCCATTGACTCTGCTGCTGTAATGGTCTGACTAACAGGTTCTACCTTCCTAGCTAGTAGTCAGCTTAGTTAACCACTAGCATCCATTGACTATGCTGCTGTAATGGTCTAGCTAACAGGTTCTACCTTCCTAGCTAGTAGTCAGCTCAATTAACCACTAGCATGCATTGACCCTGCTGCTGTAATGGTCTGACTAACAGGTTGTATCTTCCTAGCTAGTAGTCAGCTCAGTTAACCACTAGCATCCATTGACCCTGCTGCTGTAATGGTTTGACTAAAAGGTTCTATCTTCCTAGCTAGTTGTCAGCTCAGTTAACCACTAGCATCCATTGACCATTCTGCTGTAATGGTCTAAGTAACAGGTTCTACCTTCCTAGCTAGTAGTCAGCTCAGTTAACCACTAGCATCCATTGACCCTGCTGCTGTAATGGTCTGACTAACAGGTTATACCTTCCTAGCTAGTAGTCAGCTCAGTTAACCACTAGCATCCATTGACCCTGCTGCTGTAATGGTCTAGCTAACAGGTTCTACCTTCCTAGCTAGTAGTCAGCTCAGCTAACCATTAGCATCCATTGACCCTGCTGCTGTAATGGCCTGACTAACAGGTTCTACCTTCCTAGCTAGTAGTTAGCTCAGTTAACCACTAGCATCCATTGACTATGCTGCTGTAATGGTCTAGCTAACAGGTTATACCTTCCTAGCTAGTAGTCAGCTAAGTTAACCACTAGCATGCATCGACCCTGCTGCTGTAATGGTCTGACTAACAGGTTCTACCTTCCTAGCTAGTAGTCAGCTCAGTTAACCACTAGCATCCATTGACCCTGCTGCTGTAATGGTTTGACTAACAGGTTCTATCTTCCTAGCTAGTAGTCAGCTCAGTTAACCACTAGCATCCATTGACCATTCTGCTGTAATGGTCTAACTAACAGGTTCTACCTTCCTAGCTACTATTCAGCTCAGTTAACCACTAGCATCCATTGACCATGCTGCTGTAATGGTCTGACTAACAGGTTCTAACTTCCTAGCTAGTAGTCAGCTCAGTTAACCACTAGCATCCATTGACCCTGCTGCTGTAATGGTCTGACTAACAGGTTCTACCTTCCTAGCTAGTAGTCAGCTCAGTTAACTACTAGCATCCATTGACCATACTGCTGTAATGGTCTGACTAACAGGTTATATCTTCCTAGCTAGTAGTCAGCTCAGTTAACCACTAGCATGCATTGACCCTGCTGCTGTAATGGTTTGACTAACAGGTTCTACCTTCCTAGCTAGTATTCAGCTCAGTTAACCACTAGCATCCATTGACCCTGCTGCTGTAATGGTCTGACTAACAGGTTCTACCTTCCTAGCTAGTAGTCAGCTCAGTTAGCCACTAGCATCCATTGACCATACTGCTGTAATGGTCTGACTAACAGGTTATATCTTCCTAGCTAGTAGTCAGCTCAGTTAACCACTAGTATCCATTGACCATGCTGCCGTAATGGTCTGAATAACAGGTTATACCTTCCTAGCTAGTAGTCAGCTCAGTTAACCACTAGTATCCATTGACCATGCTGCTGTAATGGTCTAACTAACAGGTTCTACCTTCCTAGCTAGTAGTCAGCTCAGTTAACCACTAGTATCCATTGACCCTGCTGCTGTAATGGTGTAACTAACAGGTTCTACCTTCCTAGCTAGTAGTCAGCTCAGTTAACAACTAGTATCCATTGACCATGCTGCTGTAATGGTCTAACTAACAGGTTCTACCTTCCTAGCTAGTAGTCAGCTCAGTTAACCACTAGTATCCATTGACCCTGCTGCTGTAATGGTTTAACTAACAGGTTCTACCTTCCTAGCTAGTAGTCAGCTCAGCTAACCACTAGCATGCATTGACCCTGCTGCTGTAATGGTCTGACTAACAGGTTCTACCTTCCTAGCTAGTAGTCAGCTCAATTAGCCACTAGCATACATTGACCCTGCTGATGTAATGGTCTAACTAACAGGTTCTACATTCCTAGCTAGTAGTCAACTCAGATAACCACTAGTATCCATTGACCCTCTGCTGTAATGGTTTAACTAACAGGTTCTGCCTTCCTAGCTAGTAGTCAGCTCAGTTGACCACTAGTATTCATTGACCCTGCTGCTGTAATGGTTTAACTAACAGGTTCTAACTTCCTAGATAGTAGTCAGCTCAGTTAACCACTAGTATCCATTGACCCTGCTGCTGTAATGGTCTAACTAACAGGTTCTACCTTCCTAGCTAGTAATCAGCTCAGCTAACCACTAGCATGCATTGACCCTGCTGCTGTAATGGTCTGACTAACAGGTTCTACCTTCCTAGCTAGTAATCAGCTCAGTTAACCACTAGCATCCATTGACCCTGCTGATGTAATGGTCTAACTAACAGGTCCTACCTTCCTAGCTAGTAGTCAGCTCAGTTAACCACTAGTATCCATTGACTCTGCTGCTGTAATGGTCTGACTATCAAGTTCTACCTTCCTAGCTAGTAATCAGCTCAGTTAACCACTAGCATCCATTAACCATGCTGCTGTAATGGTCTGACTAACAGGTTATACCTTCCTAGCTAGTAGTCAGCTCAGTTAGCCACTAGTATCAGCTCAGTTAGCCACTAGTATCAATTGACCATGCTGCTGTAATGATCTAACTAACATGTTCTACCTTCCTAGCTAGTAGTCAGCCCAGCTAGCCACTAGCATCCATTGACCCTGCTGATGTAATGGTCTAACTAACAGGTCCTACCTTCCTAGCTAGTGGTCAGCTCAGTTAACCACTAACATCCATTGATCATGCTGCTGTAATGGTCTGACTAACAGGTTATACCTTCCTAGCTAGTAGTTAGCTCAGTTAACCACTAGTATCCATTGACCATGCTGCTGTAATGGTCTGACTAACAGGTTATACTTTCCTAGCTAGTAGTCAGCTCAGTTAGCCACTAGTATCAATTGACCATGCTGCTGTAATGGTCTAACTAACATGTTCTACCTTCCTAGCTAGTAGTCAGCTCAGTTAGCCACTAGCATCCATTGACCCTGCTGATGTAATGGTCTAACTAACAGGTCCTACCTTCCTAGCTAGTAGTCAGCTCAGTTAACCACTAGTATCCATTGACCCTGCTGCTGTAATGGTCTAACTAACAGCTTCTACCTTCCTAGCTAGTAGGCAGCTCAGTTAACCACTAGTATCCATTGACCCTGCTGCTGTAATGGTCTAACTAACAGGTTCTATCTTCCTAGCTAATAGTCAGCTCAGTTAACCACTAGTATCCATTGACCCTGCTGCTGTAATGGTCTAACTAACAGGTTGTCCCTTCCTAGCTAGTAGTCAGCTCAGTTAACCACTAACATCCATAGACCATGCTGCTGTAAAGATCTAACTAACAGGTTCTACCTTCCTAGCTAGTAGTCAGCTCAGATAGCCACTAGTATCCATTGACCCTGCTCCTGTAATGGTCTGACTAACAGGTTCTACCTTCCTAGCTAGTAGTCAGCTCAGTTAACCACTAGTATCCATTGACCCTGCTGCTGCAATGGTCTAACTAACAGGTTCTACCTTCCTAGCTAGTAGTTAGCTCTGTTAACCACTAGCATCCATTGACGCTGCTGCTGTAAAGGTCTAACTAACAGGTTCTACCTTCCTAGCTAGTAGTCAGCTCAGTTAACCACTAACATCCATTGACCCTGCTGCTGTAATGGTCTAACTAACAGGTTCTACCTTCGTAGCTAGTAATCAGCTCAGTTAACCACTAGTATCCATTGACCCTGCTGCTGTAATGGTCTAACTAACAGGTTCTACGTTTCTAGCTAGTAATCAGCTCAGTGAACCAGTAGCATCCATTGACCCTGCTGCTGTAATGGTCTAACTAACAGGTTCTACCTTCCTAGCTAGTAGTCAGCTCAGTTAACTACTAGTATCCATTGACCATGCTGCTGTAATGGTCTGACTAACAGGTTATACCTTCCTAGCTAGTAGTCAGCTCAGTTAGCCACTAGTATCCATTGACCATGCTGCTGTAATGGTCTAACTAACATGTTCTACCTTCCTAGCTAGTAGTCAGCTCAGTTAGCCACTAGCATCCATTGACCCTGCTGATGTAATGGTCTAACTAACAGGTCCTACCTTCCTAGCTAGTAGTCAGCTCAGTTAACCACTAGCATCCATTGACCCTGCTGCTGTAATGGTCTGACTAACAGGTTCTACCTTCCTAGCTAGTAGTCAGCTCAGTTAACTACTAGCATCCATTGACCATACTGCTGTAATGGTCTGACTAACAGGTTATATCTTCCTAGCTAGTAGTCAGCTCAGTTAACCACTAGCATGCATTGACCCTGCTGCTGTAATGGTTTGACTAACAGGTTCTACCTTCCTAGCTAGTATTCAGCTCAGTTAACCACTAGCATCCATTGACCCTGCTGCTGTAATGTTCTGACTAACAGGTTCTACCTTCCTAGCTAGTAGTCAGCTCAGTTAGCCACTAGCATCCATTGACCATACTGCTGTAATGGTCTGACTAACAGGTTATATCTTCCTAGCTAGTAGTCAGCTCAGTTAACCACTAGTATCCATTGACCATGCTGCCGTAATGGTCTGAATAACAGGTTATACCTTCCTAGCTAGTAGTCAGCTCAGTTAACCACTAGTATCCATTGACCATGCTGCTGTAATGGTCTAACTAACAGGTTCTACCTTCCTAGCTAGTAGTCAGCTCAGTTAACCACTAGTATCCATTGACCCTGCTGCTGTAATGGTGTAACTAACAGGTTCTACCTTCCTAGCTAGTAGTCAGCTCAGTTAACAACTAGTATCCATTGACCATGCTGCTGTAATGGTCTAACTAACAGGTTCTACCTTCCTAGCTAGTAGTCAGCTCAGTTAACCACTAGTATCCATTGACCCTGCTGCTGTAATGGTTTAACTAACAGGTTCTACCTTCCTAGCTAGTAGTCAGCTCAGCTAACCACTAGCATGCATTGACCCTGCTGCTGTAATGGTCTGACTAACAGGTTCTACCTTCCTAGCTAGTATTCAGCTCAATTAGCCACTAGCATCCATTGACCCTGCTGATGTAATGGTCTAACTAACAGGTTCTACATTCCTAGCTAGTAGTCAACTCAGATAACCACTAGTATCCATTGACCCTCTGCTGTAATGGTTTAACTAACAGGTTCTGCCTTCCTAGCTAGTAGTCAGCTCAGTTGACCACTAGTATTCATTGACCCTGCTGCTGTAATGGTTTAACTAACAGGTTCTAACTTCCTAGATAGTAGTCAGCTCAGTTAACCACTAGTATCCATTGACCCTGCTGCTGTAATGGTCTAACTAACAGGTTCTACCTTCCTAGCTAGTAATCAGCTCAGCTAACCACTAGCATGCATTGACCCTGCTGCTGTAATGGTCTGACTAACAGGTTCTACCTTCCTAGCTAGTAATCAGCTCAGTTAACCACTAGCATCCATTGACCCTGCTGATGTAATGGTCTAACTAACAGGTCCTACCTTCCTAGCTAGTAGTCAGCTCAGTTAACCACTAGTATCCATTGACTCTGCTGCTGTAATGGTCTGACTATCAAGTTCTACCTTCCTAGCTAGTAATCAGCTCAGTTAACCACTAGCATCCATTAACCATGCTGCTGTAATGGTCTGACTAACAGGTTATACCTTCCTAGCTAGTAGTCAGCTCAGTTAGCCACTAGTATCAGCTCAGTTAGCCACTAGTATCAATTGACCATGCTGCTGTAATGGTCTAACTAACATGTTCTACCTTCCTAGCTAGTAGTCAGCCCAGCTAGCCACTAGCATCCATTGACCCTGCTGATGTAATGGTCTAACTAACAGGTCCTACCTTCCTAGCTAGTGGTCAGCTCAGTTAACCACTAACATCCATTGATCATGCTGCTGTAATGGTCTGACTAACAGGTTATACCTTCCTAGCTAGTAGTTAGCTCAGTTAACCACTAGTATCCATTGACCATGCTGCTGTAATGGTCTGACTAACAGGTTATACTTTCCTAGCTAGTAGTCAGCTCAGTTAGCCACTAGTATCAATTGACCATGCTGCTGTAATGGTCTAACTAACATGTTCTACCTTCCTAGCTAGTAGTCAGCTCAGTTAGCCACTAGCATCCATTGACCCTGCTGATGTAATGGTCTAACTAACAGGTCCTACCTTCCTAGCTAGTAGTCAGCTCAGTTAACCACTAGTATCCATTGACCCTGCTGCTGTAATGGTCTAACTAACAGCTTCTACCTTCCTAGCTAGTAGGCAGCTCAGTTAACCACTAGTATCCATTGACCCTGCTGCTGTAATGGTCTAACTAACAGGTTCTATCTTCCTAGCTAATAGTCAGCTCAGTTAACCACTAGTATCCATTGACCCTGCTGCTGTAATGGTCTAACTAACAGGTTGTCCCTTCCTAGCTAGTAGTCAGCTCAGTTAACCACTAACATCCATAGACCATGCTGCTGTAAAGATCTAACTAACAGGTTCTACCTTCCTAGCTAGTAGTCAGCTCAGATAGCCACTAGTATCCATTGACCCTGCTCCTGTAATGGTCTGACTAACAGGTTCTACCTTCCTAGCTAGTAGTCAGCTCAGTTTACCACTAGTATCCATTGACCCTGCTGCTGCAATGGTCTAACTAACAGGTTCTACCTTCCTAGCTAGTAGTTAGCTCTGTTAACCACTAGCATCCATTGACGCTGCTGCTGTAAAGGTCTAACTAACAGGTTCTACCTTCCTAGCTAGTAGTCAGCTCAGTTAACCACTAACATCCATTGACCCTGCTGCTGTAATGGTCTAACTAACAGGTTCTACCTTCGTAGCTAGTAATCAGCTCAGTTAACCACTAGTATCCATTGACCCTGCTGCTGTAATGGTCTAACTAACAGGTTCTACGTTTCTAGCTAGTAATCAGCTCAGTGAACCAGTAGCATCCATTGACCCTGCTGCTGTAATGGTCTAACTAACAGGTTCTACCTTCCTAGCTAGTAGTCAGCTCAGTTAACCACTAGTATCCATTGACCATGCTGCTGTAATGGTCTGACTAACAGGTTATACCTTCCTAGCTAGTAGTCAGCTCAGTTAGCCACTAGTATCCATTGACCATGCTGCTGTAATGGTCTAACTAACATGTTCTACCTTCCTAGCTAGTAGTCAGCTCAGTTAGCCACTAGCATCCATTGACCCTGCTGATGTAATGGTCTAACTAACAGGTCCTACCTTCCTAGCTAGTAGTCAGCTCAGTTAACCACTAGTATCCATTGACCCTCCTGCTGTAATGGTCTAACTAACTGGTTCTACATTCCTAGCTAGTAGTCAGCTCAGTTAACCACTAGCATCCATTGACCCTCCTGCTGTAATGGTCTAACTAACAGGTTCTACCTTCCTAGCTAGTAGTCAGCTCAGTTAACCACTAACATCCAATGACCATGCTGCTGTAAAGGTCTAACTAGCAGGTTCTACATTCCTAGCTAGTAGTCAGCTCAGTTGACCACTAGCATCCATTGACCATGCTGCTGTAATGGTCTAACTAACAGGTTCTACCTTCCTACCTAGTAGTCAACTCAGTTAACCACTAGCATCCATTGACCCTGCTGCTGTAATGGTCTAACTAACAGGTTCTATCTTCCTAGCTAGTAGTCAGCTCAGTTAACCACTAGCATCCATTGACCCTGCTGCTGTAATGGTCTAACTAACAGGTTATACCTTCCTAGCTAGTAGTTAGCTCAGTTAACCACTATCTTCCATTGACCCTGCTGATGTAATGGTCTAACTAACAGGTTCTACCTTCCTAGCTAGTAGTTAGCTCAGTTAACCACTATCTTCCATTGACCCTGCTGATGTAATGGTCTAACTAACAGGTTCTTCCTTCCTAGCTAGTAGTCAGCTCAGTTAACCATTAGTATCCATTGACCCTGCTGCTTTAATGGTTTAACTAACAGGTTCTACCTTCCTAGCTAGTAGTCACCTCAGTTAACCACTAGCATCCATTGACCCTGCTGCTGTAAAGTCCATGTTTGTGTTGACATTCAATTTTGTGATACAGGTCGTATGCGGTCTTTTTGAGTGGAAACGAATCTGTGCATGTTTTTAGCCTCTGGTTATATCCGTATTGCTGTTGTATATCCAATATGAAGAGGGGAGGGTTGGCAACCCATAACCGGTTTAACTCTCCACCCCCCAGTTTTGTGTCTGTCTGTCATCTGTCATTGTCCTTTTCATGCTTAATGATTGAGGTGAGAGGTAATTGTACGTTTTGTTGATGTAAGGGGAATTGTTGACCATAACTGTTTGAGCTTTCTCTTCACGACCAGTTAAAGGCTATGCAACGTGCATCATAGCTAAGTGAATGTAAATTGTTTGCTAAGGTGTATCCTAGTTGGGGAAGAAAATCATAATGATGTAAAGGCAATGTAAAAAGTGTCCTAGTTGGCTAAGACAATCATTTAAGAATTGAATGCATGTTTATTTTAGTTTTATTGATGTGTAAAAGCGTGGCGTGTAAAAGCGTGGACCGTAGCACATTTTGTATGAAGCGCGCTTCATACAAAATGTGCTTCTGTCCACGCTTTTACACGTCTATAAAAACTACAACAAAATGGATTCAATTCTTATAATTACATTTAAATCACCCCAAAATTTAATATAGTTGAATTTTTCGTTGTGAATTTTATTTGTGTTAGATTATTTGCTGTTGGAAACTACTACTCCATTGATTGTATAGATCTGACGTCTCCATGGAGGCACGTGCAAGTTCGGGTTTGAGTTTTATTGGGATGTAAAACATCTCTTTTATAATCATGTGACCACTTCATAACCAATCATATTGTAACATTTCAATGAAAAACGGAAGTAATGTAATTATAATGATGTAAAGGCAATGTAAATGATATTCAAGGACATTGCCAAGTTTGCTGAGATAAAATTGTAAAGAATATCATACTTAGTTGATTTTGTCAGTTTGTCAGTGACTTACGACAGGGCGATGGTTTTCTCCAGTTTCCTCCTCCAATAAAACTGACCGCCACGATATAGCTGAAATATTGTTAAAAGTGACGTTGAGCACCATACCCCCTACTTAGCTGAAAAACCCCAAAGATGTGTAAGGAGTACCTTACTTCGCACTGAAATAAACAGAATGAGGTAGAATATTTTTAGGGAGAATCCTATTTTGTTGAAATAAGCACACCGCTTTAAGGGCCATGTACATAAATCAACGAATAGCCTATTGCAATAAACACAATGCTATGCAAGGAAGATTCTAGATAACGTTTTCATTCATCTACAAATGGTTCCTAACCATTAAGGTTAAATGCTGATTTATTTAGTTGATGTAAACAAAATCGTAGGCCTATGTAAACCGGATATCGTACCTCAGAGTAATCTAGTCGTTACAAAATGCTGAAAATGAATGATTCAACCAAAGTTTTAAAAGTAAGCACAATTTAATGTGGCTAAATGAATAATATATTGTTCAGTTCCTCCTTATTATTTAAATATTTCAATCACACCTCGAGTTAAAAATGGTTGATGCCTAAAATAAAATATTTCTCTTGTATGTGAAATTCATAATCTTTCTTATATGTACCACAATCAATGAACCCGTTAATAAAAGAGATTCGCAGTAGGATGGATTTATTGAAAGCTTTGTATCGAGGTATTCTAGAATACAAGTAAAGTGAATTACTTGTCAAGTTTTAAATTGCATTTCTTTGAAAAGAAACTTAGATGTACAGGATGTATTAAAAGTAAAATGCATTTAAAAAGCAAAAGTTTTACATTTTAGCAATCAAACTGAAATGTCTCCCAGGGTTCAACAAACATTTTAATATATAAAAAAATCATTTTTTTTACAATTAATGCAATACGGATCTTTTCAATAAAACAAAATTGATACTCTAAACCTATACCATACTTTTCTTTTGAAATACAAAAAAACAGATTAAACTGAGTGAAACCATTGATCGTGATGTATCTAACATGTCTGAATATTTTTTGAAATTCAACATTCACTAAATTTAATATGAGCAGCAATGTTGCTCAAACTTGTATGTTCTTTGTAGTGTTTTGTGGACCATTGGTTTGTAATTATTTTTTTCTTTGGTCGTCAAATGTTGTCCTTCATCGATTTAAGGTTTCAGATTACCCTTTGAACATCTTTAATAAACAAGCGTTAGAGAAAACCGATGGGACAATCAAGAATGGTGAATCCAGAGACACTGACTACATTATGCACTCAAGACACAGGACGAAGACAGACAAAACACAAAAACACATACAACTAAAAAGATGAGCAAGACGGACCCTGATAAAAACCCAGGTGCTTGAGAAAAGTGTGTAATTCCTGCCTCTTATAAGTCACTGTTCTTAATGGGATAACAAAGATAAAACAAAATACCACACCGTCATGGTAGAATTTCTTATATGAGTGGAAGGTATCCCGATCTTCAGTTTTGACCGAATTGTAAGATTTCTTCCGTAAAATAAAACGATAGAACTCAACAGAAAGAAGTAAAGGCTTCACTTATGACGTCAAATCATTGATGGCGTTTATTATGATCACAAATGTAGGCTCTGACAAATCAGTACGTTTGAATTGGAATTTACTCGTGTAAGTAAGCTTCATCTTTTAAGAACTGCCTTGCACGGAAAGTGGGCATTTACGAAGAAAGAAAAGTAATGATTTTAACACCTGTCCAAAGGATTTTTGCATAGTTTACTGTTGTCTGGTATTTGGTTCTCTTTTAATTCAGTTTTGTTTATTTTGTTAAAATCTAGATTCTGTGTCACCCAGTTTTTAATCGGTTGAAACAATCGGAATTGACAACTACTTACCGCGTTCCGCCAAACTGAAGTACGTCTGAATATATAATACAAACCATGTGATTGGAATGTACCTGTTTTTCAACTTTTATGTGAACTATTTACTGATGATTGGTACTGGAGTTAAATCAAATATTCATTATGTCATATGTGCCCTTGGCCTTATTGTATAAAATGATATATTTTACAAGTTTGGCGTATTAATAATAACAATATATATAAATAAAAGTTTATAATGTAATACATACACCACAAAATAAAAAATAAAAAAAGTGCAATGAAAACAATTTAAAAAACAATAGATATTTCGCATGACAAAGTGTCAATTTTAACAGCGTTTGTTTATAAAATATTTTGACAATGAAATTACATTGTAAATCGTATAATTTACTCATAAAAAAATATATTATACCAAAAAAAAATTCTCTGGATTGTCCATTTTGATTGCCCCTTCGATATTCTCTAAATGTGCCAACTACCTCTCTTAACACATGAGTTGTTCCTGTTTTACTTTCTATAAATAGATAAAACAAAGATAATAGCACAAACATTAATGTTAAAATGGAGTAAAAATACAATACTGTTGGAGCAGCTCCAAAATCCAATCAATAAATCGCAGGAAGAGGCAAAATGGATACTACTAAGACACATATACATGACCTCTTGACTTTCCTGGCTAGATGCAGGCACTTATACATGACCTCTTGACTTTCCTGGCTAGATGCAGGCACTTATACATGACCTCTTGACTTTCCTGGCTAGATGCAGGCACTTATACATGACCTCTTGACTTTCCTGGCTAGATGCAGGCACTTATACATGACCTCTTGACTTTCCTGGCTAGATGCAGGCACTTATACATGACCTCTTGACTTTCCTGGCTAGATGCAGGCACTTATACATGACCTCTTGACTTTCCTGGCTAGATGCAGGCACTTATACATGACCTCTTGACTTTCCTGGCTAGATGCAGGCACTTAATTGGGTTAAACTAGTTTTATGGGCTCAAACCTTCCCTCTTAGTGAATAGATGCGGTCGTGCAAGTGTGTTCCACGTGCGAGTAGAAAATTCAAATTATTCGTCTGAGAAAATGTATTATTTGGTTGAAAATAGCGAAGGGTATCACATTAAGACAAACAATAATAAACAGGATGAAGGTTTTAGTAAACTAATAGTGCGGAGGTTAGTAACGTCTAGTGAAGCCGTCTCACTTTCTCCGGATGATGTCAATATTTGAATAATTATATACTATACAATGCAAATATTTGCATTGGTCTAAATATATTCACAGGAGAAATGTAAAAAAAAAAAAAACAATATAATGGTGAACAATAGTCAGAATTCGATAAATAATCGTAAAATAATTTTTTTAAAAAACATCCAAATAGGTGAAATGGACGACCTTTTGTTTGACAATTTGCAAAACTAAATCATTTAATATAGAAACTTGTCAAACAGTAGACAAAATATTACTGAACTATTTAGTCTATGTATACACATTGATGTCTAGCCAGCGAGTGGTGTCTATAATGTATCTAACGTTACTCTTTAAAATCTGCTATGGTATTGGATTAAAATAAAAATAAAAATAGAGGTTAATTTAATCGTTATAAATAGCCTTATCTTTGTTTTACCTTATTTTAGAATTACCCATGATGGCGATTATGATGGTTTTTCATATAGTGAAAATGTATAAAGATAAGGTTTCAACAAAAATGTCAAAAATATTTTTAATCAATGTGTGACGTAAAAGTGTCTTTGACATTTACTTCACTGAGTTTGGTGCTGCTTTGAGAACTGTTTTACCTGTTTTGTTCGGGTGTTGTTGTAAATATTGTTATAGTGACAGCCGGAAACGTTGAGCCGTAATGAAAGGGGGAGGTTTGGCGCTTTAAAATCTGATTCAACCCACCATTTCTTTTGAAATGCCTGTACCAAGTCAGGGTCATTACGGTTTTCACAGTTTTCCGGTTGTTGACTGATTTTGTCTGTTTATATACTTATGAGTTTTGACTTTCCCTTTGTTAGATTGTTCGGAGTTCGGTAATTTTGTTATTACCCTTATTTGCCATAGTAAAATAAAATGGCACACTGTCGGGTTAGTTTAAAAATCCAATCGAAACAGGCAAAATCGACACCCCTTACATATGACCTATACATGGCAGCTCACTTTCCTGGCTTGGTACAGAGTGAGCTAGTGACTGTTGCTTAACACCATCTCAGCAATTGTTCAGCTATATCATGGCGAGAACAAGTTAATCCCCAATTAGATGATGACGAGGTCCGATTTGTACTAGACCAACACGATTAGGTGGATTTTTATAGTGCTAGCTCATTTAAACAACAGGCGAATAGACATGTCGCCCAACCCGGATACATTATCCTGATTTCGAGTCAGTCAGTCTTTGCTCTTTCCCCTTAATGCTGCGTGCTTCGTAGAGAAGCAACATACTTTGGTTTGACCCGATCGGGGGTCGAACCCATGATCTACTGAACTCGAGGCGAGCACGCTAACCATTACACCACTGATTAAGTTCAGAGCTACAGAGAAAAGTGTGAAGATACCAAAGCAGTAAATCAAAGGACAGAAAATACAATGGACAAAAGAAAAAGGACAAACACTAATCTATAGAACACTACGCAGAAAACTAAAGATCGAACAACACTAAAAACCGATGGTGATCTCAGCTGCTGCGGAAGAGTAACCAGCTCCTTCTTCACATGCGACACCCGTCGTGTTACTCTTGTCAGACACACCCATTGATATGTCATGAAGGAGGAACAAACCGGATTGTGATTATAACAATCGGAACATATCTCTGATCTGTTGTGACACAGATATTCCACAACCGTTAACCAAGTGAAACATTCGAAGTGATGACTCCTACTTACCCACTAGGAACCCTTTGTTCAATGGCTGCCTTGTTAGTAGCAATCCACTATCAAAGAAATCACAAGCTTTGGAATATCGGATCAATTGAGAGATATATATTCCATATGCAGGTGCTGCTGCAATGTTGCATCATATAAATGGAAAGTTCATAATGGGAAAATGTAAATCATTTCTTACGTCGTAGAGTTGTGTTCTTAACTGGCCCTCATTGTTAATGTTGAGGTGAAGAGAAGAGGCGGGATCAAAGTAGTTTCTTAGACAGCAATACAACGTGTAGACATGCAATACACGATAACAGAATAATTTTGAAGTTGAGTCGAGATAAATAATAATTTTAAATAAATATGAGAAAAGGTCTGGTTATAGTAGATCACTTAACGAACATATTGTTTTTAAAGCAAAAACCCATATAAAACTATGGATTGTCCATATTTGTAGTATATAACTATTAACGTACTTAAACTAAAACAAATCACAATGATTACTAACGATAAATCAAAGAATTATATGTCATAAATATCTTCAAACTTTTTTTTTATAATTGATATGTTGATACATTAAAAAAAACCCGGACAGTTTTGAAAGTCGAGACATATATTATCACTGTAGTATCACAGCAAGGCCGATATAACTATAGTTATTTACTGGAGAGATCTTTAAAACTGACGTTATTGGTTTTTTTTATCGGTTACGTCATAACGTGTTTGACGTCGCATCGATAATTTTCTGCATCAGAGTCAGTCAATTGATACTAAAAATATCACTCAGTGAAAGCAAAAGAAAGATTTACATATTGCCGATAAACTGTTTATGTCACCTCCAAAACGCAAGTTGGTTTGGTGTATGGTGTTGAACGCCACTTTCAACAATATAGCTGTTATATCGTGGTGGTCAGTTTTATTGGTGGAGGAAACCGCAGTACCCATAGAAAACCACCGACCTGTCGCAAGTCACTGACAAACTTTATCACATAATGTTGTATCGAACAGGGTTCGAACTCACAATGTTAGTGGTGATAGGCACTGGTTGCACAGTTAGTTGTAAATAACTGTAAGAATATGTGTCAATGTAATAACTATATACAGTTTAATTCTGGTTCTGCGGAGTATTCTGTCAATCACAACCTTGAACGACCGATGACAGTCTTCTTTTATACCATGATTGTCAAATTAATTAACTTGAATGTTGTCAATAATTAAACCACTGTTATGACGTCCTACAATTGTACTTGCAGTGCGTTTATTCTGGATTCCACTGTTCGTTCTATTTTTCCCCGACGTGTTTGAAAACCACCCACGTTTTAAAATAAATGTTTAGAAGGCGGGGGGTAGTATTAAAATATTTATTGGAACAAAAGACTGTAACGTTAAGCTATAAAAAATCATGCCGTATAATATTGACTTTCTGTCATAATACTAGTAACATCCTGGGGAAAATGATCCTACAGCAAAACATATTCTGTTCTGACTATGGTTGCTTTCTAATTCTAAACAATAGTGTACACATGAGATGTCTTCTTCCACAACGGTACAAGTACCGTATTCGTCACAGAAAAGTTAATTAAAAAGATGTATCAGTGCAACTCAGTCAGCAAAATCAGTATGTATATGAAATTTCTCTAATTCTTTGGCTGTTCTTCGTGTTTTTTGCCGGTGAGAGAAAAATTTGTTCCATCACGTGTGATTTTTTTTGTTCTCGGTTTCTGATTGGATCTTCGAAAGGTCATGACCCAGACTTTTTAAAGATTTTAGTGCCTTTCAAATACTTTCTTCAATTGTAATTTGTTATTAACTATTGTTTACTTCAAATGAAAAACAGTGTCATTTCAATATTTTGTTTTCTTCAAGCGATATCGTTATGAATAGCGTATTCATATCAACACTAAAATACGTCATCAAATGGAATACCCACGGGGTATTTAAAGTACTCTATTTTTAAAACGAAATAAGTGACGTATTAAAGAATTAGAGAAACAGAATCTTTCTTTGTGAGCAGTTGATTATCGTATTTCTACAGTCGAGATAGTTAAACGTCAAAATTTCTCGCCGGAGGCTCGAAATTTTAAAGTTTAACTATCTCGACTGTAGAAATACGATAATCAACTGCTCGCAAAGAAAGATTCTATATATATCTAATTCCTAGAGAGAACAATTTGACAAACAGTGAGTGGTAAATGACGGGTTTTTGTGAACAAGAGGCTGGAATTTCCCCCTTTTGTGACATCGCTAAAGAAAAGCATCGCATATACATGTAGTCAGTAGTCACAAGTATTCGGAAACTTCCAATTTTCCTGATTCATGTCCGGTTATGAAGACAAAAAACGATTTATAAACAAATGCATATATAAATTTTGTTTTACACTATAATTTCAATATAATTTTATAACCAAAAATGTTAAGAATACACAAGTTAATCACAAAACTAAATTGAATTAACACAAAACCACAATACAATGTAGACAAATAATTTAAGTTTGTGTTAAAATGATGAGTATTTGAAAATATGCCCTCTAAAAATTATTGAAACTACATACTTTTCCTCTTCAATTGATAATTTTTTTTTTTATCGAAATCGGACTTGAATTTACTTCAGTATATAAGGTAATAAATAAGGGTAATAACAAAATTACCGAACTCCGAACAATCTTACAAAGGGAAAGTCAAAACTCACAATTATATAAACAGACAAAATCAGTCAACAACCGGAAAACTGTGAAAACCGTAATGACCTTGACTTGGCACAGGCATCTCCAAAGAAATGGTGGGTTGAATCAGATTCCAAAGCGCCAAACCTCCCCTTTCATTACGGCTCAAAGTCTCCGGCTTGTTAAAATTGTAGTTTCATATTATACAATTATAGTCTTTTGTTGAGGTCAATACGAGTTTATATGAACCTTGAAAACGATATTCACCGAAGCCTATAGGCTGAGGTGATTATTGATTTCTAAGGTCCATAAAAAACTTAGTACATATATATATAGTGATTCTCGTCTCCCAATTCTCTTCTTGAACATAAATGACAGAACCTGTTTTCTCTAATAATTGTTTTCCATCTTCCCACGTCTACCGGTAGTCTGTGGTTCGTAGTTCTAAATCTACAAAATCTTCTAAAATGTCTAAATAAATCTCGAATTTCAATTCCCTTTTAAACAGTTTATAATTATCCCCACTTTGAAGATGTTTCGATGGATGAATTCCATTTCTACTTAAACTGATCAATTAAATTATTTTTAATTACTAATTTTAACCATTTTTTCAGATATACAATTTTGCAAAGTCCATATATACGACATTTCACTGTCATTTAAGATCTTATGTATGTGATTTATCTAAGCAGAAATTCTACAATTTTGAAAGACGTGCATAAAGTATTCGGTCATTGTAATGTTTTGTTTTTTATTTAATATAAAACAACATGTTATTCTAAAGTCAATTCTTGCTTGATTTTGATGGAATTTTTACCAAAAAATCGAGAACGTATGTAGTTTTCTGTTATTATTTTAAAATTTTGTTTGAAGAACAGATTTACAATATTCACGATTTAAACATACACTTAAATTATTTGTCTTCAAAAGTATTATCATTATATTGTGTTTTTGACGGTAACAATTTAGTTTTGTGTTTAACTCGTGAACTCTTTAATATTTCTAGATTATAAAATTATGCTGAAATTACAGTGTAAAACTACATTTAATTCTTCTTTTGTTGGTAAAAATTTCCAATCATTATAGGAATTTTCATTGAATGATTCTCTAAAATATTTGTTGATAGGAGGTACACAAAAGAAACAAGTGACCCAAACGTGTCAAAACGGGTATTGTGTTTTTAATCTTCTTCTCTAAAAACAGTGGCAATTTGAACCAAACTTGCTAGGAATGTTCATTGAATGGTTCTGTAAAAAGTTATTTGAAAAAAAGTATATATTTGAAAGCAAACTTGTATGGAATGTTCATTGAATGGTTCTATAAAAAGTTATTTGAAAAAAAGTATATATTTGAAAGCAAACTTGTATGGAATGTTCATTGAATGGTTCTATAAAAAGTTATTTGAAAAAAAGTATATATTTGAAAGCAAACTTGTATGGAATGTTTCTTTGCTGGTCCCTTACACAATGTTAATTTTTGTGGCAATCAGAAATCAAAGATGGCAGGAAAAATTTTACATATAATCCTATGGGGAAAATATTAAAAAAATAAAATCACTGAACCGTTTGAAAGCAAACGTGGCTGGAATGTGTCTGATTTGTACGCCTTTTTTTCTATTGAAATATTCCTTTTAGGAGAATGACAACACATTTGTTGTAGTGTTTACCATTTTATTTGAGAGGATAAAAAGTCTTATTTTAATGGACTAAAGAGTAACATAGTAGAGATAGCCGCGGGAAATTTATGCTATATGAAATAATTCAACTTAGTCTTTCTAATGGTAGTATGTAAAAGTAGAAATGGTATGCACTTTAAATTATTAAAATCGGATAATATTTGTAGTTTTTACACTAATTTAAACATTGAAAAATATGCAGTTGTTTTGGCGGGAAAACCTGTGTTATAAAGAGTATTAAATTTTTATAAAACGGAGGAATTATTTCTTACCAGGTAATTTTTTATGCAGCACCAGGTGGTCGACATCTTCTGTACTCCAACCGGTAACGTCGTGAACGTCCTCAAAATCAATGTGCATCATTTATTTGTATCCCACGATTTTTTAACTGGTTTACGGGTTGTGTGGCAGACGACCAAGCAGAAAAACAATTGTTTGGAGCATATCTTCATGTTTTGAAGTCTAGAGTAGACGACGTTTGGTGGGAAAAAAATCGAGGAAGAACATAGAAAAACTTAAAGACATTTTTTATTTCCGTTTTTCATACTGAATCATTGAATATTTTACTTTGAAACTAATATTATCGTAATCTACGGGATCTCCTCTTTAATTTAGCCTATCCTTGGTTGTCACTACTACCTGGCCACTCATCCCGGTTTTGTAACTTGTCAAAGTAACATGAAAATCACGGCAACGTCGGCGGTCCAAAATGACGTCATTTTGGAGATATTTTGAAAGTATGCTCGTTTAGAATTAAAAACCAAACAAATATATTTAATATAATTAGGATATTTTTTGTACCATAACAATCGGTAGATTCTAATTTATCAATTGACACCAGATTTTACTTGGTACCTATCGTGGAAATGTAGAAATCACTATAAATAACAGTAGCCTGAAACTGAAAAATATCATGGCTAGGGAATTTTTCTATTGACTGCTATCCCTAAACATAGGACCATATGTGATATGAATGAAATATTTTTTTTCCTGAAAATCTGAATCTGACTGAACCATAATTGTGTGAATGAACAGATGAGCGATACAAACTCAGGTGAGCGATACAAGCTCAGGTGAGCCTCTAGTATTTATATCTATGCTTAGGTTTAAGTCAGGTCATCGCCAAGTCGTATGGTCGCTTTTGTTGAAAACTTATGTGTTATGCAATACCACATCTTTAAATTAATATATATATATTGACAAAAAGATCAATTACATTCGTTTTCAAAAGATGGTTGACACATTGTTTGGATATGATATGAATAACATATGTTAAATCAAAGAAATATTTGAAGATGCCAACAGGGGTAATCAGAAGCCATATACCGAAGGACAAAATTACAATGATCTACAAAACACTACACAGAAAACTATGGCAACACGAACCCCAGTACAAACCGGTGGTGAACAAAGATGCTCCAGAAGAGTAAGCAGTTCCTGCTCTACTAGCGACACCCGTCATGCTACCATTGTTGCGAACCTGGCGATAAGTCATGTATTTATTAACATAACATACATTCTGACCACCAAATCTATATTTGAGTCAGATTATAAAAATGTGTATGGTATATTCTGCTATGTAAACCAGAAAATCATAATGCTATACTGATTTAATACTTTAGTATCTGTAGATCTATATATGCCATTATTAATTTCAACATATAAAAGTACGCGATGATACGACATTTTGAAGAAATATCAATAATAATTCTGATTAATGCAAATAGTCCAATACTGAATTTCCAAAAATATTATTGTCTGGTATAGAATTATACCACTTATCCTGAAATCGTTTATTCGTTATTTGCAATTTGTCTTTATTTAAAGTTTTTTGATGGACATAGTTGTTTTAAAGGTGCTATTTTTTATATTGTTTGCTTAAGGATATTGCTTATTTATTTTAATAATAATTAGCTGTATTTGTAATGTATATATATATTGGAGATTAATAAATAAATCTGTAAAAAGGAGAACTGAAGGGGTGTATAACTTCGTTAAAAAGGGAAAATATGTATTCTTTAAATAAGCTTAGAGGCAGTTGAGATCAGAAAAGATAACAGTTTTTACGATTCTGCGTGCCCTGTAAAATATCAACTGACAACAGTAAAAAAAAACCAGAAACAGTACTTCACACCGAGCCATCAAAACAGGAAACCATATCCAATAGGATCAATTCAAACGTTTCGTAATGATGGTAATTTGTGGAAGAATTGCAAGACATATTTTGCGCATCCACGTGAACACCTTGTACCTTAAACCTCGATAACAGTTCTTATCCACGATAGCATAGCTCTTTATTTCAAGTAATCAATGTAGATAATTGCCAGACTTTCGGAGAGCTGGCATCTGCTTGTATCAAACAACGGTCGTGCGTGTTAACAGATTACATGATCGTTGATGTTTTTTGATTGCTACGACATAAACCATTCAATCAAATTGCTGAAGGGAATTTTCTTGAAGTGAATGAAAGCAAGACTAATCTTGAATGGGCGAAGTTCCTTGCTTCTGGTGACTATAAGCAAACACTGGCTCGATTTTATTTTAGAGGGTATATTCTGAAAAGGTACTCTAGTAAAATCTCTTTTTGTTGGTGGCCAATCATGTAGTGGTCTTTGTAAACCCAGCAGTTAATCATCTATGAGTGGTGAAATCTGTTCAGCTCACAAGACGAAGTAGACACCATATCAGGCCGCCAGTTCAAGGAGAAAAGGGAAAACTTAACGGTAGAATAATTGTTAAATCACCTGCCACCAACGTTTTGGAGCTGTTCATTCATTTTTCTTCAAATGAAACATGTGTGTGAAGTGTTGTTTCAAACTAGAATGTTTGATGTTTGATATATTCACCTCTGTCATGTTGTAGGGAAAACAGGAATAGAATAATATATTTATTGAAGGAGGGGTGTCATTAGGTTTATTGAATACTCTGATTTGCCTGTGCAAATGGTAAATCAGTTTGTAGTAAAGGATGAACATGGCTTGATCAGCACGTGGCATGCAAATAGTTTATGAATTACAATGTACATGTAAAATATCAACTAAGAATTGAATTCCTTTATTTTGTAGTTTTATTGGTGTGTAAACGCGTGGACCGAAGCACATTTTGTATGAAGCGCGCTAGCTCTTCATACAAAAAATGTGCCTCTGTCCACGCTTTTACACGCCTATAAAACTACAAAAAATGCATTCAATTCTTATAATTACATTTAAATCACACCAACATTTAATATAGTTAAATTTTTCGTTTTGAATTTTATTTGTGATAGATTATTTCCTGTTGGAAATTACTACGCCATTGATTGTTTACATCTGACGTCGTCATGGAGGGACGTGCATGTTCGGGTTTGAGTTTTATTGGGATGTAAAACATCTCTTTTATTATCATGTGACCACTTCATAACCAATCATATTGTAACATTTCAATGAAAAACGGAAGTAATGTAATTATTTGAGTATCAATCCACTATGTAAAGACATCTATATCAGTAGGCCAAAGTAAAATTCCTGAGAGATATTAGCTATCAATGTCGAGTTATAATGTATATTAATTTCTAATAAAATATTAAACATGTTTACTGAATATAATATTTAACTATTTATTACATAGTTTTCATCGAATTACAGCATAACAATGGTTTAAATAGGATAACTTGTCATTAACTGTGGATTATCCCCCCGTCTTTTATGTTCCATGCTTCATTGGTACTTGGTTATTTACCACGTACACCATTAGTAGAACAGGAACTTCCTATTCCCCTGGAACATCTTTGCCTTTGTCCCTTTTCTATTTTATTTGTCTGTAAATAAAACCGAAGATATCCAACTTGGTGATCACCACGTGTTTCTATATTTAATTTTTTTCTATATGTTCACAACACTATGCTTAGTCAAAGAATAAATTCATCTAGTTATCTGTTCTGATATATATTTGTATTCGAATTTCGAAGATTGTAATGGTTACTTAAATATAACATTCGGTGGAAAATGGTTCTTGCATATTCAGGACGACATCGGGAATTTACAATTAGATATATATATATATATATATATATATATATATATATATATATACACGTGTTGGATATTTATTTAACTAAATAATATCTTGTGCAACGTTCCTTATACTATTTGCACCATAAACTATTGCACCTTTCATCATCTATTTTCAAAAGATGAAATTATTGGAAATTGTCGAACAGTTAAATCCAAATTGTTTGCTGTTAACAGTACATACGTGTAGTGCTATTCTGGCTAAAGATACAAAAGCAGAACTCACTGGAAGCAGAATACAGAAATTTCCCCTGACAATCTCGTGAATGTACATTAGAAGAAATACATATCAATATCACTATAGCATTGTTCATTATAGCGCATTCTGTATTGTATTTCTTCCTTGTGCATGACCCCAAACATTGGGAAAGACCTGGTGAGAACTAAAACCTTAATGTCCTGAATGGAGAACAATCATTCCCTTTCAATCACGTTTACTGTGATGTCGTGTATTCCATGACATACAGTCACTCATCAGAAATCTGGATCCATGCTATTTACTTTCTGTTTTCTGCTGACAGCTTGACATAACTATAAGTGTACGAAAGATAAACCTCACAATTGAAAAAAAAAACTTTTTACAGCAATAAGGCAAAATTAAACAATGAGTTCATTCTGTTTTAAACCATTGAAATGTATCAATCACTTCCTTCAACAAAACTTCAAATTAATCTATACCGAGGGACAAAATTTACACAATTGTAAATCAAATACAATAACATATATACCTGGACCTAACACATTGCTATCGTTCGCATTGCGATGTAAACAGGTATTGGCGTAATACTACTCAAGAGAACAAAGGAAGGTGCAAAATAATAAATATCCAGTTTAAAAGGCAAAAATAAAATTGATAACAGAAAGCCAATTACTAGTAATGTGTGTTCCCCACTTTATTTGATTGCAGACAATGTTTTATTTGCATAATTATGGCCCTTGAAATGTGTTCCGTTCCTCCTGTAAGGCTTGTCTCAGATCTTGGAGTGATTGGTTTTGGTGGTTCAATTAATTCCAGAAATGATCAATGGGATTCAAGTTCTGTGATTTTGAAGCCATGCCATCAATGCTCTGCTGCAGAAGATATATATTTGTTTGTCGAGTAGTGTGTGGTTTGTGTTGTTTTGTTGAAATGTAAACCCAAGTAAATTCTGTTGCATGAAATTGCAAACTTCTGTGGCTACATTTGTGTATTTGTATCTGACAGCATTTAATATAATGTAAGCAACTAAACGTTAGAGAATACCGAAGATGCAATAAAAAATGGAAAATCCAGAGAAACTGGCAACATAGGGCACACAAGACGAAGAAAAACAAAGCAAAAACACAACACAATATGCGTTGGACACAACTATACACAAACAAACACATATATTCTAATCAAGACATGGGCCCTCCTACAAACAACTGGTGTTAAAGATGAACATCGTTTTCATGCGGAAATCGTAATTGGCATCACAACACAACACGGAACGTAAATACACATAATAGGACAACACAACACCGCCTACGTGACCTATCCGGTATGTGACGTAGAAAAATAAACCTGTTATAAACTGGAGTTGTGACGTTGGCCCCCGAGATCTCTTGTAGAACCACTGTTGAAATCGACGTTGGTGGTAGTACGTGAAATGTTTAGAAAGATTCAAACAACAGCTATGACCAAAATGCATTCGAATGATTTTTATGTAGTTTTCTGATGTTATGTGTGCTAATTAAATAAAGTGTAAATTTACTAAAGACATAGCAAGTTGCTCAAAAATTTGCGTGGAAAATTGTGTACGTGCTAAAACCGTCAAAAGCAGAAACCTACATTAGGAACAATAGTAATAAAATTGACTGGATATGTAAGTGTAATATTAAAATATCACAAAGAAATATAACTACAGTAGAACTTCGGTGGCTCGAACTCGAAGGGACTGTCAAAATGTGTTCGAGTTATCGGAAATTCGAACCACCAAATTCCGTAATTTCAGAGAGAAAAAAATCCGATTCCGACCCGGAAGTTTCATTACGCAATGATGGACTGATGCACAGTGCAAGTGGGCCTTTGTCGTAAAACTATATTTAATCCTTTAAGAAAGTTCACAAAGACTACGGCTTCTGAATACCTCTTTGGTATCTTCAAACCTTCCTTTGAAACGTTTTTTCGCTGTGTTCACTATTAGAGTTAATATTTTGAAAAGAATGTATCATTTCATATATTCGCTAGTATATTTTTCATCAGTACAAAGTAGTCTTATCGAACTGTATTACACAACTATAATGTTGTTTAATATATTTAGTCTACAATTGCAGTCATAATATTACATGAACTGTGCATTAAATATTTATTTTGCGTTTTTATTTCCTTTTCATGCAGCTTGGGTATCAATTGTAATTAAAATACCATTGATATATCTACAGATTTACTTACTTAATACTTCTTTATGTATTACTGAAATGTTAGTAAAAACGTTGATATCTAAATTAGTGCGGACGAGGCGTTTCTGGAATAACCTTCATTAGGTATGCTCAAAATCAAAAGATTTAGAAAGTTAAATAAATTAAAGATTTTGGGACCATTTAAAGCAAAGGGCCTACACAGGATAACCAAAATTGATTAAGATTGCTTATGCCTAAAGTGGAGTACTAAGTAGTACAAAAATGAATAACAAAAAATACAAAACTGTCGGAACATTTCCAATTTCCAGGGGGTCCGGGTGGCTCAATGAGTTAGAACGCTGGATCTAACAACTCATACAAGCCTATCACCAATACGGCGTGGGTTCGCACCCGGTTTTGTAAACTACAAAAAGGGTGCACTCGACTCGCAGCCGCAAGTGATAAAGTTTACAAGTTGATTGCCCATGGTCAGTGGTTCTCTCCGGGTACTCCGGCTTCCTCCACCACTAAAGCTGGTCGCCATGATATAGCTGAAATATTGTTGAAAGTGGCGTTAAAACACCAAAAATCAATAAAAAAAATCCAATTTCCAATCTAAAAATCGATACCCCTAACGCTGCACGCATTTATAGATAATCACTCAATTAACTGGCTGGGTCCATAAACTTCAATAAAACAAGTGGTGGGGTTAGATAAATATTAATGGATCCGAACATCTGCTTGTAGTGAATGAAGCATTCATGCAAGTGTTTTTCCACATGCGAGTAAAATGTTAGCCCTCACATATAACTGGGCGAGTAAAATGTTAGCCCTCACATATAACTGGGAGAGTAAAATGTTAGCCCTCATATATAACTGGGCGAGTAAAATGTTAGCCCTCACATATAACTGGGAGAGTAAAATGTTAGCCCTCACATATAACTGGGAGAGTAAAATGTTAGCCCTCACATATAACTGGGCGAGTAAAATGTTAGCCCTCACATATAACTGGGAGAGTAAAATGTTAGCCCTCACATATAACTGGGAGAGTAAAATGTTAGCCCTCACATATAACTGGATGAGTAAAATGATAGCCCTCACATATAACTGATTGAGTAAAATGATAGCCCTCACATCTGACTGGGCGAGTAAAATGCTAGCCCTCACATATAACTGGGCGAGTAAAATGCTAGCACTCACATATAACTGGGCGAGTAAAACGTTAGCCCTCACATATAACTGGATGAGTAAAATGCTAGCACTCACACATAACTGGGCGAGTAAAATGTTAGCCCTCACACATAACTGGATGAGTAAAATGCTAGCTCTCACATATAACTGGGCGAGTAAAATGATAGCCCTCACATATAACTGGGCGAGTAAAATGCTAGCCCTCACATATCACTGGGCGAGTAAAATGCTAGCCCTCACATATAACTGGGCGAGCAAAATGCTAGCCCTCACATATAACTGGGCGAGTAAAATGTTAGCCCTCACATATAACTGGGCGAGTAAAATGTTAGCCCTCACATATAACTGGGAGAGTAAAATGTTAGCCCTCACATATAACTGGGAGAGTAAAATGTGAGCCCTCACATATAACTGGGCGAGTAAAATGTTAGCCCTCACATATAACTGGGAGAGTAAAATGTTAGCCCTCACATATAACTGGGAGAGTAAAATGTTAGCCCTCACATATAACTGGATGAGTAAAATGATAGCCCTCACATATAACTGATTGAGTAAAATGATAGCCCTCACATATGACTGGGCGAGTAAAATGCTAGCCCTCACATATAACTGGGCGAGTAAAATGCTAGCACTCACATATAACTGGGCGAGTAAAACGTTAGCCCTCACATATAACTGGATGAGTAAAATGCTAGCACTCACACATAACTGGGCGAGTAAAATGTTAGCCCTCACACATAACTGGATGAGTAAAATGCTAGCTCTCACATATAACTGGGCGAGTAAAATGATAGCCCTCACATATAACTGGGCGAGTAAAATGCTAGCCCTCACATATCACTGGGCGAGTAAAATGCTAGCCCTCACATATAACTGGGCGAGTAAAATGTTAGCCCTCACATATAACTGGGCGAGTAAAATGTTAGCTCTCACATATAGCTGGGCGAGTAAAATGTTAGCCCTCACATATAACTGGGCGAGTAAAATGCTAGCCCTTGCATATAACTGGGCGAGTAAAATGCTTGCACTCACATATAACTGGGCGAGTAAAGCGTTAGCCCTCACATATAACTGGATGTGTAAAGTGCTAGCACTCACATTAACTGGATGAGTAAAATGCTAGCCCTCATACATAACTGGATGAGTAAAAAGCTAGCTCTCATACATAACTGGATGAGTAAAATGCTAGCCCTCACATATAACTGGGCGAGTAAAATGCTAGCCCTCACATATAACTGGGCGAGTAAAATGCTAGCCCTCACATATAACTGGGCGAGTAAAATGCTAGCACTCACATATAACTGGGCGAGTAAAACGTTAGCCCTCACATATAACTGGATGAGTAAAATGCTAGCACTCACATATAACTGGATGAGTAAAATGCTAGCCCTCATATATAGCTGGGCGAGTAAAATGCTAGCCCTCACATATAACTGGGCGAGTAAAATGCCAGCCCTCACATTTAACTGGGCGAGTAAAATGCTAGCACTCGCATATATCTGGGCGAGTAAAATGTTAGCCCTCACATATAACTGGATGAGTAAAATACTATCACTCACATATAGCTGGATGAGTAAAATGCTAGCCCTCACATATAACTGGGCGAGTAAAATGCTAGCACTCACATATAACTGGGCGAGTAAAATGCTAGCCCTCACATGTACCTGGGCGAGTAAAATGTTAGCCCTCATATATAACTGGGCGAGTAAAATGTTAGCCCTCACTTATAATTGGGCGAGTAAAATGCTAGCCCTCACACATAACTGGGCGAGTAAAATGTTAGCGTTCGCATATAGCTGGATGAGTAAAATGCTAGCCCTCACATATAACTGGGCGAGTAAAATGTTAGCCCTCACATATAACTGGGCGAGTAAAATGTTAGCCCTCACATATAACTGGGCGAGTAAAATGCTAGCCCTCACACATAACTGGGCGAGTAAATTTGTTAGCCCTCACATATAACTGGGCGAGTAAAATGTTAGCCCTCATATATAATTGGGCGAGTAAAATGCTAGCCCTCACACATAACTGGGCGAGTAAAATATTAGCGTTCGCATATAGCTGGATGAGTAAAATGTTAGCCCTCACATATAACTGGGCGAGTAAAATACTAGCCCTTGCATATAACTGGGCGAGTAAAATGTTAGCCCTCACATATAACTGGGCGAGTAAAATGTTAGCCCTCACATATAACTGGGCGAGTAAAATGTTAGCCCTCACATATAACTGGGCGAGTAAAATGTTAGCCCTCACATATAACTGGGCGAGTAAAATGCTAACCCTCACATATAACTGGGCGAGTAAAATGTTAGTTCTCACATATAACTGGGTTAGTAAAACGTTAGCCCTCACATATAACTGGGCGAGTAAAATGTTAGCCCTCACACATAACTGGGCGAGTAAAATGTTAGCCCTCACATATAACTGGGCGAGTAAAATGTTAGCCCTCACATATAATTGAGCGAGTAAAATGCTAGCACTCACACATAACTGGGCGAGTAAAATGTTAGCCCTCACATATAACTGGATGAGTAAAATGATAGCCCTCACATATAACTGGGCGAGTAAAATGCTAGCACTCACATATAACTGGATGAGTAAAATGCTAGCCCTCATACATAACTGGATGAGTAAAAAGCTAGCTCTCATACATAACTGGATGAGTAAAATGCTAGCCCTCACATATAACTGGGCGAGTAAAATGCTAGCCCTCACATATAACTGGGCGAGTAAAATGCTAGCCCTCACATATAACTGGGCGAGTAAAATGCTAGCACTCACATATAACTGGGCGAGTAAAACGTTAGCCCTCACATATAACTGGATGCGTAAAATGCTAGCACTCACATATAACTGGATGAGTAAAATGCTAGCCCTCATATATAGCTGGGCGAGTAAAATGCTAGCCCTCACATATAACTGGGCGAGTAAAATGCTAGCCCTCATATTTAACTGGGCGAGTAAAATGCTAGCACTCGCATATATCTGGGCGAGTAAAATGTTAGCCCTCACATATAACTGGATGAGTAAAATACTATCACTCACATATAACTGGATGAGTAAAATGCTAGCCTTCACATATAACTGGGCGAGTAAAATGCTAGCACTCACATATAACTGGGCGATTAAAATGCTAGCCCTCACATGTACCTGGGCGAGTAAAATGTTAGCCCTCACATATAACTGGGCGAGTAAAATGTTAGCCCTCACATATAATTGGGCGAGTAAAATGCTAGCCCTCACACATAACTGGGCGAGTAAAATGTTAGCGTTCGCATATAGCTGGATGAGTAAAATGCTAGCCCTCACATATAACTGGGCGAGTAAAATGTTAGCCCTCACATATAACTGGGCGAGTAAAATGTTAGCCCTCACATATAATTGGGCGAGTAAAATGCTAGCCCTCACACATAACTGGGCGAGTAAATTTGTTAGCCCTCACATATAACTGGGCGAGTAAAATGTTAGCCCTCATATATAATTGGGCGAGTAAAATGCTAGCCCTCACACATAACTGGGCGAGTAAAATATTAGCGTTCGCATATAGCTGGATGAGTAAAATGTTAGCCCTCACATATAACTGGGCGAGTAAAATGTTAGCCCTCACATATAACTGGGCGAGTAAAATGTTAGCCCTCACATATAACTGGGCGAGTAAAATGTTAGCCCTCATATATAACTGGGCGAGTAAAATGCTAACCCTCACATATAACTGGGCGAGTAAAATGTTAGTCCTCACATATAACTGGGTTAGTAAAACGTTAGCCCTCACATATAACTGGGCGAGTAAAATGTTAGCCCTCACACATAACTGGGCGAGTAAAATGTTAGCCCTCACATATAACTGGGCGAGTAAAATGTTAGCCCTCACATATAATTGAGCGAGTAAAATGCTAGCACTCACACATAACTGGGCGAGTAAAATGTTAGCCCTCACATATAACTGGATGAGTAAAATGATAGCCCTCACATATAACTGGGCGAGTAAAATGCTAGCACTCACATATAACTGGATGAGTAAAATGATAGCCCTCACATATAGCTGGATGAGTAAAATGATAGCCCTCACATATAACTGGATGAGTAAAATGATAGCCCTCACATATAGCTGGATGAGTAAAATGCTAGCCCTCACATATAACTGGGCGAGTAAAATGTTAGCCCTCACACATAACTGGGCGAGTAAAATGTTAGCCCTCACATACAACTGGGCGAGTAAAATGTTAGCCCTCACATATAATTGGGCGAGTAAAATGCTAGTCCTCACATATAACTGGACGAGTAAAATGCTGGCACTCACATATAACTGGGCGAGTAAAATGTTAGCCCTCACATATAACTGGGCGAGTAAAATGTTAGCCCTCACATATAGCTGGGCGAGTAAAATGTTAGCCCTCACATATAACTGGGCGAGTAATATGTTAACCCTCACATATAACTGGGCGAGTAAAATGTTAGCCCTCACATATAACTGGGGGAGTAAAATGTTAGCCCTCACATATAACTGGGGGAGTAAAATGTTAGCCCTCACATATAACTGGGCGAGTAAAATGTTAGCCCTCACATATAACTGGGGGAGTAAAATGTTAGCCCTCACATATAACTGGGCGAGTAAAATGTTAGCCCTCACATATAACTGGGGGAGTAAAATGTTAGCCCTCACATATAACTGGGGGAGTAAAATGTTAGCCCTCACATATAATTGGGCGAGTAAAATGCTAGCCCTCACACATAACTGGGCGAGTAAATTTGTTAGCCCTCACATATAACTGGGCGAGTAAAATGTTAGCCCTCATATATAATTGGGCGAGTAAAATGCTAGCCCTCACACATAACTGGGCGAGTAAAATATTAGCGTTCGCATATAGCTGGATGAGTAAAATGTTAGCCCTCACATATAACTGGGCGAGTAAAATGTTAGCCCTCACATATAACTGGGCGAGTAAAATGTTAGCCCTCACATATAACTGGGCGAGTAAAATGTTAGCCCTCATATATAACTGGGCGAGTAAAATGCTAACCCTCACATATAACTGGGCGAGTAAAATGTTAGTCCTCACATATAACTGGGTTAGTAAAACGTTAGCCCTCACATATAACTGGGCGAGTAAAATGTTAGCCCTCACACATAACTGGGCGAGTAAAATGTTAGCCCTCACATATAACTGGGCGAGTAAAATGTTAGCCCTCACATATAATTGAGCGAGTAAAATGCTAGCACTCACACATAACTGGGCGAGTAAAATGTTAGCCCTCACATATAACTGGATGAGTAAAATGATAGCCCTCACATATAACTGGGCGAGTAAAATGCTAACCCTCACATATAACTGGGCGAGTAAAATGTTAGTCCTCACATATAACTGGGTTAGTAAAACGTTAGCCCTCACATATAACTGGGCGAGTAAAATGTTAGCCCTCACACATAACTGGGCGAGTAAAATGTTAGCCCTCACATATAACTGGGCGAGTAAAATGTTAGCCCTCACATATAATTGAGCGAGTAAAATGCTAGCACTCACACATAACTGGGCGAGTAAAATGATAGCCCTCACATATAACTGGATGAGTAAAATGATAGCCCTCACATATAGCTGGATGAGTAAAATGCTAGCCCTCACATATAACTGGGCGAGTAAAATGTTAGCCCTCACACATAACTGGGCGAGTAAAATGTTAGCCCTCACATACAACTGGGCGAGTAAAATGTTAGCCCTCACATATAATTGGGCGAGTAAAATGCTATTCCTCACATATAACTGGACGAGTAAAATGCTGGCACTCACATATAACTGGGCGAGTAAAATGTTAGCCCTCACATATAACTGGGCGAGTAAAATGTTAGCCCTCACATATAGCTGGGCGAGTAAAATGTTAGCCCTCACATATAACTGGGCGAGTAATATGTTAACCCTCACATATAACTGGGCGAGTAAAATGTTAGCCCTCACATATAACTGGGGGAGTAAAATGTTAGCCCTCACATATAACTGGGGGAGTAAAATGTTAGCCCTCACATATAACTGGGCGAGTAAAATGTTAGCCCTCACATATAACTGGGGGAGTAAAATGTTAGCCCTCACATATAACTGGGCGAGTAAAATGTTAGCCCTCACATATAACTGGGGGAGTAAAATGTTAGCCCTCACATATAACTGGGGGAGTAAAATGTTAGCCCTCACATATAACTGGGCGAGTAAAATGTTAGCCCTCACATATAACTGGGCGAGTAAAATGTTAGCCCTCACATATAACTGGGGGAGTAAAATGTTAGCCCTCACATATAACTGGGCGAGTAAAATGTTAGCCCTCACATATAACTGGGCGAGTAAAATGTTAGCCCTCACATATAACTGGGCGAGTAAAATGTTAGCCCTCACATATAACTGGGAGAGTAAAATGTTAGTCCTCACATATAACTGGGCGAGTAAAATGCTGGCACTCACATATAACTGGGCGAGTAAAATGTTAACCCTCACATATAACTGGGCGAGTAAAATGTTAGCCCTCACATATAACTGGGCGAGTAAAATGTTAGCCCTCATATATAACTGGGCGAGTAAAATGCTAACCCTCACATATAACTGGGCGAGTAAAATGTTAGTCCTCACATATAACTGGGTTAGTAAAACGTTAGCCCTCACATATAACTGGGCGAGTAAAATGTTAGCCCTCACACATAACTGGGCGAGTAAAATGTTAGCCCTCACATATAACTGGGCGAGTAAAATGTTAGCCCTCACATATAATTGAGCGAGTAAAATGCTAGCACTCACACATAACTGGGCGAGTAAAATGTTAGCCCTCACATATAACTGGATGAGTAAAATGATAGCCCTCACATATAACTGGGCGAGTAAAATGCTAGCACTCACATATAACTGGATGAGTAAAATGATAGCCCTCACATATAGCTGGATGAGTAAAATGATAGCCCTCACATATAACTGGATGAGTAAAATGATAGCCCTCACATATAGCTGGATGAGTAAAATGCTAGCCCTCACATATAACTGGGCGAGTAAAATGTTAGCCCTCACACATAACTGGGCGAGTAAAATGTTAGCCCTCACATACAACTGGGCGAGTAAAATGTTAGCCCTCACATATAATTGGGCGAGTAAAATGCTAGTCCTCACATATAACTGGACGAGTAAAATGCTGGCACTCACATATAACTGGGCGAGTAAAATGTTAGCCCTCACATATAACTGGGCGAGTAAAATGTTAGCCCTCACATATAACTGGGCGAGTAAAATGTTAGCGCTCACATATAACTGGGCGAGTAATATGTTAACCCTCACATATAACTGGGCGAGTAAAATGTTAGCCCTCACATATAACTGGGGGAGTAAAATGTTAGCCCTCACATATAACTGGGGGAGTAAAATGTTAGCCCTCACATATAACTGGGCGAGTAAAATGTTAGCCCTCACATATAACTGGGGGAGTAAAATGTTAGCCCTCACATATAACTGGGCGAGTAAAATGTTAGCCCTCACATATAACTGGGGGAGTAAAATGTTAGCCCTCACATATAACTGGGGGAGTAAAATGTTAGCCCTCACATATAACTGGGCGAGTAAAATGTTAGCCCTCACATATAACTGGGCGAGTAAAATGTTAGCCCTCACATATAACTGGGGGAGTAAAATGTTAGCCCTCACATATAACTGGGCGAGTAAAATGTTAGCCCTCACATATAACTGGGCGAGTAAAATGTTAGCCCTCACATATAACTGGGCGAGTAAAATGTTAGCCCTCACATATAACTGGGAGAGTAAAATGTTAGCCCTCACATATAACTGGGCGAGTAAAATGCTGGCACTCACATATAACTGGGCGAGTAAAATGTTAGCCCTCACATATAACTGGGCGAGTAAAATGTTAGCCCTCACATATAACTGGGCGAGTAAAATGTTAGCCCTCACATATAACTGGGCGAGTAAAATGTTAGCCCTCACATATAACTGGGCGAGTAAAATGTTAGCCCTCACATATAACTGGGGGAGTAAAATGTTAGCCCTCACATATAACTGGGGGAGTAAAATGTTAGCCCTCACATATAACTGGGCGAGTAAAATGTTAGCCCTCACATATAACTGGGCGAGTAAAATGTTAGCCCTCACATATAACTGGGGGAGTAAAATGTTAGCCCTCACATATAACTGGGCGAGTAAAATGTTAGCCCTCACATATAACTGGGCGAGTAAAATGTTAGCCCTCACATATAACTGGGCGAGTAAAATGTTAGCCCTCACATATAACTGGGAGAGTAAAATGTTAGCCCTCACATATAACTGGGCGAGTAAAATGCTGGCACTCACATATAACTGGGCGAGTAAAATGTTAGCCCTCACATATAACTGGGCGAGTAAAATGTTAGCCCTCACATATAACTGGGCGAGTAAAATGTTAGCCCTCACATATAACTGGGCGAGTAAAATGTTAGCCCTCACATATAACTGGGGGAGTAAAATGTTAGCCCTCACATATAACTGGGGGAGTAAAATGTTAGCCCTCACATATAACTGGGCGAGTAAAATGTTAGCCCTCACATATAACTGGGCGAGTAAAATGTTAGCCCTCACATATAACTGGGGGAGTAAAATGTTAGCCCTCACATATAACTGGGCGAGTAAAATGTTAGCCCTCACATATAACTGGGCGAGTAAAATGTTAGCCCTCACATATAACTGGGCGAGTAAAATGTTAGCCCTCACATATAACTGGGAGAGTAAAATGTTAGCCCTCACATATAACTGGGCGAGTAAAATGCTGGCACTCACATATAACTGGGCGAGTAAAATGTTAGCCCTCACATATAACTGGGCGAGTAAAATGTTAGCCCTCACATATAACTGGGCGAGTAAAATGTTAGCCCTCACATATAACTGGGCGAGTAAAATGTTAGCCCTCACATATAACTGGGCGAGTAAAATGTTAGCCCTCACATATAACTGGGCGAGTAAAATGTTAGCCCTCACATATAACTGGGCGAGTAAAATGTTAGCCCTCACATATAACTGGGCGAGTAAAATGTTAGCCCTCAAATATAACTGGGCGAGTAAAATGTTAGCCCTCACATATAACTGGGCGAGTAAAATGTTAGCCCTCACATATAACTGGGAGAGTAAAATGTTAGCCCTCACATATAACTGGGCGAGTAAAATGCTGGCACTCACATATAACTGGGCGAGTAAAATGTTAGCCCTCACATATAACTGGGCGAGTAAAATGTTAGCCCTCACATATAAGTGGGCGAGTAAAATGTTAGCCCTCAAATATAACTGGGCGAGTAAAATGTTAGCCCTCACATATAACTGGGCGAGTAACGTTGTTATAAAGAACGCTCAAATCTTAAACATTATTATATTGAATCTTCGTGAAACAGAAGTGGTGGTATGCATAACATTAGTTTATGAGCGCAAGTGACATAATGCCTTTCTACAAGGTGTTGATATCTCCGGAAAGACGTGTTGAACTTTCAACGAGATGTTGATATCCCCAGAAAGACGTGTTGAACTTTCAACAAGGTGTTGATATCTCTGGAAAGACGTGTTGAACTTTCAAGGAGGTGTTGATATCTCCGGAAAGACGTGTTGAACTTTCAACAAGGTGTTGATATCTCCGGAAAGACGTGTTGAACTTTCAACAAGGTGTTGATATCTCCGGAAAGACGCGTTGAAAAGATAAGATGAGACGATTCTTTAAAAATCCTTAACTATAGAAGTGAGTCATCATCAGGTGTCTTCCATATTAATATGAAAGGGTTTGGGACAATCAGGAATTTAAAATATCTCAATGCACACGGGTTGTGAACATTTTGCATATTTATATGGTAAAAGGAAACAAAGAGAAGGCACCTATATTTGGAGTAAAATTGAAAATGGGTAAAACATCGAATTATTTCAAACCTTTTTGTCAGTTATTTAATAATTAGATATGTAAGAATAAAGAGTAAAGAATTCCTCTATTTTTAGTGATTTAATGTGATTAAAAATTACATAAGAAGTAGAACACGCAGTGTTACTGTTCCACTTTTTGCTTTTATTTTTTCGGTATTGTTTAGTGCTTTAACCATGTATATACAAATATTATAGCATATTTTGATTTGATTAAAAATGAGGGTAGGACCACTGCAAAATCACAATATATCGATAACATATTCTTCATTGGACTGAAAGCCAGTAGTTATTAAAAGTGGCCCATTCTTAAAGACCTCTTCAGATGATTTTTCTCCATAAAAGACACATATGTCTAGTAAAGTGCACACGGCGTGTTTCTGGAATAACCTTGACCAGATATGTTGAAAGTCAAAAAAAATTCATTATTGTGTTTTTGTAAATAATGACTTTCTAACAGTTCTGGTGATTGTACAATTATAAAAAACTGCATGATTTGTTGGTATAATTTCCACACATACCGTTTTCCCTAACGTTTATTTATTTGTCTTTTGTATTATTTTAATTACCGTATAATTCAAGGCATTTTTCCCTTTTGAAATTTCAAATCATTTTTTGCGTTGCCTCATGTGGGATAAAAAAGAATTGCTAAAAAAAAAAAAAAAAAAAAAAAAAAAAAAAAAAAAAAAAAAAAAAACTTTTAGCAGATATATCAATTGGTTATTTTCTCTATACAATTCAATTTGTTTTGCGTGGTCACGAAAATACCGATTGAAATCTTATCTTGATGACGTCTTTACTTTACACTGATACACAAAGTATAATATACAATATCAATTATTCAAGATGTATTAATACTTTCATATACATATTTGACCATTTCAAAGACACATTTCAATGGAATTATGGGATATTCATGAAAATGTCACTAATACCTATGATTGTATATACCACTGAAATAGTTATGAAATCAACCACTTCAATCCAATAACCATACCTACCCGAGATGTTAGACATATATTACCTATTACAAACACATTAATCTTCTATAGATTTTGAAACTGGAAAAATCAATTTATGATCAAAACTCCGAGGTTGACAATTTAAAATATTCATTCCGAAGTCATTAAATTGGAAAGAATAAGATTGTCAATACCGGGTATATATATATCTATAATGTGAAAACGCTGTTATGGAAAGATGATTTTTATATGTGTTTGCGTGAAAAGAGTGATATTTCATTCTTTGCTGTTAAAATGGATTATTATCTAGTTTTTTAAGAATTATAGCAAAAATGTCAAGCAAGATTTTAGGTAAGTTTTTAAACACATTTTTATGTTTGATTTTCTTTTCTATCTTTTTTTTATATCAGTTTCTCCCTAAAATTAGACATTATACAATATTTTTTTATTTTTTATTTTATTTGAAAAAAGAAAAGAAAATGATATTCTATCTACTGTACTTCATCATCTAGTTTTTAAATTTCAAAATATTTGAGTTTTTTTGAAGATAAAAAAAAATGATGATTTAATAGAATTTTTACCGGCACAATATTATTTTTGTTTTCACACAAAAAAGATTCACGAGAGTCTTTTTAAGAGGTAACAATTCGACACAATTTTCTTACTTTTTCGATCAACATTTCTTAGCGTACATGCAAAATAAGAATAATATTGATCTTTCCTAAGAAAATAAAAATTCCGAATATATTTATTCTACCAAGTTTTAAAATGTATCAATAAATTAAATGTTTACAGATTAAGTAAATAATATATAGACTTTCTATTACAATTGCTACAGTACTTTATGTAAAATTGGGAGATTTGGAAACTTACAAATGAAAGAAATACAAGGGGTAAGGGTTATGGTGTTTAACGCCACTTTCAACAATATTTCAGTGATATTGTGGCGGTCAGTTTTATTGGTGGAGGAAATCGGAGTACCCGAAGAAAACCATTAATCTGCCATAAGTCACTGACAAACTTTAATGTTGTATCGAGTACCCCTTACCTGATGCTTAGCGGGTGTACGATTGGGAGATTTGAAAACTTACAAATGAACGGAATACAAGATAAACTATAATCTGATTATATACGAACATTGTTAATAACATACATTTACAATTTTAGTGAAAAGAATGGGAGAATATATTATATTTTTTCACTCTTTAGTGATATTTACCAATGCAATCAGTGCCTATCACCACTAACTTGCGACAGGTCGGTGGTTTTCTCCGGGTCTTCCGGTTTCCTCCACCAATAAAACTTACCGCCACGATATTACTGAAATAGTGTTGAAAGTGGCATTAAACACCATCAAACAAACAAACAAATATGGAGTTGAATTCGCATTGCAACATCTACAAATCTTATAACTGATTATACAAATTTCTATTATGTTCCGCTAGATAAATACATGGTTGCTAACATTTGTGACAAGACAACAGTTATTTTAAAACTAAGAATTAAATGAATGCTCTCTTTTAGTAACGATAATAAAGTCTTATCTTTTTGCTATATACTATTGCCTATCATAGAAGGGGCCGTCGTGATCGTATGGTAGCTGGATTTACAACTACCTATGCAATCCGTGAATATCACCAATGATGTTGTGAGTTCAAATCTCGATCAGGGCTATGTGTACAACATTATGTGATAAAGTTTGTAGATTAGATTAAACATATTTTATTGCTAAATATTATAACAATTGGATTGGACACAAATTATAACAATTTACAAGGGTCCTCTCCACATAATAAATAACTACAATAGTACATGCGTCAGCAATAGTAAAATACAATATACAACATTATAAATAAATTCTTTGAAAAATGAAAAAAACGAGACACAATAAAAAAAAAAAAAAAAATACAAAACAAAAAGCATGAAATTGTATAATATAAGCATGTTTTACCATACTTGTATCTGAGATGAAATTGATTGATTGATTGATTGATTAATTAATCAAATATATATTTGGGAGAGGGGTGTTGTGATCATAGATGGGTAAAACGTTTTGTTCGTTTGATGTAAAGTTGTACAGATTTGAAAATTTGCAGATTCTGCATCTCAGTTAAGGTGTCATCGCCAAAAAGTAGGACTTCAATTTTAAGTTCATTAAGAAAAACTAGTCTTAATTTCAATTCTTCTCTTGCTTCGTTGTAAAGACAACATTCTAATATATAATGAATTGCATCTTCAAATGCACACCCACATATACAGCCTGGATCATTAGCCAAATGCACACGAAAAAGATCAGCATTCAAGCTACTGGATCTATGTCTCAGTCTAGTGTAAATTATATTTAATATTCTACATCCGGCAATGTAAAATTTGGGGGGTTTTATTGTATGATTTTTATTTGCTTGTTTGAATCTATTTAGAGTAGGTGCATTTCTTAATTGTGGACTTAATTTATTCCATGATTTAATAGTAGAAGGAAAAAGGAGTTTGCAAATAATTGTAATCTAGTGAATGGATTTCTAAATTCGGTTTGGTTGCGCAAATTTAATTCATTTTCCTCTCGTATAAAAGGCAGTAAACAATCGTATAAATATAAAGGACTATCATTATTACGTATTTTGTAGAACAAGTTTAATTTTCTACTATGTCTACGAGAATGGAGGGGTTCCCACCCAGTTTCAAAATATAGGGATTCTATGCTTGCAAATGTTGGCAACCCAGTAACAATTCTAGCAGCTTCGTGTTGTATTTGTTTAATTTTATTTAAATCCAAAATAGTACAACCATCCCACAGTTCACACGCATACTCTAATAATGGCCTTATATAAGTAAAATATATTTTTCTATATTTTCCCTGTTAAGTTTAATTTTGAATTTACGTAGCATAGACAGTTGACCAGATGTGCTTTTTAATATATTTTGAATGTGACAATGCCATTTACAATTCGATGAAAACGTAACACCCAAATGTTTATGATTTACTACAAATTCAACATCCTCATTATTAAAAAGTATTTGAGGCTTAATATTTCCCTGATTTGTTGAGAATAGCATACATTTAGTTTTTTGGGGATTAAAATCCACTAACCATTTTGTTGACCAATTGTAAATTTTCATTATATCTGAATTTAATCTTTGTTCAATTTCATTTATATTAGAAGATGAATACGATAGTGATGTATCATCAGCAAACAATCGCGAAAGACTTTCAATATCTTCAGTAATATCATTGATATATAATATGAATAGCAAAATAAAGTTTGTCAGTGACTCGCGACAGGTCGGTGGTTTTCTCCGGGTCCTCCGGTTTCCTCCACCAATAAAACTGACTGCCACGATATAACCGAAATATTGTTGAAAGTGACATTAAACACCATTCAACAAACAAACAAAACCTATCATATATCTACTTTATGTGAAACCTTTTAACAGGATAGAATTAGCTATAGATGCCTTTAATAAGACACTCGTTCGAGATGCACTCGATACAACATTATGTGATAAAGTTAGTCAGCGACTTGCAGAAGGTCGGTGGTTTTATAAGGTTTCAACCACCCAATAAAACTGACCGCCACGATATAACTGAAATATTGTTGAAAGTGGCGTTAAACACCATAATCCCCTAACCCTTTAATAATATATTATAAGAGTTTTCATCAAATTTACCACGCTTCACTACTGGTAGTCTGTATTCTTCGTGTACGGATGATTGTGTTTTATGGAAACTTAAACAGCATCCAAATCGAATAATAATCGAATATGTTGGCTAAAAGCAGATTGTTGGATTTTCGATCCACATTACAAAAAATACATTGATCATTCACGTACAGTTTTCATATTTGTTGTTTTTCTACATTTGGTCATATGATCATCTATGTTCGCCCTGTCGTGTTTTCTGATTGACATAACAATCATACAAGGAACAATCCTGACAAGCTTATTTTCAAAATAATGCAAATAATCGGAAATAAATTTAAATAACTCCAAAGGTGCCTCATTTAAAGAAAATCGCCTGATGACAACGGCACGCGACACCTTGGGAACGACGTCTATTTTCAGATTCAGTACATACGAAAATGTACTCAATATTTTAAACCAATCAAAACACGTATAAAATGACATGTGACTCTTAAGATTAATTTTTATAAAAAATAAACTTCATCAGATACGTTCAGTTAAAAGATTGGAAAGAGAAATAAACTTTTGTAACAGGATAGAATTTCAATTATTTGTTTTTATTAATATTTACGAATGTTATCATTGAGCAAGACCAGACTTACAATTTTATGTATCTCTGTGTAAAATTGTGTAAAAGTACAGGGCACATTACTGAAAGTTATCTGCCAAATGTCCCGACATGTTTATTAATATTCAATATCTATTATGACCATGAATTGATTGGGACAGAAATGTAATTTAGTAAACATTTTTAAACTTCCGCTTACATTTTCTAGTAATATCGCTTACTTAAACTTGATTTAAACTCAATTTTATTACATGGAGAAACATTGAACCAACTATGGAAATATATAAAGTAAATAAACGTAAGTATATATCCCTTTTAAGGTGTTGTGTAGGCGTTCAGTAATAATGGACCGACATGGCCATGATTGGATGATAGTTGGATTTAAATCTACTAAAGCAACCAGTGCTCACCACTAAAAGATGCGAGTTCGAATCCAACTCATGATAATGTGTACTTGATGCAACCTTATTTTCTAAAGTCTGTCAGCGACTTGCAGCGGGCAGGTCGGTGATTTTCTCTGGGTATTCCAATTTCCTCCATACATTTAAATGACTGCCATTATATATATGAAAAATATCGATGAAAGTCGCGCTAAATATTTCTAACCTAATTTAACGAAGAAGTAGAATTGATATTTCATTCGTAAATCTGATTTTATTGTAGCAATTGAGACGCATGTCATAATGAAATATCTGTTTTTGTCGATACATATTGGTATATGTGCAAATATTTTTTTTTTAAATAAACAAAAAAGGCCGAAGCCAATTTCATTTCTATTGTTAAATAAAGGAATATTATAGATCGCAGTTTCACTGAGAAAGATGGGCAATTAGAAGTAAATATGACCAATTAGAAGATAATATAATGACTTGATATCCACGAATGCATTTTTTTTTAATTTAAAGGAACCGCACTTCTCCTATTCGGAAATAAATAACACCCTCTCAGGACGAGATTGTCCATGTCGTGCCATCACGAGCAGGCGACAGTCGAAAAGACTTTTTGCACATTTCCGATTGATTCTAAAATTATACGTTTTTATACTAGATATTTCCCTTATGACGAGAAAATATTACCCTGTCTAGCAAGAGCAATGGAAAATACAACGAATTTGAATATAGATTTCTCATAAATTGTAGATAATTGTATCTGATAAAAATTCATTCTTGATTGTCCCTTCGGTTTTCTCTAACGTTTATCTATTCCCAAATTCACAAGTTGTTACAACATTAAAATTTTGAACAGATTATGGGAAAGGGGGGGGGGGGGATATATCTAAATCAGATTCTTCTGAAAAGAAATATTAACACATTTCCATATATTATATTTGTTAGACAACATTATTAAGAAAAAACTGCTGGAACGAGCTAATCTGGGTCACGGGTCGCTGTAATCGGACGGCTGTATCGAGAAACAGATACGGTGTTGAAAAAACTGTTGATACTCATAAAATATTGATAAATGCAATAAAATTTAAGTTTGTCTTCAAGAAATATGATAGACAAAACCATGTGTGAAGTTTTATGACGAAATATCTCCGATTTCTATGTAAATTTACGAGTTGAAATGGGGAAACACCCACAGGTAATTTAATTAACAAAAAAATCACTATATCTTCAGTCGGCACCATCAGACAAGATGGGGACACATTTGTCAACTTCCGCATCCGGTTGAACGAAACTTATCAGAATTATAGCGATATTTATATTTTCTTTCTTCGACACTTGATACAGGAAAGAGGGAATGCTAACTTGCATGTTATTCATTATGTCTTTGAATGAATAGAAATGATCTGTAAATGATATAAAAAGAATGACCTAAGTATTTGAAAAAAAAATATCCAGGAATTAATGGTACTCTTCCTGATAAAGTTCATCATATCTAAATTAGAATATAGTCACGTGACTGAATTTTCATTAGAATTGTCAAAAAATTGTATACAACACGGGAGTTTAGAAGCTAAAATTACGAGATTTGTCAATATAATTTTATCTATAATGTAGGAATCTAAATCGATTCCGCCAAATGTCATTGTTAAATCTGTGTCAAACTCACCAATTTCATATATTTCAATCAGTTTTAAATAGAATCACCAGACAGGTATAATGGTATGACGTCTCCTTATTTTCATTTTTTCCAAGAACATCGAACATTTCATGATAGCAATTAATTTGTATATCATTTAATTTGGCTTGACATGACATTTTAGATATGCAAATGAGGAAATTGTGCCTCATTTCTAATAATGTTAAGCACGAAATTGCGTGAACTGTCCGTTTTTATCGATTATTAAAGTAAATAACATAAACAAAGTAGTGTTGTTGTTCAGCTGCCATTGTTTTCAGTCTTCGTGTCATCACTGTGATTGACAATAGTGGTAGTGAGTCCGGGACGTGTAAATGTTTGGTTTAGGATAGTGAGTGTTGTATGTGGTGGAAACACGTTTGCGCACATTTTAGGAATTTACGTTTGCGCACATATATCATTTGCGTACAAAAAAGTACTATGTTTGCGCACATTTCGAAATTAACGTTTGCGCACATTCTCTGTTGAAAACATCACTATATTCGTTATGCTGCTCTTAATGTATATCATCTTTTCATCTTGACTGGAGAACACCTCATACTGATCTGGCGCCTCGTGCCTTGACTGGAGAACGCCTCATACTCATCTAGCAGCGCCTCGTGCCTTGACTGGAGAACGCCTCATACTCATCTAGCGCCTCGTGCCTTGACTGGAGAACGCCTCATACTCATCTAGCGCCTCGTGCCTTGACTGGAGAACACCTCGTACTGATCTAGCACCTCGTGCCTTGACTGGAGAACACCTCGTACTGATCTGGCGCCTCGTGCGTTTCTTTTCTCGACTTTGGCAATTTTGGTTGCGTTTTTCTATGTCTCCTGAATATGCCTTGTTTGACCGATTTGTATGTTGCTTATCTGATGGGGCTAGTGAACTGAACAAAATAAATAAAAGCGCTAAAATTTACAGAATGTTATAAAATTCATTAGTAGCAAGTTGTCCTTTTATAAATTTTGTTGTTAAAAACATTTAACGACCGATTTCATCAAAGACATAGCGGATTTTCCCTATTCAAATATAGAATAGGATATTTTTTTTTGACTAATCAGATGTTGTTTAAAAAAAATCACTATCTTGTTTTATCATACAAAAACTTTTGGCAAGCATTTCTTGCTTTCAGAGAACTAAAACTGCGAATTGACAAGTTGGTAAAACGTAAAAGCGTTTATGAAACTCGCAATCTGGTTTATTTATATGCTTAATTAAGATTTAAAAAAATAATATATATGAATGAAGTCTATTTTCTGTTATTTTTAATTGTTCTTGCTTGCTTGTTGAAAGGCATAAACTATTTAAATAAAAAATCACTACCTGAAACACTGAAATTTCTTAATGGAAACATTATTCATAGCAATGGAACTAATTTCGAAATGAAACACACGCCGCGATGATATAGCTAGAATATTGCTAAAGTTTGTGTTAAACATCAATCAATCGAAATAAAACATGGACTTAAGCTAAAGAGTTAGTCTGGAATTTTTTTTATTTTACTATAAGTTTCTCCACTATACTCAACAATATGAAATTAATCAAATGTTTTAGCAAATATTGTGAATACATTAGAAATAGAAACAACGTGAAAATAATATTTCCTATTATAAAGAACTTTACCGTAAGAAATATAATCATTCAAATAAGGGTAATAACAAAATTATCGAACTCTGAACAATCTTCCAAAGGGAAAGTCAAAACGCATAAGTATATATACAGACAAAATCAGTCAACAACCGGAAAACCGTAATGACCTTGACTTGGTACAGGTATTTCTAAAGAAATGGTGGGTTGAATCAGATTTTAAAGCGCCAAACATCCCGCTTTCATTACGGCTCAACGGTTCCGGCTGTCACTATAACAGTATTTATAACAATACTGGAACAAAATAGGTTAAATAGTTGTCAAAGCAGTACCAAATTCAAATTCAAATAAAGCTTATTGTATTGTATTGTATCAACAATCCCGAGTCACCTGAAGTATTTTAGCTACGAAAGTAAATGTCAAAAACACTTTTACGTCACACATTGATAAAAAATATTTTTGACATTTTTGTTGACTTCCATATCTTTATACATTTTCACTATATGAAAATAAGGGTAATAACAAAATTATCGAACTCCGAGCAATTTTACAAAGGGAAAGTAAAAAAATAATCGTTTATTATCGTCTCTGCAGAGATGGAATATATTTCAATAAGATCTCGATATCGGAATATAAACTTTTAAAGAGATCGAATAAGGCGAATCTTTTCATAGCCCTGGTCCAGTAGCCTGTTTCTCAGATAACGCAGATTTTCGATGGAAAATCAAAGGATCAATCCGTATTAAAAAAGACAGTAAAAACACAACGGTAACACAAAATAAAAGAACAAAATATCAGACAGTACGAACTCCCACAAAAACCGGAAGTGAAACTAGGTGCGCCAAAAAGATATGTGTCCCTGCACAACAAATGGTACCCGATGGAAACAACAACTTTGATTTTACTGAAATTGTGTATCAAAATAAGTTGTAAAGATTGTTGTCATCCTACCAACGACGAAGCGAGCTCGTACACATTGCTTATTGACGTTTCACCATTTTAATATCGTGCAAAAATATTGTAAATATATTTGCCAAACATGACCTCATTAATGGAACTCTTCTGGTACTTAACTTAACAGATCGACAAGAACGTATGCAACCAGTTGACGAAAATCTATAATTTAAAAGTACACATTTGACGTTAAACAGTTTTGTTTTGTGTTTCGTCGTGTTGTTTGCCCTGTGTTGCCAGTGTTTTTTTTCTGGATTATGGATTATTCATTTTTTGATTGCCCGTTCGATATTCTCTAGCGTTTATTTACAAAATTAAACAATTAAATATAAAAAAAAACTTTTTTAAGCAAAGAAACATCGTAGTTATGAAACATGGGATGTTCTATCTACTTCTCTTATGGGTTTCTAAATATGAGAAATTATATTTTATATTGGAAATCCATTTACTATGTTTATTTATAACACTTTCGACACATTGTATTAAACTTCTTGAAAGACGCTGATAATTTATCATTTATGCAGAAAATGCATTATAAAACTGAAATGGAATAACATTCATAAAATGAAAAACAAAAATATACCACACTGTCAAAACAGATTCAAATCCCAATCGAAAATTCGTAGAACCCGCTCGCTTTCCTGGATTATTACATGCACTTTATTGTAAATATTGGCGGGGTTAAGCTAGTTGTTTGGGCCCATATCGCCAGATTGCACATAACTGGGCGCGCAGCTTTGTGTTCTATTCTTGAGCTTTATACATAATTAATCTTCGTAACACAGAAATTGTGATAAGGTGAGTCGATGGCTTCTACTATCATTTAAACATTAGATAGGCCTAATACAAAAGGCCACCGTAAGACATAATAGGCAAACTTAACAGTCAACTTTGAACCAAAACCTAGTTTCCAATACCATCTTTAGTCATCTATGAAATAATGTAAACGATAATGTTTAGAGACATTTGGGATCGTCTGAGTGATACATTTTTCTACTTCTAAAAGCCTCGGATTACATCCATAAGCCGAAGACGGAACACAATGTTAAATTTTAACCCTGATTCGTTTTTGTTTTATACATACTTCAAATATAAAATAATTAAGAAATAAATCATGGAAGCCAGAATGTGTTTTGAGTTTTAACATGGATTGGCGGATATTAGTAGTTTATTCCGAGCCAGAGGCGAGGGATAAAATTTACTAATATCCGCCAATCTGGCTCGGGATAAACTACTAATATCCGCCAATCCATGTTAAAACTCAAAACACATTCTGGCTTCTATGATTTATTTCGATTCTGATATGTCTAAGAGTACAAATATGGTGGTATACTTTGATAGGAAGACGGTAATTTATATTTACGTTTGCGGAAAATATCGCACACAATTTATGCTGCCAATGGTAAAGTCAGTCATATTCACCGGCGTATGTGCGAATGAGATTATACCATCGATAAATCGCTCGTTTGTTTACAAAGCGAAAGAAGGACGTCATGTTAAAATAAATGATAGCATGTTTGACCATGCGGTATACAGTGCCTCCATAAAGAAGCTATTAAGATCGGTCGTTAATTGCCTGTTGTAAGGTAAAATGTTCCTATCATTTTTCTTATCCCCACTTATCCACTTGATCACCACACGGCCAATATTGTACCTGACATTTTTGTTGTTGCAAACTTGTACACGTTATGCATATAACAGAAAGGCTTATGTTAAGCAACAATCAATCATCCAACAAGATTGATAAATAATTTCCCAATGAATTTGATGGTATCTTTAATATTCTCCTTGATGCGATTTTATATCCATATTCTTCAGTATATAAAGTTTATTATTCCATATTATTTATACATTTATTTGATTCTAACAGAAGTAAAATGTATATTAGTATAATTAGTAAAATTGGCAAAGTAATTAGCAGAATTGTTAACGAACCGTAAGCAATGACAGCATGTTCAACTTCTCTAGATATAACTTAAATGTCTACAGAGGATACGCTTAATGTTTCAGTTATTTCCATCTGTTTAATTTTTCATGAATTAAATTAAGTAAATGAATTTGAAAAATCCATTTTCTTTCTCACCTCAATGCCCCACTCTCATAAGTTAATATTGCAAACGTCCACAAAACCATCGTAACTAATTTAGAAAATTGTCAAAATAAGTAAACCCACAGAAAATATAACATTTACTTGATATTTGATGTAATAAATTGTCTGAGCACTCCAGTTGAGATCGACAAACAGTATGCAAACCCATGTTAGTGGTGTTAGGCTGTACCCTGAAGAAGAGTTTGAAGATATCAAAGGGGGGTAATCAGAATAATCCGTAAATCGGAGAAGAGCAGACAACAGATTTAAGAAGCCGGAATTGGAATTATTCACTCCTTGTTATTTTGATTGTATGTTAGTACCATATTATCGCCTTTTATACTGACTGCCAATTTACTCCATAACTACTGATATGTGTACTCTGTGATTAATAAAATGTTATAAAAAGTAAACGATAGAATTCACGTTTACAAAACATATAACAAGAGTTTAAAGATACCAAACAGACAACACAATGGCCAAAAGAAAAAGGATAACAAAATCAACAAAGATCTACAAAACATAGAAATAAAGCTAAAAATCGAGTAACACGAACCCCACTAAAAACCGGAGGTGTACTCAGGTACTCCGGAAAGGTAAGCAGTTATCAATTCGATCACACAGGCCCCTACGATAAAATGTTAATTCGATTACTTGACAATCAGTCAATATATCAATAAGTGTTAATAAGGTGCACGACTTTAGAACTCTTACCTACCATCTAACAACTACTTTTGTTTCAATGCATGATTTGATTTTCAGTGGTCTTGTTTAACCAGAACCCATAAACGTCCTTGCCATCATGGCTGTCTGTATATATAAATGTTGTTGACGACTTTAGCCATTTATACAACACCGTGATAGTAGAGTATATCGTGTACGATCTTCCATTATTGATCAATTACTTTTATACTTCTTCAATTAAATTAATGCATTTGAATTGTAAAATGTTTCTAAACCGACTCCTTAATGATGCCAGTAATGAAAACGACTATCGATGACACATATTTTACTCATAATAAATTATATTAAACTGCTATTTTTATTTGATTATATATGAAAACATGCAATGGACCGTCATGGTTGTGTAATTTGTTCATATCACCACTATAGTTGTGAGTTCAAACACTGTTCATGACGAGCTGTACTCGATACAACATTATGTGGTAAAGCTTGCCAGTGACTTGCGACAGGTCGGTGGTTTTCTCCGGTTTCCTCCACCAATAAAACTCGCCGCCACGGTATAGCTGAAATATTGTTGAAAGTGGCGTTAAACACCACGAACCAACTATATGAAACATACGTTCATTGTCTTTCGTTTAATTGCATAGTATTAAGTTTTCATTGTATATCTTAATTTTCACCTACGATTTAATTGTGATGAAAAGAAGATTTTAACAGTGATAGTCAGCAAAATGAACAAGCACCTCCCACCTTAAAATCATTGAACATGAACAATACCACGACATATGACGTATCTGTGTACAAGCCGTAACAACTTGATTGATAAGATATTTTATATGGATTCTGCATTCTGTCATCTGGTATCAGCCACTACCATCTAGTGCCATTCAATTACATTAAAACGGAAATGCATGCATGCAATTACGGTAACGTTTCTGATACACGTTTAAACGCTAATGACAACCAGTTATATTAATTTGTCCCGATGATTTTTAAACCGTATTAACTTTAGTGTTTCATTACGATTGTTTCGTTGCAAAGTTACAGGCAGTGTTAATTTAGGGATACTTTGTTTTCTATCTGTAGGACAAGCGATCATTTTCCATTTTTTTCTGATATCCAATTACAATGAAACCTCCCTCCTTTAAGTAGAAAAAATGACCCGACGATTTGATAAGTTAGAATATTAACAAGTAGACTCTAGTAGGTAAATTATTTTAGCGTCGCAAGCAAGGTCTAAGTTCCCCACGCCAACTTTAGTAGGCTACCATTGAAAAACTAGCCGTACAAATCTCTTCTTTACTATATGCAGCTGAACAGAACAGCGTGGTACTCTCCAAATACGGCACCCAATATTTCCCACAGTCAGACGTTCCGCATTATCTAAAATAGCAAACGATTTATCATGTAAAACGAACTAGAATAATGAATACACAATCATGAGAATCAAAATTGCATAATGAAAAGTTACAATTTATGTAAAAAAATATTATTATGAAGACATTCGGAAAGCTATGACAAATTCTCAGGGTAAGCTTCGTTAACATAGAATCTCAAATAACACGACAACAACTATTATAATTTAATAGCAATATGAACACATTTTAATTGTTTTGTAGAATAAGAAAATGTTTTTAATTCCGTGAAAATGGCTTTGTTTGACAATTATAAAAAAAAACAAATTATTGATAACGGCTCAAGAAAATGCTTTCCTTTTATGTGAGTTCGATCCCCGCTGTTTTGTGCTTCACAGTGGAGCACACATCAGTAAACAGAGAGATGGAGAGAGTAGACTGTTTGTCTGGGATTTATGATAATGTGTCTGAGTGGTGCGCCATGTCTACCCATGAACTACGACATTAATGAGCTAGCACTATGAACATTCGATACTCTATATCAACATCGGGAAACAAGACTACTTAACTCTCTACGTCAAACTAAAATGTATCTAAGCGATTGAATCTTCTGCAACGTAAATTCAGATATGCCATATCATTCATTTGTGTCGTTGTGCACATATATGTGGGGGTTTATTTGTATCTATGGGGATATAACTTAGGCTTTTCCATGATTGCTTTTACCTGTAGTTTACCCTGGGAGCAATCATACCGATTTCTCTGAATTCTTTGTAATGTCAACCGATGAGTAAAGCGAAAACAGAAGAATACGACGCAAAACAATGTCACCAGCCATATTAAATCCACAAACGATAATTAGAAATACCTAAAACATAATCAGAAAAGTTGTTTTAAAAAATGTAGAGGTAAAATTATTGTCAAGAGAAAGAAACCCCGTAAACATGTACTATTTACCTTGTATTGAAATGTTTGTATTGGATTGTCAATATACATAGGTAGGGAATGGGCAGATACAAAGAAGACCATTGTATTGTCTGTCTTTCCTCTCTCTACGGCTTCTGACTCATCCCTCTACGGCTTCTGACTACCCCTTTGATATCTTGTATGTTCTTTTGGAGGATATGTACAATGGCGAATATAGATCTTACTTCTATTTCTATCTATTATCCATGGTTCCGTCGTGGATTCATTAAACATTCAAGAGATCAGTAATGAAACTATTAAAGCGTTGATGCATGTTCCATATATTGAAAAGAAACTAGCTTGATCCTTTAATTTCACGTTCCGCTATATAGATGATGTCCTTTCTCTAAATAATTCTAGGTTTGGTGAGTTCGTTGATCGCATCTATCCCATTGAGTTTGAAATAAAGGATACCAGAGATACAGATACGTCTGCTTCATACCTTCAACTACACCTCGAAATTTACAGTTAGGGGCGGTGTATAGCGAAACTTTACGACAAGAGAGATGATTTCAAGCTTCCCATTGTGAACTTTCCATTCATATGTAGCAACATTCCAGCAGCACCTGTATATTGAGTATATATCTCTCAGTTGATACGATATTCCAGGATTTGTGGTTCATATCAGGCTTTCCTTGATAGAAGGTTGCTGTTAACAAGGAAGCTACTGAACCAAGGGTTCCTCTTAGTTAAGTTGAAGTCAGCACTTTAAACGTTTTACGGTCGCTACCATGACTTGGTTGACCGTTATGGAATATCTGTGTCACAAATGACCACGAATATGTTCCACTTGTCGTAAGCACTTCCCGTTCTTTTCCTCGTTCATGACTTATCACCGGGTTTGTAGCTAGATTAACACGACGGGTGCCACTAGTGGAGGAGGAACTGATTACCCTTCCGGAGCACCTGAATTCACCCCGGTTTTAGTGGGGTTCGTGTTACTCGATCTTTAGTTTTATATGTATGTTTTGTTGATCGTTGTTTGTCCTTTTGTACTTTTTCTTTTGGCCATTGTGTTGTCTGTTCGTCTTCGATATACGGATTCTGATTGCCCCTTTGATATCTTCAAACTCTTCTTGACTCTCTATAACCTAAATATAATTTGTATTTGGAAAATACCCCTCATAAGATGATCAGCCCCGACTAACGAATTAAATGTTAAGTCTGTTCTAATATACTATTATTAGAATATTGTAATAATATATTTGGAACGTCTTGAAAGTAATCGGTGTTATTTATCATTTCAATCTTCATATTTTATTTACATTATTTCTGCTTGTTTGCGTATAGTGATGTCCAACACACATTGTGTTGTGTTTTTGTTTTGTTTGTCTTCGTCTTGTGTACCGTATGTTACCAGTTTCGTTGGATTTTTCATTTTTGATTGCCCCTTGGGTATTCCCATACGTTTATTTTCAAATTACCTGCCTCTATGTGTACAACACCCATGAAGGATGTGTCATTCTTGATGCGCACTCTTCATTACTATTTACATAACCATTGACGATTTATGTGTGTAATTCATTTCCAACAGCCTAACGCCATACTACTAGACAAAATCCTTCACTGTTGTAATACCTGATTTATTTTTGTCTGTGAAGTCACAAGTAGTGGAAGTACGAATCTCTTTAGCTATTTTCATTACTTTTAATAGAAATATAAGTGGCGGTGTTATTGGTGGTAGTATTTTCATCGTCAGAATGGGCTCATTGTAGTTGCGACTTCTTATTATTGCCAATGTACCAACCCTTTGACATCATTGTTTGATGTTGTTTTTGGGTATTTAGTTATAAATGTGATTACTTGATAGATATTTAAGGGACTTTGTAACAATTCTTTGACCCCTTGACTTGATGTGGTTTTTGGTATTTGGTAATAAATGTGACTACTTGATAAATATTTAAGGGACTATGTACCAACCCTTTGACATCTTGGCTTGAAGTTTTTTTTGGGGTATTTAGCTGTAAATATGATTACTTGATATATAATTAAGGAACTTTGTAACAATTCTTTGACATCCTGAGTCAATGTGGGTTTTGAGTATTTGGCTGCAAATATGAATACTTGAACGATATCGAATATAAAGTAAAACAGATTGATACTATTAACAATGATCGTTAAGCGTAACTCAGAATTACAATTGTATGTAATATTAATAACTAAAATCAGATATTCAATACGACATGTCATTTGTATTTAAATTATGTTTGCAATATCAGCTAACAGTCGGCAACATCATATGTTCTCCACAGGAAACAACATTCTTAATTGAACATTATTATTGATTGAAAATTATGTGCATTTCCATTGTGGTGTACTGTAATGAATGTTCCTTTTCGTGTAAATACAACCAACCATATCGTTCTAATGTTATTGACTGGTAGATTAATCTGTCAGCAGAAAGGAAGGAGTGCAAGTGTGAAATTATAAACCTGTGTCATGTCCTCGTGTTTTAAATGACCCTGAGAGGAGGAAGCTATTATAAATTCGTCCGGCGATTGTAGTGCTAACCAACAGTTATTACAAAGAATTGATATGCTGCATGTTAAAATAAAATCAAAGAATATAAATTTTGGTAGAACATGGATTTACCAATAAGTTCTGTTTGCGACCGGTTAAGAAATTCAAATTGGAAATGGTTCAGGGTTCAAAGATCACCCGTAAGATCAGTGACACTTTATTATTCATTCACAAGCAATTTCTTCCTTCACTCCATCACATCCCACTATTCGTCCGATTAAACTCCAACAGGCGTTCCTCATTCATCATTGTTCTAATGTTCTTTCGCAAAAAATAACGACTTTCTACTGACACTGTTGTCAATAATGGCGATTCGTTAGTGTGAACTTGATATTCCGTGTCCTTTATTTCAAGTGCTCTTGGCTGTATGTACTTGATTGTAAATAATCCTATTTGTACAATAATACCTCCCAGCAATGATATCGACATGGTGCCTCTAATATCAGTTACAGGCCGATGTTTTTGCAGTTCTTTTTATGAACGAGCTTAAGTGGTTAACTGATTAACCTTCCGTAGCATTTGAGTTCACCCCAGGTTTTTAGTGGGGCTCGTGTTACTCGATCTTTAGTTTTATGTGTAATGTTTTTGTAGATCGTTGTTTGTTCTTTTGTCCTTTTTCTTTTGGTCATTGTGTTGCCTGTTCTTCTTCGATTTACGGATTCTGATTACCCCTGTGGTACCTTCAAACTATTCTGATGAACTTAGCCAATGTTAGGTAAACTCGTTCACAAACAAATCTGTTCTCACGACTTTTTTTAATCTTATAAGCTATAACATAATTATTGTACAAGTTAGATAAAGCACTATTGAAACAAAAGAAGTTGCCCGTATTGGATATAAAGGTTTCTTTGTTCTGCATTCGTACTCAGGTGGAAGCCTTGGTGTTACGCACTGATGAGTACTAAAACCAGTTATATCCAATACGGGATGCTTCTTTTGTTTCAATAGTACTGTATTTTATGCTTATGTATTCGTACTTACTAGATTGTGTTCACCTACCCGTAGTCATTAACAGATTTGAATTGTAATTTAACAAAGTTAATGTCTAATCAAGTCTATTTTAATTATTACCTAAGCGAAATTCCGTGTTCATGTCTAGAATAGCGTTTCACTTGATTTACTCTAAATAACGTATATGACTGTCTTATATCAGTGTTGATCCTCTTTGAAATGTCACACACGTTACAGTGTAATGAGTATAACCGACGAAGGTTAAATAATTACCGATAATAACCGATACACTTCATTTATTACTCATTGGATTAATTAAATTTAGTGATACATACAATTACTTGCCAGTACGTGGATGGCACACAATACATTTTAAAACATTAAAGCGGAAGTCACACCGTTTCATTGTGAATACAATACAAGACCATTCGATTGGCGGAGAAACTATTACATGTATTAAAATTGCAGTAGGAGAATGGCCTCTAAATGAAAGATATGTAATGAAACCACTAATGAACTAATATTAGAATGGTATTAGGACAGTGAACACTTAAATTAAAGATATGTAGTGGAACCCCTAATGCTCTAATGAACTAATATTAGAATGGCAGTAGGACAGTGGAACCCCTAATGCTCTAATGGACTAATATTAGAATGCCAGTAGGACAGTGGAACCCCTAATGCTCTAATGGGCTAATATTAGAATGGCAGTAGGACAGTGAACACTTAAATTAAAGATATGTAGTGGAACCCCTAATGCTTTAATGAACTAATATTCGAATGGCAGTAGGACAGTGAACACTTAAATTAAAGATATGTAGTGGAACCCATAATGCTCTAATGGACTAATATTAGAATGCCAGTAGGACAGTGGAACCCCTAATGCTCTAATGAGCTAATATTCGAATGGCAGTAGGACAGTGAACGCTTAAATTAAAGATATGTAGTGGAACCCCTAATGCTCTAATGAACTAATATTAGAATGCCAGTAGGACAGTGAACACTTAAATTAAAGATATGTAGTGGAACCCCTAATGCTCTAATGAACTAATATTAGAATGGCAGTAGGACAGTGCACACTTAAATTAAAGATATGTAGTGGAACCCCCAATGCTCTAATGAGCTAATATTCGAATGACAGTGAACACTTAAATTAAAGATATGTAGTGAAACCCCTAATGCTCTAATGGGCTAATATTAGAATGGCAGTAGGACAGTGAACACTTAAATTAAAGATATGTAGTGGAACCCCTAATGCTCTAATGAACTAATATTAGAATGGCAGTAGGACAGTGAACACTTAAATTAAAGATATGTAGTGGAACCCCTAATGCTCTAATGAGCTAATATTCGAATGGCAGTAGGACAGTGAACACTTAAATTAAAGATATGTAGTGGAACCCCTAATGCTCTAATGAACTAATATTAGAATGGCAGTAGGACAGTGAACACTTAAATTAAAGATATGTAGTGGAACCCCTAATGCTCTAATGAACTAATATTAGAATGGCAGTAGGACAGTGAACACTTAAATTAAAGATATGTAGTGGAACCCGTAATGCTCTAATGAGCTAATATTCGAATGGCAGTAGGACAGTGAACACTTAAATTAAAGATATGTAGTGGAACCCCTAATGTTCTAATGAGCTAATATTAGAATGGCAGTAGGACAGTGAACACTTAAATTAAAGATATGTAGTGGAACCCCTAATGCTCTAATGAACTAATATTAGAATGGCAGTAGGACAGTGAACACTTAAATTAAAGATATGTAGTGGAACCCCTAATGCTCTAATGAACTAATATTAGAATGGCAGTAGGACAGTGAACACTTAAATTAAAGATATGTAGTGGAACCCGTAATGCTCTAATGAGCTAATATTAGAATGGCAGTAGGACAGTGAACACTTAAATTAAAGATATGTAGTGGAACCCCTAATGCTCTAATGAGCTAATATTAGAATGGCAGTAGGACAGTGAACACTTAAATTAAAGATATGTAGTGGAACCCGTAATGCTCTAATGAGCTAATATTAGAATGGCAGTAGGACAGTGAACACTTAAATTAAAGATATGTAGTGGAACCCCTAATGCTCTAATGAGCTAATATTAGAATGGCAGTAGGACAGTGAACACTTAAATTAAAGATATGTAGTGGAACCCGTAATGCTCTAATGAGCTAATATTAGAATGGCAGTAGGACAGTGAACACTTAAATTAAAGATATGTAGTGGAACCCCTACTTAAATAATATTAGAATTGCAGTAGGACAGTGAACCCTTAAATTAAAGGTATGCATGGAAACCCCTAATCAATTAATATCAACTTTAAGACATTTAACGTCAGAAATCTTAACATAGTATCATATTAAATTACGTACAGACGACGACAGATTGTATTGACAATTAGATTTTGGTTCGAAGTTGACTATTGTTTCATTATCATGTCTTACGATATATTTGTATACTATCTAATATTTAAATGATGGTTGAGGCTATCGGCTGTCCTAAGTAGATCGAATATTACATACATGACATATACATATGACAACATCAGTTTCACGAAGATTAAATATAATATATGTTATTTGCAAGATTATAACGTTCTTTGTTATAGCCGCGTTCACCCGGTTGGTCATTTCATCACATGTCGAAAACACTTGCTGGACGGTTGACCGCATCATTTGATTGGTTGATTTGGTTAGTTTATGGTGTTTAACCCCACTTTCAACAATATTTCAGTTATATCGTGGCGGTCAGTTTTATTGGTGGAGGAAACCCGAGTACCCGGAGAAAACCACCGACCTGCCGCAAGTCACTGACAAACTTTATATCACATAATGTTGTATCGAGTACACATCATTTGACATTGAGGGGATGTTTGAACCCATGGCACTAGTTTAGCACCGCCCCTTTTTATTGAAATGCCTGTAATGCAAATTCAGGAAAGTGAACGGTCTTGTATTTGTGTTAGGGGTATCGATTTTGTCTCTACAAGTTTTCTATTGGATTTTGGAACTGTTTCGACAGAGTGGTATTTCTTAATTTTCATTTTATTATATTATATTATATTACATATTGTATGTGGCTAAGCAATAAAAAAAAAAAAAAAAAACCAACAGCTCAAGGACAAATTAAAATTAAAACAATTAGAAATATTGAATGAATGGTATGATTCAATAACCACGTTGTTTCGTGAACTATGGCTTTGTTCATTTATCGATCATCGATAATTCGTGTGCCTTGACAGCGATATAAGAATATATTACTGTCTAATCAATTGTCTTCTATTGTCAACATTCATACACATTCTAATGCAAATACCAATTAAAAGCTTTCATATTCGATTTTCTTAAGATTTTTTTATTTGGATTTGTATTGCTAAAATATATTCGCTGTTCCATTATTCCTTTTAAAGTGATAAAAAGTGAAAAGAAAAAGGGAACTGAAAAAAAAATAAAATAACGAAAGACGAAAACAGGAAATAGCTTTGAATCTGAACAATGATATTAAAAGGACACTAAGTTTTTTTTTCAATGATAATAATAAAGAAAAGTATAATAAACATCAATCAACGTCATTTTCACAAAATGTCAATAAACTGTAGAATAAAAAGGTGGATATCAAATTTAGTGCGCACAGTGCGTGTCTAGAATAATCTTCATCAGGTACGCTTCAAAGTCAAAAGATTGGAAAGCCATGTTATGTATTGTGTAATATGGTCAATTACTAAAAAGAAGGGTTCTGGTGTTTAACGTCACTTTCACCATTATTTTAGTTATATCGTGGTGGTCAGAGGAAATCGGAATACCCAGAGAAAACCATAGACCTGCCGCAAGACACTGACAAACTTTATCATATAATGTTGTATCAAATACACCTCGCCATGAGCGGGATTAGAACTCACAACGTTAATGGTGGTAAGCACTGATTTCATAAATAGGTAGTTGTAAGTCTAACCATCATACAATCATAACCACGACGGCCCCACCAAGAAGAGAGATGCTCCATAATTCACGATACAATCATAACCACGACGGCCCCACCAAGAAGATAGATGCTCCATAATATGTGCTGTAATGTTAATATTTGTGGATATATGCAACGTTGTGAATTGATTTTTTAAAGACCTGAAATAGTCCATACATAAAGTATATCAAACGCCATACGTCATTTATATGAGTTTCAATGGTACATCAAACTTGTGGATTGAGCTCAAGTTATGTATGACGTGGTAAAAACAAAACATTTATATATTTAAACAAGATTAACTTTTTCAAAAAGATGATGTCAGTCGATGACCAACATTAAAAAAAAAATGTTTTTTTTAAAGATGGGTAGTTTTTAAGTATATTGAAGGACAAAAACAATTCTATTTTAAGTGACATATAATTATTATCTCTGTGAATTATTAATTGTTCCATATGGCACATGTATTGTTCTGATGGTTCAGGAAATACATTGTTCCTAGGTACTTCCCTAAAACATAATAGATAAGATAGAGAGAACAAGTTACATTCAATAAGATGATGACGATGTCTACTTTGTACTAGACCAACACGCTTATCTGGAATTGTTGTATGGTATTAGTTCACTGAAACAACAGTCCACGGGTAAACATCTCGTTCCACTCTGACACATTATCACTTGTTTATTTCGAACCCAAATTTGAATTGAAATTATAAAGGATTTGTTTTAAATGGGTTAACCCTTTAGTAAGTGGATGATTGTTGTTTCAAGCCAAATGAACAATTGTTCAGCTATATCAAGGCGAGAACAGATTACATACGATAAAATGACAAATATGTTCACTTTTTATTAGACAAGCAAGCTTGAATTGTTTATAGTGTTAGCTCACTGAAACAACAATCCACTCGGACACGTCCTGATTGCGAGCCAACCAATCGTTGATCTTTCTTCTTAATGATGTATTCTTATCGGATAATACCAATTTTATAGTCATTGGTTTGACCCGACTGGGAATTGAACTCACGATCTACCGCATTCGCGACGAGTACGCAAGCCATTACTCGGGCGATGCAGTTTTTAATTTTGGTTGGCAAATTGATAATAATAATAATAATAATTAGTATTGTATAGCGGTGAAATTTTCACGTGAAAGTAGTCAGAGTGAATATTTGCACTAGTGTAATATCGATTCAAATTACGACGTCAACGATTGGTTAAAATGGCGCTATTATCATTTTTAAAGTTCTGCACTATAATAAAATGGTTATTGATGAAGATTGTCCCTCGCATAATAGTAATTGCACTCACATTTTCAAACCACCATATTATAAATGTCAAAAGGGAAAAAAATATTAAAATAAAAAGAAATTCGGAGTTTCCACAATTATATTAATATTCATACAAATACTTCATATCCGTAATCGAACAAAAAAACATATATATACTTCCCTTAGTCGAATAGATTTTAACAAAATTTCATTTATTATTTACTGAAAATGCAATATCTACGAAACAATTCGATTCAGTGACATCTCACACTGTTAATCATCTGAGCTACAGAATATATTCAATTACTTCCCCGTACGTAGGAAACCTTTTTTTTTAGCCGACCATGGTTCACAAAATACTGTACTTGGGTGGCAATGCTACAGACTTACAAAAATGCACATTTTAAAAGTAAATAGTCAATGCGTTACTATAATCATGCGGATTTATTTATCCCATTGTTCAGGTGATAATTCATCCTATTTTCAATGGATCGATTTTTTGTTTGCGTGTCATCAGTGAGTTAACATGCTGCTTTCGGCCATTGCGCATATATCTGGAAACAGTGAACAATATGATTGTTTTTGCATCAACATCCCACTTTCTACTAAAGTTAAAATTAACGAAAAGGAGAAAAACATTGAAACTCGTATAGAGTTTAGAAAAGAGGTTATGAGAGAAAATGAACAATTATTATTACTGTATATTGGCATGTATAATAAAACTGCTGTTTTGCGGTTTCGTATTTACAGTTCTTACATAACTACATTATTAGTAAAATCACAGTTCTCTTCCTTTAGGCTTATGTTAAGAACCTTTGTGCTTCTTACTTCTAAAGACTTTTAAACTATTTGGTTTTCCAGTCTTTGTTGTCCGAGTGTGCCCGATGAACGTTATACCAGAAACGCGTCATGCGCACTAACTTTGATATTTATGTTGTTCGGAATAATTTCAATTAGTTGCCTGCACAATTTCACCAATGTGATCATTTCTATCTTTGAATACTAATTAAATGTCCATATAAGTTGTCAAGCAACCACTTCCGGTATGCCAAGTGCTTACAATAGATTTTCGGTTGTTAAGAAGTCTTAAATGAATTACTAGCACTTAATGCGATACTTTACCATGAGTAATCCGATAGTATCTATCAATATATTATCAATGATATCACATGAATGAAAGCAAAATAATAGATAAACGTTATCAGTTGATCTTTGTTTTCTTCTGGAAATTAGCGAATGACTACCATTTTATTATTAAGGACCGAACAGTAGTGACAAATCCGGAGTAGTTAGAAATAATTGCGTCATTGAATACATGGAATACAAACGATTTTGCTATCATCTGTAGCTTCTAAACATTTATAAAACATAACGTTCCATTATTTTAACGAAAGCAAAGAAAATCATGCACAACGAGAAAATACGATAATTAGATTGTCATCGATTTCATATAACGTTTCATGCAGCACATGAATGCCACCAACCGGCGGTTCATTCTTACCCATTTGAACCAGGATCTGGAAATCTCTGTTTTCTGGATAAGCAACTATGAACAAACCATTTGTTTGTAAAAAATTGAAGAAGTCGGTATCCGTTCGAGTATTGTTTCTTTCCATGAAACCCCCCACCCCGTATTTTTAAAGGTATTGGAATGGCTAACCTAAACTTTCATAGCATGAAGCTTCACATTGTAAAAAAACCCCGTAACAAATAAACAGATATAGCTGTGATAACAGAATGACGTCAGAGGAATTTGGTATAAATATATTACGGTTAGTAAATACCAAGCGGCTTTTAATGTGTTCCGACTGACAAATAAGGTACCTTATATTATATAGATATGTTCGATAAATAACAAACGACTGACGCAATACTACTTGTATTGAGATATATGAATCACTATTTATTTGTACCCCATCAATTTAAATCATGTTGTCTAATTCTATCGATGGAATGTCGTAAATTTTTTAGTAATTTCATGCCACTTTATGGTATTAATGACGTTAGTTTCCCCACCTATGTAATCGTATATTGTGAAAGAAGTAATCATGTTATGAGTATTTAAAATAAATTTATCAAGAAAAAACCTCCCAAAAAAACAATAGATAAATATGTCCTTTTCAAGGAAATGGTCACCAGAAGCCATAAATCGAAAGGCAGACAATACCATTACATTCAAAAGTCCACAAGACAAGCAACGGTCCACAAAACACTACCGATTGAGTAACGCGAACCCCACTTGAGGCTTGGGGTGAGCAACGGTGTTCCGGTTGGATAAACAGTTACTGTTTCACTAACGACATGAGTCGCACTACCAGGTTTGTATCAACAGTAGCATGACGGATGCCACTAGTGGAGCAGGAACTACTTACCCTTCCGGAGCACATGAGTTCACTTCTATGTTTTGTGGCGTTCATGTTGCTTAATCATAATACACAAAACAACAGTGAAATATCAAATAAAAAAAAAATAAACAAGACTCAACAAAGCAAACGATCCTGAATGTCCCATAGTGATACTAATATGCTTTAGTAGGACAAGGTACCATATAATTAAGTACGAAAATCAATAAGCCAAACTTCATCTCATTCTATAAGGATGAACGACTATGATATAATCTCATTTCTATGAAATATATAAAACAAATCGACATGCTTTACTTCATTTTCTAAATATTTAAATTGCTCAAAGCATGCATCATGTAATTGGAAATGAAATCTGTTTATTAAGTGCAAATGTAAGAACTAAAACCACAAGACAAATCATCAATAATTTACAATGTGGAGTACATATAGACCAAAGTCGTTAATGAAGCGGAACGAACATGTAATGACTTGGATGTCAGTGATAGAAAGACAAACCGACATATCTGGGCATATTTAAGGGGTAAAAACACAAAATATAGTTTTCTAGCACAGCGGGAACAATATTGGTATCAAGATCAAGAATAGATTTGGTATAATGAATAATAAAAAATACCACACTGTCAGAACAGTTCCAAAATCTATTCGAAAAATTAAAGGAAGATGCAAAATCGATACTCCCAACACACATGATGGCTGACTTTCCTAGCTTACTACAGGCACTTCAATAAAAAGTGGCGGGTTTATGTTAGCTTTATTAACCTCCCCTAATTTTGTTGTACGAAGGATAGCGCATTGTGGTAGTTTAAATTATAAATATACTCTTCAAATAAAGAAACGCATAGCTCATTTTACACCATTTTTTTTTATTTTAACGAGATTGCTGTTTCAATAAATGTACATGATTTAAATGTCATTATGTGAGGACAAAATAATTTTACTATGGGTTTTAAATGCCGGGTCAGTTATTGTGACTAGTCATGCTTTTGGTCAAAATGTGTTTTCGCTTGATTGCACCAGGATGCACGAGTTTGAAAACTTTGCACCCTTTTTGCATGAAACCCTAACCTAGGGCCTATAAAATCCAAGGATTCTCAGTTACAAAATCAGCTGCACATGTAGACACTGAACGATCCAACTCATGCCACGTCTTAGCGAAGACAACAGAACAACGCTATCGGACGGTTACAAGCAGGTGAAACCCAGACACATGCATACAGGGTGCTGAATGTTTCCCAGAGTAACATCTCTCGCCTTTGGGATAGGTACCAACAGCAAGGCTCAACACATGACCGTCCACGGTCAGGACCACCAAGAGTGACAACACCTGCTCAGAATCGTCATATCCGGTTACGTCATTTGCGGGAGAGGTTCACAACAGCGACATCTACTGCAGCAGCAATTCCTGGACAGCGTAGAATTTCACACCAGACAGTCCGTAACCGCCTACATGAAGCCGGAATAAGAGCAAGACGTCCCGTTAAAGGTGTTGTTTTGACCCGCCGACACCGTCAAGTACGACTTCAATGGGTTCGGACACATAGAGTATGGCCACAGCAACGCTGGAGAACAGCTTGGTTCTGCGACGAATTGCGGTTCCTGTTGAAACGAGGCGATGGAAGAGCTAGGGTATACCGTCGACGAAATGAGCGCTTTGCCAATAACAGTAGTTCAGGAAGTCCACAGATTCGGAGGTGGGAGTGTAATGATGTGGGCTGCAATATCGCATACGGGAAAGACAGCGTTGGTGCACATACCAGGGAATTTGACAGCCCAGCGTTATTGTGATGAAATCTTGCAGCCGCATGTTCTACCGTTAATGCAGCAGAATGGTGCAAGATTTCAACATGACAATGCCCGACCCCACACTGAAAGAATTACAACCGCATTACTCACTAATTCTAGCGTTGCGGTGCTTCCTTGGCCGTCCAAATCACCCGATCTCAATCCAATTGAGCATCTTTGGGACGCCTTAGACAGACGCGTTCGCCAAAGACAACCACAGCCTCAATCTTTACAACAACTGGTGAATGCGTTACAAGAAGAGTGGAACAGCATCCCGCAACAAGCGATTCGAACTCTGATTTCGTCAATGAGCCGGTGAGTCAGGCTGTTATTGATTCCCGTGGTGGACATACGATATATTGAACTGTAGTGACCTTGAACTTTTTATGTGCAATGAATTTAACAAGAAAATGAACATTTTAATTGTGTTTGTAGTTCTGATTTCTTGATTGATTAATTAAATATTGCTTTACTTGAAATTTGTTTGTTTCTATATCGCCCTAAAATTTCACTATGCGTTTCTTTTTTTGAAGAGTATATATGCAGATGAATGAACCGCAATATGTTATTTTTCAAAGTATTTGATAATAATCGGTAAAACAGATAATTATAATTAATATAAAACATCTATTACTTTTAATTTTGAATATTATATTTAGTGAGAGCAATGTAAACAAATGAAATGTTTGCTAAAACCTGATCAATACTTGTTATCCTATTCAATTGTAAAAATATCTACATAATATCAGAAAATATAAAAGGGTTCATCGAATGTATTCACTTTGTGATATTGTTTTCAATGAGAGCAACGTCCTTTTAACAATTATAATTGTTAGTTGTAACAAATATATATACCCTTAGCGACATCATGCCCATGTTAAATATTGCATATATCAAGCTGGATTTGGTCTTAGAATGTCTTTGATACCAAAGGGTTATTTAGAAACCGTAAACCAGCAAAAGGACAGACAATACAATTGCCAAAAGAAACAATGACAAACAATTATCTACAAAACACTACATAAAAAGATTTAACAATACCACCCCAACTCAACGGATGGATTAGTAGTTCATATTCTACTAGTTGCACCCTTTGTAGATTGTAAATTAGTAAACACGACTGCAACGTATATTGTACCATAAAAGTAACACCATCCGTACTAGAATAATTTCCATTGTGTGCTTACAATAAATTCAAAAAGGGAAAACACACAATGTACTGATGATGCTTGTTAAATATAATTTACAAAGTCAAGTATAATGAACTCGCATACCAGTCGATCATTATAAAATATTTGTAATGAAATATACATTCTTTATTTAACAATAAAGATATAGCAAATATACAATGGTATTATAAGTTTACAATGGAATATATAATTTCTCTGACGTCAAACCCTTGTTCCTTTTGATCTTAAGTAGGCAAGACTTTTAACAATTTCAGCCTTAGAAATGTGTTACCGGTATTAATATGTTGGTACTTGTGGGTATCGAACACCCGCTGGACTTTAAATCTACTTTAAATTTCAAAGCTTCCGCCTCAGGTTACCATCAGGCCACGGTGATCATACAAGTATGCCAAATAATTAATATATACGGCTCTTGACAGTAAACTATACTTTAAAATATATCAACTTATCTATAGGAGTGATTGATCACTGTTTACACAGCAAGATACAAGTATTTCAATTCTGGCAAAATGTATGTTCAGAACTGACGAGTACTTAACCTTTTGAAATATATTCTTGCAAAACAAACAACAACTATCGAACCAACCGCATGTAATTGAAAAATCAGAAAGGTGGATAGTTGGGGCACTTGAAATATCAAAATATAATTTTTGTATGGTGTTCATGTTTTATTACTGTTATTTGTATTTATTTACGTATGCTGGTGTCCAACACGATTTCCATATGGCATGATGTTCTTGTCGTTTAACATTAACACGACGGGTACCACTAGTGGGACAGGAGCTGCGTACCATCCCGGTGTAATTGAGTTGACCTCCAGTTTTTGTGCGGTTCGTTTTGTTTTGGTTTTCTGTGTACTGGTTTGAAGATCATTATTTGTCCTTTTATTTCTTTTGGCCACAATGTTGTCTGTCCTTTGCTTTACGATTCCTGGTTGCTCCTTTGATATCTTTAAAATGTTGGTTTTGCTAGTTAGGCTTACCAGTTCTACCAGCAGAGTGTCCATATTTTCAATAAAAAAAATTCTAAAAAAGTCAAATATAGTTGTTAAGTCATAACCTATACCAATAAGATTATTCAAGCATTTTACAAATTGAAATGTGTCAGATGTGAACATTTAAGCTTTTGTAAAACGTCGCCATAGCAACACTAAGATATCTCCATATAGAATTGCATTAATATACAAGATCTTTATAGCTGTAATGAAATATAATAAAAGTTTTCAATAATTTATGAAAACGGTATCCTTAGTGTAAACGTTTTATGTCAGCACGAGATTATGATCATTAATATCAGGAACATTATTATAAATTCGGAAAAAACTACCCAACTGAAAAATATAATGCCATATGATGGGGCGAACGGGACGTCTTCATCCATAAAAAAGAAGAAAATAAATTGACGATAGGGAAAACAAACTCGTCTCTTGTGTCGTAAACGTAAGTGTTAAATTTTCCTTGAGAAAGGGGTATGTCTGCAACACAACTTCGGTATTCTCTAGCGTTTATTAGAAAGGGATCTGTCTGCAACAGAACTTCGGTATTCTCTAACGCTTATTAGAAAGAGATATGTCTGCAACACAACTTCGGTATTCTCTAGCGTTTATCAGAAAGGGATATGTCTGCACACAACTTCGGTATTCTCTAACGTTTATTAGAAAGGGATCTGTCTGCAACACAACTTCGGTATTCTCTAACCTTTATTAGAAAGGGATATGTCTGCAACACAACTTCCGTATTCTCTAACCTTTATTGCTATCTGTTTTATCAGCTGGTGCAAAATCAAAAGATTTGCTTAATTCTGTAATTCTGATGTTTTTTATGATTTGGCTAGGACCCCCCCGTAATCCTTATACAGATTGTGATATTATACACAATAAAGACGCTTTGCGTGATAATTCTTCCGCTACTATCAAAATGGTACAGTTAATTTAAGATTCTAGCAGATATTTGATACATCATTCTGTTTGACACCGACGATAAATACAGAATTATGTTATATAAAAATGGATTTTAAATGTTACGGAAATAGTGTAGCACAATGTCATCAATATCAGAGATAAAATAAGCTATTAATATTTAATTTGAATATCAAATCAGTTCCATATATACAATGTTATAGAGTACAGAATGTAAATGGATAAAAATTGTAATATCGCTACGCTAAACTCGCTGTTTGAACAAGGAAGTTAATGCATACCTCGTTTATAGAGAATGTCTCGCTATTTGTACGTCAAAGACAACTAGCAGCAGCCCCTAATGAACAGTAGCTTTATATGAGTGATCGTCGGTGGTCTATTGCAAGGCTAAGATATTTGACCATATCCACAATATCCTTTTATTAAGGCAATCTAAATTCCCGCCCATTTCTCCATCAATGTTCCTAAGCCTCTCTCTTTATTAATTATTGCTTGTAAACTTATTTTCGTCGTGAAAATTGCTGAAGTATTGCTCACTTGACATCAAACAAAAATCAATCAATAATTTCCCATTAATTTAATAGTTCCACCTGGAATATTTAATGCAGTCGTTTCTTATTGCGGTATATGTAGATTTGATTTCTTACGTCTATATCATCCTTTCAAACGTTTCATTCATCAATCTGTGATTGTCCAAATACACAACCATTTCACGACGCCTTTTGAGAGAAGATTTTATTAAACAAAGAAAAAAGAGTCTGAAAAACAGTATTAACGTAGGGTTTAATGCCCCCTTGTTTGACAGAAGAATCTGTAGCAAAGTCTCAACTAGGTTTGAATGGCATGACCATCTGAAACAAGAGTATGGTGGTTTATTAGATATATTTATAATTAAATTTACAGTTCCTAAATAATGTAATCATTATTAAAACGTATGTTCTCCTGTATTAGGAGGATGTGACATTAGCTGGATTTGGGTATCCTGATTTATTCATTTGGTTTCATACTCCCAAAGACATTTAATTTATTTGGTTTTTCAATCTTTGAGTCTGAGCTTTCCTGATGATGTTATTCTAGAAACACAACTTTTGGTGGGCACTAAATTACATATCTACGTTGTTTATGTGAATGTCATGTCTGAGATAAAGTCTAAACTTAGGCTTGAATGATACGACAGGTAAATTACATATCTACGTTGTTTATGTGAATGTCATGTCTGAGATAAAGTCTAAACTTAGGCTTGAATGATACGACAGGTAAATTACATATCTACGTTGTTTATGTGAATGTCATGTCTGAGATAAAGTCTAAACTTAGGCTTGAATGATACGACAGGTAAATTACATATCTACGTTGTTTATGTGAATGTCATGTCTGAGATAAAGTCTAAACTTAGGCTTGAATGATACGACAGGTAAATTACATATCTACGTTGTTTATGTGAATGTCATGTCTGAGATAAAGTCTAAACTTAGGCTTGAATGATACGACAGGTAAATTACATATCTACGTTGTTTATGTGAATGTCATGTCTGAGATAAAGTCTAAACTTAGGCTTGAATGATACGACAGGTAAATTACATATCTACGTTGTTTATGTGAATGTCATGTCTGAGATAAAGTCTAAACTTAGGCTTGAATGATACGACAGGTAAATTACATATCTACGTTGTTTATGTGAATGTCATGTCTGAGATAAAGTCTAAACTTAGGCTTGAATGATACGACAGGTAAATTACATATCTACGTTGTTTATGTGAATGTCATGTCTGAGATAAAGTCTAAACTTAGGCTTGAATGATACGACAGGTAAATTACATATCTACGTTGTTTATGTGAATGTCATGTCTGAGATAAAGTCTAAACTTAGGCTTGAATGATACGACAGGTAAATTACATATCTATGTTGTTTATGTGAATGTCATGTCTGAGATAAAGTCTAAACTTAGGCTTGAATGATACGACAGGTAAATTACATATCTACGTTGTTTATGTGAATGTCATGTCTGAGATAAAGTCTAAGCTTAGGCTTGAATGATACGACAGGTAAATTACATATCTATGTTGTTTATGTGAATGTCATGTCTGAGGTAAAGTCTAAACTTAGGCTTGAATGATACGACAGGTAAATTACATATCTACGTTGTTTATGTGAATGTCATGTCTGAGATAAAGTCTAAACTTAGGCTTGAATGATACGACAGGTAAATTACATATCTATGTTGTTTATGTGAATGTCATGTCTGAGATAAAGTCTAAACTTAGGCTTGAATGATACGACAGGTAAATTACATATCTACGTTGTTTATGTGAATGTCATGTCTGAGATAAAGTCTAAGCTTAGGCTTGAATGATACGACAGGTAAATTACATATCTACGTTGTTTATGTGAATGTCATGTCTGAGATAAAGTCTAAACTTAGGCTTGAAAGATACGACAGGTAAATTACATATCTATGTTGTTTATGTGAATGTCATGTCTGAGATAAAGTCTAAACTTAGGCTTGAATGATACGACAGGTAAATTACATATCTACGTTGTTTATGTGAATGTCATGTCTGAGATAAAGTCTAAGCTTAGGCTTGAATGATACGACAGGTAAATTACATATCTATGTTGTTTATGTGAATGTCATGTCTGAGATAAAGTCTAAACTTAGGCTTGAATGATACGACAGGTAAATTACATATCTACGTTGTTTATGTGAATGTCATGTCTGAGATCAAGTCTAAGCTTAGGCTTGAATGATACGACAGGTAAATTACATATCTATGTTGTTTATGTGAATGTCATGTCTGAGATAAAGTCTAAACTTAGGCTTGAATGATACGACAGGTAAATTACATATCTACGTTGTTTATGTGAATGTCATGTCTGAGATAAAGTCTAAGCTTAGGCTTGAATGATACGACAGGTAAATTACATATCTATGTTGTTTATGTGAATGTCATGTCTGAGATAAAGTCTAAGCTTAGGCTTGAATGATACGACAGGTAAATTACATATCTATGTTGTTTATGTGAATGTCATGTCTGAGATAAAGTCTAAACTTAGGCTTGAATGATCCGACAGGTAAATTACATATCTATGTTGTTTATGTGAATGTCATGTCTGAGATAAAGTCTAAGCTTAGGCTTGAATGATACGACAGGTAAATTACATATCTACGTTGTTTATGTGAATGTCATGTCTGAGATAAAGTCTAAACTTAGGCTTGAATGATACGACAGGTAAATTACATATCTATGTTGTTTATGTGAATGTCATGTCTGAGATAAAGTCTAAACTTAGGCTTGAATGATACGACAGGTAAATTACATATCTACGTTGTTTATGTGAATGTCATGTCTGAGATAAAGTCTAAGCTTAGGCTTGAATGATACGACAGGTAAATTACATATCTATGTTGTTTATGTGAATGTCATGTCTGAGGTAAAGTCTAAGCTTAGGCTTGAATGATACGACAGGTAAATTACATATCTATGTTGTTTATGTGAATGTCATGTCTGAGGTAAAGTCTAAACTTAGGCTTGAATGACACGACAGGTAAATTACATATCTACGTTGTTTATGTGAATGTCATGTCTGAGGTAAAGTCTAAACTTAGGCTTGAATGATACGACAGGTAAATTACATATCTATGTTGTTTATGTGAATGTCATGTCTGAGGTAAAGTCTAAACATAGGCTTGAATGATACGACAGGTAAATTACATATCTACGTTGTTTATGTGAATGTCATGTCTGAGGTAAAGTCTAAACTTAGGCTTGAATGATACGACAGGTAAATTACATATCTATGTTGTTTATGTGAATGTCATGTCTGAGGTAAAGTCTAAACTTAGGCTTGAATGATACGACAGGTATTGATATGATCCCTCATTACCATTGTTTATATATTAATCATGGATATATATGGTTATATTGTTTATATATTAATCATGGATATATATGGTTATATTGTTTATATATTAATCATGGATATATATGGTTATATTGTTTATATATTAATCATGGATATATATGGTTATATTCTTGAACACATCATTTCTCATATATTTACTATATTTCAAAAATATCTATAGGAGTTTTTGTATGTTAATTTTGACAAGTGGAATCTACAACAGTCTTTTAGACTTCGAATTATCAGATGACGGAAACATATTTTAATTGAAAAAAACCAGCCATTTCAAAGGGAGAAGGAGTAAAATCATGACACACATGAGATTTAATTTGATCATTTAAATAAATCTACCAGTATGGAAACGATATGTAAATAAATGACAACCATGAAATGAAACCCGTCATCACGGAAAGATAACGTTCGTAGTCATATAGATTGCATAGAGAAGACAATGGCGTGCTAGAAATGTGTCAATAAATTAACATGCATGAAACACGTGGAGCGATGCAAATGTTTAATTCCACGCGATAACCTTTTTTTCGTGTAGGATCAATATGTATTATTGTAATTGTAGCACGTGACATTTCCTGTAGCAGTGGTATGCTGTTGTTATGTGGTAAAGTGTAATCTGGTGTACAATAGTGGAAATGTGAATGGAAATACTTGATTAAGTCATGTCATTAGGATTAATGTTTTGCAGATAATATTCCTGTTTCTTGCCTACGTCTTTTCAATCCTTATAATAAAAATAATTACTTTAATAAAAATGATTATTTTCTGCATTATGAATGATTTAATTTTTGAAATGTTAATTTACTAATATAGCATTATTTCAGATTTTAGTCATGTCGTTTTTAATTTGTAAGCGTAATATATGACTTGATTTTGAGATAATTCATGACAACAATGTTGTAATTGTTAGCCTGTTGTTATACCTCCGTAACAGTCGACGTTATCTGGGCCTTTCTTTTTCTTTGAATATAATAAATGAGAAATTCGAACAGTTTCTGTACTTTTATGACATCGTTAGACATTGATTGGGTATAAATAGTTTACCATATTTAATATGTGCTGATGGCATACTTAATTCACCAATTAAATTCCTATATTTAATGATCAAATGTAGAATTTATGTGGCAATGTATTATATTTACTTGTTTATTGACATAAGTGCAGATAGTGGATATACGACTATAAAAAGAATATCTTAGAATAAGTCGACAGAACAAATTCGTCTCTTTATAATATATATTTCCGTTGAAAATCTAATTATCACCACGAGGGGAAGGGGGACGGGGGGTTACATGAACCGGTTTAACTCCTCCACATTTTTATGCCAGTCCCAAGTCCCAAACCAGTACCTGGATTACAAGTGTCGAATCTATTGTTCTTTTTTGTGTTCAATGATTTGATATGTTTGAGGTGATTATTCGTTTTGTTGATTATTGTTGGAATTGTTGACCATCATCTTTGAGCTTTATTTTGATAATCGATGAACTTTTGTAATGTTTGTGCATGTTGTTTCTTTCATGTCTTCAAATATTTCCTGATAATTTCGTTAGACATAGGGTTTTCAAATGAAAATGCATCTTAGAGGGAACAATATAAACACTATAATAGTGCTAATGTTGGCATTAAACACTAAGCAATCAAGCACCCCACAATCCACCTAGACAAGACAATACATGTGAAATATACAATTAGCTTTAGTGTGTACTACCTATTAAAGTCTTATGACTGCATTTTTACATCGATGGAAAATGGTGTTTTCAGTTTTAAATTGTGCTGGTCGATATTTACTTTGTTAAATAGTTAACTTTCATTTCCTTTATTTTTTTATTTTAAATCTTGATTTTGATGGAAATGTGCCCTGATGTCTTCACTTAGTATGGGTTGTGGACTGTGTATCACTTAGTATGGGTTGTGGGCTGTGTATCACTTAGTATGGGTTGTGGACTGTGTATCACTTAGTATGGGTTGTGGACAGTGTATCACTTAGTATGGGTTGTGGACTGTGTATCACTTAGTATGGGTTGTGGACTGTGTATCATTTAGTATGGGTTGTGGACTGTGTATCACTTAGTATGGGTTGTGGACTGTGTATCACTTAGTATGGGTTGTGGACTGTGTATCACTTAGTATGGGTTGTGGACTGTGTATCACTTAGTATGGGTTGTGGACTGTGTATCATTTAGTATGGGTTGTGGACTGTGTATCACTTAGTATGGGTTGTGGACTGTGTATCACTTAGTATGGGTTGTGGACTGTGTATCACTTAGTATGGGTTGTGGACTGTGTATCATTTAGTATGGGTTGTGGACTGTGTATCACTTAGTATGGGTTGTGGGCTGTGTATCACTTAGTATGGGTTGTGGACTGTGTATCACTTAGTATGGGTTGTGGACTGTGTATCACTTAGTATGGGTTGTGGACTGTGTATCACTTAGTATGGGTTGTGGACTGTGTATCACTTAGTATGGGTTGTGGACTGTGTATCACTTAGTATGGGTTGTGGACTGTGTATCACTTAGTATGGGTTGTGGACTGTGTATCACTTAGTATGGGTTGTGGACTGTGTATCACTTAGTATGGGTTGTGGACTGTGTATCACTTAGTATGGGTTGTGGACTGTGTATCACTTAGTATGGGTTGTGGACTGTGTATCACTTAGTATGGGTTGTGGACTGTGTATCACTTAGTATGGGTTGTGGACTGTGTATCACTTAGTATGGGTTGTGGACTGTGTATCACTTAGTATGGGTTGTGGACTGTGTATCACTTAGTATGGGTTGTGGACTGTGTATCACCTAGTATGGGTTGTGGACTGTGTATCACTTAGTATGGGTTGTGGACTGTGTATCACTTAGTATGGGTTGTGGACTGTGTATCACTTAGTATGGGTTGTGGGCTGTGTATCACTTAGTATGGGTTGTGGACTGTGTATCACTTAGTATGGGTTGTGGACTGTGTATCACTTAGTATGGGTTGTGGACTGTGTATCACTTAGTATGGGTTGTGGACTGTGTATCACTTAGTATGGGTTGTGGACTGTGTATCACTTAGTATGGGTTGTGGACTGTGTATCACTTAGTATGGGTTGTGGACTGTGTATCACTTAGTATGGGTTGTGGGCTGTGTATCACTTAGTATGGGTTGTGGGCTGTGTATCACTTAGTATGGGTTGTGGACTGTGTATCACTTAGTATGGGTTGTGGACTGTGTATCACTTAGTATGGGTTGTGGGCTGTGTATCACTTAGTATGGATTGTGGACTGTGTATAAGTTAGTATGGGTTGTGGACTGTGTATCACTTAGTATGGGTTGTGGGCTGTGTATCACTTAGTATGGGTTGTGGGCTGTGTATCACTTAGTATGGGTTGTGGACTGTGTATCACTTAGTATGGGTTGTGGACTGTGTATCATTTAGTATGGGTTGTGGGCTGTGTATCACTTAGTATGGGTTGTGGACTGTGTATCATTTAGTATGGGTTGTGGACTGTGTATCACTTAGTATGGGTTGTGGACTGTGTATCACTTAGTATGGGTTGTGGACTGTGTATCACTTAGTATGGGTTGTGGACTGTGTATCACTTAGTATGGGTTGTGGACTGTGTATCATTTAGTATGGGTTGTGGACTGTGTATCACTTAGTATGGGTTGTGGACTGTGTATCACTTAGTATGGGTTGTGGACTGTGTATCACTTAGTATGGGTTGTGGACTGTGTATCATTTAGTATGGGTTGTGGACTGTGTATCACTTAGTATGGGTTGTGGGCTGTGTATCACTTAGTATGGGTTGTGGACTGTGTATCACTTAGTATGGGTTGTGGACTGTGTATCACTTAGTATGGGTTGTGGACTGTGTATCACTTAGTATGGGTTGTGGACTGTGTATCACTTAGTATGGGTTGTGGACTGTGTATCACTTAGTATGGGTTGTGGACTGTGTATCACTTAGTATGGGTTGTGGACTGTGTATCACTTAGTATGGGTTGTGGACTGTGTATCACTTAGTATGGGTTGTGGACTGTGTATCACTTAGTATGGGTTGTGGACTGTGTATCACTTAGTATGGGTTGTGGACTGTGTATCACTTAGTATGGGTTGTGGACTGTGTATCACTTAGTATGGGTTGTGGACTGTGTATCACTTAGTATGGGTTGTGGACTGTGTATCACTTAGTATGGGTTGTGGACTGTGTATCACTTAGTATGGGTTGTGGACTGTGTATCACTTAGTATGGGTTGTGGACTGTGTATCACTTAGTATGGGTTGTGGACTGTGTATCACTTAGTATGGGTTGTGGACTGTGTATCACTTAGTATGGGTTGTGGACTGTGTATCACTTAGTATGGGTTGTGGACTGTGTATCACTTAGTATGGGTTGTGGACTGTGTATCACTTAGTGTGGGTTGTGGACTGTGTATCACTTAGTATGGGTTGTGGACTGTGTATCACTTAGTATGGGTTGTGGGCTGTGTATCACTTAGTATGGGTTGTGGGCTGTGTATCACTTAGTATGGGTTGTGGACTGTGTATCACTTAGTATGGGTTGTGGGCTGTGTATCACTTAGTATGGGTTGTGGACTGTGTATCACTTAGTATGGGTTGTGGGCTGTGTATCACTTAGTATGGGTTGTGGACTGTGTATCACTTAGTATGGGTTGTGGACTGTGTACTCATCAAGTAATGTCTTTGTACTTGACAAGATTTATGACTTAGATACTCATGATTGGTGAAATAAGTTTTCTTTGAATATTTGATGAAAACAATCGAATGTATCATTATGATGTTCGATTCGGTGAAATTATTCATGTTGTCTAGAGAGATTAATTGGATTAAATGTGCTTTGTACAAAGGATAGATACCTTGATGCTCTAATAGAGGATGGGATATTTGGTTCTCGTGTAGCTCAAACTTTTGTTTTCTCTATAATATTTTGTAGATAATTGTTTGCCATGCATTCTTTTGACAATCGTATTGTCTGTTCTTTCATTTACGGCTTCTGATTACCGCTTTTGATATCTTCAAACATTACTTCTGTCTATTTTATCACATATACAGAAGTTTGGTTATATCATGTTAGTCTGTGACAACTGGAGGTATCACATTTTATAATGAATATTGATATTGATTGTGGTCTGCATGATGATGGATTTGTTGTGATATCGAATATCACACACAATTGTGTTGTTGGTATATTAACGTTGGTTGAACAAAGCTAGAAAGGTTTTTCATGTACATATATAATCGTTGTGATGTGTAAAATTGATATAGTTCAATTACGTTTTGTCACGTGTTCATCAAATATATATTTGCATTGAGCCTGATGGAAGTTGAATGTATTATATTAATGGCTGATCTCGTAACGCAATAATACCCATCAACAGTCATATTGTTTATATTAATATTTAAATGGCCTTAATCTGATTTCATAATTCCATTCGTGTGTTTAGTCGTGGCTAATTTTGAGCATTTAGTGAATTGCTATTTAATAATTCTATAGTTTGGTGTTGAATAAGGTGTCTGTGTATATGATAGCATACCAACTGTTGATTTACATTGTTTTGCTTTTTTTACTTTTTAGACATCGTTTGTTTTATCAGCCATTCATAAGGTTTCATTTTTAGAGCATGATATTTAATGTTACGGTCGCTTCATTTGTAACAGAATTTTGAGCATCTTCCAACCATTTGCTATTGAAGCGAGAGAAACAATATAGAATCAACCCTTTGTCGAACCACTATTTACATAAGCAATATAGAATCAACACTTTATCAAATCATTATTTACATAAGAGGTGTTTTCCTCAAGGTCCGCGTGTGTTCTATATAAAGAGATTAAAACTGAGTGTTCTTGTCTAAAACCAGCCTAAGATCAGTCATTAAAAATTCACATAAAATTAAAGTATTCACTTCTCTCTTATATAGATTTCCCCCTTCTTTAACTCACAACACATTTATATTTATGAAAAAAGCAAAGTTAAGTAAAAGTAGAATCATTTAAATTCTATATTAATTTTTATTTATGGGCGCAATTTCGCATTGAGAAAGTCGCCGTCAAAATATATAAAAGTTAAAGTGTTCTTGTCATTCTCGATCGCATCCTTGGATTGTACAGATACATTTGCGCTTTGGTTAATATTTATGAGACGAAGCTTGTCGTTGAATAGAACAATTTATATATACAGCCAGGTAGTCTGAAGACTAGGTGGTCACAACCGTTGTCATAGATAACAGGGTATGTGACTATATAGTATATGACTATTTAGGTCTCGAGGACTTGGTTCAAGTAGGTGTTCGCGTTATCTCATGGTTAGTAGTGGTCTTGTAAGCAGACCATGGATCGGTACATAAACCGTGTCTGACACTATAGGTCGCCATACAAATTTATATTATCGGAAAGGCAAAACAGTTCCAAAGCATAGCTTGAAATTACATACAAAGCGTAACTAATTAACAGATCGATAAGTGTAGGATTGTCTGAGACGCACAGGTGTTTCGGACGTAGGCCTCCAGCCATAGGATCTAAGACATAGGTCTGAACCATAGGCATAATATATAGTTTTATATATATTGACAACCATAATAAAGAATATGACATATTAGGTTTTGTTCAGCAAGCTATTTATTCACTATCAAATCCCAGGAAACTGGTACGAACCAACTGGCCGCTCACCGTTATTGTAGTCTCTCCGCTCGGCACGTTACGCTTTCGCCCACTACATTTGTAAAGTTTGTGTTACATGCTGGGAAGACGGTGAAGTTCTTATTATTGACAAAGTTTTTTCACCGGAATATTCTACTGGTATAGCCAACCAAATATCAGGGATTTGCCTATCCTTCCGGATAAAATGGACTCACCCCGATATGGGTTGCCCAATCGTTAGTTTTCTGTGTAGTGTTTTACCCTTTTATCCCCTTTTTTTTTGTCATTGCATTGTCTGTCCTTCTTCGATTTAGTGCCTCCGATTAACCCTTTGGTAACTTACTCTTTTCTATCCAAAAGAAATATTCATTAAATGGAGAATTTAATGTGAATAATTTCAAAATCCGACTACATTAAGATTGTATCATTTAAGTAGACCTCAGTACATAACTAAGGTTTGAAATGAGCAATAAGAATGGGTGAGTTGATTGAAAAAACAATTATTCCATCATTTATTATTCACTATCTCTTTGATACATATATCCCTCGATGATTATTCAAATTTCAATTTGTCAATAAATTGACAAACTCTTCAAGTGATCCTATATGATTAAACGAACATTAAAGTCAATGCTAAATTATTAGATAACCTCATGTATTTTAACCGTGAAAATAATGTTTTCAATGTTGCAAAATGTGTTGCAATGGTCTATATTAATTAACTCATAATGACAAAAATTTATTTTATTTAAATGATAATTAAATTAGTATTGTTATCAATTGCATTATCCTAAATATATTTTGACTAAATATTTAAATGGTATATTGTACAGAATGGATGATATCCAAGTTTACTTCTGTTTAGATCGTTTTCCTTGCTCTGTTATACTTCATTGAAGGATGACTAGTAATTAATGTCATCAGATATTAATATGCAAAGTAGTCGTGATAGTATGGTAGTTGTATTTACAGTTACCTATACAATCAGTGCCTATCGCCACTAAAGTTGGGAGTTCGAACCCTGTTCATGACAAGGTGTACTTGATACAATATTATGTGATAAAGTTTGTCAGTGAATTGCGGCAGGTCGGTGGCTTTCTCCTGCTTCCTCTACCGATAAAACTGACCGCCATGCTATAACAGAAATATTCTTGAAAGTTGTGTTAAACACTATAAACCAACCTTGTTATTCACCATTCCCAGATATCATGCATCGTGTAGAAGTTGTGTTTTATTAATACATCAATTGTTGACTATGCCCGAATATGCAATTGTAATAGACTAGATGAAGCTTTATCATCAACGATAATGATACTTATGCTGTTATAGTGACAACCGGAATCTTTTAACCGCAATGGAAGCGATAGGTTTGGCGCTGTACAATCTGATTCAACCCACCATTTCTTTGGATATGCCTGTACCAAGTCAGGGTTATTGCGGTTTTCCCAGTTTTCCGGTTGTTGACTTATGAGTTTTGCCTTTCCCTTTGGAAGATTGCTCGGTGTTCGGTAATTTTGTTATTACTCTTACTTACAAAAGATATGTGGGTTTTGTATCTAATTATCTTTTATCGTTGGAGAAGTTAATATATTACATGAACGTATGGGCGGATCACAGAGACCACATCTGTTGAAGTGTACCCTTCATGTCAGAGGTTCGGCATCTATTGATGTTTTGTCTAAATACATCCTTGGTTCGTGGTAGACTTTAATTATGGAGACTACTTTATATATTTAGGTTTTGTTCTGTTATGTTTTAGAGTATTGGCGCTGTAGACATGCTATTTTGATTCTCGTGTTCTGCTTGTTTTGTATTTAGGACAAGTTGTACTATATAAAGCGCTTTCTTTGCATAATTATAATGAAATAAATAATGTTCTGAAAAATAAAATAATAACTTGTAAAATCCTGTGATTTCAAACAATGCAATTAAAATGCAAAGTGTTGACGATTAGATCAGATACTGCACGAACCATTGACAACTGTTTAAACTATGTAAATATTTAATAGAAATAATATCGAATTAAACAAAAGATATAAGCCTTGAATGTTTTAATGGAAGTACTTATAACCGTGCTTGTATCAGTAGGTTCCAGTCCGTGATGGTGCGGGGTGATCGATTCTATCAACTCTGGTGTTAAAAACTAAATACATTATTGTCGACATTGTAGTTAGAATCGTGTTACTCGATCTTTAGTTTTATGTGCAATGTTTTGTAGATCGTTGTTTTTCCTCTTGTCCTTTTTCTTTTAATCATTGTGTTGTTTGTCTTCACGGATTCTGATTATCCCTTTGGTATCCTCAAACTCTTCTTGTTGTCACATTGTTCTTTTTGTTTCATTCTTAGTCTGTAATTTAATATTTGCTGAGAAATGTTGAAGATTTAATTTTTGATATATAAACATAAATATCAAATTTAGCGTGCACGACTCGGTTCTGGAATAACCTTCATCAGGTACACTCAAATCCGAAATACTGGAAAGCCAAATTAATTAAAAGTTTTTCGGAACAATAAAAGCAAAGGGCCTATACGTTAAAGCCAAAATCGATTAAGGTCACCTATGCCTAAGGGAGTAACACCTTAATCTTAATCATAACTACATTATTTAGGAACTTGAAATTTCGATAATAAATATATCTAATAAACAATGTCAGTGCCGAAACACTTACTACTGGGCGGTTGATAGTCTCGGGGACTAGGTAATAGTCTACCAGCAGAGGTATTGAAGCAGTGATAGTAATTAACATGTAAATATCACATTTCTGGAATAACCATCGTCGGGTACGCTCAAAACCGTAATATTGGAAATCTAAAGAGTTTAAGACACCAGAATTTTGTCAATTGAAAAAAAAAAACCATAAACGCATTTATCCAATATTAAAATTAAAGCTACTGATCGATTAATTAATAAATGATATAATTTATTACTATATTGTCTTTTATTTTGGGGCTCGAATAGAACAAACAAGTAAACATTTGACATTCTGCTTTATGTAAATTATCATTTTTATAATTGTGTTTCTAGAATTACCATTTTGTAACATAGAAATTGCTTTAAATATCCATATTCGGAATTCTATTTCAGCTTTCATTCGGAACCACATTTATTATTAAATCTTTACAGAAGACAAAGTAGTGACATTACAAACAGAAGATACTTAGCACTGTCGAGCGTTTGTCTAAGGTTAATGGCTTGGTTTTTGTCATTCATTGTTAAAATTAGCATATTATTGAAACACAGTTTTATCTGATAGAATTTTGTTTTTATTCCGCGATATGTTTATATTTGTGCTAAGATAAAACTTTTACTACCATATATTGATCCAAACAAATTATATCGATAATGTATGAAGAATTGTCAATATCGTAAGCGGCCAGACCGTCGAATAAACAAACCATGAAACAACATGAAAGAAAATAGCAATAAATGTGTTAGTAAAAGTGATGTTTTCCTCATTAAGATCATTTCTTCTTTCATGTTTTATTCTCTATGGTGTTATTAAGATGATAATCAATAGGGTTTACACGCTAATCTATCTAAGTAGCAAATTTAATGTTTCTTGAAAGTATACCATTCTTCAATTATCTGTACTTCTTGTGTCTACTAAGCAGTGTATCAGAACCGTAATGTTGCTATTACATTTAATTTATATTATTAGTTTGAAACAAATCTGTGTAGAGGAGTATTTATATCGTTATTGATAGATGTCCTTCCCTGTGTATCCTGTTTTATTAGAAATCAAATTAATGTAAACCGTTCCATGCTTTGAATCAGATAAAATTATCCGTAATGAAAGTACAATTCTATAGTTATCGATGACAACCTCTGATTGCACAGGTATATTCACCGTGGCCTCCTTATGAAAATTGATTGATAGTATACACTTATTGACTGGGTATGCCTCGGAAAATAGTTGGTACCTTGGGGACAATAAAAGTGCTATTACCCGAATATCAAGTCTATAAGTGTTTTGTTATTCTGAACAACTGTGAAATTCAAAATTCTAAATTAGGTTCTTTTCTGATGAATTTCTAATTTACTTTATTGATGCTTTTTAAAACTAATACATTTTCATGTGTGCATTTGAAGAAGAAATTAATTAAAAAAAAAAAAAAAAAAAAAACCCCATATAATTAAAGTGCTATTCAGCGGCCGGTAATTTTCAGACAAATTGAATGAAACTATGGAAATAGTATTTTTATTGCAATGCAATTTATATAGAAAAAAGTATGAGAAGTATAATAATAACAACTATTACATGCTACTGGCAGTTGACTTTTTAGATAAGCATTTCTTTGCATTATTACTTTATTTTTAACACTTTGAACACTGCAAGTTTTTCTTACAAATCTGTTTATCGACATAACGAATGCACCTTAGAATTTAGATGTAAATACATGACCGCGTCATTTCACAAAGAGGGGAGGTTTGGGCCAATAAAACGAGCTTAACCCCGTCACTTTTTATCGATATGCCTATACCAAACCAGGATAATAAGCTATCATATATTTGTGTGTTAGGGTATCGATTTTGCCTTTTTCTACGATTTTGATATTTTATATTGCAACTGTTCAAACAGTGTGGTATATTTGTGTTTCATTCTATTATTACTTTAATGGTATATTAATACAACCATAGAGAGAGTTTACTAAACATTGAATAAATTTATCTCATTAAAATGGGTTTCTGTTGACCTAATCGAAATGCATATACAATTAAGGAGAGTAATCACTAATCAACCACATTTAAATTACACTATATGGGATAGAGAAAACAATCAACAACGGAAGCTCTAGAAAAAAATGCGCTACCAAAGATCCATAAAACATTTTAAAGTGGTTTAAAATCGAGAACACTTGCAACTTCATGTGAAATAAATTCCAAGTTGTGGAGAGAAACCTTGAAACAATACAGTTATCTCCTGTTTGTATGCAAAACGTTAGTCCATCGAAAATTGCTGATATATTTTTCAACCACGCATTTATATGGTTATAATGTTTAACGCCACTTGCAACACTATTTCAGTTATATCGTGGCTGTCAGTTTTATTGGTGGAGGAAACCGGAGTACCCGGAGAAGACCACCGACCTGTCGCAATCCACTGACAAACGTTATTAGATAATGTTGTATCGAGTACACCTCGCCATGAACGGGATTCGAACAACTTAAGGGGTGATAGGCACTGATTGCACAGTTAGGTAGTTGTTAATACGACTACCATACGATCACGACGGCCCTTAATTGTGCAGATGGAGATATGGGAGTAAGGTTAGACTGTCACAGTAAAATAAGAATATAATAGATAGAGTGGGGAAATGGTACACTGGAACGGGCCAGCAATTTATTAATGACCTCTCATCGAACGTGCTATTTTCCATTAGGCTTGATGTATGCTGTCATTTTTCTCATTTTCTAACCAGCGTTTCATACCCCGTGTAGGAGGCACTGATGTACGCCTATTTAGTGTATTGTATTCATCCTGCATAACTAGTGGACGCCACTATCCCATTTAGAAGGGCTGTACATCACAGCGACGGAGAGAGAAACCAGATCATATTACGGGATTCCCTCGGAGATCCATTATTTTATATCTTATTATTGATATATCTTGAAGAATATTGTTCCTTCATCATTTTTTTTATCACCACTGATGTTGTGAGTTCGAATCTCGATCAGGGTGAGGTGTACAACATTATGTAATAAAGTTTGTCAGTGGCTTGCGACAGGTCGGTGGTTTTCTCCGGGTCCTCCAGTTTCCTCCATCAATAAAACTGACCTCCATGATATAACTGAAATATTGTTGAAAGTGGTGTTAAACACCGTACAACAAACAAACAAACAAACAAACAAACAAACAAACATTCCTTCACCATTGATGTACTGGTAAATCCAAATTAGTCGGATGTATCAGGTAGATAGTGAAAATCAATTTAACGTTTGTTTTAAAAAAATATGTTGTTTATTAATTATTAATATTCTAACTGAACATTTACGTAATGTTCTCAAGTAATGGCGGTATAATTTATTTGATTACTATGATAATATAAGGAAATGTGCCGTAAAATCATGTTCAAATAAATCTAAAATATACAATGCTTTACTTTGAATATTTTCTCTTTCATGTTATGTTAAGCATTTATTATCTTATATAAATACCTAATTAACCGTAAACACAATCTGTGATTAAATCTTAATTAACAAAGATTTATATATCTATTTATACCATAACAGCAACTCTGTTGCAATTACCGAAATTGTGGCTGGTTGTACGTCTTGTTATCAATACCTTGCAGACAGAAATACGGAAAGATGGAATAAAAAAATAAACCAATCAATAGAACAACCCCTCCTAGGCCAATGATTGATAAGATACGTTCTCGCTTTTCCTCCAATTTCATTAGTATTGTTCTGTATTGGATTTGATATCAAACTAATATATTATTCTGTGATATGACTCTTAAATTTCTCTTTGAAATATATTTTATATACATATGCATGGACATATACAATATCAATTGATCATCTTACATTTGAAATATCAGAAGCAGGAATTGATTTTATTGAATAAAATGTAAACATGTACTAGACAGAGTGATATAAAGTGAAAAACAAAACAAATACCACTCTGCTGAAGCAATTCCAAACTTCAATAGCAAAAATGTAGAAAGAAGCAAAAGGGATACTCTTAGCACACAACCACGTGACTACCACATGAATATCACATGACTGCCCACTTCATGGCTTGGTACAGACATTTCAATAATATAGGGGCCTGGATGGCTCAATGAGTTAGGTAGTTGGATTACCTAACAGCTCATATAAGCCTATCACCAATACAGCGTGGGTTCGCGCCCGGCTTTGTAAGCTATGAAAAGGGGGCACTCGACACGCAGTCGCAAGTGATAAAGCTTACCAGTTGCTTGCCCATGGTCGGTGGTTCTCTCCGGGTACTCCGGCTTCTTCCACCACTAAAATTGGTCCCCATGATATAGCTGAAATATTGCTGAAAGTGGCGTGAAACACCGCAAATCAATCAATCATTTCAATAATACAAAATGGCGGAATTAAACTCGCTTTATGGGCCCAACCAACCATCACATATAACCGAAAAGAAAGCGCTATCATATGATATTGCGTTTGTTTGGAGAGTTTCCTATGTTGTATGAAATGCAAACTAGTATATCTTTACTACAATAGAAAATCTTATTTAGGTGATCTTTAAAAAGTTAAACCTGCTTCATTACAGCCTCTCCCGAACTATATAAGACGTATATTTAACACACATTTGCACTAAGCCTCTGAAAAGAAAACAATTAGCGTAATACAAATGTAGTTTGTAATGTATAAAATGTAGGGTATTAGTTAATCAATTATTCAAATGATGTCATATTGTGAAAGTGTAGGAAAATATCACCAATATGAACGACGAAGGCTTACTTGATGTTCATCGTCTTAATGTTTCTATACGTCTTCTATGATGAACGCCTACTTGATGTTCATCGTCTTAATGTTTCTATACGTCTTCTATGATGAACGCCTACTTGATGTTCATCGTCTTAGTGTTTCTATACGTCTTCTAGGATGAACGCCTACTTGATGTTCATCGTCTTAATGTTTCTATACGTCTTCTATGATGAACGCCTACTTGATGTTCATCGTCTTAATGTTTCTATACGTCTTCTATGATGAACGCCTACTTGATGTTCATCGTCTTAGTGTTTCTATACGTCTTCTAGGATGAACGCCTACTTGATGTTCATCGTCTTAATGTTTCTATACGTCTTCTAGGATGAACGCCTACTTGATGTTCATCGTCTTAATGTTTCTATACGTCTTCTATGATGAACGCCTACTTGATGTTCATCGTCTTAATGTTTCTATACGTCTTCTATGATGAACGCCTACTTGATGTTCATCGTCTTAGTGTTTCTATACGTCTTCTAGGATGAACGCCTACTTGATGTTCATCGTCTTAATGTTTCTATACGTCTTCTATGATGAACGCCTACTTGATGTTCATCGTCTTAATGTTTCTATACGTCTTCTATGATGAACGCCTACTTGATGTTCATCGTCTTAGTGTTTCTATACGTCTTCTATGATGAACGCCTACTTGATGTTCATCGTCTTAATGTTTCTATACGTCTTCTATGATGAACGCCTACTTGATGTTCATCGTCTTAGTGTTTCTATACGTCTTCTAGGATGAACGCCTACTTGATGTTCATCGTCTTATTGTTTCTATACGTCTTCTAGGATGAACGCCTACTTGATGTTCATCGTCTTAGTGTTTCTATACGTCTTCTATGATGAACGCCTACTTGATGTTCATCGTCTTAGTGTTTCTATACGTCTTCTAGGATGAACGCCTACTTGATGTTCATCGTCTTAATGTTTCTATACGTCTTCTATGATGAACGCCTACTTGATGTTCATCGTCTTAATGTTTCTATACGTCTTCTATGATGAACGCCTACTTGATGTTCATCGTCTTAGTGTTTATATACGTCTTCTATGATGAACGCCTACTTGATGTTCATCGTCTTAATGTTTCTATACGTCTTCTATGATGAACGCCTACTTGATGTTCATCGTCTTAGTGTTTCTATACGTCTTCTAGGATGAACGCCTACTTGATGTTCATCGTCTTATTGTTTCTATACGTCTTCTAGGATGAACGCCTACTTGATGTTCATCGTCTTAGTGTTTCTATACGTCTTCTAGGATGAACGCCTACTTGATGTTCATCGTCTTAGTGTTTCTATATGTCTTCTAGGATGAACGCCTACTTGATGTTCATCGTCTTAGTGTTTCTATACGTCTTCTAGGATGAACGCCTACTTGATGTTCATCGTCTTAGTGTTTCTATACGTCTTCTAGGGTGAACGCCTACTTGATGTTCATCGTCTTAGTGTTTCTATACATCTTCTAGGATGAACGCCTACTTGATGTTCATCGTCTTAGTGTTTCTATACGTCTTCTAGGATGAACGCCTACTTGATGTTCATCGTCTTAGTGTTTCTATACGTCTTCTAGGATGAACGCCTACTTGATGTTCATCGTCTTAGTGTTTCTATACGTCTTCTAGAATGAACGCCTACTTGATGTTCATCGTCTTAGTGTTTCTATACGTCTTCTAGGATGAACGCTTACTTGATGTTCATCGTCTTAGTGTTTCTATACGTCTTCTAGGATGAACGCCTACTTGATGTTCATCGTCTTAGTGTTTCTATACGTCTTCTAGGATGAACGCCATATATATCATAATTGATATGTGAGATTATCAATAGCATTTAATAGATTAAACGCTACATCTACTATGTCTTAATTCAATACAGGTATAACAATAAGGCGGGTTTCTAAGTCAACTGTTAATACTGTCTACATCCCACACATTCCACCTTATAAGCCAGTAGTCAGATAACTACGAGAATTCACTGACACTGCTCTGTTTTGTTGGTGTCTTTAGTTGAGGTGAATGGATACATGCAGTGCCTAGATGATAGATATAGGCAAGAAAATGTATCAATCAAGATTGTAGGCTGTCCACCAATTAATTCTGCAATATATTTGTGTCCACTGTAAGCTACTAGTTTCCCTTCAGGGTATAAATAACTTTGTCGGATATAAACTAATAATAAAGTTAAAGTCACCTAGCACAACTTCACGACGAGGTTCATGCACAGAGCAGGATAATTGTGTAGGTCGAATATGTCTCATGAAAAAAAAGCTTAAACAGTAATTGTCAACAATTCCACAATAACAACAAAGTGAATAATGACCTCTCACCTTAAGTCATGCTTCATTGAAGATGAAAAAGACCTCGACATATGACGTTGTAAATTCAGATCCTGGTTGGGAATTTGCTTTGTCGATTCCATTTTATTAGTGTTTTGTATTGTCATACCTTAAGATTATTATAACTTGCTGAGTCCTTTCTCTGTCCTGTGTCTGTGGAAAAGCTATTGAGGCCTTGATATAGACTTCATAAATAGGTGGACAGTGTTATTTGCACAAGCTGTAATTGGCCAACGCTAACAATATATTTGCAATAAATATAGAGAATTTGATAACTGATCTAGTAGATTGATCGTGCAGCTTAATTGCAACGTTTTAGTTTAATGTAGATACTTGGTTCCATTTCTTTATATGAAGTATTTTAATAGATTTCAATAATTTGACTGATATTATTAAGCACATCTAATCACTCATGAAATCAAATAATTTCAGTGAATATTTATGACCAATTAACACAAAATATATTTAGATTAACATTGACCTATTTATTACTCCAGGTGAAAAGATAACCTAGATTTCCTTCAGCTTCTACTGTTGTCTTCTCTGCTTTATATATTAAGAAGAGTTTGAAGATACCAAAGGGGTAATCAGATATCCATAAATCAAACGACAGACAACACAACAACTAAAAGAAAAAAAAAGGACAAAAGGAAACACAACGATCTACAAAATATTTCACATAAAACTAAAGATTCAGTAACACGAACCCTACTAAAAACCAGGAGGTGAACTCAGGTGCTCCGGAAGTGTAAGCAGTTCCTGCTTCACTAGTGGTTCCCGTCGTGTTACTCTAGTTACAAACCCGGTTATAAGTCATGAATGAGGAAAGGGCCGTTCATTACATGTAGTTAGTAAAACTGCTGACAACCATTAGTTAACTTTATCAGCAAATTGTACATGTTTCCTTTGATCTCACCAAGTGATTTTGTCAGTATCAATTGTACATGTTTCCTTTGATCTCACCAAGTGATATTGTCAGTATCAATTGTACATGTTTCCTTTGTTCTCACCAAGTGATATTATCAGTATCAATTGTACATGTTTCCTTTGATCTCACCAAATGATATTGTCAGTATCAATGGTACATGTTTCCTTTGATATCACCAAGTGATATTGTCAGTATCAAATGTGCATGTTTCCTTTGATCTCACCAAGTGATATTGTCAGTATCAATTGTACATGTTTCCTTTGATCTCACCAAGTGATATTGTCAGTATCAAATGTGCATGTTTCCTTTGATCTCACCAACTGATATTGTCAGTATCAATTGTACATGTTTCCTTTGTTCTCACCAATTGATATTATCAGTATCAATTGTACATCTTTTCTTTGACCTCACCAAGTGATATTTTCAGTATCAATTGTACAAGTTTCCTTTGATCTCACCAAGTGATATTGTCAGTATGAATTGTACATGTTTCCTTTGACCTCACCAAATGATATTGTCAGTATCAATTGTACATGTTTCCTTTGATCTCACCGAGTGATATTGTCAGTATCAATTGTACATGTTTTCTTTGATCTCACCAAGTGATATTGTCAGTATCAAATATGCATGTTTCCTTTTGATCTCACCAAGTGATATTGTCAGTATCAAATTTGCATGTTTTCTTTGATCTCACAAAGTGATATTGCCAGTATCAACTGTACATGTTTCCTTTGATCTCACCAAGTGATATTGTCAGTATGAATTGTACATGTTTCCTTTGATCACACCAAGTGATATTGTCAGTATCAATTGTACATCTTTCCTTTGACCTCACCAAGTGATATTGTCAGTATCAATTATACATGTTTCTTTTGTTCTGACCAAGTGATATTGTCAGTATTAATTGTACATGTTTCCTTTGACCTGACCAAATGATATTGTCAGTATCAATTGTACATGTTTCCTTTGATCTCACCAAGTGATATTATCAGTATCAATTGTACATGTTGCCTTTGTTCTCACCAAGTAATATTGTCAGTATCAATTGTTCATGTTTCCTTTGATCTCACCAAGTGATATTGTCAGTATCAATTGTACATGTTTCCTTTGATCTCACCAAGTGATATTATCAGTATCAATTGTACATGTTTCCTTTGTTCTCACCAAGTAATATTGTCAGTATCAATTGTTCATGTTTCCTTTGATCTCACCAAGTGATATTGTGAGTATCGTTTGTTCATGTTTCCTTTGATCTCACCAAGTGATATTGTCAGTATCAATTGTACATTTTCCGTTGATCTCACCAAGTGATATTGTCAGTGTCAATTGTATGTTTCCGTTGATCTTACCAGTGATATTGTCAGTATCAATTGTACATGTTTCCTCTCATCTGACCAAGTGATATTGTGAGTATCAATTACACATGTTTCCTTTGATCCGACCAAGTGATATTGTCAGTATCAATTGTACATGTTTCATTTGATCTCAGCAAGTGATATTGTCAGTATGAATTGTAGATGTATCCTTTGATCTCACCAAGTGATATTATCAGTATCAATTGTACATGTTTCCTTTGATCTCACCAAGTGATATTTTCAGTATCAATTGTACATGTTTCCTTTGATCTCACCAAGTTATATTGTCAATATCAATTGAACTTATTTCCTTTGACCTCACCAAGTGATATTGCCAGTAACAATTGTACATGTTTCATTTGATCTCACCAAGTGATATTGTCAGTATCAATTGTACATGTTTCCTTTGATCTTACTAAGTGATATTGTCAGTATCAATTGTACATGTTTCCGTTGATCTTACCAAGTGATATTGTCAGTATTAATTGTACTTGTTTCCTTTGATCTCACCAAGTGATGTTGTCAGTATCAATTGTACATGTTTCCTTTGATCTCACCAAGTGATATTGTCAGTATCAATTGTACATGTTTCCTTTGATCTCACCAAGTGATATTGTCAGTATCAATTCTACATGTTTCCGTTGATCTTACCAAGTGATATTGTCAGTATCAATTGTACATGTTTCCTTTGATCTCACCAAGCGATATTGTCAGTATCAATTGTACATGTTTCCTTTGATCTCACCAAGTGATATTGTCGATATCAATTGTACATATTTCCTTTGATCTCACCAAGTGATATTGTCAGTATCAATTATACATGTTTCCTTTGATCTCACCAAGTGATATTGTCAGTTTCAACTGTACATGTGTCCTTTGATCTCACCAATTGATATTGTCAGTATCAATTGTTCATGTTTCCTTTGATCTCACCAAGTGATATTGTCAGTATCAATTGTACATGTTTCCGATGATCTTACCAGTGATATTGTCAGTATCAATAATACATGTTTCCTTTCATCTCACCAAGTGATATTGTCAGAATCAATTGTACATGTTTCCGTTGATCTCATCAAGTGATATTGTCAGTATCAATTGTATATGTATTCTTTGATCTCACCAAGTGATATTGTCAGTATCAAATGTGCATGTTTCCTTTGATCACACTAAGTGATATTGTCAGTATCAATTGTACATGTTTCCGTTGATCTCACCAAGTGATATTGTCAGTATCAATTGTACATGTTTCCTTTGATCTCAACAAGTGATATTGTCAGTATCAAATGTGCATGTTTCCGTTGATCTCACCAAGTGATATTGTCAGTATCAATTGTACATGTTTCCGTTGATCTCACCAAGTGATATTGTGAGTATCAATTGTACATGTTTCCTTTGATCTGAACAAGTGATATTGTCAGTATCAATTGTACATGTTTCCGTTGATCTGACCAAGTGATATTGTCAGTATCAATTGTACATGTTTCCGTTGATCTGACCAAGTGATATTGTCAGTATCAATTGTACATGTTTCCGTTGATCTCACCAAGTGATATTGTTAGTACCAATTGTACATGCTTCTTTTGATCTCACCAAGTGATATTGTGAGTATCAATTGTACATGTTTCTGTTGATCTCACCAGGTGATATTGTCAGTATCAATTGTACATGTTTCCGTTGATCTCACCAAGTGATATTGTTAGTATCAATTGTACATCTTTCGGTTAATCTCACCAAGTGATATTGTCAGTATCAATTGTACATGTTTCCTTTGACCTCACTAAGTGATATTGTCAGTATCATTTGTACATGTTTCCTTTCATCTCACCAAGTGATATTGTCAGTATCAATTGTACATGTTTCTGTTGATCTCACCAAGTGATATTGTCAGTATCAATTGTATATGTTTCCTTTGATGTCACCAAGTGATATTGTCAGAATCAATTGTACATGTTTCCTTTGATCTCACCAACTGATATTGTCAGTATCAATTGTACATGTTTCCTTTGATGTCACCAAGTGATATTGTCAGTATCAATTGTACATTTTTCCTTTGGTCTCACCAAGTGATATTGTCAGTATCAATTGTACATGTTTCCGTTGATCTCACCAAGTGATATTGTCAGTATCAATTGACCATCTTTCCTTTGACCTCACCAAGTGATATTGTCAGTATCAATTGTACATGTTTTCTTTGATCTCACCAAGTGAAATTGTAAGTATCAATTGTACATGTTTCCTTTGTCTCACCAAGTGATTTTGTCAGTATCAATTGTACATGTTTCCTTTGATCTCACCAAGTGATATTGTCAGCATCAATTGTACATGTTTCCTTTGATCTCACCAAGTGATATTGTCAGTATCAATTGTACATGTTTCCTTTGATCTCACCAAGTGATATTGTCAGTATCAATTGTATATGTTTCTGTTGATCTTACCAGTGATATTGTCGGTATCAATTGTACATGTTTCCTTTCATCTCACCAAGTGATATTGTAAGTATCAATTGTACATGTTTCCTTTGATGTGACAAAGTGATATTGTCAGTATCAATTGTACATGTTTCCTTTGATCTCAGCAAGTGATGTTGTCAATATCAATTGTACATGTATCCTTTGATCTCACCAAGTGATATTATCAGTATCAATTGTACATGTTTCTTTGATCTCACCAAGTGATATTGTCAGTATCAATTGTACATGTTTCCTTTGATCTCACCAAGTGATATTGTCAGTATTAATTGAACATCTTTCCTTTGATCTCACCAAGTGATATTGTCAGTATCAATTATACATGTTTCCTTTGATCTCACCAAGTGATATTGTTAGTATCAATTGTACATGTTTCCTTTGATCTCACCTATTGATATTGTCAGTATCAATTGTTCATGTTTGCTTTGATCTCACTAAGTGATATTGTCAGTATCAATTGTACATGTTTCCTTTGACCTCACTAAGTGATATTGTCAGTAACAATTGTACATGTTTTCTTTGATCTCACCAAGTGATATTGTCAGTATCAATTGTACATGTTTCCTTTGATCTCACCAAGTGATATTGTCAGTATCAAATGTGCATGTTTCTGTTGATCTCACCAAGTGATATTGTGAGTATCAATTGTACATGTTTCCGTTGATCTCACCAAGTGATATTGTGAGTATCAATTGTACATGTTTCCTTTGATCTGACCAAGTGATATTGTCAGTATCAATTGTACATGTTTCCGTTGATCTCACCAAGTGATATTGTCAGTATCAATTGTACATGTTTCCGTTGATCTCACCAAGTGATATTGTCAGTATCAATTGTACATGTTTCCTTTGATCTCACCAAGTTAAATTGTCAGTACCAATTGTACATACTTCTTTTGATCTCACCAAGTGATATTGTGAGTATCAATTGTACATGTTTCTGTTGATCTCACCAAGTGATATTGTCAGTATCTATTGTACATGTTTCCGTTGATCTCACCAAGTGATATTGTCAGTATCAATTGAACATCTTTCCTTTGACCTCACCAAGTGATATTGCCAGTATCAATTGTACAGGTTTCATTTTATCTCACCAAGTGATATTGTCAGTATCAATTGTACATGTTTCCTTTGATCTCACCAAGTAAAATTGTCTGTATCAATTGTATATGTTTCCTTTGATCTCACCAAGTGATATTGTCAGTATCAATTGTACATGTTTCCTTTGATCTTACCAAGTGATATTGTCAGTATCAATTGTACATGTTTCCGTTGATCTTACCAAGTGATATTGTCAGTATCAATTGTACATGTTTCCTCTGATCTCACCAAGTGATATTGTCAGTATCAATTATACATGTTTCCTTTGATCTCACCAAGTGATATTGTCAGTATCAATTGTCCATGTTTCCTTTGATCTCACCAAGTGATATTGTCAGTATCAATTGTACATGTTTCCTTTGATCTCACCAAGTGATATTGTCAGTATCAATTGTACATGTTTCCGTTGATCTTAACAAGTGATATTGTCAGTATCAATTGTACATGTTTCCTTTGTTCTCATCAAGTGATATTGTCAGTATCAATTGTACATGTTTCCTTTGACCTCACCAAGTGATATTGTCAGTATTAATTGAACATCTTTCCTTTGATCTCACCAAGTGATATTGTCAGTATCAATTATACATGTTTCCTTTGATCTCACCAAGTGATATTGTCAGTATCAATCGTACATGTTTCCTTTGATCTCACCTATTGATATTGTCAGTATCAATTGTACATGTTTCCTTTGATCTCACTAAGTGATATTGTCAGTATCAATTGTACATGTTTCCTTTGACCTCACTAAGTGATATTGTCAGTAACAATTGTACATGTTTCCTTTGATCTCACCAAGTGATATTGTCAGTATCAATTGTACATGTTTCCTTTGATCTCACCAAGTGATATTGTCAGTATCAAATGTGCATGTTTCTGTTGATCTCACCAAGTGATATTGTGAGTATCAATTGTACATGTTTCCGTTGATCTCACCAAGTGATATTGTGAGTATCAATTGTACATGTTTCCTTTGATCTGACCAAGTGATATTGTCAGTATCAATTGTACATGTTTCCGTTGATCTCACCAAGTGATATTGTCAGTATCAATTGTACATGTTTCCGTTGATCTCACCAAGTGATATTGTCAGTATCAATTGTACATGTTTCCGTTGATCTCACCAAGTTAAATTGTCAGTACCAATTGTACATACTTCTTTTGATCTCACCAAGTGATATTGTGAGTATCAATTGTACATGTTTCTGTTGATCTCACCAAGTGATATTGTCAGTATCTATTGTACATGTTTCCGTTGATCTCACCAAGTGATATTGTCAGTATCAATTGAACATCTTTCCTTTGACCTCACCAAGTGATATTGCCAGTATCAATTGTACAGGTTTCATTTTATCTCACCAAGTGATATTGTCAGTATCAATTGTACATGTTTCCTTTGATCTCACCAAGTAAAATTGTCTGTATCAATTGTACATGTTTCCTTTGATCTCACCAAGTGATATTGTCAGTATCAATTGTACATGTTTCCTTTGATCTTACCAAGTGATATTGTCAGTATCAATTGTACATGTTTCCGTTGATCTTACCAAGTGATATTGTCAGTATCAATTGTACATGTTTCCTCTGATCTCACCAAGTGATATTGTCAGTATCAATTATACATGTTTCCTTTGATCTCACCAAGTGATATTGTCAGTATCAATTGTCCATGTTTCCTTTGATCTCACCAAGTGATATTGTCAGTATCAATTGTACATGTTTCCTTTGATCTCACCAAGTGATATTGTCAGTATCAATTGTACATGTTTCCGTTGATCTTAACAAGTGATATTTTCAGTATCAATTGTACATGTTTCCTTTGTTCTCATCAAGTGATATTGTCAGTATCAATTGTACATGTTTCCTTTGACCTCACCAAGTGATATTGTCAGTATTAATTTTACATGTTTCCGTTTATCTCACCAAGTGATATTGTCAGTATCAATTGTACATGCTTCCTTTGATCTCACCAAGTGATATTGTCAGTATCAATTGTACATGTTTCCGTTGATCTTACCAAGTGATATTGTCAGTATCAATTGTACATGTTTTCTTTGATCTCACCAAGTGATATTGTCAGTATCAATTGTACATGTTTCCTTTGATCTCACCAAGTGATATTGTCAATATCAACTATACATGTTTCCTTTGATCTCACCAAGTGATATTGTCAGTATCAATTGTACATGTTTCCTTTGATCTCACCATTTGATATTGTCAGTATCAATTGTTCATGTTTCGTTTGATCTCACCAAGTGATATTGTCAGTATCAATTGTACATGTTTCCTTTGACCTCACTTAGTGATATTGTCAGTATCAATTGTACATGTTTCTTTTGATCTCACCAAGTGATATTGTCAGTATCAATTGTACATCTTTCCTTTGATCTCACCAAGTTATATTGTCAGTACCAATTGTACATACTTCTTTTGATCTCACCAAGTGATATTGTGAGTATCAATTGTACATGTTTTTGTTGATCTCACCAAGTGATATTGTCAGTATCTATTGTACATGTTTCCGTTGATCTCACCAAGTGATATTGTCAGTATCAATTGTACATGTTTCCGTTGATCTCACCAAGTGATATTGTCAGTATCAATTGTACATGTTTCCGTTGATCTCACCGAGTGTTATTGTCAGTATCAATTGTACATGTTTCCTTTGACCTCACTAAGTGATATTGTCAGTATCATTTGTACATGTTTCCTTTCATCTCACCAAGTGATATTGTCACTATCAATTGTACATGTTTCTGTTGATCTCACCAAGTGATATTGTCAGTATCAATTGTACCTATTTCCTTTGATCTCAACAAGTGATATTGTCAGTATCAATTGTACATGTTTCCTTTGATGTCACCAAGTGATATTGTCAGTATCAATTGTACATGTTTCTGTTGATCTCACCAAGTGATATTGTCAGTATCAATTGTATATGTTTCCTTTGATGTCACCAAGTGATATTGTCAGTATCAATTGTACATGTTTCCTTTGATCTCACTAAGTACATGTTTTCTTTGATCTCACCAAGTGATATTGTCAGTATCAATTGTACATGTTTCCTTTGATCTCACCAAGTGATATTGTCAGTATCAATTGTACATGTTTCCGTTGATCTCACTAAGTGATATTTTCAGTATCAATTGTACATGTTTCCGGTGATCTCACCAAGTGATATTGTCAGTATCAATTGTACATGTTTCTTTTTATCTCACCAAGTAATATTGTCAGTATCAATTGTACATGTTTCCGTTGATCTCACCAAGTGATATTGTCAGTATCAATTGTACATGTTTCCGTTGATCTCACCAAGTGATATTGTCAGTATCAATTGTACATGTTTCCTTTGATCTCACCAAGTGATATTGTCAGTATCAATTATACATGTTTCCTTTGATCTCATCAAGTGATATTGTCAGTATCAATTGTACATGTTTCCTTTGATCTCACCTATTGATATTGTCAGTATCAATTGTTCATGTTTCCTTTGATCTCACTAAGTGATATTGTCAGTATCAATTGTACATGTTTCCTTTGACCTCACTAAGTGATATTGTCAGTAACAATTGTACATGTTTCCTTTGATCTCACCAAGTGATATTGTCAGTATCAATTGTACATGTTTCCTTTGATCTCACCAAGTGATATTGTCAGTATCAAATGTGCATGTTTCTGTTGATCTCACCAAGTGATATTGTGAGTATCAATTGTACATGTTTCCGTTGATCTCACCAAGTGATATTGTCAGTATCAATTGTACATGTTTCCGTTGATCTCACCAAGTGATATTGTCAGTATCAATTGTACATGTTTCCGTTGATCCCACCAAGTTATATTGTCAGTACCAATTGTACATACTTCTTTTGATCTCACCAAGTGATATTGTGAGTATCAATTGTACATGTTTCTGTTGATCTCACCAAGTGATATTGTCAGTATCTATTGTACATGTTTCCGTTGATCTCACCAAGTGATATTGTCAGTATCAATTGAACATCTTTCCTTTGACCTCACCAAGTGATATTGCCAGTATCAATTGTACAGGTTTCATTTTATCTCACCAAGTGATATTGTCAGTATCAATTGTACATGTTTCCTTTGATCTCACCAAGTGAAATTGTCTGTATCAATTGTACATGTTTCCTTTGATCTCACCAAGTGATATTGTCAGTATCAATTGTACATGTTTCCTTTGATCTTACAAAGTGATATTGTCAGTATCAATTGTACATGTTTCCTTTGATCTCACCAAGTGATATTGTCAGTATCAATTGTCCATGTTTCCTTTGATCTCACCAAGTGATATTGTCAGTATCAATTGTACATGTTTCCTTTGATCTCACCAAGTGATATTGTCAGTATCAATTGTACATGTTTCCGTTGATCTTAACAAGTGATATTGTCAGTATCAATTGTACATGTTTCCTTTGTTCTCATCAAGTGATATTGTCAGTATCAATTGTACATGTTTCCTTTGACCTCACCAAGTGATATTGTCAGTATTAATTGTACATGTTTCCTTTTATCTCACCAAGTGATATTGTCAGTATCAATTTTACATGTTTCCTTTGATCTCACCAAGTGATATTGTCAGTATCAATTGTACATGTTTCCTTTGATCTCACCAAGTGATATTGTCAGTATCAATTGTACATGTTTCCGTTGATCTTACCAAGTGATATTGTCAGTATCAATTGTACATGTTTCCTTTGATCTCACCAAGTGATATTGTCAGTATCAATTGTACATGTTTCCTTTGATCTCACCAAGTGATATTGTCAGTATCAATTATACATGTTTCCTTTGATCTCACCAAGTGATATTGTCAGTATCAATTGTACATGTTTCCTTTGATCTCACCATTTGATATTGTCAGTATCAATTGTTCATGTTTCGTTTGATCTCACCAAGTGATATTGTCAGTATCAATTGTACATGTTTCCTTTGACCTCACTAAGTGATATTGTCAGTATCAATTGTACATCTTTCCTTTGATCTCACCAAGTTATATTGTCAGTACCAATTGTACATACTTCTTTTGATCTCACCAAGTGATATTGTGAGTATCAATTGTACATGTTTTTGTTGATCTCACCAAGTGATATTGTCAGTATCTATTGTACATGTTTCCGTTGATCTCACCAAGTGATATTGTCAGTATCAATTGTACATGTGTCCGTTGATCTCACCAAGTGATATTGTCAGTATCAATTCTACATGTTTCCGTTGATCTCACCGAGTGATATTGTCAGTATCAATTGTACATGTTTCCTTTGACCTCACTAAGTGATATTGTCAGTATCATTTGTACATGTTTCCTTTCATCTCACCAAGTGATATTGTCACTATCAATTGTACATGTTTCTGTTGATCTCACCAAGTGATATTGTCAGTATCAATTGTACATGTTTCCTTTGATCTCAACAAGTGATATTGTCAGTATCAATTGTACATGTTTCCTTTGATGTCACCAAGTGATATTGTCAGTATCAATTGTACATATTTCTGTTGATCTCACCAAATGATATTGTCAGTATCAATTGTATATGTTTCCTTTGATGTCACCAAGTGATATTGTCAGTATCAATTGTACATGTTTCCTTTGATCTCACTAAGTACATGTTTTCTTTGATCTCACCAAGTGATATTGTCAGTATCAATTGTACATGTTTCCGTTGATCTCACTAAGTGATATTGTCAGTATCAATTGTACATGTTTCCGGTGATCTCACCAAGTGATATTGTCAGTATCAATTGTACATGTTTCTTTTTATCTCACCAAGTAATATTGTCAGTATCAATTGTACATGTTTCCGTTGATCTCACCAAGTGATATTGTCAGTATCAATTGTACATGTTTCCGTTGATCTCACCAAGTGATATTGTCAGTATCAATTGTACATGTTTCCTTTGATCTCACCAAGTGATATTGTCAGTATCAATTGTGCATGTTTCCTTTGATCTCACAAAGTGATATTGTCAGTATCAATTGTACATGTTTCCTTTGATCTCACCAAGTGATATTGTCGGTATCAATTGTACATGTTTCCTTTGATCTCACCAAGTGATATTGTCAGTATCAATTATACATGTTTCCTTTGATCTCATCAAGTGATATTGTCAGTATCAATTGTACATGTTTCCTTTGATCTCACCTATTGATATTGTCAGTATCAATTGTTCATGTTTCCTTTGATCTCACTAAGTGATATTGTCAGTATCAATTGTACATGTTTCCTTTGACCTCACTAAGTGATATTGTCAGTATCAATTGTACATGTTTCCTTTGACCTCACTAAGTGATATTGTCAGTAACAATTGTACATGTTTCCTTTGATCTCATCAAGTGATATTGTCAGTATCAATTGTACATGTTTCCTTTGATGTCACCAAGTGATATTGTCAGTATCAATTGTACATGTTTCTGTTGATCTCACCAAGTGATATTGTCAGTATCAATTGTATATGTTTCCTTTGATGTCACCAAGTGATATTGTCAGTATCAATTGTACATGTTTCCTTTGATCTCACTAAGTACATGTTTTCTTTGATCTCACCAAGTGATATTGTCAGTATCAATTGTACATGTTTCCTTTGATCTCACCAAGTGATATTGTCAGTATCAATTGTACATGTTTCCGTTGATCTCACTAAGTGATATTGTCAGTATCAATTGTACATGTTTCCGGTGATCTCACCAAGTGATATTGTCAGTATCAATTGTACATGTTTCTTTTTATCTCACCAAGTAATATTGTCAGTATCAATTGTACATGTTTCCGTTGATCTCACCAAGTGATATTGTCAGTATCAATTGTACATGTTTCCGTTGATCTCACCAAGTGATATTGTCAGTATCAATTGTACATGTTTCCTTTGATCTCACCAAGTGATATTGTCAGTATCAATTATACATGTTTCCTTTGATCTCATCAAGTGATATTGTCAGTATCAATTGTACATGTTTCCTTTGATCTCACCTATTGATATTGTCAGTATCAATTGTTCATGTTTCCTTTGATCTCACTAAGTGATATTGTCAGTATCAATTGTACATGTTTCCTTTGACCTCACTAAGTGATATTGTCAGTAACAATTGTACATGTTTCCTTTGATCTCACCAAGTGATATTGTCAGTATCAATTGTACATGTTTCCTTTGATCTCACCAAGTGATATTGTCAGTATCAAATGTGCATGTTTCTGTTGATCTCACCAAGTGATATTGTGAGTATCAATTGTACATGTTTCCGTTGATCTCACCAAGTGATATTGTCAGTATCAATTGTACATGTTTCCGTTGATCTCACCAAGTGATATTGTCAGTATCAATTGTACATGTTTCCGTTGATCTCACCAAGTTATATTGTCAGTACCAATTGTACATACTTCTTTTGATCTCACCAAGTGATATTGTGAGTATCAATTGTACATGTTTCTGTTGATCTCACCAAGTGATATTGTCAGTATCTATTGTACATGTTTCCGTTGATCTCACCAAGTGATATTGTCAGTATCAATTGAACATCTTTCCTTTGACCTCACCAAGTGATATTGCCAGTATCAATTGTACAGGTTTCATTTTATCTCACCAAGTGATATTGTCAGTATCAATTGTACATGTTTCCTTTGATCTCACCAAGTGAAATTGTCTGTATCAATTGTACATGTTTCCTTTGATCTCACCAAGTGATATTGTCAGTATCAATTGTACATGTTTCCTTTGATCTTACCAAGTGATATTGTCAGTATCAATTGTACATGTTTCCTTTGATCTCACCAAGTGATATTGTCAGTATCAATTGTCCATGTTTCCTTTGATCTCACCAAGTGATATTGTCAGTATCAATTGTACATGTTTCCTTTGATCTCACCAAGTGATATTGTCAGTATCAATTGTACATGTTTCCGTTGATCTTAACAAGTGATATTGTCAGTATCAATTGTACATGTTTCCTTTGTTCTCATCAAGTGATATTGTCAGTATCAATTGTACATGTTTCCTTTGACCTCACCAAGTGATATTGTCAGTATTAATTGTACATGTTTCCTTTTATCTCACCAAGTGATATTGTCAGTATCAATTTTACATGTTTCCTTTGATCTCACCAAGTGATATTGTCAGTATCAATTGTACATGTTTCCTTTGATCTCACCAAGTGATATTGTCAGTATCAATTGTACATGTTTCCGTTGATCTTACCAAGTGATATTGTCAGTATCAATTGTACATGTTTCCTTTGATCTCACCAAGTGATATTGTCAGTATCAATTGTACATGTTTCCTTTGATCTCACCAAGTGATATTGTCAGTATCAATTATACATGTTTCCTTTGATCTCACCAAGTGATATTGTCAGTATCAATTGTACATGTTTCCTTTGATCTCACCATTTGATATTGTCAGTATCAATTGTTCATGTTTCGTTTGATCTCACCAAGTGATATTGTCAGTATCAATTGTACATGTTTCCTTTGACCTCACTAAGTGATATTGTCAGTATCAATTGTACATCTTTCCTTTGATCTCACCAAGTTATATTGTCAGTACCAATTGTACATACTTCTTTTGATCTCACCAAGTGATATTGTGAGTATCAATTGTACATGTTTTTGTTGATCTCACCAAGTGATATTGTCAGTATCTATTGTACATGTTTCCGTTGATCTCACCAAGTGATATTGTCAGTATCAATTGTACATGTTTCCGTTGATCTCACCAAGTGATATTGTCAGTATCAATTCTACATGTTTCCGTTGATCTCACCGAGTGATATTGTCAGTATCAATTGTACATGTTTCCTTTGACCTCACTAAGTGATATTGTCAGTATCATTTGTACATGTTTCCTTTCATCTCACCAAGTGATATTGTCACTATCAATTGTACATGTTTCTGTTGATCTCACCAAGTGATATTGTCAGTATCAATTGTACATGTTTCCTTTGATCTCAACAAGTGATATTGTCAGTATCAATTGTACATGTTTCCTTTGATGTCACCAAGTGATATTGTCAGTATCAATTGTACATATTTCTGTTGATCTCACCAAATGATATTGTCAGTATCAATTGTATATGTTTCCTTTGATGTCACCAAGTGATATTGTCAGTATCAATTGTACATGTTTCCTTTGATCTCACTAAGTACATGTTTTCTTTGATCTCACCAAGTGATATTGTCAGTATCAATTGTACATGTTTCCGTTGATCTCACTAAGTGATATTGTCAGTATCAATTGTACATGTTTCCGGTGATCTCACCAAGTGATATTGTCAGTATCAATTGTACATGTTTCTTTTTATCTCACCAAGTAATATTGTCAGTATCAATTGTACATGTTTCCGTTGATCTCACCAAGTGATATTGTCAGTATCAATTGTACATGTTTCCGTTGATCTCACCAAGTGATATTGTCAGTATCAATTGTACATGTTTCCTTTGATCTCACCAAGTGATATTGTCAGTATCAATTGTGCATGTTTCCTTTGATCTCACAAAGTGATATTGTCAGTATCAATTGTACATGTTTCCTTTGATCTCACCAAGTGATATTGTCGGTATCAATTGTACATGTTTCCTTTGATCTCACCAAGTGATATTGTCAGTATCAATTATACATGTTTCCTTTGATCTCATCAAGTGATATTGTCAGTATCAATTGTACATGTTTCCTTTGATCTCACCTATTGATATTGTCAGTATCAATTGTTCATGTTTCCTTTGATCTCACTAAGTGATATTGTCAGTATCAATTGTACATGTTTCCTTTGACCTCACTAAGTGATATTGTCAGTATCAATTGTACATGTTTCCTTTGACCTCACTAAGTGATATTGTCAGTAACAATTGTACATGTTTCCTTTGATCTCATCAAGTGATATTGTCAGTATCAATTGTACATGTTTCCTTTGATCTCACCAAGTGATATTGTCAGTATCAATTGTACATGTTTCCTTTGATCTCACCAAGTGATATTGTCAGTATCAAATGTGCATGTTTCTGTTGATCTCACCAAGTGATATTGTGAGTATCAATTGTACATGTTTCCGTTGATCTCACCAAGTGATATTGTGAGTATCAATTGTACGTTTCCTTTGATCTGACCAAGTGATATTGTCAGTATCAATTGTACATGTTTTCGTTGATCTCACCAAGTGATATTGTCAGTATCAATTGTACATGTTTCCGTTGATCTCACCAAGTGATATTGCCAGTATCAATTGTACAGGTTTCATTTTATCTCACCAAGTGATATTGTCAGTATCAATTGTACATGTTTCCTTTGATCTCACCAAGTGAAATTGTCTGTATCAATTGTACATGTTTCCTTTGATCTCACCAAGTGATATTGTCAGTATCAATTGTACATGTTTCCTTTGATCTTACCAAGTGATATTGTCAGTATCAATTGTACATGTTTCCGTTGATCTTACCGAGTGATATTGTCAGTATCAATTGTACATGTTTCCGTTGATCTTAACAAGTGATATTGTCAGTATCAATTGTACATGTTTCCTTTGTTCTCATCAAGTGATATTTTCAGTATCAATTGTACATGTTTCCTTTGACCTCACCAAGTGATATTGTCAGTATTAATTGTACATGTTTCCTTTGATCTCACCAAGTGATATTGTCAGTATCAATTGTACATGTTTCCGTTGATCTTAACAAGTGATATTGTCAGTATCAATTGTACATGTTTCCTTTGTTCTCATCAAGTGATATTGTCAGTATCAATTGTACATGTTTCCTTTGACCTCACCAAGTGATATTGTCAGTATTAATTGTACATGTTTCCTTTTATCTCACCAAGTGATATTGTCAGTATCAATTTTATATGTTTCCTTTGATCTCACCAAGTGATATTGTCAGTATTAATTGTACATGTTTCCTTTGATCTCACCAAGTGATATTGTCAGTATCAATTGTACATGTTTCCGTTGATCTTACCAAGTGATATTGTCAGTATCAATTGTACATGTTTCCTTTGATCTCACCAAGTGATATTGTCAGTATCAATTGTACATGTTTCCTTTGATCTCACCAAGTGATATTGTCAGTATCAATTATACATGTTTCCTTTGATCTCACCAAGTGATATTGTCAGTATCAATTGTACATGTTTCCTTTGATCTCACCAATTGATATTGTCAGTATCAATTGTAAATGTTTCCTTTGACCTCACTAAGTGATATTGTGAGTATCAATTGTACATGTTTTTGTTGATCTCACCAAGTGATATTGTCAGTATCAATTGTACATGTTTCCGTTGATCTCACCAAGTGATATTGTCAGTATCAATTGAATATGTTTCTTTTGATGTCACCAAGTGATATTGTCAGTATCAATTGTACATGTTTCCTTTGATCTCACTAAGTACATGTTTTCTTTGATCTCACCAAGTGATATTGTCAGTATCAATTGTACATGTTTCCTTTGATCTCACCAAGTGATATTGTCAGTATCAATTGTACATGTTTCCGTTGATCTCACTAAGTGATATTGTCAGTATCAATTGTACATGTTTCCGGTGATCTCACCAAGTGATATTGTCAGTATCAATTGTACATGTTTCTTTTTATCTCACCAAGTAATATTGTCAGTATCAATTGTACATGTTTCCGTTGATCTCACCAAGTGATATTGTCAGTATCAATTGTACATGTTTCCGTTGATCTCACCAAGTGATTTTGTCAGTATCAATTGTACATGTTTCTTTTGATCTCACCAAGTGATATTGTCAGTATCAATTGTACATCTTTCCTTTGATCTCACCAAGTTATATTGTCAGTACCAATTGTACATACTTCTTTTGATCTCACCAAGTGATATTGTGAGTATCAATTGTACATGTTTTTGTTGATCTCACCAAGTGATATTGTCAGTATCTATTGTACATGTTTCCGTTGATCTCACCAAGTGATATTGTCAGTATCAATTGTACATGTTTCCGTTGATCTCACCAAGTGATATTGTCAGTATCAATTGTACATGTTTCCGTTGATCTCACCGAGTGATATTGTCAGTATCAATTGTACATGTTTCCTTTGACCTCACTAAGTGATATTGTCAGTATCATTTGTACATGTTTCCTTTCATCTCACCAAGTGATATTGTCACTATCAATTGTACATGTTTCTGTTGATCTCACCAAGTGATATTGTCAGTATCAATTGTACCTATTTCCTTTGATCTCAACAAGTGATATTGTCAGTATCAATTGTACATGTTTCCTTTGATGTCACCAAGTGATATTGTCAGTATCAATTGTACATGTTTCTGTTGATCTCACCAAGTGATATTGTCAGTATCAATTGTATATGTTTCCTTTGATGTCACCAAGTGATATTGTCAGTATCAATTGTACATGTTTCCTTTGATCTCACTAAGTACATGTTTTCTTTGATCTCACCAAGTGATATTGTCAGTATCAATTGTATATGTTTCCTTTGATCTCACCAAGTGATATTGTCAGTATCAATTGTACATGTTTCCGTTGATCTCACTAAGTGATATTGTCAGTATCAATTGTACATGTTTCCGGTGATCTCACCAAGTGATATTGTCAGTATCAATTGTACATGTTTCTTTTTATCTCACCAAGTAATATTGTCAGTATCAATTGTACATGTTTCCGTTGATCTCACCAAGTGATATTGTCAGTATCAATTGTACATGTTTCCGTTGATCTCACCAAGTGATATTGTCAGTATCAATTGTACATGTTTCCTTTGATCTCACCAAGTGATATTGTCAGTATCAATTATACCTGTTTCCTTTGATCTCATCAAGTGATATTGTCAGTATCAATTGTACATGTTTCCTTTGATCTCACCTATTGATATTGTCAGTATCAATTGTTCATGTTTCCTTTGATCTCACTAAGTGATATTGTCAGTATCAATTGTACATGTTTCCTTTGACCTCACTAAGTGATATTGTCAGTAGCAATTGTACATGTTTCCTTTGATCTCACCAAGTGATATTGTCAGTATCAATTGTACATGTTTCCTTTGATCTCACCAAGTGATATTGTCAGTATCAAATGTGCATGTTTCTGTTGATCTCACCAAGTGATATTGTGAGTATCAATTGTACATGTTTCCGTTGATCTCACCAAGTGATATTGTCAGTATCAATTGTACATGTTTCCGTTGATCTCACCAAGTGATATTGTCAGTATCAATTGTACATGTTTCCGTTGATCTCACCAAGTGATATTGTCAGTACCAATTGTACATACTTCTTTTGATCTCACCAAGTGATATTGTGAGTATCAATTGTACATGTTTCTGTTGATCTCACCAAGTGATATTGTCAGTATCTATTGTACATGTTTCCGTTGATCTCACCAAGTAATATTGTCAGTATCAATTGAACATCTTTCCTTTGACCTCACCAAGTGATATTGCCAGTATCAATTGTACAGGTTTCATTTTATCTCACCAAGTGATATTGTCAGTATCAATTGTACATGTTTCCTTTGATCTCACCAAGTGAAATTGTCTGTATCAATTGTACATGTTTCCTTTGATCTCACCAAGTGATATTGTCAGTATCAATTGTACATGTTTCCTTTGATCTTACCAAGTGATATTGTCAGTATCAATTGTACATGTTTCCTTTGATCTCACCAAGTGATATTGTCAGTATCAATTGTCCATGTTTCCTTTGATCTCACCAAGTGATATTGTCAGTATCAATTGTACATGTTTCCTTTGATCTCACCAAGTGATATTGTCAGTATCAATTGTACATGTTTCCGTTGATCTTAACAAGTGATATTGTCAGTATCAATTGTACATGTTTCCTTTGTTCTCATCAAGTGATATTGTCAGTATCAATTGTACATGTTTCCTTTGACCTCACCAAGTGATATTGTCAGTATTAATTGTACATGTTTCCTTTTATCTCACCAAGTGATATTGTCAGTATCAATTTTACATGTTTCCTTTGATCTCACCAAGTGATATTGTCAGTATCAATTGTACATGTTTCCTTTGATCTCACCAAGTGATATTGTCAGTATCAATTGTACATGTTTCCGTTGATCTTACCAAGTGATATTGTCAGTATCAATTGTACATGTTTCCTTTGATCTCACCAAGTGATATTGTCAGTATCAATTGTACATGTTTCCTTTGATCTCACCAAGTGATATTGTCAGTATCAATTATACATGTTTCCTTTGATCTCACCAAGTGATATTGTCAGTATCAATTGTACATGTTTCCTTTGATCTCACCATTTGATATTGTCAGTATCAATTGTTCATGTTTCGTTTGATCTCACCAAGTGATATTGTCAGTATCAATTGTACATGTTTCCTTTGACCTCACTAAGTGATATTGTCAGTATCAATTGTACATCTTTCCTTTGATCTCACCAAGTTATATTGTCAGTACCAATTGTACATACTTCTTTTGATCTCACCAAGTGATATTGTGAGTATCAATTGTACATGTTTTTGTTGATCTCACCAAGTGATATTGTCAGTATCTATTGTACATGTTTCCGTTGATCTCACCAAGTGATATTGTCAGTATCAATTGTACATGTTTCCGTTGATCTCACCAAGTGATATTGTCAGTATCAATTGTACATGTTTCCGTTGATCTCACCGAGTGATATTGTCAGTATCAATTGTACATGTTTCCTTTGACCTCACTAAGTGATATTGTCAGTATCATTTGTACATGTTTCCTTTCATCTCACCAAGTGATATTGTCACTATCAATTGTACATGTTTCTGTTGATCTCACCAAGTGATATTGTCAGTATCAATTGTACATGTTTCCTTTGATCTCAACAAGTGATATTGTCAGTATCAATTGTACATGTTTCCTTTGATGTCACCAAGTGATATTGTCATTATCAATTGTACATGTTTCTGTTGATCTCACCAAATGATATTGTCAGTATCAATTGTATATGTTTCCTTTGATGTCACCAAGTGATATTGTCAGTATCAATTGTACATGTTTCCTTTGATCTCACTAAGTACATGTTTTCTTTGATCTCACCAAGTGATATTGTCAGTATCAATTGTACATGTTTCCGTTGATCTCACTAAGTGATATTGTCAGTATCAATTGTACATGTTTCCGGTGATCTCACCAAGTGATATTGTCAGTATCAATTGTACATGTTTCTTTTTATCTCACCAAGTAATATTGTCAGTATCAATTGTACATGTTTCCGTTGATCTCACCAAGTGATATTGTCAGTATCAATTGTACATGTTTCCGTTGATCTCACCAAGTGATATTGTCAGTATCAATTGTACATGTTTCCTTTGATCTCACCAAGTGATATTGTCAGTATCAATTGTGCATGTTTCCTTTGATCTCACAAAGTGATATTGTCAGTATCAATTGTACATGTTTCCTTTGATCTCACCAAGTGATATTGTCGGTATCAATTGTACATGTTTCCTTTGATCTCACCAAGTGATATTGTCAGTATCAATTATACATGTTTCCTTTGATCTCATCAAGTGATTTTGTCAGTATCAATTGTACATGTTTCCTTTGATCTCACCTATTGATATTGTCAGTATCAATTGTTCATGTTTCCTTTGATCTCACTAAGTGATATTGTCAGTATCACTTGTACATGTTTCCTTTGACCTCACTAAGTGATATTGTCAGTAACAATTGTACATGTTTCCTTTGATCTCACCAAGTGATATTGTCAGTATCAATTGTAGATGTTTCCTTTGATCTCACCAAGTGATATTGTCAGTATCAAATGTGCATGTTTCTGTTGATCTCACCAAGTGATATTGTGAGTATCAATTGTACATGTTTCCGTTGATCTCACCAAGTGATATTGTGAGTATCAATTGTACGTTTCCTTTGATCTGACCAAGTGATATTGTCAGTATCAATTGTACATGTTTCCGTTGATCTCACCAAGTGATATTGTCAGTATCAATTGTACATGTTTCCGTTGATCTCACCAAGTGATATTGTCAGTATCAATTGTACATGTTTCCGTTGATCTCACCAAGTTATATTGTCAGTACCAATTGTACATACTTCTTTTGATCTCATCAAGTGATATTGTGAGTATCAATTGTACATGTTTCTGTTGATCTCACCAAGTGATACTGTCAGTATCTATTGTACATGTTTCCGTTGATCTCACCAAGTGATATTGCCAGTATCAATTGTACAGGTTTCATTTTATCTCACCAAGTGATATTGTCAGTATCAATTGTACATGTTTCCTTTGATCTCACCAAGTAAAATTGTCTGTATCAATTGTACATGTTTCCTTTGATCTCACCAAGTGATATTGTCAGTATCAATTGTACATGTTTCCTTTGATCTTACCAAGTGATATTGTCAGTATCAATTGTACATGTTTCCGTTGATCTTACCAAGTGATATTGTCAGTATCAATTGTACATGTTTCCTCTGATCTCACCAAGTGATATTGTCAGTATCAATTATACATGTTTCCTTTGATCTCACCAAGTGATATTGTCAGTATCAATTGTCCATGTTTCCTTTGATCTCACCAAGTGATATTGTCAGTATCAATTGTACATGTTTCCTTTGATCTCACCAAGTGATATTGTCAGTATCAATTGTACATGTTTCCGTTGATCTTAACAAGTGATATTGTCAGTATCAATTGTACATGTTTCCTTTGTTCTCATCAAGTGATATTGTCAGTATCAATTGTACATGTTTCCTTTGACCTCACCAAGTGATATTGTCAGTATTAATTGTACATGTTTCCTTTTATCTCACCAAGTGATATTGTCAGTATCAATTTTACATGTTTCCTTTGATCTCACCAAGTGATATTGTCAGTATCAATTGTACATGTTTCCTTTGATCTCACCAAGTGATATTGTCAGTATCAATTGTACATGTTTCCGTTGATCTTACCAAGTGATATTGTCAGTATCAATTGTACATGTTTCCTTTGATCTCACCAAGTGATATTGTCAGTATCAATTGTACATGTTTCCGTTGATCTCACCGAGTGATATTGTCAGTATCAATTGTACATGTTTCCTTTGACCTCACTAAGTGATATTGTCAGTATCATTTGTACATGTTTCCTTTCATCTCACCAAGTGATATTGTCACTATCAATTGTACATGTTTCTGTTGATCTCACCAAGTGATATTGTCAGTATCAATTGTACCTATTTCCTTTGATCTCAACAAGTGATATTGTCAGTATCAATTGTACATGTTTCCTTTGATGTCACCAAGTGATATTGTCAGTATCAATTGTACATGTTTCCTTTGATCTCACTAAGTACATGTTTTCTTTGATCTCACCAAGTGATATTGTCAGTATCAATTGTACATGTTTCCTTTGATCTCACCAAGTGATATTGTCAGTATCAATTGTACATGTTTCCGTTGATCTCACTAAGTGATATTGTCAGTATCAATTGTACATGTTTCCGGTGATCTCACCAAGTGATATTGTCAGTATCAATTGTACATGTTTCTTTTTATCTCACCAAGTAATATTGTCAGTATCAATTGTACATGTTTCCGTTGATCTCACCAAGTGATATTGTCAGTATCAATTGTACATGTTTCCGTTGATCTCACCAAGTGATATTGTCAGTATCAATTGTACATGTTTCCTTTGATCTCACCAAGTGATATTGTCAGTATCAATTATACATGTTTCCTTTGATCTCATCAAGTGATATTGTCAGTATCAATTGTACATGTTTCCTTTGATCTCACCTATTGATATTGTCAGTATCAATTGTTCATGTTTCCTTTGATCTCACTAAGTGATATTGTCAGTATCAATTGTACATGTTTCCTTTGACCTCACTAAGTGATATTGTCAGTAACAATTGTACATGTTTCCTTTGATCTCACCAAGTGATATTGTCAGTATCAATTGTACATGTTTCCTTTGATCTCACCAAGTGATATTGTCAGTATCAAATGTGCATGTTTCTGTTGATCTCACCAAGTGATATTGTGAGTATCAATTGTACATGTTTCCGTTGATCTCACCAAGTGATATTGTCAGTATCAATTGTACATGTTTCCGTTGATCTCACCAAGTGATATTGTCAGTATCAATTGTACATGTTTCCGTTGATCTCACCAAGTTATATTGTCAGTACCAATTGTACATACTTCTTTTGATCTCACCAAGTGATATTGTGAGTATCAATTGTACATGTTTCTGTTGATCTCACCAAGTGATATTGTCAGTATCTATTGTACATGTTTCCGTTGATCTCACCAAGTAATATTGTCAGTATCAATTGAACATCTTTCCTTTGACCTCACCAAGTGATATTGCCAGTATCAATTGTACAGGTTTCATTTTATCTCACCAAGTGATATTGTCAGTATCAATTGTACATGTTTCCTTTGATCTCACCAAGTGAAATTGTCTGTATCAATTGTACATGTTTCCTTTGATCTCACCAAGTGATATTGTCAGTATCAATTGTACATGTTTCCTTTGATCTTACCAAGTGATATTGTCAGTATCAATTGTACATGTTTCCTTTGATCTCACCAAGTGATATTGTCAGTATCAATTGTCCATGTTTCCTTTGATCTCACCAAGTGATATTGTCAGTATCAATTGTACATGTTTCCTTTGATCTCACCAAGTGATATTGTCAGTATCAATTGTACATGTTTCCGTTGATCTTAACAAGTGATATTGTCAGTATCAATTGTACATGTTTCCTTTGTTCTCATCAAGTGATATTGTCAGTATCAATTGTACATGTTTCCTTTGACCTCACCAAGTGATATTGTCAGTATTAATTGTACATGTTTCCTTTTATCTCACCAAGTGATATTGTCAGTATCAATTTTACATGTTTCCTTTGATCTCACCAAGTGATATTGTCAGTATCAATTGTACATGTTTCCTTTGATCTCACCAAGTGATATTGTCAGTATCAATTGTACATGTTTCCGTTGATCTTACCAAGTGATATTGTCAGTATCAATTGTACATGTTTCCTTTGATCTCACCAAGTGATATTGTCAGTATCAATTGTACATGTTTCCTTTGATCTCACCAAGTGATATTGTCAGTATCAATTATACATGTTTCCTTTGATCTCACCAAGTGATATTGTCAGTATCAATTGTACATGTTTCCTTTGATCTCACCATTTGATATTGTCAGTATCAATTGTTCATGTTTCGTTTGATCTCACCAAGTGATATTGTCAGTATCAATTGTACATGTTTCCTTTGACCTCACTAAGTGATATTGTCAGTATCAATTGTACATGTTTCCTTTGATGTCACCAAGTGATATTGTCAGTATCAATTGTACATGTTTCTGTTGATCTCACCAAGTGATATTGTCAGTATCAATTGTATATGTTTCCTTTGATGTCACCAAGTGATATTGTCAGTATCAATTGTACATGTTTCCTTTGATCTCACTAAGTACATGTTTTCTTTGATCTCACCAAGTGATATTGTCAGTATCAATTGTACATGTTTCCTTTGATCTCACCAAGTGATATTGTCAGTATCAATTGTACATGTTTCCGTTGATCTCACTAAGTGATATTGTCAGTATCAATTGTACATGTTTCCGGTGATCTCACCAAGTGATATTGTCAGTATCAATTGTACATGTTTCTTTTTATCTCACCAAGTAATATTGTCAGTATCAATTGTACATGTTTCCGTTGATCTCACCAAGTGATATTGTCAGTATCAATTGTACATGTTTCCGTTGATCTCACCAAGTGATATTGTCAGTATCAATTGTACATGTTTCCTTTGATCTCACCAAGTGATATTGTCAGTATCAATTATACATGTTTCCTTTGATCTCATCAAGTGATATTGTCAGTATCAATTGTACATGTTTCCTTTGATCTCACCTATTGATATTGTCAGTATCAATTGTTCATGTTTCCTTTGATCTCACTAAGTGATATTGTCAGTATCAATTGTACATGTTTCCTTTGACCTCACTAAGTGATATTGTCAGTAACAATTGTACATGTTTCCTTTGATCTCACCAAGTGATATTGTCAGTATCAATTGTACATGTTTCCTTTGATCTCACCAAGTGATATTGTCAGTATCAAATGTGCATGTTTCTGTTGATCTCACCAAGTGATATTGTGAGTATCAATTGTACATGTTTCCGTTGATCTCACCAAGTGATATTGTCAGTATCAATTGTACATGTTTCCGTTGATCTCACCAAGTGATATTGTCAGTATCAATTGTACATGTTTCCGTTGATCTCACCAAGTTATATTGTCAGTACCAATTGTACATACTTCTTTTGATCTCACCAAGTGATATTGTGAGTATCAATTGTACATGTTTCTGTTGATCTCACCAAGTGATATTGTCAGTATCTATTGTACATGTTTCCGTTGATCTCACCAAGTGATATTGTCAGTATCAATTGAACATCTTTCCTTTGACCTCACCAAGTGATATTGCCAGTATCAATTGTACAGGTTTCATTTTATCTCACCAAGTGATATTGTCAGTATCAATTGTACATGTTTCCTTTGATCTCACCAAGTGAAATTGTCTGTATCAATTGTACATGTTTCCTTTGATCTCACCAAGTGATATTGTCAGTATCAATTGTACATGTTTCCTTTGATCTTACCAAGTGATATTGTCAGTATCAATTGTACATGTTTCCTTTGATCTCACCAAGTGATATTGTCAGTATCAATTGTCCATGTTTCCTTTGATCTCACCAAGTGATATTGTCAGTATCAATTGTACATGTTTCCTTTGATCTCACCAAGTGATATTGTCAGTATCAATTGTACATGTTTCCGTTGATCTTAACAAGTGATATTGTCAGTATCAATTGTACATGTTTCCTTTGTTCTCATCAAGTGATATTGTCAGTATCAATTGTACATGTTTCCTTTGACCTCACCAAGTGATATTGTCAGTATTAATTGTACATGTTTCCTTTTATCTCACCAAGTGATATTGTCAGTATCAATTTTACATGTTTCCTTTGATCTCACCAAGTGATATTGTCAGTATCAATTGTACATGTTTCCTTTGATCTCACCAAGTGATATTGTCAGTATCAATTGTACATGTTTCCGTTGATCTTACCAAGTGATATTGTCAGTATCAATTGTACATGTTTCCTTTGATCTCACCAAGTGATATTGTCAGTATCAATTGTACATGTTTCCTTTGATCTCACCAAGTGATATTGTCAGTATCAATTATACATGTTTCCTTTGATCTCACCAAGTGATATTGTCAGTATCAATTGTACATGTTTCCTTTGATCTCACCATTTGATATTGTCAGTATCAATTGTTCATGTTTCGTTTGATCTCACCAAGTGATATTGTCAGTATCAATTGTACATGTTTCCTTTGACCTCACTAAGTGATATTGTCAGTATCAATTGTACATCTTTCCTTTGATCTCACCAAGTTATATTGTCAGTACCAATTGTACATACTTCTTTTGATCTCACCAAGTGATATTGTGAGTATCAATTGTACATGTTTTTGTTGATCTCACCAAGTGATATTGTCAGTATCTATTGTACATGTTTCCGTTGATCTCACCAAGTGATATTGTCAGTATCAATTGTACATGTTTCCGTTGATCTCACCAAGTGATATTGTCAGTATCAATTCTACATGTTTCCGTTGATCTCACCGAGTGATATTGTCAGTATCAATTGTACATGTTTCCTTTGACCTCACTAAGTGATATTGTCAGTATCATTTGTACATGTTTCCTTTCATCTCACCAAGTGATATTGTCACTATCAATTGTACATGTTTCTGTTGATCTCACCAAGTGATATTGTCAGTATCAATTGTACATGTTTCCTTTGATCTCAACAAGTGATATTGTCAGTATCAATTGTACATGTTTCCTTTGATGTCACCAAGTGATATTGTCAGTATCAATTGTACATATTTCTGTTGATCTCACCAAATGATATTGTCAGTATCAATTGTTTATGTTTCCTTTGATGTCACCAAGTGATATTGTCAGTATCAATTGTACATGTTTCCTTTGATCTCACTAAGTACATGTTTTCTTTGATCTCACCAAGTGATATTGTCAGTATCAATTGTACATGTTTCCGTTGATCTCACTAAGTGATATTGTCAGTATCAATTGTACATGTTTCCGGTGATCTCACCAAGTGATATTGTCAGTATCAATTGTACATGTTTCTTTTTATCTCACCAAGTAATATTGTCAGTATCAATTGTACATGTTTCCGTTGATCTCACCAAGTGATATTGTCAGTATCAATTGTACATGTTTCCGTTGATCTCACCAAGTGATATTGTCAGTATCAATTGTACATGTTTCCTTTGATCTCACCAAGTGATATTGTCAGTATCAATTGTGCATGTTTCCTTTGATCTCACAAAGTGATATTGTCAGTATCAATTGTACATGTTTCCTTTGATCTCACCAAGTGATATTGTCGGTATCAATTGTACATGTTTCCTTTGATCTCACCAAGTGATATTGTCAGTATCAATTATACATGTTTCCTTTGATCTCATCAAGTGATATTGTCAGTATCAATTGTACATGTTTCCTTTGATCTCACCTATTGATATTGTCAGTATCAATTGTTCATGTTTCCTTTGATCTCACTAAGTGATATTGTCAGTATCAATTGTACATGTTTCCTTTGACCTCACTAAGTGATATTGTCAGTATCAATTGTACATGTTTCCTTTGACCTCACTAAGTGATATTGTCAGTAACAATTGTACATGTTTCCTTTGATCTCATCAAGTGATATTGTCAGTATCAATTGTACATGTTTCCTTTGATCTCACCAAGTGATATTGTCAGTATCAATTGTACATGTTTCCTTTGATCTCACCAAGTGATATTGTCAGTATCAAATGTGCATGTTTCTGTTGATCTCACCAAGTGATATTGTGAGTATCAATTGTACATGTTTCCGTTGATCTCACCAAGTGATATTGTGAGTATCAATTGTACGTTTCCTTTGATCTGACCAAGTGATATTGTCAGTATCAATTGTACATGTTTTCGTTGATCTCACCAAGTGATATTGTCAGTATCAATTGTACATGTTTCCGTTGATCTCACCAAGTGATATTGCCAGTATCAATTGTACAGGTTTCATTTTATCTCACCAAGTGATATTGTCAGTATCAATTGTACATGTTTCCTTTGATCTCACCAAGTGAAATTGTCTGTATCAATTGTACATGTTTCCTTTGATCTCACCAAGTGATATTGTCAGTATCAATTGTACATGTTTCCTTTGATCTTACCAAGTGATATTGTCAGTATCAATTGTACATGTTTCCGTTGATCTTACCGAGTGATATTGTCAGTATCAATTGTACATGTTTCCGTTGATCTTAACAAGTGATATTGTCAGTATCAATTGTACATGTTTCCTTTGTTCTCATCAAGTGATATTTTCAGTATCAATTGTACATGTTTCCTTTGACCTCACCAAGTGATATTGTCAGTATTAATTGTACATGTTTCCTTTGATCTCACCAAGTGATATTGTCAGTATCAATTGTACATGTTTCCGTTGATCTTAACAAGTGATATTGTCAGTATCAATTGTACATGTTTCCTTTGTTCTCATCAAGTGATATTGTCAGTATCAATTGTACATGTTTCCTTTGACCTCACCAAGTGATATTGTCAGTATTAATTGTACATGTTTCCTTTTATCTCACCAAGTGATATTGTCAGTATCAATTTTATATGTTTCCTTTGATCTCACCAAGTGATATTGTCAGTATTAATTGTACATGTTTCCTTTGATCTCACCAAGTGATATTGTCAGTATCAATTGTACATGTTTCCGTTGATCTTACCAAGTGATATTGTCAGTATCAATTGTACATGTTTCCTTTGATCTCACCAAGTGATATTGTCAGTATCAATTGTACATGTTTCCTTTGATCTCACCAAGTGATATTGTCAGTATCAATTATACATGTTTCCTTTGATCTCACCAAGTGATATTGTCAGTATCAATTGTACATGTTTCCTTTGATCTCACCAATTGATATTGTCAGTATCAATTGTAAATGTTTCCTTTGACCTCACTAAGTGATATTGTGAGTATCAATTGTACATGTTTTTGTTGATCTCACCAAGTGATATTGTCAGTATCAATTGTACATGTTTCCGTTGATCTCACCAAGTGATATTGTCAGTATCAATTGAATATGTTTCTTTTGATGTCACCAAGTGATATTGTCAGTATCAATTGTACATGTTTCCTTTGATCTCACTAAGTACATGTTTTCTTTGATCTCACCAAGTGATATTGTCAGTATCAATTGTACATGTTTCCTTTGATCTCACCAAGTGATATTGTCAGTATCAATTGTACATGTTTCCGTTGATCTCACTAAGTGATATTGTCAGTATCAATTGTACATGTTTCCGGTGATCTCACCAAGTGATATTGTCAGTATCAATTGTACATGTTTCTTTTTATCTCACCAAGTAATATTGTCAGTATCAATTGTACATGTTTCCGTTGATCTCACCAAGTGATATTGTCAGTATCAATTGTACATGTTTCCGTTGATCTCACCAAGTGATTTTGTCAGTATCAATTGTACATGTTTCTTTTGATCTCACCAAGTGATATTGTCAGTATCAATTGTACATCTTTCCTTTGATCTCACCAAGTTATATTGTCAGTACCAATTGTACATACTTCTTTTGATCTCACCAAGTGATATTGTGAGTATCAATTGTACATGTTTTTGTTGATCTCACCAAGTGATATTGTCAGTATCTATTGTACATGTTTCCGTTGATCTCACCAAGTGATATTGTCAGTATCAATTGTACATGTTTCCGTTGATCTCACCAAGTGATATTGTCAGTATCAATTGTACATGTTTCCGTTGATCTCACCGAGTGATATTGTCAGTATCAATTGTACATGTTTCCTTTGACCTCACTAAGTGATATTGTCAGTATCATTTGTACATGTTTCCTTTCATCTCACCAAGTGATATTGTCACTATCAATTGTACATGTTTCTGTTGATCTCACCAAGTGATATTGTCAGTATCAATTGTACCTATTTCCTTTGATCTCAACAAGTGATATTGTCAGTATCAATTGTACATGTTTCCTTTGATGTCACCAAGTGATATTGTCAGTATCAATTGTACATGTTTCTGTTGATCTCACCAAGTGATATTGTCAGTATCAATTGTATATGTTTCCTTTGATGTCACCAAGTGATATTGTCAGTATCAATTGTACATGTTTCCTTTGATCTCACTAAGTACATGTTTTCTTTGATCTCACCAAGTGATATTGTCAGTATCAATTGTATATGTTTCCTTTGATCTCACCAAGTGATATTGTCAGTATCAATTGTACATGTTTCCGTTGATCTCACTAAGTGATATTGTCAGTATCAATTGTACATGTTTCCGGTGATCTCACCAAGTGATATTGTCAGTATCAATTGTACATGTTTCTTTTTATCTCACCAAGTAATATTGTCAGTATCAATTGTACATGTTTCCGTTGATCTCACCAAGTGATATTGTCAGTATCAATTGTACATGTTTCCGTTGATCTCACCAAGTGATATTGTCAGTATCAATTGTACATGTTTCCTTTGATCTCACCAAGTGATATTGTCAGTATCAATTATACCTGTTTCCTTTGATCTCATCAAGTGATATTGTCAGTATCAATTGTACATGTTTCCTTTGATCTCACCTATTGATATTGTCAGTATCAATTGTTCATGTTTCCTTTGATCTCACTAAGTGATATTGTCAGTATCAATTGTACATGTTTCCTTTGACCTCACTAAGTGATATTGTCAGTAGCAATTGTACATGTTTCCTTTGATCTCACCAAGTGATATTGTCAGTATCAATTGTACATGTTTCCTTTGATCTCACCAAGTGATATTGTCAGTATCAAATGTGCATGTTTCTGTTGATCTCACCAAGTGATATTGTGAGTATCAATTGTACATGTTTCCGTTGATCTCACCAAGTGATATTGTCAGTATCAATTGTACATGTTTCCGTTGATCTCACCAAGTGATATTGTCAGTATCAATTGTACATGTTTCCGTTGATCTCACCAAGTGATATTGTCAGTACCAATTGTACATACTTCTTTTGATCTCACCAAGTGATATTGTGAGTATCAATTGTACATGTTTCTGTTGATCTCACCAAGTGATATTGTCAGTATCTATTGTACATGTTTCCGTTGATCTCACCAAGTAATATTGTCAGTATCAATTGAACATCTTTCCTTTGACCTCACCAAGTGATATTGCCAGTATCAATTGTACAGGTTTCATTTTATCTCACCAAGTGATATTGTCAGTATCAATTGTACATGTTTCCTTTGATCTCACCAAGTGAAATTGTCTGTATCAATTGTACATGTTTCCTTTGATCTCACCAAGTGATATTGTCAGTATCAATTGTACATGTTTCCTTTGATCTTACCAAGTGATATTGTCAGTATCAATTGTACATGTTTCCTTTGATCTCACCAAGTGATATTGTCAGTATCAATTGTCCATGTTTCCTTTGATCTCACCAAGTGATATTGTCAGTATCAATTGTACATGTTTCCTTTGATCTCACCAAGTGATATTGTCAGTATCAATTGTACATGTTTCCGTTGATCTTAACAAGTGATATTGTCAGTATCAATTGTACATGTTTCCTTTGTTCTCATCAAGTGATATTGTCAGTATCAATTGTACATGTTTCCTTTGACCTCACCAAGTGATATTGTCAGTATTAATTGTACATGTTTCCTTTTATCTCACCAAGTGATATTGTCAGTATCAATTTTACATGTTTCCTTTGATCTCACCAAGTGATATTGTCAGTATCAATTGTACATGTTTCCTTTGATCTCACCAAGTGATATTGTCAGTATCAATTGTACATGTTTCCGTTGATCTTACCAAGTGATATTGTCAGTATCAATTGTACATGTTTCCTTTGATCTCACCAAGTGATATTGTCAGTATCAATTGTACATGTTTCCTTTGATCTCACCAAGTGATATTGTCAGTATCAATTATACATGTTTCCTTTGATCTCACCAAGTGATATTGTCAGTATCAATTGTACATGTTTCCTTTGATCTCACCATTTGATATTGTCAGTATCAATTGTTCATGTTTCGTTTGATCTCACCAAGTGATATTGTCAGTATCAATTGTACATGTTTCCTTTGACCTCACTAAGTGATATTGTCAGTATCAATTGTACATCTTTCCTTTGATCTCACCAAGTTATATTGTCAGTACCAATTGTACATACTTCTTTTGATCTCACCAAGTGATATTGTGAGTATCAATTGTACATGTTTTTGTTGATCTCACCAAGTGATATTGTCAGTATCTATTGTACATGTTTCCGTTGATCTCACCAAGTGATATTGTCAGTATCAATTGTACATGTTTCCGTTGATCTCACCAAGTGATATTGTCAGTATCAATTGTACATGTTTCCGTTGATCTCACCGAGTGATATTGTCAGTATCAATTGTACATGTTTCCTTTGACCTCACTAAGTGATATTGTCAGTATCATTTGTACATGTTTCCTTTCATCTCACCAAGTGATATTGTCACTATCAATTGTACATGTTTCTGTTGATCTCACCAAGTGATATTGTCAGTATCAATTGTACATGTTTCCTTTGATCTCAACAAGTGATATTGTCAGTATCAATTGTACATGTTTCCTTTGATGTCACCAAGTGATATTGTCATTATCAATTGTACATGTTTCTGTTGATCTCACCAAATGATATTGTCAGTATCAATTGTATATGTTTCCTTTGATGTCACCAAGTGATATTGTCAGTATCAATTGTACATGTTTCCTTTGATCTCACTAAGTACATGTTTTCTTTGATCTCACCAAGTGATATTGTCAGTATCAATTGTACATGTTTCCGTTGATCTCACTAAGTGATATTGTCAGTATCAATTGTACATGTTTCCGGTGATCTCACCAAGTGATATTGTCAGTATCAATTGTACATGTTTCTTTTTATCTCACCAAGTAATATTGTCAGTATCAATTGTACATGTTTCCGTTGATCTCACCAAGTGATATTGTCAGTATCAATTGTACATGTTTCCGTTGATCTCACCAAGTGATATTGTCAGTATCAATTGTACATGTTTCCTTTGATCTCACCAAGTGATATTGTCAGTATCAATTGTGCATGTTTCCTTTGATCTCACAAAGTGATATTGTCAGTATCAATTGTACATGTTTCCTTTGATCTCACCAAGTGATATTGTCGGTATCAATTGTACATGTTTCCTTTGATCTCACCAAGTGATATTGTCAGTATCAATTATACATGTTTCCTTTGATCTCATCAAGTGATTTTGTCAGTATCAATTGTACATGTTTCCTTTGATCTCACCTATTGATATTGTCAGTATCAATTGTTCATGTTTCCTTTGATCTCACTAAGTGATATTGTCAGTATCACTTGTACATGTTTCCTTTGACCTCACTAAGTGATATTGTCAGTAACAATTGTACATGTTTCCTTTGATCTCACCAAGTGATATTGTCAGTATCAATTGTAGATGTTTCCTTTGATCTCACCAAGTGATATTGTCAGTATCAAATGTGCATGTTTCTGTTGATCTCACCAAGTGATATTGTGAGTATCAATTGTACATGTTTCCGTTGATCTCACCAAGTGATATTGTGAGTATCAATTGTACGTTTCCTTTGATCTGACCAAGTGATATTGTCAGTATCAATTGTACATGTTTCCGTTGATCTCACCAAGTGATATTGTCAGTATCAATTGTACATGTTTCCGTTGATCTCACCAAGTGATATTGTCAGTATCAATTGTACATGTTTCCGTTGATCTCACCAAGTTATATTGTCAGTACCAATTGTACATACTTCTTTTGATCTCATCAAGTGATATTGTGAGTATCAATTGTACATGTTTCTGTTGATCTCACCAAGTGATACTGTCAGTATCTATTGTACATGTTTCCGTTGATCTCACCAAGTGATATTGCCAGTATCAATTGTACAGGTTTCATTTTATCTCACCAAGTGATATTGTCAGTATCAATTGTACATGTTTCCTTTGATCTCACCAAGTGAAATTGTCTGTATCAATTGTACATGTTTCCTTTGATCTCACCAAGTGATATTGTCAGTATCAATTGTACATGTTTCCTTTGATCTTACCAAGTGATATTGTCAGTATCAATTGTACATGTTTCCGTTGATCTTACCAAGTGATATTGTCAGTATCAATTGTACATGTTTCCTCTGATCTCACCAAGTGATATTGTCAGTATCAATTATACATGTTTCCTTTGATCTCACCAAGTGATATTGTCAGTATCAATTGTCCATGTTTCCTTTGATCTCACCAAGTGATATTGTCAGTATCAATTGTACATGTTTCCTTTGATCTCACCAAGTGATATTGTCAGTATCAATTGTACATGTTTCCGTTGATCTTAACAAGTGATATTGTCAGTATCAATTGTACATGTTTCCTTTGTTCTCATCAAGTGATATTGTCAGTATCAATTGTACATGTTTCCTTTGACCTCACCAAGTGATATTGTCAGTATTAATTGTACATGTTTCCTTTTATCTCACCAAGTGATATTGTCAGTATCAATTTTACATGTTTCCTTTGATCTCACCAAGTGATATTGTCAGTATCAATTGTACATGTTTCCTTTGATCTCACCAAGTGATATTGTCAGTATCAATTGTACATGTTTCCGTTGATCTTACCAAGTGATATTGTCAGTATCAATTGTACATGTTTCCTTTGATCTCACCAAGTGATATTGTCAGTATCAATTGTACATGTTTCCGTTGATCTCACCGAGTGATATTGTCAGTATCAATTGTACATGTTTCCTTTGACCTCACTAAGTGATATTGTCAGTATCATTTGTACATGTTTCCTTTCATCTCACCAAGTGATATTGTCACTATCAATTGTACATGTTTCTGTTGATCTCACCAAGTGATATTGTCAGTATCAATTGTACCTATTTCCTTTGATCTCAACAAGTGATATTGTCAGTATCAATTGTACATGTTTCCTTTGATGTCACCAAGTGATATTGTCAGTATCAATTGTACATGTTTCCTTTGATCTCACTAAGTACATGTTTTCTTTGATCTCACCAAGTGATATTGTCAGTATCAATTGTACATGTTTCCTTTGATCTCACCAAGTGATATTGTCAGTATCAATTGTACATGTTTCCGTTGATCTCACTAAGTGATATTGTCAGTATCAATTGTACATGTTTCCGGTGATCTCACCAAGTGATATTGTCAGTATCAATTGTACATGTTTCTTTTTATCTCACCAAGTAATATTGTCAGTATCAATTGTACATGTTTCCGTTGATCTCACCAAGTGATATTGTCAGTATCAATTGTACATGTTTCCGTTGATCTCACCAAGTGATATTGTCAGTATCAATTGTACATGTTTCCTTTGATCTCACCAAGTGATATTGTCAGTATCAATTATACATGTTTCCTTTGATCTCATCAAGTGATATTGTCAGTATCAATTGTACATGTTTCCTTTGATCTCACCTATTGATATTGTCAGTATCAATTGTTCATGTTTCCTTTGATCTCACTAAGTGATATTGTCAGTATCAATTGTACATGTTTCCTTTGACCTCACTAAGTGATATTGTCAGTAACAATTGTACATGTTTCCTTTGATCTCACCAAGTGATATTGTCAGTATCAATTGTACATGTTTCCTTTGATCTCACCAAGTGATATTGTCAGTATCAAATGTGCATGTTTCTGTTGATCTCACCAAGTGATATTGTGAGTATCAATTGTACATGTTTCCGTTGATCTCACCAAGTGATATTGTCAGTATCAATTGTACATGTTTCCGTTGATCTCACCAAGTGATATTGTCAGTATCAATTGTACATGTTTCCGTTGATCTCACCAAGTTATATTGTCAGTACCAATTGTACATACTTCTTTTGATCTCACCAAGTGATATTGTGAGTATCAATTGTACATGTTTCTGTTGATCTCACCAAGTGATATTGTCAGTATCTATTGTACATGTTTCCGTTGATCTCACCAAGTAATATTGTCAGTATCAATTGAACATCTTTCCTTTGACCTCACCAAGTGATATTGCCAGTATCAATTGTACAGGTTTCATTTTATCTCACCAAGTGATATTGTCAGTATCAATTGTACATGTTTCCTTTGATCTCACCAAGTGAAATTGTCTGTATCAATTGTACATGTTTCCTTTGATCTCACCAAGTGATATTGTCAGTATCAATTGTACATGTTTCCTTTGATCTTACCAAGTGATATTGTCAGTATCAATTGTACATGTTTCCTTTGATCTCACCAAGTGATATTGTCAGTATCAATTGTCCATGTTTCCTTTGATCTCACCAAGTGATATTGTCAGTATCAATTGTACATGTTTCCTTTGATCTCACCAAGTGATATTGTCAGTATCAATTGTACATGTTTCCGTTGATCTTAACAAGTGATATTGTCAGTATCAATTGTACATGTTTCCTTTGTTCTCATCAAGTGATATTGTCAGTATCAATTGTACATGTTTCCTTTGACCTCACCAAGTGATATTGTCAGTATTAATTGTACATGTTTCCTTTTATCTCACCAAGTGATATTGTCAGTATCAATTTTACATGTTTCCTTTGATCTCACCAAGTGATATTGTCAGTATCAATTGTACATGTTTCCTTTGATCTCACCAAGTGATATTGTCAGTATCAATTGTACATGTTTCCGTTGATCTTACCAAGTGATATTGTCAGTATCAATTGTACATGTTTCCTTTGATCTCACCAAGTGATATTGTCAGTATCAATTGTACATGTTTCCTTTGATCTCACCAAGTGATATTGTCAGTATCAATTATACATGTTTCCTTTGATCTCACCAAGTGATATTGTCAGTATCAATTGTACATGTTTCCTTTGATCTCACCATTTGATATTGTCAGTATCAATTGTTCATGTTTCGTTTGATCTCACCAAGTGATATTGTCAGTATCAATTGTACATGTTTCCTTTGACCTCACTAAGTGATATTGTCAGTATCAATTGTACATCTTTCCTTTGATCTCACCAAGTTATATTGTCAGTACCAATTGTACATACTTCTTTTGATCTCACCAAGTGATATTGTGAGTATCAATTGTACATGTTTTTGTTGATCTCACCAAGTGATATTGTCAGTATCTATTGTACATGTTTCCGTTGATCTCACCAAGTGATATTGTCAGTATCAATTGTACATGTTTCCGTTGATCTCACCAAGTGATATTGTCAGTATCAATTGTACATGTTTCCGTTGATCTCACCGAGTGATATTGTCAGTATCAATTGTACATGTTTCCTTTGACCTCACTAAGTGATATTGTCAGTATCATTTGTACATGTTTCCTTTCATCTCACCAAGTGATATTGTCACTATCAATTGTACATGTTTCTGTTGATCTCACCAAGTGATATTGTCAGTATCAATTGTACATGTTTCCTTTGATCTCAACAAGTGATATTGTCAGTATCAATTGTACATGTTTCCTTTGATGTCACCAAGTGATATTGTCAGTATCAATTGTACATGTTTCTGTTGATCTCACCAAATGATATTGTCAGTATCAATTGTATATGTTTCCTTTGATGTCACCAAGTGATATTGTCAGTATCAATTGTACATGTTTCCTTTGATCTCACTAAGTACATGTTTTCTTTGATCTCACCAAGTGATATTGTCAGTATCAATTGTACATGTTTCCGTTGATCTCACTAAGTGATATTGTCAGTATCAATTGTACATGTTTCCGGTGATCTCACCAAGTGATATTGTCAGTATCAATTGTACATGTTTCTTTTTATCTCACCAAGTAATATTGTCAGTATCAATTGTACATGTTTCCGTTGATCTCACCAAGTGATATTGTCAGTATCAATTGTACATGTTTCCGTTGATCTCACCAAGTGATATTGTCAGTATCAATTGTACATGTTTCCTTTGATCTCACCAAGTGATATTGTCAGTATCAATTGTGCATGTTTCCTTTGATCTCACAAAGTGATATTGTCAGTATCAATTGTACATGTTTCCTTTGATCTCACCAAGTGATATTGTCGGTATCAATTGTACATGTTTCCTTTGATCTCACCAAGTGATATTGTCAGTATCAATTATACATGTTTCCTTTGATCTCATCAAGTGATTTTGTCAGTATCAATTGTACATGTTTCCTTTGATCTCACCTATTGATATTGTCAGTATCAATTGTTCATGTTTCCTTTGATCTCACTAAGTGATATTGTCAGTATCACTTGTACATGTTTCCTTTGACCTCACTAAGTGATATTGTCAGTAACAATTGTACATGTTTCCTTTGATCTCACCAAGTGATATTGTCAGTATCAATTGTAGATGTTTCCTTTGATCTCACCAAGTGATATTGTCAGTATCAAATGTGCATGTTTCTGTTGATCTCACCAAGTGATATTGTGAGTATCAATTGTACATGTTTCCGTTGATCTCACCAAGTGATATTGTGAGTATCAATTGTACGTTTCCTTTGATCTGACCAAGTGATATTGTCAGTATCAATTGTACATGTTTCCGTTGATCTCACCAAGTGATATTGTCAGTATCAATTGTACATGTTTCCGTTGATCTCACCAAGTGATATTGTCAGTATCAATTGTACATGTTTCCGTTGATCTCACCAAGTTATATTGTCAGTACCAATTGTACATACTTCTTTTGATCTCACCAAGTGATATTGTGAGTATCAATTGTACATGTTTCTGTTGATCTCACCAAGTGATACTGTCAGTATCTATTGTACATGTTTCCGTTGATCTCACCAAGTGATATTGCCAGTATCAATTGTACAGGTTTCATTTTATCTCACCAAGTGATATTGTCAGTATCAATTGTACATGTTTCCTTTGATCTCACCAAGTGAAATTGTCTGTATCAATTGTACATGTTTCCTTTGATCTCACCAAGTGATATTGTCAGTATCAATTGTACATGTTTCCTTTGATCTTACCAAGTGATATTGTCAGTATCAATTGTACATGTTTCCGTTGATCTTACCAAGTGATATTGTCAGTATCAATTGTACATGTTTCCTCTGATCTCACCAAGTGATATTGTCAGTATCAATTATACATGTTTCCTTTGATCTCACCAAGTGATATTGTCAGTATCAATTGTACATGTTTCCTTTGATCTCACCAAGTGATATTGTCAGTATCAATTGTACATGTTTCCGTTGATCTTAACAAGTGATATTGTCAGTATCAATTGTACATGTTTCCTTTGTTCTCATCAAGTGATATTGTCAGTATCAATTGTACATGTTTCCTTTGACCTCACCAAGTGATATTGTCAGTATTAATTGTACATGTTTCCTTTTATCTCACCAAATGATATTGTCAGTATCAATTTTACATGTTTCCTTTGATCTCACCAAGTGATATTGTCAGTATCAATTGTACATGTTTCCTTTGATCTCACCAAGTGATATTGTCAGTATCAATTGTACATGTTTCCGTTGATCTTACCAAGTGATATTGTCAGTATCAATTGTACATGTTTCCTTTGATCTCACCAAGTGATATTGTCAGTATCAATTGTACATGTTTCCTTTGATCTCACCAAGTGATATTGTCAGTATCAATTATACATGTTTCCTTTGATCTCACCAAGTGATATTGTCAGTATCAATTGTACACGTTTCCTTTGATCTCACCAATTGATATTGTCAGTATCAATTGTAAATGTTTCCTTTGACCTCACTAAGTGATATTGTGAGTATCAATTGTACATGTTTTTGTTGATCTCACCAAATGATATTGTCAGTATCTATTGTACATGTTTCCGTTGATCTCACCAAGTGATATTGTCAGTATCAATTGTACATGTTTCCGTTGATCTCACCAAGTGATATTGTCAGTATCAATTGTACATGTTTCCGTTGATCTCACCGAGTGATATTGTCAGTATCAATTGTACATGTTTCCTTTGACCTCACTAAGTGATATTGTCAGTATCATTTGTACATGTTTCCTTTCATCTCACCAAGTGATATTGTCACTATCAATTGTACATGTTTCTGTTGATCTCACCAAGTGATATTGTCAGTATCAATTGTACATGTTTCCTTTGATCTCAACAAGTGATATTGTCAGTATCAATTGTACATGTTTCCTTTGATGTCACCAAGTGATATTGTCAGTATCAATTGTACATGTTTCTGTTGATCTCACCAAGTGATATTGTCAGTATCAATTGAATATGTTTCCTTTGATGTCACCAAGTGATATTGTCAGTATCAATTGTACATGTTTCCTTTGATCTCACTAAGTACATGTTTTCTTTGATCTCACCAAGTGATATTGTCAGTATCAATTGTACATGTTTCCTTTGATCTCACCAAGTGATATTGTCAGTATCAATTGTACATGTTTCCGTTGATCTCACTAAGTGATATTGTCAGTATCAATTGTACATGTTTCCGGTGATCTCACCAAGTGATATTGTCAGTATCAATTGTACATGTTTCTTTTTATCTCACCAAGTAATATTGTCAGTATCAATTGTACATGTTTCCGTTGATCTCACCAAGTTATATTGTCAGTATCAATTGTACATGTTTCCGTTGATCTCACCAAGTGATATTGTCAGTATCAATTGTACATGTTTCCTTTGATCTCACCAAGTGATATTGTCAGTATCAATTGTGCATGTTTCCTTTGATCTCACAAAGTGATATTGTCAGTATCAATGGTACATGTTTCCTTTGATCTCACCAAGTGATATTGTCAGTATCAATTGTACATGTTTCCGTTGATCTTACTAAGTGATATTGTCAGTATCAATTATACATGTTTCCTTTAATGTCATCAAGTGATATTGTCAGTATCAATTGTACACGTTTCCTTTGATCTCACCACATGATATCGTCAGTATCAATCCACTGACATTTATCGTTCAGTGTGACATCACATACATTATGACGTTATCGATAAAAACCAATAACGTCAGTTTTGAAGGTCTCAATATAACATTATAGCATATTTTTAAATAATAACGTCAATTTTCCCTATGCGTTAACACCGAAGTGCCACAGCGATATCAGCCCATGGGCAGATATCGGGGCAAAACACTGATAACATGATATCAAGCCTCTTTATAAATAGAACAACATGATATCAAGCTTTTTTCGAAAGAGAACAATGCATGCCTTTTTCTATATCAGGACTGTTATCATCCCTCAACCGATATCAATCACTCATAGTTTGGTGTGTGTGTGTGTGAAGTTAATTTTGATCTTTTTAACCCTTTGACTGCGACGTTTCGTGTATAATCGTAACTTCTGTGCGATATAATTCCAGACGTTATGGCTCTTTCAGCAGAGTGACGTCATTTATTTTTTTAACAGAAATTTGACGTTACTTATCGTTTTTTTTTAATCTTAAAGATGTTCTATATGTGCCATATCTGTATCTAACTTCAAATTGTGCAATCTAATTATTGCGTATTTGCGCAACTTATTCTTAAAGAAAATAAACGTAAATTTCTTTCCCAAGGGACATATATGTCCCTAGCGCAGTCTACCAACAAGGGACATATATGTCCCTAGCACAGTCAAATTAATTCAATGTTGAAATATGTGATAAATAGATTAATATGCATGCCTTTTTCCATATCAGAAGTGTTATCATCCCTCGCCCGATATCGACCCTCGGGTTAATGCCCTCTGGCCGATATCGGTTTCTCGGGATGATAACAGTCCTGCTATGGAAAAGGGTATGCATTAATTTATGATTATCACTAGTATCACAGCTCGTTAACCTCATGTCGCAGTTAGTACGTACCCAAATATAGTAACAGGGGAAAACCAGTAGACTGATTAATATCGATAAATTTGATTGGCCGACATTTTGAACCTCAACCAATCAGAGGCGGTCTTGTTAACAAACTTCGGTAATCAGCAGACCACTGTTAGTAAACAAAAATGAACGAAGCAGCTTCGTCAGTAGAACCGAAAGTTAAGATACATTTTGCTACAGTTGATGATGCAGCATTTGAAAGACCACAAATGCAATTTCCTGTATTCAATAATTGCTCTAACATTTCCATAAACTACAACATAAATTAATTATGCTTACCTATGTTCTTTAAAAATTGTTTAAAAATGTTACTGAAACTGTGATATTTTATATGTTAAAATTTTAAGATTGTATTCGTTTTTTCTTAATCAATTTTATTGTTTTGAAACATTAGAAATGTCAAGCTTTAAAAACTGATGTTTGTTGGTTTGAAGCAGCTACATATAAAAAAGATAAATGGAAATGACTAAGAAACAGCAACAATTCACAATTTTCGCCCCAAAATTACATTTAGAATGTGTCATTTAATAAAACAATTGATGACTTTTCATTTCGGTGGACACTGATTTATCAACCCCTTGGAAGTGATGTTCACCTCAGCCGTTGCCTTCGATGAACATCACTTCCTCGGGGTTGATAAATCACAGTGTCCACCTTATGAAAAGTCATTACTTGTATAATGATATCTCTATTACTATTTCGTGGGCGTGATTACTATCTGCTAAACATTTGGAATGGTTCCTGGATTAAGAGTGGATCAACATATGCTAGGTGTGGGCTAAACCAGTTGACAAATATAATGTTTTCATGTACATTAGAGTAATCCGCTTCGTATCATTATAACATATTATTGGTAGTTGTGCGTAAAATTTCAGATCTAGGTTCGATTTCTGACGATCGCCTTCGTATTAGAATTCAGTCAGTTGCCGTGTTTGCAGAAAAGTTAAACGAAAACTTATCAACACGAGTTATCTCTCTTACAATATCATATACCGTATTGGCGGTGCAATAGTTGAAGGAAATGACGTAACTGAACAATAAGACACTTCACTGGTAATGATTATCTTTACGCTAGACTAGCAAGAAATAATAAGTTTGTTCGAGAATATTTGAAAATATCATATTTGAAAAAAAAAAAAAATGCTTAAAAGTTGCGTTTTACTATTCGTCATCATATCATACGACGATACATGTAAAATATCGGCAATGTTGAAGGCTTAGACAGACATTTTCGCTAATATCTCAGCGAGTTCGATAGGACGAGGTTATATATTTGTGATAAGGTATAATCGAGGCCTTCAGAATTGATGTTATTGTTTTTATCGGTGACGTCATAATGTGTTTTACGTCAGATGAACCGATAAACTTGCGCATGCGAGTTACCAAAATGACCTAATATTTTTGTGGATCAAGGTCAGTTCAGTCCTCCAAACTTTATCAGCGGCACACATCAAAGGGTAAATGTCCAATTTGCCGATAAATTATATTAAGGTGACTGATGGTGATTCTAGTGGTGGTATTTAGTTCAGTTAACTCATATTTTGTGTTGTACTGAGCATCTATATAAAGTTTGTTTGTTGAAATTTTGAAATAGTAGGTGGTGGTTCTTGTTTGCTTATCTTGTAAATGGCGAGTATGACCATAAGATCTGACCGATAAATGCTACAAATGAACATTGTTCTGCCTCTTATTATATATTAGATCAATAGCATTTTAAATTGTATTTACTTGAAGGTGGAAACGAGGTCAATCAATGTATTAACTAAATATAAGCAAAGTAATATAATTATTTTACATCGTTTTTTAGTATTGTATTCAATAAATCGCAATATCTGGATATGTTGTTAAGAACACTTGTGATAAACGGATGTTAATGCTTCGAACATGATCTATTTTAGATTGGTTTATGTTTAAATATTGATAAGATGTCATAATCTAAAACAAAAATAATTAAGATCTCTAGAGTCCTAAATAATAACCGTGTTCACATTCAAAATACTAAACAAGACAGTATTAAAATATGGTGTAATGCTTCAATACATACGCTGACAGAGAGCGACTTGCGGCAGGTCAGTGGTTTTCTCCGAGTACTCCGGTTTCCTCTATCAATAAAACTGACCGCCACAATATAACTGCAATATTGTTGAAGGCGCCGTTCAACACCATAATGCCATCCATTTATATTCAATTATATATGCATGTATTATTTTGTTGTAAGTTGTAAGGTAAGTGGCGAGAACAATTACCAATAGAGAGAGCCGAAAATAACTTTAGGAAAGGTTTAAAGAGGCCAAAAGGGTAATCAGAAGTCGTACATCGAAAGACTGGCAATACATTGGCCAAACGAACAAAAGACAAAGCCATATATAATGATCTACAAATCACTAAACGTAAAATTAAAGATATTATAACACGAATTCCACAAAAAAAAACAAAGTTCAACTCGTGTTTTAGACTACAACAGATAAACACGTACATAAGACAAAACTTGTCTTCGCTATTTGTATATTGTTATATACTTCGTTGACAAATAACCGAAATAAGCTCGGTGCGCCAAAAAAACAATCCTGATTTAACTTGAGACTTCGTGAGGTGACATTTTAGTAATATTCAAATAAATGAATAGTTTCTTTAAAAGTACAGATGCAGGTAATTTTATAAAATAAAAAATAAAGAATACCATACTGTCAGAAAAGTTTCTAAATCTAATCGAAAAATCGTAAAGAAAGCGGTAAAATTGATACCTCAAATACATATATACTGACTTGGAAAACACACTTCAATAAAAAGCGGCGGCGTTAAGCTAGTTATATGAGCCCAAAAATGAAAATTGATAAACATTGCAATAAAGCGTTCAAGATCTCAATTTGAATATCAAAACTGATCTATTTAGTAACACATGTAGAAAAAAAAACGACATTGATTAGTGCATGATTAAAACGGATAGTCAATGTTTAGTTGAAAATTAAAAATCATTCTTTTTGTCCATATTGCTTTTTCAAGTAATATAGACGTAGATATATAATATAGTGCACACGACACATTTCTAGAATAACCTTTATCCGGTACGCTGATAATCAAAAGACTGGAAAATACTGACAGATACGTCACAACGTAGTAATATAAACGTAGATATATAATGTAGTACACACGACACATTTCTAGAATAACCTTTATCAGGTACGCTGATAATCAAAAGACTGGAAATTACTGACAGATACGTCACAACGTAGTAATATAAACGTAGATATATAATGTAGTACACACGACACATTTCTAGAATAACCTTTATCCGGTACGCTGATAATCAAAAGACTGGAAATTACTGTCAGATACGTCACAACGTAGTAATATAAACGTAGATATATAATATAGTGCACACGACACATTTCTAGAATAACCTTTATCCGGTACGCTGATAATCAAAAGACTGGAAATTACTGACAGATACGTCACAACGTAGTAATATAAACGTAGATATATAATGTAGTACACACGACACATTTCTAGAATAACCTTTATCAGGTACGCTGATAATCAAAAGACTGGAAAATACTGACAGATACGTCACAACGTAGTAATATAAACGTAGATATATAATATAGTGCACACGACACATTTCTAGAATAACCTTTATCAGGTACGCTGATAATCAAAAGACTGGAAATTACTGACAGTTACGTCACAACGTAGTAATATAAACGTAGATATATAATATAGTGCACACGACACATTTCTAGAATAACCTTTATCCGGTACGCTGATAATCAAAAGACTGGAAAATACTGACAGATACGTCACAACGTAGTAATATAAACGTAGATATATAATGTAGTACACACGACACATTTCTAGAATAACCTTTATCAGGTACGCTGATAATCAAAAGACTGGAAATTACTGACAGTTACGTCACAACGTAGTAATATAAACGTAGATATATAATGTAGTACACACGACACATTTCTAGAATAACCTTTATCAGGTACGCTGATAATCAAAAGACTGGTAAATACTGACAGATACGTCACAACGTAGTCATATAAACGTAGATATCTAATATAGTGCACACGACACATTTCTAGAATAACCTTTATCCGGTACGCTGATAATCAAAAGACTGGAAAATACTGACAGATACGTCACAACGTAGTAATATAAACGTAGATATATAATGTAGTACACACGACACATTTCTAGAATAACCTTTATCAGGGACGCTGATAATCAAAAGACTGGAAATTACTGACAGTTACGTCACAACGTAGTAATATAAACGTAGATATATAATGTAGTACACACGACACATTTCTAGAATAACCTTTATCAGGTACGCTGATAATCAAAAGACTGGTAAATACTGACAGATACGTCACAACGTAGTCATATAAACGTAGATATCTAATATAGTGCACACGACACATTTCTAGAATAACCTTTATCAGGTACGCTGATAATCAAAAGACTGGAAAATACTGACAGATACGTCACAACGTAGTAATATAAACGTAGATATATAATATAGTGCACACGACACATTTCTAGAATAACCTTTATCAGGTACGCTGATAATCAAAAGACTGGAAATTACTGACAGATACGTCACAACGTAGTCATATAAACGTAGATATCTAATATAGTGCACACGACACATTTCTAGAATAACCTTTATCAGGTACGCTGATAATCAAAAGACTGGTAAATACTGACAGATACGTCACAACGTAGTCATATAAACGTAGCTATCTAATATAGTGCACACGACACATTTCTAGAATAACCTTTATCCGGTACGCTGATAATCAAAAGACTGGAAAATACTGACAGATACGTCACAACGTAGTCATATAAACGTAGATATATAATATAGTGCACACGACACATTTCTAGAATAACCTTTATCAGGTACGCTGATAATCAAAAGACTGGAAATTACTGACAGATACGTCACAACGTAGTCATATAAACGTAGATATCTAATATAGTGCACACGACACATTTCTAGAATAACCTTTATCAGGTACGCTGATAATCAAAAGACTGGAAAATACTGACAGATACGTCACAACGTAGTCATATAAACGTAGATATATAATATAGTGCACACGACACATTTCTAGAATAACCTTTATCAGGTACGCTGATAATCAAAAGACTGGAAAATACTGACAGATACGTCACAACGTAGTCATATAAACGTAGATATATAATATAGTGCACACGACACATTTCTAGAATAACCTTTATCAGGTACGCTGATAATCAAAAGACTGGTAAATACTGACAGATACGTCACAACGTAGTCATATAAACGTAGATATATAATGTAGTACACACGACACATTTCTGGAATAACCTTTATCAGGTACGCTGATAATCAAAAGACTGGAAATTACTGACAGTTACGTCACAACGTAGTAATATAAACGTAGATATATAATGTAGTACACGCGACACATTTCTAGAATAACCTTTATCAGGTACGCTGATAATCAAAAGACTGGTAAATACTGACAGATACGTCACAACGTAGTCATATAAACGTAGATATCTAATATAGTGCACACGACACATTTCTAGAATAACCTTTATGAGGTACGCTGATAATCAAAAGACTGGAAAATACTGACAGATACGTCACAACGTAGTCATATAAACGTAGATATATAATATAGTGCACACGACACATTTCTAGAATAACCTTTATCAGGTACGCTGATAATCAAAAGACTGGTAAATACTGACAGATACGTCACAACGTAGTAATATAAACGTAGATATATAATGTAGTACACACGACACATTTCTAGAATAACCTTTATCAGGTACGCTGATAATCAAAAGACTGGAAATTACTGACAGATACGTCACAACGTAGTCATATAAACGTAGATATCTAATATAGTGCACACGACACATTTCTAGAATAACCTTTATCAGGTACGCTGATAATCAAAAGACTGGTAAATACTGACAGATACGTCACAACGTAGTCATATAAACGTAGCTATCTAATATAGTGCACACGACACATTTCTAGAATAACCTTTATCCGGTACGCTGATAATCAAAAGACTGGAAAATACTGACAGATACGTCACAACGTAGTCATATAAACGTAGATATATAATATAGTGCACACGACACATTTCTAGAATAACCTTTATCAGGTACGCTGATAATCAAAAGACTGGAAATTACTGACAGATACGTCACAACGTAGTCATATAAACGTAGATATCTAATATAGTGCACACGACACATTTCTAGAATAACCTTTATCAGGTACGCTGATAATCAAAAGACTGGAAAATACTGACAGATACGTCACAACGTAGTCATATAAACGTATATATATAATATAGTGCACACGACACATTTCTAGAATAACCTTTATCAGGTACGCTGATAATCAAAAGACTGGAAAATACTGACAGATACGTCACAACGTAGTCATATAAACGTAGATATATAATATAGTGCACACGACACATTTCTAGAATAACCTTTATCAGGTACGCTGATAATCAAAAGACTGGTAAATACTGACAGATACGTCACAACGTAGTCATATAAACGTAGATATATAATGTAGTACACACGACACATTTCTGGAATAACCTTTATCAGGTACGCTGATAATCAAAAGACTGGAAATTACTGACAGTTACGTCACAACGTAGTAATATAAACGTAGATATATAATGTAGTACACGCGACACATTTCTAGAATAACCTTTATCAGGTACGCTGATAATCAAAAGACTGGTAAATACTGACAGATACGTCACAACGTAGTCATATAAACGTAGATATCTAATATAGTGCACACGACACATTTCTAGAATAACCTTTATGAGGTACGCTGATAATCAAAAGACTGGAAAATACTGACAGATACGTCACAACGTAGTCATATAAACGTAGATATATAATATAGTGCACACGACACATTTCTAGAATAACTTTTATCAGGTACGCTGATAATCAAAAGACTGGTAAATACTGACAGATACGTCACAACGTAGTCATATAAACGTAGATATATAATGTAGTACACACGACACATTTCTAGAATAACCTTTATCAGGTACGCTGATAATCAAAAGACTGGAAATTACTGACAGTTACGTCACAACGTAGTAATATAAACGTAGATATATAATGTAGTACACACGACACATTTCTAGATTAACCTTTATCAGGTACGCTGATAATCAAAAGACTGGTAAATACTGACAGATACGTCACAACGTAGTCATATAAACGTAGATATCTAATATAGTGCACACGACACATTTCTAGAATAACCTTTATCCGGTACGCTGATAATCAAAAGACTGGAAAATACTGACAGATACGTCACAACGTAGTAATATAAACGTAGATATATAATATAGTGCACACGACACATTTCTAGAATAACCTTTATCAGGTACGCTGATAATCAAAAGACTGGAAAATACTGACAGATACGTCACAACGTAGTAATATAAACGTAGATATATAATGTAGTACACACGACACATTTCTAGAATAACCTTTATCCGGTACGCTGATAATCAAAAGACTGGAAATTACTGACAGATACGTCACAACGTAGTCATATAAACGTAGATATCTAATATAGTGCACACGACACATTTCTAGAATAACCTTTATCAGGTACGCTGATAATCAAAAGACTGGAAATTACTGACAGATACGTCACAACGTAGTAATATAAACGTAGATATATAATATAGTGCACACGACACATTTCTAGAATAACCTTTATCAGGTACGCTGATAATCAAAAGACTGGAAATTACTGACAGATACGTCACAACGTAGTAATATAAACGTAGGTATATAATATAGTGCACACGACACATTTCTAGAATAACCTTTATCAGGTACGCTGATAATCAAAAGACTGGAAATTACTGACAGATACGTCACAACGTAGTAATATAAACGTAGATATATAATATAGTGCACACGACACATTTCTAGAATAACCTTTATCAGGTACGCTGATAATCAAAAGACTGGTAAATACTGACAGATACGTCACAACGTAGTCATATAAACGTAGCTATCTAATATAGTGCACACGACACATTTCTAGAATAACCTTTATCCGGTACGCTGATAATCAAAAGACTGGAAAATACTGACAGATACGTCACAACGTAGTAATATAAACGTAGATATATAATATAGTGCACACGACACATTTCTAGAATAACCTTTATCAGGTACGCTGATAATCAAAAGACTGGTAAATACTGACAGATACGTCACAACGTAGTAATATAAACGTAGATATATAATGTAGTGCACACGACACATTTCTAGAATAACCTTTATCAGGTACGCTGATAATCAAAAGACTGGAAATTACTGACAGATACGTCACAACGTAGTAATATAAACGTAGATATATAATGTAGTACACACGACACATTTCTAGAATAACCTTTATCAGGTACGCTGATAATCAAAAGACTGGTAAATACTGACAGATACGTCACAACGTAGTAATATAAACGTAGATATCTAATATAGTGCACACGACACATTTCTAGAATAACCTTTATCAGGTACGCTGATAATCAAAAGACTGGAAATTACTGACAGATACGTCACAACGTAGTAATATAAACGTAGATATATAATATAGTGCACACGACACATTTCTAGAATAACCTTTATCAGGTACGCTGATAATCAAAAGACTGGAAATTACTGACAGATACGTCACAACGTAGTCATATAAACGTAGATATCTAATATAGTGCACACGACACATTTCTAGAATAACCTTTATCAGGTACGCTGATAATCAAAAGACTGGTAAATACTGACAGATACGTCACAACGTAGTCATATAAACGTAGATATCTAATATAGTGCACACGACACATTTCTAGAATAACCTTTATCCGGTACGCTGATAATCAAAAGACTGGAAAATACTGACAGATACGTCACAACGTAGTAATATAAACGTAGATATATAATATAGTGCACACGACACATTTCTAGAATAACCTTTATCAGGTACGCTGATAATCAAAAGACTGGTAAATACTGACAGATACGTCACAACGTAGTAATATAAACGTAGATATATAATATAGTGCACACGACACATTTCTAGAATAACCTTTATCAGGTACGCTGATAATCAAAAGACTGGTAAATACTGACAGATACGTCACAACGTAGTAATATAAACGTAGATATCTAATATAGTGCACACGACACATTTCTAGAATAACCTTTATCAGGTACGCTGATAATCAAAAGACTGGAAATTACTGACAGTTACGTCACAACGTAGTAATATAAACGTAGATATATAATATAGTGCACACGACACATTTCTAGAATAACCTTTATCAGGTACGCTGATAATCAAAAGACTGGAAATTACTGACAGTTACGTCACAACGTAGTAATATAAAGGTAGATATATAATATAGTGCACACGACACATTTCTAGAATAACCTTTATCAGGTACGCTGATAATCAAAAGACTGGAAATTATTGACAGATACGTCACAACGTAGTAATATAAACGTAGATATATAATGTAGTACACACGACACATTTCTGGAATAACCTTTATCAGGTACGCTGATAATCAAAAGACTGGAAAATACTGACAGTTACGTCACAACGTAGTAATATAAACGTAGATATCTAATATAGTGCACACGACACATTTCTAGAATAACCTTTATCAGGTACGCTGATAATCAAAAGACTGGTAAATACTGACAGATACGTCACAACGTAGTCATATAAACGTAGATATCTAATATAGTGCACACAACACATTTCTGGAATAACCTTTATCCGGTACGCTGATAATCAAAAGACTGGTAAATACTGACAGATATGTCACAACGTAGTAATATAAACGTAGATATATAATGTAGTACACACGACACATTTCTGGAATAACCTTTATCAGGTACGCTGATAATCAAAAGATTGGAAAGATATATAATTTAAAAGTAATTGTGGGTAGGTACATCATAGGATCCACAAAAGTTTGATTTTGATGAGTAATTTTCCGTACTTGGGAATTACATGTATACGTGCACACTGATCATTACAGATTATTTCATGTAACTGCTGTCTGCATTGTAATAATAATAAATAATATACCACACCTTCAAAACAGAAATTAATTCATCTACAACATTTTTAGTTAGGAAATGAAAAGCACAAATTACCAATATGTTTGAAGATATGAACTTTTTTTCCCTTCTGATTTGGGTACTACGTGTTAAGCTCTACTTTTTTATATTAATAAATAGCAGGCTAGTGATCTTGTGATCAAGGTTAATTATTGTAATTTTATGTTTTCACATTGATTTGTTTTGCAGGAATAGTTGCCATCGTCTGCTCGATCAGTAATTTATCGATGTCAGCTACAGAGTTTACATCATTTACTCTAAATGGAACCTACACCGGACTATATTATGTTGCTTCATTTTGTCCCATATTTGACGACGGGAAAAATGTTACGTGTTTGGTATGCCACGGTGACGAAACGGGTGCGATGTGGTTTGAACAAGATTACTCAAATACTGTGTGCTCATCGCATAATTATAGCACTCCTGGATATAAAAATATCACAGCATATTGTGTTGTTGGCTCTATATTCGCTTCGGACGACCAGCAAGTGTATATCGGAGCAGTAATCAAGCATTTGATAGTGGAAGACACTGAAAATAATATATTTATACCTATGACAAGAACTGACACGAAAACAATACGAGTGACGTATGATGAAGGAACAGACGTTATGGTCAACGCTACACTTGTTGAGAGTGGCATCAATTTATACCTGTCATACAATGGAACGTCAATTTCGCCGCAAACATTTCAAGTTTCAGGTAGCGATTTACCTGGCTTAGGACAACATGCAACAGAAGTTATCGTATGGAACCTCTTGTCTACATTTAAACGATATCTCGTATTTGCTGTTGCTGACGTCATAGAGGGGTATGCAGCGTCCATGAATATTTCAAGTCCATACATTATCCATGTCGACGACTCAGTCACCTTTACAATAACGACAACAAATGGATCGGATATAATATATGCCACCGAAATAATGTCAACAGCTTACTTAGAAAAGACGTCAGGTTATTCACCCTTGTATCAATATACGCATAACTTCAATGAAACTGGATCCTTTGAAGTTATTTTGTCAGCTTCGAATTATGTCAGTGTCTTTGAAAATACAACCACAATAACAGTACAATATCCTGTGAACATGGTTAATGCTAGTGCCCCTATGTATGTCGAATTTCCAACTATCCCATTCACGTTTGAAATGGATGCAAGTGCAGGAGTACCAATGGGAACATTAAATGCACGCATTGAAACAGGTGGGTCAGTTCTGAGTAGTTTTAATTTAACAGGATTGAATGTAGGAGGATCTATAGTTGACAACGATACTTCTCTACCTGTTGGAACTCACATCTTTTTTGTATCGATATACTCAGAAACGACATCGATGAATTTCACGTTTCCGGTTACAATGATGAAGCGGGTGCCGAACTTAGATTTTCTCTACCAACAAGAAGCTAAGTTATCTGACCAACAGTTACTAGGTGTACGATTACAAAACCCTGCTGACGGACCGCTACATAATATAACATGTGTATTCAATGTTAGTGGTAATATTTACAAAGAAATTCTGAGTCTCAGCAACGCTGACAATGGAACGGTTTCTATAATATACCCTGGTACTGGATTAATTCAATTGTCTGTCAATTGTTCCAATATGTTAAACTATGTTGAATTGACAGGACAAGCTAACGTTACATCAGACTGTTTTGAGGTTGCCAATTTGTTCAGTGTCGACTACAAGAATGAACTCACGCCCTTATCTATGTATATTACTAACGACAACACGGTAAGGCGTTAACCGTTAGGCTTAGATTCATTTGATAAATGCCATTGTCAATTAATATTTATTGAATTTTTGTTTGTATCAATGAATGTTTAAATTTTTTTTTACGTACGGCACAATTTCGAGTACACCTCGTCTGAGCCGTTCCACCCATACAACATTATGCTATAAAGTTTGTCAGTGACTTGCGACAGGTCTGTGGTTTTCTCCGGGTACTCCGGTTTCTACCACCAATAAAACTGACCGCCAAGATATAACGGAAATATTGTTCAAAGTGGCGTTAAGCACAATAAACCCACAAGTGGTAGTGCTCCGTAAATTACCTTAGGAGAATACAAGAACAGAACAGATATGTATTGATATCTCTTTTTTAATTACTTATATCAGTAGGATAATCTGGATATATGTTAAAATGACAGGAATACCTTATCACCGGATGGAGGAGACAACTAGTAGGCTTTGAACTTGATTAGAACAAAATGAAAGATATCATAGGGGTATTTGTAAGCAATCAATCGAAGAAAAACAAACACTACAATGGACAAAAGAAAGCAGAAAAAACATTAGTCTACAACACAATTTAAAAATCTAAGGATTGAACAGCTCAAACCCCATGAAAAACCAGGGGTGAACTCGATTGCTCGGAAGGGTAAGCAGTACATCTCACAGTTTCATTATCATTTTACGAAAACAAATACAAAACAAAGCAAAATACAAATGATATTCCAGTCCACCAATACATCACAAATATATAAAGTTCAATTTACTGGAAGTTCATCTTATATCGGAAATGGGACATAGAAGATCATATTGTCCTACCGCTGGCGGTCAAAAAACTTTCGAATATGAGTTTGTGTTCATACTTGCAAAACGTCCAATTACAAAGCGACTATATCATATATATATATAGTGTTCTGTTATGACGTGTGTGAAGAACGAAAACGAATGTACAAATGTATCCAACTTTATGACCTAAGACTTGTAGTTAAGCAATGTTTTCAAGGTCATACATGATACATTACAGTCGCTACGGCAAGAGGTTTGGGGGTACGGGTGGTTTACGCCAGTCAATAATATAATCAATTATATCGTGTTACGCAGCTTTCATGGGCGGGGGGACAGAAATACCGGAAAGCATACTGCAGCTTACTAGCAATATGTATCACTTAAAACTGTGTCAATTACACTTCGCCACGAATGTGATTCGAAGTCAAAACTAAAGCGATGAACGACATAAGTATATCACTATCACGTTGAAGCTTCGAATTGACAAGACACTATTACTGATGGCAAAAACAGGAAAACAGAATGAAACGAAAATATTATACCTTACTCACAGTTTGAGAAAACATATCTGGTTTTAAAGGTTCGTGAGCAGTAATTTAGATATCTATGTTTCTAGAAAACATATCTGGTTTTAAAGGTTCGTGGGCAGTAATTTAGATATCTACGCTTCTAATACTATCACTGGGTAGAGAACTCTATTGGTGGACTATAGTCCCCGATGGTTTCATACGCCCAGTTGTCAATTCTTCGGCACTGGCATGGTTTATTAGATATTCTATATTTGAAATTGACAGTTTTTACATAATGTGTTAAATTGAATACACAAAATACAACCTCTTCAGATCACACAACAAAACCGATTTTGGTTACAATAGATTCACGTCTTGTCTCAGTTGTCACTTTTATATTTGTCAGAAGTGCATGATATCAATCGGGTTTCAACGTTTTGTTGTTGTTGCTAAGTGCAATATAAGTAATAGAAACAATGGTAAAAAATTCCACCCTTATCAACCGAATAAACATCCAGCTCGCACCTCAAATCTTTGAACACAAAAAAACTAATAACATATCCAGATCTCGGGGGAGGGGAAACCGGTTAATGGGATTCCAACCCACCTATCTTGATAATTAGATCTAATCAGATTTAAACAAACGATATAAAGACCTGCACGAACCCCCCCCCCCCCCCCCACTAAAAAGACCACACATTATCACAACATAAACACAGACTGTACAATAGCATGTACTCATCATAGCAGAGTTTGAAGATACCAAAGGGGCAATCAGAATCCGTATATCGAAGAACAGACAACACAATGGCCAAAATAAAAAGTACAAAAGGACAAACAACGATCTAGAAAACATACATATACAACTAAAGATTGAGTAACGCGAACTCCACTAAAAACTGGGGGTGAACTCAGGTGCTCCGGAAGGGTAAGCAGTTCCTGCTTCACTAGTGGCACCCGTCGTGTTAATATAGTTAGCATATGTACAATATGTTTATAAGATATCTATTCGTAATTGACTAATATGGAACCTTTTGCTGTTGATAAATACATCTAATATCCTCTTATTTAGATCACTAGTAAAGTCATTGTTTCACTGAGGTGCAGAAATAGTACCAGGGAATATATCTGGGAACTGTGGCCTAAGTTGACCAACGGAACATTTGTAAAGGACAATTATTATTCAAACCCTGCCAATCAACCTAAATCTACATCAATCTTCTTCGGAAAGGAAACAATTTCTACAGGAATGTACAGACTGCGTATGATTGTCAATCTCACTGATCTAGGACAGTTCGTTCAAGATGATATGTATGTACAATTCAAATTACCTTCCATTGTGACCGCTATAGCAGGTGGTTCGACAAGATATGTCAATCAAAATGAGGATCTTGTTCTTGATTCAGGATCTGTATCACAAGATAAAGTCAAGAAATACACAAATGTTCCATTTGATTATGAATGGGAGTGTCGCAAAAACGTTTCTGCGGCAGATGTAGATATAGTACAAGGATTGTTCGGATTGTCGTCGGCTCCAGCGCTGTCTACACTTGGTTCGCCATGTGGTGGTGTTCCAACATCAGGTTCACTTTGGAGTATTCCATCAGCGAGCCTTTCATCCAATGCATGGTATCTGTTCCAAGTTTATGCTAACAAAACAACGACCTCGTTAATCGCAGGTTTGGAATTAGTTGAAACAACAAGATCAACTACTGCAATCCAAGCTGTTTTTGTACAATCGGGCAATGCTCCTAAAATGGATATACTGTAAGTTTTAAATTTATGACAAATGTTTTCAAAACTCTATTGTACATTTACACTAAAATGATACAGTCAAATCTGTCTAAAACGAACACTGAATAATTCAAAATCATTAGTAAATAAATCAGTAATTTAGCCCAAATGTCTAAAATTGCATTTTAAACCTGTCTAATCGATATACCTGTCTAGTCTGAACAACTTAGTTGATTTCACCTGTGTTCACATTAGAAAGGCTTCACTGTATTACAATTGAAATAAATTAGATGGATGTCCTAGATGTTAAATTGTAGTTCAAAACTACATGACAAATACAGTATCATCAATTGCATTGCATGTATATCAACGTTAGAGCAAACCGAAAGAGGGGGGGGACAAGAGACAATCCAGAAACACTGGCAACATTGGGTATACAAGATACAGTACAAAGATAAAAAGAAAAAACAAATACAAAACAAACAATAAAAAAAAACAACAAAAAACAACCAACAACAACAACAACAAAACCAATACAAAACCCAGAAAACTAAAACGATGAGTAACATTGACAACAACAAAAAAACAACAAAAACATGAGTAGACCCAGGTGCTCGTGGCAAGTGCTCGTGACAGGTAGGCAGTTCCTGTTTCTTATAATGCACCGGCGATGCTACTCATATAGTAATAAGTTGTATAGGTCGATGGGAACTTTATTATGTTTTTTGTCCAGCAATACACTGTAATCTAACAGTACTTATGACATTAGAAGAACATTGCTTTAATTTCCAACACGGACCATGTTATTGTATTACATTTAGTGTTATTTTATATCTTCTATCAACATTTATATATAACATTTGATTTTTATCAAATCGATTAAAAAAAAGATGCATTATGAAAAATAAAGACATATCAACATTTACTATTGAAAATTTTAGATGCAAGAGAAATTGCTTGACGAAACTGTCCAAAAACTCACTGTTGATTCTTAATGCTAATTGTGGCGAGTGTGACACGTCTGAAACTGATTACGAATGGTCAATATTTGTGTACAACAACTCAACGTCGTCGTTCATTAGTATTAATGGCATATCACGAATCAACCAAACAGATTTACTAGAAACAAGTAAGTTATCAAGTTAATTTAACGGACTATTGTTCATTTTGTGACAAATGTCTGTTATCTGAACAACAGTGATATAAGCATAATGATACATAATATGTAGCTATAATTACTTCTGTAAGTAATTTCGTATTGTAATTTGCTTGATGTTTTAATTTGAAATACAAGCTTAGGCCATAAGAAATGTATGTTGTAGCAATCCTACCAAATGTACTTATTGTCAACGTAAATAATTTTCATTTTGTGCCAAATGTTCGTTATCTGAACAACAGTGACATTAAAATAATAATAAATAATGAGTAACTAGTATTGCTGCTATACAGGAATATCGTATTATAACTTGATTGATGTTTTATTTGAAAATCCAAGTTTAGTAATATGAAATATATGTTGTAACAATCCTACCATCTGTATTGTTGTCAACGTAAGTAATATATGTAGTAGCTAATACGAATATTGACTTTATTAGAAAGAAAAGTGCAGAATATACAAAAATATGTGAAAAAAATGTAGCGTATACTTTTATATTGTTTTTGTCTACAGTTATGGGGAAATAACAGAGTGTTATAAAACATTATATTGGTCTATTCTACATTAAATTGAGTTTTATTTAATTATTACTTTTTATTTTGACCAGAAATAGCAGGAGGTAAGACATCACGTTTGTTATGATATATACATAGCACTCTGATATACCAATATCATATATTGACATATACTGCATTAACATTTATGTTTTATTTTTATGTACATTAACACCATGTACATAACAGAAAGTCGAGTGGACTATGATAGTCTTTCTCGGATACTATATCGTTATTAAATTGCTGGTACACCGTACATTTACTGGAGCATTAGGCTATATGATATGTAGACATACATTGCATCTCGATATTTGTTTTATAGATTAATTTTAGAGTCACATGTCATTTTATACGTGTTTTGATTGGCTTAAAAAGTTGTGGTTATTTGTCAATGTACGGAATCGAAAAATAGATATCGTTCTCAAGGCGTCACGTGTCGTTGTCATCGGGTGATTTTCTTTAAATGAAGCACCTTTGGGGTTATTTATATTTATTTCCGAGTATTTGCCTTATTTTGAAAAAATAAATATATTTTTCAATATCATAACAAGAAAAAGTTTGAATTAATTTATAAGGATTGATCGAAATTATTTGTTCGGTTCATTCGAAATAACCTCCATCAGGTTGTACACACCCTTGCGTAACCCGCCACGCGGGTTACACGGTGTGTACAACCTGATAGAGGTTAGTTCTTCATGAACCGAATAAAAATTGCGATCAATCCTTAAATATCTAACGTATATTAACGTCATGTTAACTTTATATAAAATAAATACATTCACTCTAATAGAGTGGACTATTTCTTACTTACTCTCGACTACTCGATTGTTAAATATTTTTTTGGAAGCTTCCCCCATTGTTTTTCGATAACGGCATGACCTACTCGTATTTTTCTAACATCATCTGATCTGTAAGAATTCTTGATCTAATATCAAAATTAGTTTTAACATATCAATTATCATAGACGAAACAAGGTAAAATTATCTGGTGAGGCTGTGCTATTAAGTTCTGTCCAGAGTTCTAAGCAGGCATTTTCCCATGTGTATGGGACCACTATGTCCGCGATTGGATGTTTGTTTTGTAAATCTATCTAAACAGTCATCCCAAGAGCTGTAGTAAGATCTACACAATAAACCATTATATGGTAAATTTTGATTGGGATATCCATTAGGATAGTGATTTACTGTCCATATGCTGTAACCATTGCTCATATTGGCTATCATGATATTTGACTTTCAAAAGATTTGAGTTTAACTGATGAAAGTTATTACAGAAACGCGTGATGCATGCAAATATATATATCTGCATATTATGTTGCTGTCGCTGGTTCCCGAGGGAATACCACACTCAGAAGTCAGTGTTTCGGCACTGATATGATTTATAAGATATAATCATTATTGAAATAAATAATGTATTTATTATCAAGACCAAGGTTCATTCTCCTTCAGGCATAGAATATAGGCAGAAAGATTTTCTAAATAATTTGGCGTTCTAATCTGTTGATTTTGAGCGTACCGGATTAAGGGTTAATTCCAGCAACGATTCGTATTCGCGTAACTAGATATCAAGTTTGTTATGACTGGTTTCCAAAAACATAAACACTGACTCCCATATACATGCACAAACTGAAATATTCTTTAATGTGCCGTTAAACATGCATAATATATAAGGTTGAACATGTTGTCTATTCATAAACAGATTCAGCTAATTGTATATACTTAATTCTGACATAACCTCCTTCTTTCGCTTTGTTAACAAACGAGCGAGTTATCCATTCGGTATAATCTCATTATCACATGCGCCAGTGAATGTGACTGACTTTTCCATTGGCAGCATAAATTGTGTGCGACATTTTCCGCAAACGTAAATATAAATTACCGTCTTCCAATCAAAGCATACTACCGTATTTGTACTCTTAGACATATCAGAATCTAAATAAATCATGGAAGACAAAATGTGTTTTGAGTTTTAACATGGATTGGCAGATATTAGTAAATTTTATCCTTCGCTTCTGGCTCAGGATAAAATACTAATATCCGCCAATTCATGTTAAAACTCCCAACACATTTTAAATTTTATCCCTCGCTTCTGGCTCAGGATAAAATACTAATATCCGCCAATCCATGTTAAAACTCCCAACACATTCTGGCTTTCATGAATTATTTCGTAATTAACTTCCATTGACGTCAAAGGTTTTATATTTGTGCTAGTTAGGCATGACTTATCTTATATCATTAGTGCAGCTTCACAATTTGTCCTAAGCCTCATCGTTGCTAGGATGTTTCAAAACTCTTAGCTGGATTTCAATGATGACGTCATAACAATTTTACTTCTTTTGTGGATTAATCTTAGTCAATCTCACAGTTTCTATAACCGTAGTCACAATTCCAATTAGAAATCGTATTGAACTAAACTTAAGTGTCGTACTGGTGACACGATAATGTCCACATTAACCGCGAGTTAGTTTTTCTTCATTAATCTGTGTTAGCTAATTACCCTGCTGATATAACTATTAAAAGTATGTTCTATCTTATTGGCCCAATCCCGACGTCCAACTCTGACGATTAGTGTACGCTGCGAAATACATGCAAGGGAGCCTTAGCTCGCATACCTTAACATGACATAATTGTGAGTGTATCTTTTCATTTTTGACATTTCTAAGCAACCCATACTAGAGATGGCATGACATAGTAGCAATTAATGTATACAACTGTTGGGGAGTTATAACTGTACTTTGGCCGAAACCAGACTGCTTCCTTTTATGTTTGCTTCTATTGTTCTGGTATTTTGAGAGACATGACATTCAAAATGTGACCAAAAATGCAGAAAGAGAAGGTATATCCAAGTGTCTGTACACTTAAAAAGTTTTTCAGGTGATAGAAGGAAGAGTTGTTATTCCAGACTTGATAGAATGTCTTGGATTAGGTGAAAACAAACGTTAGAAATCATATTTCTCCGGACGTTTATTGTCAATGAAACTCATTTTCTCAAAAAGAATAAAATTCTACTTTGATGATTCCGGTCAATATCCTGAGACGTCAAAGATGACTGCTTACAATTATGTAGCATATTGCATTGACTTTGTCAAGTACATAAACAGGAAGAGGTATACCCTGTAAGCTGACAGACGTTACAGTGAAAATTGTTTGAATCCCTTTCTGACATTTCCGACATACTGTTATACAACCAAATTCTCTAGTTAAGGAATATGTTCAATTTCTGAACAGGTTGTACCTGTTCAAAGCTTAAACATATTCCTTATAATTTAATTTTTACAACCAAATTTAATGATTCCTCGATTTTGATTACGATTATTTCATGGGACTATTTGAATTTGTCATTCGCGAATGAATATGCTGGCGACGTGGGTCATAATAGCAACACAAATTATCAAGTATATCAAAAGTTGCTCCAGATGGATCAGCAAATTAGATTGCAGTATTAACATCAAATTAAATTATTGCAAAATATTCCATTAATTTTCATTTTAATAAATCTTTGGTTATTCCAACACCTACCACTTCTGTAATCCGACACAATATTATAGTCCCGGTATAAATGATTTACACTAATGACCCACTGTTACATCTGACACTTTTGAGTTCAAACATTCCTCTTTGCAATAATATATAACATGTGTGTATTGTGTGGCGCATTATATTTCATATTTAATATTTCTACCGCTAGTCTTAATGTCCTGTATATTTTGCAATACTTTGCGTGTTCAATATATATACACTTTTTATATGCATATTTTTAAACTAAGATATCTGTTTCAATAGTTTATTTTTTCCCTTTCTTAAATTAATTATAAATCTTTTATGCAATAATCGTAGTCGCCACCATGACTTGGTTGATCGTTATGGAATATTTGTGTCACGAATGACAACGGATATGTTCCACTTGTCAATTAAGTAAGGCCATAAGATGTATTATTACATAATGATTTTCTCTAAACAATTGTATTGGCTATCATGCTGTCACCTGACATTCCGTAAAATTTGATATAGTTTGATTAAAACTCGTATTGACTTGATTTCACTTTCGTTTTCGCTTATTGTAATAAAACAATTACAGTCTTTTGTATCGGTTAATACGAGTTTTAATGGACCCTAGAAATCAATATTCACCGAACCGAAGCCTAAAGGCTTCGGTGAATATCGTTTTTAAGGTCCATAAAAACTCGTATTGACCGCAACAAAAGACTGTAATTGTATATAAATAACTGCTACATAACAGAACACAACACAGAAAACTAAAACAGATGAGCAACACGGAGCCCACCAATTCACGGAAGTGAACCCAGGTGCTCGCGTAGGATAAGCAGTTCCTGCTTCTTATAAGACACTCGCCATGTTATTCATATATACAAAACGTGTTGGTTAGGTTTGGTTTATGGTGTTTAACGCCACTTTCAACAATATCTCAGTTGTATCGTGGCGATCAGTTTTATTAGTGGAGGAAACCAAAGAAAGAAAAAAAAAGAAAAGAAAGAAAGAAAAATAGAAACACAATAAGTTCCCTTTATGATTCCAAGAATATCAAAATAATTTTTTTGTTCAATTTAAAATTTAACACACAAAAATGTATATTAATGTATAGAGATTAAATTTAATTGACTGAATTCAAGTTATCATAATATTGATGGTTCACTCGTATTTTCTATAATTTCTGTTATTTATAAACAAACAACAGAAGAAATTTGTGATTCTATTGATCATTATTATGCTTTCTGTAAATTTCTTCTCTAATACGATATTTTGGCATATATCACAAAGAATTATATAGCGTTGATATACTATGCGAAAATAGTACATCTACTATGCCAGTTTCACGCGGTGAAGGTTGGGTTTTCAGCTGTTTGTGAAGCTATATATAGCTAATCCACGTGCAAGGGGGCGGATCCAATCTGTCAATCTATCATAGTCGTCTATTATTCATGTTACTGTTTTTTAATACTTGTTATTGTTGTTAATTAAATTTCATACTTCAAAAATCTTTATATTTTTAAAGCCTTAAATGAAACAAAGAATATTCTCACACTTTCAAGACTATCTGATCCAATATATTAGTCACCAATAGCAGAACCTCCTTTATTGTAATAGTTCTCAATATATTTTGTCTACATATAAGTCAGCATAATAATAATAATAATGTTGTGTTAGCAATGACTATGCCATATAGTGGGATAGTCATTGATAACACAACATTATTATATAATTATTTATTATTTATCCTTCAATTAAAAAAAGTTTTTGTTTATACCAGATGTAGCAGAAGGTAACATTTTGTGTATTTCACTTCATATTTATGTCAATCTTTTATTTTCCGAATACTTCACACAAATTCACATATCACCATGTCCAATTTTGACAATTAGCATGAGGGATTTTCCATTTTGCACCAATATTATGTCCACTTTCACACACATCACTGAATGTCTACACGGTTTAAAATTTGCGTCATTTTTTATTTATTTTTAATTTATAAACTTTCAAGTTAAATTATGATTACTGGATATGAGGGACACCAACATAGCTATTAGCCCAAAACCTCGTCAACATTTTATACGTGCATCATTATATTATGTAAGCTGTTTGAAAGATTATCACAAATACAGAATAACAGCTATTGACTACACATAGCTAACCAAAAACTGGTGACCGTTGACAAAGCCATTAAAAAAGAGATTAATATACTGTTTACATATATTCGTATTTATATGGAGATGTATATTTTACAAATATAAGGCATATGTCATATGATTAATTTCATTAATTTTATCAGTAGGTATATTTCTAAAAATAATTTTTAATTCAATTATTGAATATTTAAATTTAATATGTAAGTTCAGTAAAATTTATTCGTTACTCTGGGGACCGTGATAACGTAAAATGTAATCAGGTACACTACACGCTCCATGGTCAGATCAAGACGAAATAACCCCAATTTTAAGTAAAATAGTAAAGTCAATTTCTTGTCTGTTGATTTTAGCATTTAAAAAAAAAAAAATCTTTTTACTTCAACTTTCCTTATTTGCAATTATTTACAGAAGCTTATTACAGACATAAAAATTCATATAAAGTCATTTCATGGCAGCTAAGGTGTATTACTGTAGCATATAACTTTCCAAGGTATTATTCATGTGAAAACAATTTGTATTATGCATGTTGTTTTTCTTCAAATATTACTTGTTTCACGTTTATCATGATGTTTTATTTCAGCAAATTATGCAACGCTATTTTGACTTATTTCAGTTTTAGTTCCATTTTTATTATTGTTTGGAAATATATATGAATACATAGCACATTTAATTGTAACTTCAAACCAAGTCAAAAAATAAAAATAAAAATCAACACGACATGTTTTCAACACTCTAAAATTTGACACATAAAACGTTCTGTGTTGTTATCTTTTGATCAAATTTGATAAAGAATGAGTGAGTGATTGTTGTTTAACACCAAGTGAGAATTTTTTTCAGCTATATCATGGCGACAACAAGCTACATTTCGATTTGATAATGATGCCCACATTGTGATAAATCAACACCGTTAGTTGGATGTTGATAGTGTCATATCACGGAAACAACAGTCTGTGTGAAAAAATGCCGCTCGCCATCCAATCTTTGCTCTTACTCCTTTAAGATATATGCTTAAGCACAGAAGTGCTAGCCATTACACCACAGATGTAATTTATTTGATAAGGAACGGAACATATACAAATTTTCATCATTCCGATTGTCTCATTATTCAGTTTCATATCAGACGTACGCATTCAACGGGATAATAGAATAAAAAAACTCAAGAAAACATAACAGTGTAAACAGTTCACACACATAGAAAAAAACAACTGTACAAATATATACAAAAATCAGTACCAATATACAGAAAAACGACAATCCAAACAAAAAGGCAAAACAGAAGTATGGACAACCACAAATAATACATTCCTGTAATCATGTATATCATATGCGATCTATGACAATTATACTTCTGTTTTATTAATTTAGGTCTAATTTCCAAAATTATCATACCTGCACCAACAATGTTATTAACTATGACAACGAATTTCTAATATACTTTTCATTTCTTATTTAAGCACTTTTGGCAGATGAAATAGGTGTTATGCCTTCCGCTCTACACGATGAAGACCGAGTCAAATTTAAACTTTTACTGAGAACTGCGGGAAGAAGTCCGGCCATTGCGGAATATATAGTATCTGTTAATTCACCACCATACGGTGGAACTTGCAAGGTCGAACCCAACGCAGGTAAGGGCAAATAAGTCATTATGTCTGAAATATATCAATGCACTACAATGTGGTACGATATATCACGCACAGGAACGTGTAAATGATTTCCTATAAACAATGACATGTAGAGTTGACATGTAAAGAAATCTTTGAAGATACCAAAGTGGTAATCAGAAGCCGTAAACAGAAGAAGGACAGACAACACAATGGCCACAAGATACCAAAGGGGTAATCAGAAGCCGTACACCGAAGAAGAACAGACAACACAATGGCCAAGATACCAAAGGGATAATTAGAAGCCGTAACCGAAGAAGGACAGACAATACTATGGCCACAAGATACCAAAGTGGTAATCAGAAGCCGTAAACCGAAGAAGGACAGACAATACAATGGCCACAAGATACCAAGGGGTAATCAGATGCCATCAATCGATGAAGGACAGACAACACAACGACCACAATATACCAAAGGGTGTAATCAGAAGCCGTAAACCGAAGAAGGACAGACAACACAATGGCCACAAGATACCAAAGCGGTAATCAGAAGCCGTAAACTGAAGGACAGACAACACAATGGCCACAAGATACCAAAGTGTTAATCAGAAGCCGTAAACCGAAGAAGTACAGACAACACAATGGCCACAAGATACCAAAGTGGTAATCAGAAGCCGTACACCGGAGGACAGACAACACAATGGCCACAAGATACCAAAGTGGTTATCAGAAGCCGTAAACCGAAGGACAGACAACACAATGGCCACAAGATACCAAAGTGGTAATCAGAAGCAGTAAACCGAAGGACAGACAACACAATGGCCACACGATACCAAAGGGGTAATCAGAGGCGGTAAACCGAAGGACAGACAACACAACGGCCACAAGATACCAAAGGGGTAATCAGAAGCCGTAAACAGAAGAAGGACTGACAACACAAAGGCCACAAGATACCAAAGGGGTAATCAGAAGCCGTAAACCGAAGGACAAACAATACAATGGCCACAAGATACCAAGGGGTAATCAGATGCCATCAATCGATGAAGGACAGACAACACAACGACCACAATATACCAAAGGGTGTAATCAGAAGCCGTAAACCGAAGAAGGACAGACAACACAATGGCCACAAGATACCAAAGCGGTAATCAGAAGCCGTAAACTGAAGGACAGACAACACAATGGCCACAAGATACCAAAGGGGTAATCAGAAGCCGTAAACCGAAGAAGGACCGACAACACAACGGCCACAAGATACCAAGGGGTAATCAGAAGCCGTAAACCGAAGGACAGAAAATACAATGACCACAAGATACCAAAGGGGTAATCAGATGACATAAACCGAAGAAGGACAGACAACACAATGGCCACAAGATACCAACGGGGTAATCAGAAGCCGTACACCGAAGAAGAACAGACAACACAATGGCCAAGATACCAAAGGGATAATTAGAAGCCGTAACCGAAGAAGGACAGACAATACTATGGCCACAAGATACCAAAGTGGTAATCAGAAGCCGTAAACCGAAGAAGGACAGACAATACAATGGCCACAAGATACCAAGGGGTAATCAGATGCCATCAATCGATGAAGGACAGACAACACAACGACCACAATATACCAAAGGGTGTAATCAGAAGCCGTAAACCGAAGAAGGACAGACAACACAATGGCCACAAGATACCAAAGCGGTAATCAGAAGCCGTAAACTGAAGGACAGACAACACAATGGCCACAAGATACCAAAGTGTTAATCAGAAGCCGTAAACCGAAGAAGTACAGACAACACAATGGCCACAAGATACCAAAGTGGTAATCAGAAGCCGTACACCGGAGGACAGACAACACAATGGCCACAAGATACCAAAGTGGTTATCAGAAGCCGTAAACCGAAGGACAGACAACACAATGGCCACAAGATACCAAAGTGGTAATCAGAAGCAGTAAACCGAAGGACAGACAACACAATGGCCACACGATACCAAAGGGGTAATCAGAGGCGGTAAACCGAAGGACAGACAACACAACGGCCACAAGATACCAAAGGGGTAATCAGAAGCCGTAAACAGAAGAAGGACTGACAACACAAAGGCCACAAGATACCAAAGGGGTAATCAGAAGCCGTAAGCCGAAGAAAGACCGACACCACAATGGCCAATATACCAAAGGGGTAATCAGAAGCCGTAAGCCGAAGAAGGACCGACACCACAATGGCCAAGATACCAAAGGGGTAATCAGAAGCCGCAAACCGAAGAAGGAGAGACAATGCAATGGCCACAAGATACCAAAGGGGTAATCAGAAGCCGTAAGCAGAAGAAGGACAGACAACACAATGGCCAACATACCAAAGGTGTAATCAGAAGCCGTAAACCGAAGAAGGACAGACAACACAATGACCAAGATACCAAAGGGGTAATCAGAAGCCGTAAGCCGAAGAAAGACAGACAATACAATGGTCACAAGATACCAAAGGGGTAATCAGAAGCCGTAAGCCGAAGAAGGACAGACAACACACTGGCCAAGATACCAAAGGTGTAATCAGAAGCCGTAAACCGAAGAAGGACAGACAACACAATGGTCACAAGATTCCAAAGGGATAATCAGAAGCCGTAAACCGAAGACTGACTGACAACACAATGGCCACAAGATACCAAAGGGTTAATGAGAAGCTGTAAACTGAAGAAGGACAGACAACACAATGGCCAAGATACCAAAGGGGTAATCAGAAGTCGTAAACCGAAGGACAGACAACACAATGGCCAAGATACCAAAGGGGTAATCAGAAGCCGTAAACCGAAGGACAGACAACACAATGGCCAAGATACCAAAAGGGTAATCAGACCGTAAACCGAAGAAGGACAGACAACACAATGGCCAAGATACCAAGGGGGAAATCAGAAGCTGTAAGCAGAAGAAGGACAGACAACACAATGGCCAAGATACCAAAGGGGTAATTAGAAGACGTAAGCCGAAGAAGGACAGACAACACAATGGCCACAAGATACCAAAAGGGTAATCAGAAGCCGTAAGCCGAAGGACAGACAACGCAATGGCCAATATACCAATGGTGTAATCAGAAGCCGTAAACCGAAGAAGGGACAGACAACAGAATGGCCACAAGATACCAAAGGGGTAATCAGAAGCCGTAAACCGAAGGACAGACAACACAATAGCCAAGATACCAAAGGGGTAATCAGAAGCCGTAAACCGAAGGACAGACAACACAATGGCCACAAGATACCAAATGGGTAATTAGACGTCGTAAATCGAAGAAGGACAGACAACACAATGGCCAAGATACCAAAGGGGTAATCAGAAGCCGTAAACCGAAGGACAAACAGCACAATGGTCAAGATACCAAAGAGGTAATCAGAAGCCGTAAACCGAAGGACAGACAACACAATGGCCAAGATACCAAAGTGGTAATCAGAAGCCGTAAACCGAAGGACAGACAACACAATGGCCACAAGATACCAAAGGGGTAATCAGACCGTAAGTCGAAGGACAGGCAACACAATGGCCAAGACACCAATGTGGTAATCAGAAGCCGTAAATCGAAGAAGAACAGACAACACAATGGCCACAATATACCAAAGGGGTAATCAGAAGCCGTAAACTGAAGGACAGACAACACAATGGCCAAGATACCAAAGGGGTAATCTGAAGCCGTAAAGCGAAGGACAGACAATACAATGGCCACAAGAAACCAAAGGGGTAATCAGAAGCCGTAAACCGAAGGACAGACAACACAATGACCAAGGTACCAAAGGGGTAATTAGAAGCCGTAAATAGAAGGACAGACAACACAATGGCCAAGATACCAAAGAGGTAACCAGAAGCCGTAAACTGAAGGACGGACAACACAATGGCCACAAGATACCAAAGAGGTAATCAGAAGCCGTAAACTGAAGGACAGACAACACAATGGCCACAAGATACCAAAGAGGTAATCATAAGCCGTAAACCGAAGGACAGACAACACAATGGTCAAGATACCAAAGGGGTAATTAGAAGCCGTAAACCGAAGGACAGACAACACAATGGCCAAGATACCAAAGGGGTAATCAGAGCGTAAACCGAAGAAGGACAGACAACACAATGGCCAAGATACCAAAGGGGTAATCAGAAGCCGTAAGCAGAAGAAGGACAGACAACACAATGGCCAAGATACCAAAGGGGTAATTAGAAGACGTAAGCCGAAGAAGGACAGACAACACAATGGCCACAAGATACCAAAGGGGTAATCAGAAGCCGCAAACCGAAGAAGAACAGACAACACGATGGCCAAGATACCAAAGGGGTAATTAGAAGCCGTAAACCGAAGAAGGACAGACAACACAATGGCCACAAAATACCAAAAGGGTAATCAGAAGCCGTAAGCCGAAGGACAGACAACGCAATGGCCAATATACCAATGGTGTAATCAGAAGCCGTAAACCGAAGAAGGGACAGACAACAGAATGGCCACAAGATACCAAAGGGGTAATCAGAAGCCGTAAACCGAAGGACAGACAACACAATAGCCAAGATACCAAAGGGGTAATCAGAAGCCGTAAACCGAAGGACAGACAACACAATGGCCACAAGATACCAAATGGGTAATCAGAAGCCGTAAATCGAAGAAGGACAGACAACACAATGGCCAAGATACCAAAGGGGTAATCAGAAACCGTAAACTGAAGGAAAAACAGCACAATGGCCACAAGATACCAAAGAGGTAATCATAAGCCGTAAACCGAAGGACAGACAACACAATGGTCAAGATACCAAAGGGGTAATTAGAAGCCGTAAACCGAAGGACAGACAACACAATGGCCAAGATACCAAAGGGGTAATCAGACCGTAAACCGAAGGACAGACAACACAATGGCCAAGATACCAAAGGGGTAATCAGAAGCCGTAAGCAGAAGAAAGACAGACAACACAATGGCCAAGATACCAAAGGGGTAATTAGAAGACGTAAGCCGAAGAAGGACAGACAACACAATGGCCACAAGATACCAAAGGGGTAATCAGAAGCCGTAAACCGAAGAAGAACAGACAACACAATGGCCAAGATACCAAAGGGGTAATTAGAAGCCGTAAACCGAAGAAGGAAAGACAACACAATGGCCAACATACCAAAGGTGTAATCAGAAGCCGTAAACCGAAGAAGGACAGACAACACAATGACCAAGATACCAAAGGGGTAATTAGAAGCCGTAAACCGAAGAAGGACAGACAACACAATGGCCACAAAATACCAAAAGGGTAATCAGAAGCCGTAAGCCGAAGGACAGACAATGCAATGGCCAATATACCAATGGTGTAATCAGAAGCCGTAAACCGAAGAAGGGACAGACAACAGAATGGCCACAAGATACCAAAGGGGTAATCAGAAGCCGTAAACCGAAGGACAGACAACACAATAGCCAAGATACCAAAGGGGTAATCAGAAGCCGTAAACCGAAGGACAGACAACACAATGGCCACAAGATACCAAATGGGTAATCAGAAGCCGTAAATCGAAGAAGGACAGACAACACAATGGCCAAGATACCAAAGGGGTAATCAGAAGCCGTAAACTGAAGGAAAAACAGCACAATGGCCACAAGATACCAAAGAGGTAATCATAAGCCGTAAACCGAAGGACAGACAACACAATGGTCAAGATACCAAAGGGGTAATTAGAAGCCGTAAACCGAAGGACAGACAACACAATGGCCAAGATACCAAAGGGGTAATCAGACCGTAAACCGAAGAAGGACAGACAACACAATGGCCAAGATACCAAAGGGGTAATCAGAAGCCGTAAGCAGAAGAAAGACAGACAACACAATGGCCAAGATACCAAAGGGGTAATTAGAAGACGTAAGCCGAAGAAGGACAGACAACACAATGGCCACAAGATACCAAAGGGGTAATCAGAAGCCGCAAACCGAAGAAGAACAGACAACACAATGGCCAAGATACCAAAGGGGTAATTAGAAGCCGTAAACCGAAGAAGGAAAGACAACACAATGGCCAACATACCAAAGGTGTAATCAGAAGCCGTAAACCGAAGAAGGACAGACAACACAATGACCAAGATACCAAAGGGGTAATCAGAAGCCGTAAACCGAAGAAAGAGAGACAATGCAATGGCCACAAGATACCAAAGGGGTAATCAGAAGCGTAAGCCGAAGAAGGACAGACAACACACTGGCCAAGATACCAAAGGTGTAATCAGAAGCCGTAAACCGAAGAAGGACAGACAACACAATGGTCACAAGATTCCAAAGGGATAATCAGAAGCCGTAAACCGAAGACTGACTGACAACACAATGGCCACAAGATACCAAAGGGTTAATGAGAAGCCGTAAACTGAAGAAGGACAGACAACACAATGGCCAAGATACCAAAGGGGTAATCAGACCGTAAACTGAAGAAGGACAGACAACACAATGGCCAAGATACCAAAGGGGTAATCAGAAGCCGTAAGCAGAAAAAGGACAGACAACACAATGCCCAAGATACCAAAGGGGTAATTAGAAGAGGTAAGCCGAAGAAGGACAGACAACGCAATGGCCACAAGATACCAAAGGGGTAATCAGAAGCCGCAAACCGAAGAAGAACAGACAACACAATGGCCAAGATACCAAAGGGGTAATTAGAAGCCGTAAACAGAAGAAGGACAGAAAACACAATGGCCACAAGATACCAAAAGGGTAATCAGAAGCCGTAAGCCGAAGGACAGACAACGCAATGGCCAATATACCAATGGTGTAATCAGAAGCCGTAAACCGAAGAAGGGACAGACAACAGAATGGCCACAAGATACCAAAGGGGTAATCAGAAGCCGTAAACCGAAGGACAGACAACACAATAGCCAAGATACAAAAGGGGTAATCAGAATCCGTAAACCGAAGGACAGACAACACAATGGCCACAAGATACCAAATGGGTAATCAGAAGCCGTAAATCGAAGAAGGACAGACAACACAATGGCCAAGATACCAAAGGGGTAATCAGAAGCCGTAAACCGAAGGACAAACAGCACAATGGTCAAGATACCAAAGGGGTAATCAGAAGCCGTAAACCGAAGGACAGACAACACAATGGCCAAGATACCAAAGTGGTAATCAGAAGCCGTAAACCGAAGGACAGACAACACAATGGCCACAAGATACCAAAGGGGTAATCAGACCGTAAGTCGAAGGACAGGCAACACAATGGCCAAGACACCAATGTGGTAATCAGAAGCCGTAAATCGAAGGACAGACAATACAATGGCCACAAGAAACCAAAGGGGTAATCAGAAGCCGTAAACCGAAGGACAGACAACACAATGACCAAGGTACCAAAGGGGTAATTAGAAGCCGTAAACAGAAGGACAGACAACACAATGGCCAAGATACCAAAGAGGTAATCAGAAGCCGTAAACTGAAGGACAGACAACACAATGGCCACAAGATACCAAAGAGGTAATCAGAAGCCGTAAACTGAAGGACAGACAACACAATGGCCACAAGATACCAAAGAGGTAATCATAAGCCGTAAACCGAAGGACAGACAACACAATGGTCAAGATACCAAAGGGGTAATTAGAAGCCGTAAACCGAAGGACAGACAACACAATGGCCAAGATACCAAAGAGGTAATCAGACCGTAAACCGAAGAAGGACAGACAACACAATGGCCAAGATACCAAAGGGGTAATCAGAAGCCGTAAGCAGAAGAAGGACAGACAACACAATGGCCAAGATACCAAAGGGGTAATTAGAAGACGTAAGCCGAAGAAGGACAGACAACACAATGGCCACAAGATACCAAAGGGGTAATCAGAAGCCGCAAACCGAAGAAGAACAGACAACACAATGGCCAAGATACCAAAGGGGTAATTAGAAGCCGTAAACCGAAGAAGGACAGACAACACAATGGCCACAAAATACCAAAAGGGTAATCAGAAGCCGTAAGCCGAAGGACAGACAACGCAATGGCCAATATACCAATGGTGTAATCAGAAGCCGTAAACCGAAGAAGGGACAGACAACAGAATGGCCACAAGATACCAAAGGGGTAATCAGAAGCCGTAAACCGAAGGACAGACAACACAATAGCCAAGATACCAAAGGGGTAATCAGAAGCCGTAAACCGAAGGACAGACAACACAATGGCCACAAGATACCAAATGGGTAATCAGAAGCCGTAAATCGAAGAAGGACAGATAACACAATGGCCAAGATACCAAAGGGGTAATCAGAAGCCGTAAACCGAAGGACAGACAACACAATGGCCAAGATACCAAAGTGGTAATCAGAAGCCGTAAACCGAAGGACAGACAACACAATGGCCACAAGATACCAAAGGGGTAATCAGACCGTAAGTCGAAGGACAGGCAACACAATGGCCAAGACACCAATGTGGTAATCAGAAGCCGTAAATCGAAGAAGAACAGACAACACAATGGCCACAATATACCAAAGGGGTAATCAGAAGCCGTAAACCGAAGGACAGACAACACAATGGCCAAGATACCAAAGTGGTAATCTGAAGCCGTAAAGCGAAGGACAGACAATACAATGGCCACAAGAAACCAAAGGGGTAATCAGAAGCCGTAAACCGAAGGACAGACAACACAATGGCCACAAGATACCAAAGGGGTAATCAGACCGTAAGTTGAAGGACAGGCAACACAATGGCCAAGACACCAATGTGGTAATCAGAAGCCGTAAATCGAAGAAGAACAGACAACACAATGGCCACAATATACCAAAGGGGTAATCAGAAGCCGTAAACCGAAGGACAGACAATACAATGGCCAAGATACCAAAGTGGTAATCTGAAGCCGTAAAGCGAAGGACAGACAATACAATGGCCACAAGAAACGAAAGGGGTAATCAGAAGCCGTAAACCGAAGGACAGACAACACAATGACCAAGGTACCAAAGGGGTAATTAGAAGCCGTAAACAGAAGGACAGACAACACAATGGCCAAGATACCAAAGAGGTAATCAGAAGCCGTAAACTGAAGGACAGACAACACAATGGCCACAAGATACCAAACAGGTAATCAGAAGCCGTAAACTGAAGGACAGACAACACAGTGGCCACAAGATACCAAAGAGGTAATCATAAGCCGTAAACCGAAGGACAGACAACACAATGGTCAAGATACCAAAGGGGTAATTAGAAGCCGTAAACCGAACGACAGACAACACAATGGTCAAGATACCAAAGAGGTAATCAGAAGCCGTAAGCTGAAGGACAGACAACACAACGGCCACAAGATACCAAAGGGGTAATCAGAAGCCGTAAACCGAAGGACAGACAACACAATGGTCAAGATACCAAAGGGGTAATCAGAAGCCGTAAACGGAAGAATGACAGACAACACAATGGTGAAGATACCAAAGGGGTAATCAGAAGCAGTAAGCCGAAGAAGGACAGACAACACAATAGCCAGGATATCAAAGGGGTAATCAGAAGCCGTAAACCGAAGAAGGACAGACAACACAATGGCCAAGATACCAAAGGGATAATCAGAAGCCGTAAATCGAAGAAGGACAGACAAAACAATGGCAAAAAGAACACGTACAAAAGGACAAACAATGATCTATATAACATTACAGAGAACACTTGTGCAGCACGAACCACACTAAAAACCGAGGATGAACTTATGTGCTCTGGAATGATAAGAAGTTCCTGCTCCACATGTAGCACCCGTCGTTTTACTCATTGTTCGATCCCGACGATAAGTCATAATTTACGTGTTGTTTTAATGAATGCTTAATGAAAATCAAAGATCATACATACTGAACATTAATACCAGAAATTTACATGTAACAGTCTCTTCTTATTTATAAATCTTTATGACAGAACCATGGATATTTCTAAACAATTGTCAACCTACATAAAATGCAAAACAGCACCTAATATAATCTGGAATTTATCATTGTTAAAACAAATCTGAACATTTTAACTCAAAATTACAGAAAATTCTATTTTTAGATTAAATATGTAGAGGGCTAGGTAAAATCTATACACCTATAAATAATCCAACCTTTTAAGTTTAATATTTTTTAGAAAAAAATGAAATGTTTAAGTATTCTCTGATTAGCAACACGCAGCTTAGTGTATTACAATGGAAATCAAAACGATTATATGACGTATTCAGGTTAAAAAATTTGATTGTTGTCAGTTAAGAAAAGCTTGCGGATACTAAAGGGGTAATCATAAGACGTAAGTCGAAGAATAGACAATATAATGACAAAGATGAAGAAAAATGTACAAAAAGACAAACAATGATCTACAAAACTTATTCAAAATTAAAGATTGATCAACAAAAACAGGGGATAAACTGTTCCGAAAGGGTAAGCAGTTCTTGCACCACTAGTGGCAGCCGTTGTGTTCCTCTTGTCGAAAATATGATGGTAAGTCACGAATAAGGAAATGATGGTATTGTGATAAGTGAGGGTTGCAATTATGTCAAATTATGCTTTGCATAATGTCCTTTTATTACCCACGTTGCAATAACAGAGTTATTTTTATAATTCCAAGGCGTTGCTGTGAATGACCAGTACAGTATTACCTGTAGCAATTGGAAAGACGAAGGAGATCGCTACGAACGAGGTGATCCGAAAGATGCAACTGAACTATTGACATTTTCGGTATATCACTTCCGACAGACAATAACAAATAAAACATTAGAATCTCTTTTGTCAGAATCAGGTACGTTTAAATTTGCATTTTAGTCAGTTTCTGCATACACGCGTTTTTCTTTTCATAAATGTTTTGAAAAATACAAAACAAAATAATTTAGTTGATGCTGATTACATTTCATTTTAATTTTGCTTTACGGGACGGGCCATGGATAGTTGAGCGTCCTAATCTTATCGCTGGATAAACTAAATAAAGGGTATGTTTGGTGTTATAGTCATTTATACTTACCATGCATATTTCTGCTGTACCTTGCATGAAAACATCCCATCTATCATTTATTAATAAATTAATATATACCAAAGCCCATAGTAATGATATTTTAACCGCTTCAAATGCTAGCCACGGTTTCTTTTTCAAGAATTTGAAGTGTCAAGAGAAACATTATTTATATGTTTTTGAGACATTTTGAGTAAATAATCTTTGAATGAGAAATAATTTCTTAGAGAAGATATAAATATATAAATACACATGGAAAGTTCACAATGGGAAAATTGAAACCCTCTCTTTTGCGGTAAAGTTTAGTCGTAACCGGCCCTCATTGTCAATTTAGAAGTGAAGGTATGAAGCAGACATAGCTGTATCTATGGCATCCTTTATTGCAAGCTCAATGTGATAGATGAGATCAGCAAAATCGCAAAGTTTACAAATAGTTAGCGGAAGAACATCATCCACATAGTGGAACAGGCTAGCTTCTTTTCGTTTTTTCCAGAAGCCCTTGTATAAAGTCTGTTTCATACGAATGAAGGAACAAGTCCGCGAGAAGGGGGTACAGTTGTTGTTAAGCAACAATTAATCATTCAGTAAAAAGTAAAGAGAAGGATGTATGATATGAATTAATAGCAAAACGTTGGAATTATTGTTTATTTACAGGAAATGTTGTATTTTTCTATATACAGTAGAATACAATGGGACCAAATCATTATTAATTAAAATAAATATATGATATATAATTCGTTTACCCTTGTACATTACATAAGCGCGAAGCAAAATAATTTACATGGTCTGTGGTTGTATTAGACAAATAATTCAATTGGCTTAACGATGTAATTGTTTTATTATATTTTTGCCAATATTTTATAGGTTATCTCCCTTGTGGGGAAAATTGGGTTGTTTGGCGGGGAACAATAGGGTTGTTTCCCGGCAGCACAAATTTTGCCAATGTTCTATAGGTTTTCTCTCTTGTGGGGGAAAATTGGATTGTTCAACTGGGAACAAAAGAGTTGTTTCCCGGCAGCGCAAAATTTGGCAAAACATCTCAATTATTTTATTATCACATGACTAATTTAATCCAATCAAAATCTATCATATAGATTAAAATATAATAATAATATTAGGAAGATAAATTTATATATATTACTTAAGCTAAAATTAATTGTTTATTCTGATGAACAGAGATATTCTAAGCAATATTACTCGAAGTCAAGCAATATTATTACCAAACATATAATACGCATTATTGCATTTTCAGATGACAACTCTGTTAGTTCAACGTTATCAGTAGGAGATCCTAACAATAACTATTACAGTGAAATAAAAGTACACGTCAGGGATTTCTATAACGGATATGTTGTAGTTACTCTACCTGTAACGGTAATACACAATTAATTATTAATTAATCGGTAATATACACGTATTATTAATAGGTCGTAATATACACTTATCATTGATAAGTCGGTAATATACACTTATCATTAATAAGTCGGTAATATACACTTATCATTAATTAGTCAATGATATACACTTAATATCAATATGTCGATGACATATACTTATCATTAATAGGTCGATGACATACACTTATTATTAATTAGTCGCTAATATACACTTATTATTAATTGGTCGATGATATACACTTATCATTAATTAGTCAATGATATACACTTATTATCAATATGTCGATGACATACACTTATTATTAATAGGTCGATGACATACACTTATTATTAATTAGTTGGTAAAATATACTTATTATTGATTGGTCGGTAATATACACTTATTAATGATTGGTAAGTAATATACACTTATTATTACGGTAATTGGTAAGTAATATATACTTATTATTACGGTAATTGGCCGATACTATGCACTTACCATTCCTTAGTCGGTATTACACCCTTGCTATTAAGTAGTAGGTAATACACCTATATTATTAATTGATTGGTAAAACATAGATATTAATAAACTCACCTGGCTTGATATTGGCACTTCAGTTAGTTTTACAGGCTTCTACTTGCGGTAATGAAATGGTCATGTAAATGTACATGTTCTCCAAATATGAGAAAAATGCCTACCATCACATATTTAGAAAAAAAACCCAGTTAATATGTGACATGGTAACGATAACTATTCTGTGTATATGCTTCTGAGAGTAAACATGAATAGTCATGTTCTATGCACTGTAAAAATTTGCTATGATTAAATATAGATATTAATGGTTACATTACTTTTCTGTTATAAGGTAACAAATCCACTGGAAACAGACAGATCTGCACAATCAGAGACGGACTTGATTGGTAACATCACAACATTTGCTACGGATGAAATAAATGAAGCTTTAAGTAGCAATGACCCAAAACAAATTTTACATCAGGCACAAACCATTGTTGCTGCTATCATTTTAATTGTAAGTTTATTTTAGCCATTTTCAAATCCCTAATTCAACAACTAACATATTGGATATTTTACCATTTCAATAAAATGAAAAACAATAAAGACGACAATGTCGGAACAGTTCCAAAATCAAATATAAAAATCGCAGAAAGATGCAAAATCGACACCCCCTAACACAAATACATGACTGTTCACTTTCCTGCACACTTCAGTAGAGCAAAATTCGGGGCTAGATTAGTTTTATCCGTCTAAACTAAGCTAAACTTACAGCGAAGATGAAACGAAAACTGAATTACCAATGGGTACTAATTGTGCATCAATACTTGGTAACTTCTACTATATAGATATGAGCCGGAATTTACGGTCCCTCTAGTGGAATACGAACTTTCACTTCCTGGGCACACTTGTGGGGTTTGCATCGCTCAATCTGTTTTACTTTTCTGTGTTTGGTTTGGTCATTGTATTGTTTGTCATTCTTTGATTTACAAGCTTTGATTACCCCGGTGGTACCCTTAAGCATATCTCATCCATGTTGTGATTAAGCGACGATAAACACAATTTAACACGCAGTATTATTTCCTATACTCGCTTATGTTGTGAGATATTGCGTTATTTTATTTCGTTTAAATTTTATGCTTCACTGGAGTTTATCCGGTTGAGAATATCCACCCCTCGGTATAACTGATAGTTTACGTTTGTACTACTGAAATAATCGACAGTGAACACATGCAGACTATCACAATAGGTTTATCATGAATACAAACCTGAGTTTATGTTGTTTATATTTGGGATAATTGGTTTTAATTTCCTTAATCGTAATTCAGTAGAAGTCTACTCGTTAATACGTGTATCAAAGCAGAAAACACGCCTTTGGTTTACTTGCTTAAGCTGATATATAACACTTTGGCTTTCCAAAGAACATACCTCATGTCGGTTGCACTAAATGAGTTTGTATATGCTATATGTATTATATGATAATTTACTGTTGGATATTTGTGAATTACTAATTATTTTTCATGCTATAAGTGAGTTTACTTCAATTTGCATAACTGTATATAAAAATATAGCAATAGGTTAGAACATACAGGGGCCACAAGAAAATTCTGCTGATCAATCAGATGTTAGTGATATATATATAATTTTTGATTTTTAGCCTACTTTTAACGAGGCATTTAATACAACATCTCAACCATTAGACTGGACTAGTGGATTGTTGGATGCTGATGGAAATCAAACAAAGAAATATGACGACATCTTAAATGACTTGCTGAAATATGATGAGGATTCTGTAAAACGTGTGATAGTGCAGGTAAATACACGTTAGAACTGGTAACATACGGTACACAAGACGAAGAAAAACAAAAACAAAAAACACAACACAATATGTGTTGGACACCACTATACGCAAACAAACACAAATAACGTAAATAAAACAACTGGGGGTAAAGACGAACAGAAAATAGCTTTATGTGGAAATCATAACGAGCATCACAGGACGGAGCTCAGAATGTAAAGACACATGATATGACAACAACAAAAAACTAAAATATGAGCAACACGAACCACCAAATAACCTGGGGTGAACTCACGTGCTCGCGAAGGCAAAGTAGTTCCTGCTTCTTATAAGACACCCGTCGTGTTATTCATATATACAGTCAAGTTCGCTTAAAGTCTTGGTAGTGATAGGGGAAAGAAAACATATATGCGTAAAAAGTAAAAGATTCATTGTAAGGTAGTAACTCTCTGAAATTTGATCAGGTGAATGTAATTTTGCTACATGTAGTATAATAAATCCTACATATGACCATGGGCCATTAATGCTGTAAATATTACAATGTAGTTGATCTGTGGGATATGACCAGGATCGTATAATACTGGGTGTATAATAGGTTATGAGGTAAGTCTATGAAATATTAGTAACTTCCTGTCTGTGTGTTATTAAACATAATCATCTCATGCTCTATATTATATTCGCTTAGTGTCAAGGTCGATTAATAAAATTTAAGATATTTCCTCAATTCAGGCCTTTGACTCATTGAACAGCCGTATTACTTCAGAGCCAATGGCTTTTACTTACAAGAGAACACAGTAATGTATCATTTCCCTTGTCTGGCGTACGGAAACTAATTTGCTGTTGAGTTTTTTGTAGATTATTGTTTGTGATTTTGCCCTTTCACTTTCAGCCATTGCATAGTATGTCCCTTTTTAAGCTATGGATTCTAAAAAAAAACTTTGGGATGTTCAAACTTTTCTTCAAACAAATATTTTAGCATTTTAACCTATTTTTATTTAATTTACTTCTTTAACAGGTTATTGACAATCTTACAAAAATCATGGAAGATCAGTTAGAAACCAATGCAACGACTTTTTTCATGATCGAAATGGCCAGCAATGCTTTTGCAAATGTTCTAGAAAACAATCAGCTAGTTAGTAACGATGCAAGTGTAAGTGTTTAATGATATGCTCATGTCGATAATCGCAATACCAAGATAGATACAACTTAATGCAAAATATTAAAAATATTTTGATACTGATATTTTAAAGTACCAATTTTGATAGAAAACTTACGATTCTATTGTCTGGTCACTCATCTATAATAATTGTTACAATAATAATTGTGGTGGTAAAATATAAAAACGTATTTTGTAAATGTAATATTATTTCTTAATATAGTTACATATATCATAATAGGGGATTTATGCATTTGCAATAATACACTGACAACATTTTCCAACATTATATACAAAATGGATCGTTGAATAATGGTTTCCAATTTTTCGAGAAGAGAAGAAAAACGTTTTTGTTTCAATTTAATTCATCTTCATCTAAAGACATGATGTTTATACTAAAGGTATCCTATTTTATATGTTTGAGTACTAATTGATATTTTCTGTAGGTTGCAGCTTCTAATGCATTGATAATTCTAGCAACCAACCTGAAGAATATTAGTGATATAGCTTTGACATCTGGTGCTTTATTTGATAGCTCTGATCCTCGTCTAGAATCATCTGGAATAGGTAACAGTTCTGTTGATGCTTAAAATATAATGTAAATATATCTCCAAGTTCCAAATGATGACCACAAAATGTTGGTTGAAGTGTTTAGCACAAACTGAAACAATATTTCAGATATATATATCGAGGTGGTCAGGGTTACTAGTGGATGAAACCAGAATAACCAGAGGAAACCACTGGCCTGTTCCATGTGACTGCCAAACTTTAATATAATAAAATTTTCTCGAGTACACCGCACCACTTGTAGATATCGAGCGCACCAGCTTTAGAAATTATACGCCTTACCAGCACGGGTAGATTTCAATTTACATTCCATAAAAACGCAGCCATGGTGTTTTCCCTCAAGGAAAATGTGCTTCTATACTTCTTGTATATCTTTACTACTGCACAAAAACATACACAGTTACAATATTATAAACGCAATTAAGATAAATATATGTTTGCATTTTTATCAAAATAAATACATTATATACAAATATACTTGGATGTTACAAAAGTCACAAAATCAAATTCGGATAATGCATTTATTATGCACACTTTGATAAGAAGAAATTAAGAATCTTAGTTTCCTTGATATTGTACACAATGGAAGACAATACACAAAATAGAAATAGTTACTATGTGATGTTTATTGTATACGAATATGTACATGCACCATCTTTAGCGATTATTGTTTCTGTTTTAGCAATAATGGCTTTAGTGTCCGGTGTTGTTGGTGCTACTCTTACAGCAGAATTCCCAAAGAATGGATTATCTTTAATATCTACAAACACAGCTAACTCTCGCAATCAAGTGGAATATTTTGCGTTGATACATGGAGATGACGCTTATAATCTGATGGAGAATGGTGATATTACCCCGGAAGAACGTACAGGCCTGTACCTGATGAGGGCTCGAATTGATCAAGCAGAATTCAAAGAAAAGCAAGATCTGGTAAGAAAGTGAAACCTTCTAAACATAGAAGATTATAATATTTCATATTCAATACCTAGTTGTTCTTAATGTCATTTTGTAAGTCGTTTACAGCTAGTGATTAATTGTTGCTTTACAACCAATGAGAATATTATTCAGCTATTTCATGGCGAGAACAGTTTTTGATGTGATCATCATGATGAGATGTTCTTACCAGACCAACAGACTTAGGTGGATTTGGTAGTGCTAGCTCACTGACATGTACACAGACAGAGACACATTGGTCCTCTCCGACTCCGAGACAATCACTCTCCGATATTAGTTTTAATGTTGTGTGCTTATAAAACAGGCAGCCAATACCAATCTAATAGTTTATGGTTTGACTCGACCTGTGATCGAACAACAGTCTAGCGCATCTTAGGCGAGCACTCTAACCATTACATCACCGAAGCTTTTACATCATTAACATACCATATCTGTAAAAGGTCTATTACCTTCATGAATAAATAACCTTAACTTATTTCGGCTAACATGTGTAATCAATTTAAGGCCTGTCAGTTGATTTCATCTTAAATACTTATATATGGCATTCCAATCATTGACTATAAGCGTACTAAGTGAAGGCTATTCCAGAAACGTGTAGTTTGCACTAAATTACACATGTGTTTTTATGATAATTAATTCAAATTCTTTACTTTTATTAATTTTATCATACTTTGAAAGATTATTCTGTTTTTCAGGCATCAATAACAACAACGGCCATTGATCTAGCTTTACAGATATTAATTGACCAAGGATTGAACTTGACATGTAAAGGATGCTACACTACTCATAATGACACAAACGTGGCACTATTCCTATCAAAGTCAACTCTAAAAGAACTAGATGCAGCTGCAAATGCATTACTAACGGATTCATCTATCATAATGAACTTTGCAATGAGTACTGACTCTAACGATACAACGCTTTTCGGGGTAAGGTTTCCTCCGAACTTATTCATTATATTGTACTAGCACATGGCGATACTGTTTATGGAAAGTCAAAAAACCGTTTAATTTCAGTTTTCAATAATTATTTCTCAAAACAATGGAAACTGCTATAATATCCTGTGCTATTATAAGTCCCATACAAATTAGATAGTGAAGTAATAATTTGAACATCGCAATGTAAACACTTTGATCTTGGAAATGTACTTTCACCAGGGCAATTTCTTAAATTAACTAAATTAATTGTCATTCTTATATTTTATCATTATATTTTTCTAGATTGCTGTGTTTCCTCAGAATGTTTACATAGCGGGCAAGACAGATGCAGTTTTAATTACTTCATATGTCCACAAACTGTCATTAAAAGATCAAGATGAAAACGATATCACCCAAACAAAAGTGGCTATAAACCAAACAGCAAAAGCTTTAATGTCACAACAAACCTTACCATTATTCACTGAAGGGGATGCTTCAAACTTATTTTACCATTCATTTTTCTATCGTGATGCAGGCGACTACGTGTGTATATCAATAGAAGAAGAAATCCCTAATTACGTAACGTCTTATGACGTCTATGTTAATCAAGGTTCAAACCCAACTCATTTGGAATACGATGCTAAAGGGGAAATTTCACCATACAACGACTGGATGACATGTTTCCCGCCACAACTGTTTTCATCTAATGGCGAAATGCATGTGGGTCTTCATGCAAACAGTAAAATAGGTAAATAGACACACCATATAATGATAGTCATATCTACATGTAGTAGTCCTATAAGTAGTATACACTTATTGACTGGGTATGAGGGTAATAGTACTTGTATTGTCCCCTCTGTACCAACTATTGTCCTCTGCATTGCCTCGGGCAATAGTTGGTACCTTGGGGACAATACAAGTGCTATTACTCGAATATCAAGTCTATACTGAACAACTGTGCAATTCAAAATTCTAAATTGGAGGTCCTTTTCTGATGGATTTCTAGTCTACTTTATTAGAGCTTTTAAAAACTAATACATTTTCATATGTGTGTATTTGAGGAAAAAAATAATAAAAAAGAATTTTTTTATTTAGTTCGTTCTTTTTTGTATGGATATTGACATTTGTCCTCTATTAGAGAGTGATAGAATCATTCCATTATATACGTCATTTAGTCTAAATCAATGATATGAATGAATTAGAAAATTCCGGCAAATATGATTGCTGAAATTACCACAACAGGGGAATAGTCATTGTTTACTTGTCATCAGCCGTCTCGGTAATTTAGCTCTCGCAATGAAAAAGTCAGAGGACTTGCATAACGTCAGTTGATTTTAACCAATCAGATGAATGATTTAGAAAAGTCTGGGAAATATGATTGCTGAAATTACCACAGGGGGGAATAATCCTAAAAAAAATTACCGGCACCACCGGGGGAATAGTCATGCAGTCGATTTTAGGATGCAATAGCAAAACTACTGTCATGTTTTTTCATAAAGGAAAAAAGATAGTGAAGCATAATAATTATATTTATTATTATACCCTAAAAACACATTTTCATGTATTAATTTCATTTTTGTTGGCCATTTCAAAGCTATTTTTAGTATTTAAGTTCATACATACATGTATATTGCATTAATATAACGCTACAATAGTTTTTGGAATATTACCTTACAATTAAAATGTAGATATCGAATTTAGTGTGTGCGACACGTTCCCGAAATTACCTTCATCAGGTAATGCTCTTAATCAAAAAATTATAAGCCAAATAATATAAGTCTTTCGGAGCAAGTAAATCAAACACCAAGGGATTTTAAATGAAATGATAAAAAATTTATAAAGATATATACTCATGCGAGCCCTTATTTATGGTAAAAATATCAAGATGGCTACATGGCTAAATGTCATATGAGAAATATGTTTTTATCAATAGCAATGTTCCATATTATATGTGGGCAACTTCTTTAGTAGGTGACCTTAGACGATTTTCGTTATCCTGTTTATGCGTTTTGGTTTTCGAATCTTTTGATATCTAGCATACCTAATGAAGGTTATCCAGAAACACCTCATGGGCAATACATTTGATATACATACATTTTAATACAAATGTTTTTTAAACGTATCCATCTTTTGATCTCAAGCATACCCATGAAGGTTATCTACAAACGCCTCCTGGGCAATAAACAATATATATATATAAACGTCTAAAATGCAGCACAACAATATCAAAAAGATGCTAAAATATAACATAAATAACTATAAGTCTACAAAAAGACTATAATTATAATCAAATTGACGGATATTTCGCTTGACCGACAAGCTTCATCAGCGTCTGCAATCTGATCTGAAAGATCATCTGAGGATCAGATTGTCACGTGACCATCAGTTATCGTGACGTAAAAATCATAATCTTGAACTTTATATTATTCAAATATATATGTACACTAATTTATAAACAATATGAAAACAATGAGAACATGTAATGATGAAATTTACCAACTAGCTAAGGACCAAGCACTGGTTAAAAAGTTTAAAAAACAAAAGATTTAGGCCTTTTTGTTTATGCCCTCCGGATGTAATGTTCGCAACTCGCGGATCCAAAAACATTTGTTTCCGATCCGAAATCCCATAGGATCATACGTTGGCTACTTTTTCAGACGTTTATATATATATATATATATATATATAAACGTCTAAAATGTTAGCACAACGATATCAAAAAAAGATGCTAAAATGTAACAAAAATAACTATAAGTCTACAAAAAGACCATAATTATAATTAAATCGACGGATATTTCGCCTGACCGACAAGCTTCTTAAGCATCTGTAATCTGATTTGAAAAATTGTCACGTGACCATCAGTTATCGTGACGTAAATTACTAAAAATCATAATCTTGAACTTTATACTTTATATTATTCAAGTATATTGTACACTAATTTACAAACAATATGAACAGAATGAGAAAATGTTATAATGAAGTTTACCAACTAGCTAAGGACCAGGCACTTGGTAAGTTGGTAAACTTCATCATTACATTTTCTCTTTCTGTTCATATTGTTTATAAATTAGTGTACAATTAGTGTACAATATACTTGAATAATATAAAGTATAAAGTTGCGGTTTCTTCAAGGTTGAGTCGACCGGCTCTGATCATGAACCAGACACATCACAGGTTCCCTTGTTGAACGAACAAAGCGATGACACGTCTACAGACATTGCACTGTGCATATTATGTGGATAACAGACTTTTAAAAAAGACAGAAAACTCCACAAGATCAAAACTTGCTCATCAGTTGGAGGCTGAAGCTACAATAATTCCATTATTTGGTCCTTTTCACAAATCCTCGTCAGTTTTGATCATGAGATGACATGACTCTCATTCAATCGCTGAATGTTCAAAGGTTCAAAAATTTTGGTGATTTGACATATTATTTTATCCAATCTCAGCTGTGTTGTCTCTCAAGCATTGGATGTCTTATTGATGTTTTTGATCGCTATGATTTAGAGCTTTCGATTAAATTGGCAGAGAGAGACAGAAGGTCTAGTCTGACATCATCCAGAAAGATATTTCAGGTAATAGATGGTCGTCAATTTCCAGACTGGAAAAAATTCATTACAGTCGATTCCAACAAACAGGCTCTTTTGAAATTCTTGGGAGAATCAATCGTTCAACACCACGAGGGATCTCAACCTAATAGACTTGCTCTAAGCGAGTCGATATATCTTGCTGGTGATGGAAATGATCCTATTTCAGTAATAAATATTTTTTCAGGCGGACTATCCAATAGTGTTGTACTTTTCAGCACAAAAGAAGGTCATGCCATTCGCGCAGAAAAATTGTCTGCAGAATCTGGCGTCAAAGGTAGGATAATTATTAAATCCCCTGATACTGATGTTTTAATCTTGTGTGTGCACTATTTTTCTAACCTGCAACATAAACTGGGACGGTTTCCAGTACTAAGGACAGGCGGCGTTATATCTCAGTACATTAGATTTGTAGGACCATTAGTCCCGTTTTCACCAATACCCTACAGCTGCGCATGCTGTAACGGGTATGATACCACTTCATCGTTGTTTGGTATAGGTAAGCGGAGTGTCTTACTGTCTTCAAAGTTCTAAAAGAAAACACAGACAACTTTAAAGATCTGTCAAACCTGTCAGACTGTGACGTTGTTGTGTCAGTGACCGCAGCACGAAAACTGGTAAAAAAACTGTATGACTCGAGATGGAAAAAAATTAAAGCTAAGGACGAAAACTTGAACAAATTAAGAACAAGGTTAGCAACAGTGAAAAGCGCATGTATTGCCAAACTTCCTCCTTGTGAAGCTACCTTTAAGCAACATGTTCTTAGAGCGTCACTCCAGACTTATGTTTGGATGTCGTGCCATCTTACAAAGCCCCTTCCTAAGAGTCCTTTGTAGTTTGGTTGGAAAAAAAGACATGGACCACTCCTTCCTGTCTACTTTCAAGGTCAAATGTCATCTGACTTTTTACAAGATCTTATATGCACTTGTAATGGTAAAACACTCTGTTTAAGTGGTTGTGTGTGTTTTGAGCAAGGGTTGTCTTGCACCGACCTTTGTCCGTGCCAAGCAGGTGAAATATGTCGCAATGCGAGCACACAAATGTCCAGAAATAAAAGCATAGACGATGATGATGTGGACTTATTACAGTTAGATGTACAGGAATGACATTGTTAAGTAAGTCTTAAGAATCCAACAACAACCGCGGTTACGGTACCTTGACACCCGTAAAATACATATTAAAGCGTAAAATTATATGGGGTTATAGACCATGACCATTTCTCAACCACTTCCACTGTTTTTTGTATAAAAATAACGAAAAATGTACACAAAAAAGATATTGCTAAAGTCTGATAACATTTTTCTTTTTAAATATGGGTTTGACCTTTGACCTTTGAGTCACGTTCTGCTCTTTCCAAAGATATATAATTTAGCCGTGTGTCATACTATTAAGGCAAATCGGCAAAAATCGATACCCTGCTACCCTGCTTCCCTACTATGATGAAGCTTGTCAATTCTTTCAAATCTAATCTGAAATCTAATCACCTACAAAAACCGCCCTATTATTATATTGGAAAACGACTTGGGCAAATTCTACACTCTAGACTTCGTATGCATTGCAGCTCTTTAAACCAGCATCTTTACTCAAAAAATATTGTTGACTCCCCGTTTTGTCAGTGTGGTGCTATTGAAACAACAGAACATTATTTGTTATACTGCCCTCTCTACAACGTACACAGACAGCTTTTTATTGAGCCTTTTTTGACGATCCTCTGATTTCATATCATCATTATCGTTTTGGATCGCCCGAGTTCAGTTACGAAGAAAACGTTGAAATTTTCTTGGCAGTGCAATCCTTTATTATCAACTCGAAACGGTTTAACAGAAATTAGAGTTGTCAATTGAAACCACGACTTGTCTTTTTTCACACACAGTGCATGTGCTCACTTTATTTTCTCTTTATAACATATTTCTTTTCATTATTTAATTTCACATGTATAACTGTATATTATTATATCAAGCTTAATTTGTCTTAATTATTATAGTAATTCATTATAATTTCTACCATTATTATATATTATTATATCAAGCTTAATTTGTCTTAATTATTAAATTAATTCATTATAATTTCTACCATTTGAGCATATATTCTGCTTTGTAAATTTAATTTCTTCAGGAAACGGATTGATATAAGTTTTATAACTTGTTTCCGAAACCTATTAATGATTCATCCAAATAGTTTGTACATATTCATGCTTGTATTGTCTTAATGAATTACTTAATACAATATGTTTACACTAAGCGAAATATCCGTTGATTTAATTATAATTATAGTGTTTTTGTAAACTAATAGTTATTTTTCTTATATTTTAAAATATTTTTTTATATCGTTGTGCTAACATTTTAGACGTTTATTTATCATTTTTGTTTGTTTGCACAGTATCGTTAACACTTGTTTCCGATCCGACATCTCGTAGGTTCATACGTTGGCTACTTTTTCAGACGTTTATATATTGTATGGTTGTCACTTGCGTATAGACGTTTGTATAATATACTTTATTTCCTGTGACTGTATAATGAATTCTTCATTATCCTATACAATATATTAAAAATAGCTGAGTTAGATTGCTGTCAAATTATAATATTAAGTTTATATGTATCATCTACACACGCTTATATACATGTCTTGCGTCTATCCCTAGATTTGCCTTACGAGAAAAGGTAACACTACGATTATTGAAGGTCCTTTTTAGGGAGTGAATGTGGTCGAGAGGTCTAGGGCGCTGGACGTAAGGCTAAGCGAATGGTGCCTGCAGTGTATCAATGGTGTGGGTTCAAATCCCGTCGAGGGAAGAACAAAAATTTGACAGCTCTAAAATCTAATTCTAACACTATTTGGCTTAATTTTCAGACGTATATATAATATTAAGTATATATGTACCATCCACACACGCTTAGACACATGTCTTATATCTATCTCTAGATTTTCCTTACGAGACAAGGTAGCACTTCGACTAATGAAGCTCCATTATTTTTGGAGCGGATGTGGTCGAATGGTATAGGGCGCTGGACATAAGGCTAAGCGATTGGTGCTGCAGTGTATCAATGGTGTGAGTTCAAATCCCGTCGAGGGAAGAACAAAAATTTGACAGCTCAAAAATATAATTCTAACACTGTTTGGTTTAATTTTCAGACGTAATATATATATATATATGTATTTTGATGCAAATGCTTTTTAAACGTATCCATGTGATATGACATGCAATTTACATTCAATCCATTTCAGTATAAATATTAGATAAACATATTATTGCATCATCAACAATTACCTTAACACGGGAAGTAAAGCAAACCAGATCTAGGTGCATTTTTGAAAGACGTATTTGTTTCGATGCACTTACTGCATCTTTATATTATTAAAATATTGATATAATAATATAGTATTATTGCGTGATGTTTTTCATATTGGCCTAGTTATAGGTTCGAGGCCTGCTGTATTGGCCTGAGGCGCAGCCGAACGCCAATGCAGCAGACCGAGGACCTATAACGAGACCAATATGAAAAACATCACGTAATGATACCTTTATTAATTAACCAGTTCAATATCTCTCGGGATTGTTCCTTGCAATTGTCGAAATGTCTAGCAGATTCCGATCTAGTTGTTATTGGACTGACTGGAATTGGGCCAATACGGCAAATATTCGTATTGGACTGGTTTTTGCCGTATTGGCCCAATGAAAGTTTTTATATTGTATTGACAGATTTGATCATATAAAGGCTAATAAGTCAAAGTTAATTAATAATGTTTCATCATTGTCATAATTGATGAAAGCCAAATTTATCGAGTCGTAATAAATGCATATTAATCTAACCTCTAGAGATAAACCAAAATTACATATAATGACGTCAGCCAAAATATCGCTTCACGACACATGATTAAAGTTTTAGGGTATATGAATACACTAGTAGAATGAGCATATCTAAAACTATTAAAAGAATTTGAAGATAGGAAAGGGGTAATCAGAATCCGTAAATGGAAGAATGACAAACAACACAATGGTCAAAAGAAACAGGACAAAAGGACAAACAATAATTCACTAAATAAACACATAAAACTAAAGATTAAGTAACACGAATCCCACTAAAGCAATAGAGAAGAATGGCCTGTATATACATTTTTCAAGAGTTAATGTCTATACATTTGAATAATAGAATTGATATTTCTTTTTTATGTTACATGATTTGAGGTGAGAGGTGATATTTCGTTTTTGTTGACATTGACCATCACTGTTTAAGGTTTCTTTTCATATTGACTATTGCAGATTTCCATAGTTTTGTTTGGCAACCTACCACTGGTATATATGCTAACGGAACGTATAACATATCTAAGGCTGAATTGCTGCCATACAAATTCACTGTTGTTACTTCTGCATGTAAAGAATGGGATCCTAAAAGACAATCATGGGAATCTAGTAACTGTAAGGTAATATTCACCGTGGCAATTTTATATAAGCATTTTCTTTGAAGTTGTAAAAGATTCAAATCACATCCTTGAAGTTTTATTAGTAAAACATATCAATTATGCTTTAGTAAATGGATATTCGCTTCAAAACTAATTATAAATATTATTATTATATAGATAGCTGTAAATTACAGAATTTTCCGAGTTAAATAAAAACGATAATTTCACAGTGAATTTTACTCGCGCTATATTTCGCGCCATTTCGTTGTCGACGTCATATGAAGACTTCCAGTTTGAAAAGTAAAGATTATACTTTATTTGGCTTCGGGTACCTTCAATTTTGATCAAATTTAACTAAAATAATATTTCAAGGTAAGCATTTTAATTATTTTATTGTGGTGGGTGGCGCCATGTTTTTGAAGCGATACACATTATAGTATATCCCCACGCTACACACGTAATATAGTGCAATTAAGCTAATTTTATATTAAATTCGATTCGAAACATTTTTTTATCTATATAATAAATACTATAACTAATTGACTCATGACCAAATAACGTTGTAACTCACTCATGCGCACAGCGCATGAGTGAGTTACTGCGTTATTTGGTCATTCGTGACATATTTTTGATAATGAAACTCGTCAATTAGTTATAGTATCCTCTCGTCCGTTAAAATCGGTGAACACCTGAAATCGGTCACCATTTTGGAATGCACTGTCACGTGAGTTCTGATGTCGATGACGTCATTTATCCTGCAAAATGCATCGAGAAATAGATAATCGATTTACTTTCACTTTGATCAAGAAGATAAGAAAAACTACCTATAGGTTTTGGTGCCAAAATGATGCCATTTTACTACTACCATTTTGACTTAATAATCAAAGTCAAATATTTCCAGAAAAAAACAGTCCGTAGTGGATAATTTGCATATCCTGGGTTTGTTTACATTCCACTGCGCATCTTGACCTATATTTACAACTCTATAAGGCAACGACAATTTCATTGTTTTCGTTTTGAAATTCGGTAATTCCTTAGACAATTTTCAGATTTTTAGCGGGAAATTGTGTGGAATAAATATGATTTAATTCAAATTCTGTACGTGGAAATAGATAAAATTGTACATGAAGACAGAAATTATCTACTGAAAACAAGTGACGGCGAAAACAATTTATTGAAAAAATGGGGAAATATGTCAAAAAAGCAAATTAAAAAAATATTGTAAAATACAATCTCCTTGGCTTATTGGTGTTTCACATGACTATTTTATGGTTGACCGATTTTAGGTAGCGTGACTTGTACGCCATTACAAAACTTATGCAAACAAAAAAAGTCAGTGAGCCGACATTTCTTCATCGAATTAAACGATGTTTTGGCATTTTATTTGGCTCAAGTGCCCAAGTAAACATGGCATTTATCTTTGAAAAAAATATCAATTTGAATGAGAATAATAATGAAATGTCTTAACTGACCGATTGACGGTCACAGGTGGATATAAATAATAAATGATAACAGATTAATTAAAGTATACATAGAACGAGTAAATTAAAACGAAATGAAAAGATGTGCATTTAAATATATCAAATAGATCAAATGGAATAAATACAAATTATATAGATATGATATTTCTTTGATGCTACTAACACTTTATTAGGTTGATGTGACAAAATTGCTGAGAAATTTATATGCGCACAGAGACATGTCATAATGTATTATAAAAGCTGGTTAAAATACGTGAAGAAAATGGGCTATATAGTTTTTCACAAGTAACCTTGTTATGATTTCAAGATTTCTAGATTTCATTGGTACACTCAGACACAAACATGTGCTACATCAGGTCATACGTCAACATATATACAAATATAAATAACAGAATGAGTAAGTAGACAGGCCAAAGGGCATAATAAGAAAATTGAAATTAGAATAGCTTATTCAGTTTGTTCACAAAAAATGCTATATTACTTAACAGTTTTACATTGCTCAGTGACAATATGCCAACCATTTTGTTTATATTAGGATTTAGATGATAATACCGTGGTATATATTTTTGTCTTAATTCAAAAACAGCTTTATTTTTGCAGAGGAAGAGATAGTGATATTCATTACCAACTCCTTCTCTACACAAATGACGAATTCTGTCCTCTCTAGAAATGACCTGCCACTTTCCCGTTTCTATCGGCATCTTACAATTAGATGTCCTGAGTTTTGATATCTGCTTTCTTCAAAACTCAGATAATGTAGACAAATAGTTTTCATAGCAAAATTCTGTTTTGAATATCACATAGAATTGACCTCTAGACGAGTTTTCAATATCGGAAAACCATACCTGAATACATTGATCTCGAAGACGCTCAAATAATAAGGGCTTCAGGTTACAAAATTTAACCTGAATTTGGTTTGTAGATATATATCCGAAACTTGTTCTGTCAAAGATAGATCTTATATGAGAAATTCATCTGAAATCATAATCATCATTCGCTTGTAGATTAAACATTAATTTATAAAGAATACCACTAAGCTTGTTCTCATTCTGTATAAGCTTACACCAGAAGGAAATCATTCTCAGCTGCACTCTTATATTCAAAGGGTGGCGGCCTAACTCTCCATAGACCATAACATTTGGAGTAGACAATCTTAGATTCAGTATTCGTTTGCAGAATTGCAGGTGTACTCGTTCTAATATCTTAAGATTCTTATAACCCCAAACCTCAGATCCATAAAGTAATATAGGCTTAACTAGAGTCGAACAATTTCAGCTGAACATCGATCGGTATATTTTGGCTTCGCATTTTCTTGTAAATAACGAACAATGACTTTTGTGACTGTTCTACTAATTTCTTTCTCGCATCAAAAAAAATTTCGTTATATTTAAAAACTATACCAAGGTATATGAGAGAATCAACAATTTCTAACTCTGCGCCAATTAGTTTAACAATATAATTTTGCCTAACTTTTCTTTTACTAAAAACAATTATTTTAGTTTTTGATGAGTTTACTTATAATTTCCATAAAGTACAATGTTCTTGAAAAACATCTAAGGCTTTTGGCATACCCTCTAAAGATTCAGAAAAAAATAACGGTATGTTATATATTATGATGGTTTTCATTAGGACGATCATTTATTGCTAATTGAGTCATCTTCCTTAAATAACGACTTGATTTGATTTGATTTGAATCTTTTACAAATCCTTGTTCCTTGTTTTTCCTTTATTGAGATACAATACATATTTATATTATTCGTTTTGTGTGACTGTATTTTATGCATATAAATGAGAGATATACGTATTTACCATTTATATGTTAAATTTAAGCTTATGAAACTTAAAATGTATTTTTTAGATGGACTGGTTCCCCAGTAAAGGGATTATTGAATGTACTTGCCAACCTTCATTTGGATTGACGTTCGGAAATACGTTTTACGTTGCACCAAACACAATAGATTTTTCAACTGTATTTTTGAAATTTGACCTAAAAAGTCAGGCTGCTGTGCTAGGAACTTTGATTGGGATATTAGTCATTTATTTACTTCTTCTTATATGGGCAAGACATCAAGACAAGAAGGATATTGTCAGGGTAAGAAAATAAATGTAGACTTAAATCACAGACTTAATTATTTATTAAACCATTGATTCTACATTAATATGACATGCTATCATGCATTGGCTATCTTAACAATGCCTTGATATAATTCACGATGTACTTTGCTTTGCACATGCGTATTGCCAGTCGAAATATATGGACATCAGACCTGATTTATTTCATGTATTTATGCAGGACTCTTTTAGCTACATTGCTAAAAAACCTTTATAAAAAGGGCATCCAATGAAATATTGGTAACACCTCTCTGACACACCATCAAAAACAGACAGCTATATCCCACAATTATATATTTATAGAGTTAGGTAAGAAAATACATAAAATAAACTAATGATCATGCATGAAATGTGGCACACATAGTATTCCAATGATTTGTTTTTGACTGTTTTTGAAAATTATTTTTAAATGGGCAGTATTTACATTTTCATAGTAGCTACCATGATAAATTACGAAATGAACTTTGATTAACCATAGATTATAATCTAAGATTTCACTACATTATTCTTGCATAAATATGTATTGCTATAATTGGTGCTTGTGACTTCCAGTTTGATATTTGAATGCACAATTTCCTTTAAATAAGGGATGGTTTCTGTATCAATTATTGATTACTGTTAGTTTTTGTCTATTAGATAATGCATACATGCATATACAATCTTCAAAAATGTATACTTGCAAAATAAATCTCTTAAGATGAAAAGTAACGAATCTGTAATTGAAAATGCAGAAAGGAAATTATGCAAATCGAATTTAAATCTGCAGGTTCTAGTCTCATATGTTTGGCGCAATCGTAAATAGTTTCTATAGAAATATTCGGGGAGATACTAGATCACTTGCTGTGGGTTGGTTTTTGTACTGTTATTGTCTTGCACATGGATAAGCCTTTTAAAAATAAATATAATCGAACTTGGGCAGTTTGCTTTCATTGAACGACTAATTATCATTAGGAAAACGTATTGAGAATTTCAACAGGACATTGTTGAAACTAAGCATATCAATTATTTCCTTGCTTAAATGTATCATTGTACTTGTTATTTTAAAATGCCACCATTTTCTGTTTTCCAGTGGGGAGTCACACCGTTGATTGATAACTTTGTTGACGATACCTATTACTACCTGATCACCGTGTACACGGGGATGAGGAGAGGTGCAGGTACAAAGTCTCGTATTGGTTTTATCGTGTGTGGAGAGGACGGGGATACTGGGATACGAGAATTATCAGACGGTGTTCGATCGGTAAGTTAGTTTTATTCTTCTTGGAGAAGGCATTGAATCTAGAAAGAGTTTGAAGATACCAAAGGGAGGTAATCAGAATCCGTAAGTCGAAGGACAGCCAACACAATGACCAAAAGGAAAATGACTAAAGGATAAACAACGATCTACAAATCATACACATAAAACTAAAGATCGAGTAAAATGTGACATAGTGTAAGGTCGGGAAGTATAATATTGTCCTTTAATTGTTTTTCTACATGGTGATATTTATTATTAATACTTTGTGAGATTCAGTGTATTAGAACTATTGATGTTGCCATAATTCCACTTTTAACACAGATCATAAATAATCAATTCTAATATGTGACTTTGTTCATGATATATTTCATTGAATATCTCCTGCATCATACGCCCGGGACCTCATTTGATCTTGAGTATTGATATATTGTACTTATTAACTACAATCTGGCTACATCAATAGGAATTTAATAAAATTAAAATTTTCTTTAGTCCATTAGATCATGCATCAAAAATGTGATCAATGAATTGCATAATAATAAAGAGGGAAGCTAAATAGCATCAGTTTCATTGCAGTCTTTGGAAATGTTAGCACCATAGATGACAATAAATATTAAATTAGCGCTCACTATTAGATATACACAAGTTTTGCTTCTTACATTAGCTCCCACGCATGGGCTTTTCTGTCTGGTCGTCGTTATATGTACTAACCAGGGGCGGATCCAGGGGGGCGCACCCGTCGCGCGTCCTCCCTAAAATTGGAAAAAATATGATTTTTTTGCGTAAAATCGTGATTTTTCACACGAAATACCTCAAATATTTTCGCGCCTCCCTCCGCTCGCCGCAATTTTTTTAATTGCCAAACTTGAAATCCTGGTTCCGACCCTGCTGACCACAACAACAGAGCAAACGTAGAAAGAATGGAAAATAACAAGGTGTATCCTGTATTATTGTTTTTGATAGTTGGGCATAATGGTTCCAAAAAAAAAGTAAAAAACAAAACGATTTGCCTTCATTGAGCGATGAAATAAAAGAGAAACAGGTGTTGTCGTTGAGTAAAACTTTGACAGTTTTAAGACGATGTCTAATCTACTCATAAACATTAAAAACATATTTGCTTTTCGTTATAGGAAATTCCTACAGCAAGCGTGGTACATTTTCTGATGTCGACGCCGTATCCACTTGGTAATTTAAGTTATGTGTATATTTGGCATGATAATACTGGAGAGGGGGACATGTCATCTTGGTATCTCAATCGGATTGACGTGGAAGATATACAAAAGAAAGAAAGGTAAATGATAAACAGAATGCAGTACAGTCTCATTTTTAAAGGGCCTTCCTCCCTTTTCTCTTTCACGCTTTGTCTGGCATAATTATGGACGGAATCAATAAATAATTTTAAGCTATGTTTCCAATATATTGACATATGCTCATGATATTTCGTTGGTTTGACCAAGATATCGCGTAGAGGAGTGCTATTGATAATGTTAAGGTCACCAGTTATAACGTGGACAGTGGATTATACCGTACATGAATCGTGAATTTGAACAAATGCAATCAGGAGGTACAAGTGAAGAATTTGTTTTTATCAGTGTTAATATCGTACAACGCGTGTTTGTAGTTGAAGACATGGTTGATAGATGTTTCCGTCGGTATTTTCCGTTTTCACCACCAATAAAACTGACTACCACGATTTAATTGAATAATTGTTCAACTTTGCGTTAATCACTCATTGTCATATGCTTCAGTGGACTTTGGATTATTTGTGTGCGTAAAAACTTTCCTTTTATAAATACTATGGAATATCTATAATAGACCGTTTGCGCATTCCCGATTTGATTGTAAAATTATGCGTGTTTATGCTTTTGTTAATGCGAGTTATTTCCCTTTTGCTTGCATTAAAGGGAAATAACTCCTATGAAAGTATAATTCTAAAATCAAAGTCGGAAATGTGCAATGGGTATATTGCTACAATCGATGATAAATAAAAACATGCTTTATAATTTACTTGATTTTCTAAATTTTTCTATTAATTAAATAGGCTGATCACGTTTAAATAGAAATGTATTTACACTGTATTTCGTACAGTTCTCACTCTACGATGATTTGTTTTAGATTTGTATTCCTGTGTGGTAAATGGTTGTGCTTGGATTCATCGGATAGCAGTGTTGATGCTGTATTGCCAGTTTGTGGAAAGGAAAATGTGACCACATTCCAAAATATGTTTTTCCTTAACACGAAAGAAAATCTAGCAGATAACCACATGTGGATTGCGATATTTTTTCGGCCAACAAGCAGCCATTATTCAAGATGTCAAAGACTTACCTGCTTCCTGCTATTTATATTCCTGACTATGATAGGAAACGCTCTTTACTTTCGTCCAGAGGACGAGTATTCAAATGCTGGAACAGACATTCGAGTTGGACCATTTTCATTTTCTTTACGGTCAATATATATTGCTTTTATATGTGCTCTTATCTCCACACCCACAGTAATACTGGTGATAATGTTATTTAAGAAAAGTAAACCAAGAAAAAATGTAAGCTACAACGTAAAGGGTTCTTCTAGAAAATATCGAGTTCCAGTGTTAGATACGTGGATGGATCGCATGATGGCAGAAAGTAGGGAATTAGAGAAAACCTTGGTAGCTAAAGGACTTTTTAACACGGACGGTACGATCCTACCTTTCTGGTGTGCATATATAGCTTGGGTATTGGCGATAGGAGGAATCGTGGCGTGTGCCTTCTTTGTGCTGCTATATAGCCAGCAGTGGGGGCAGAAAAAATCTGAAGTGTGGCTGGGACAGTTCTTTTTGTCATTCTTCAGTTCCACTTGTTTTTTAGACCCTTTGAAGGTGAGTGTATACTATATGTACAAATATTGCCTTCTATTTACTAGTTACACGTTTCAATATAATACAATTTTCAAATTGATATGCATTAAATTATAATCCACATTTTTACGCTGACTTGTATACATAATTTGATGATAGTCAATTGTTAGTTACAATGCAGTATACTTCCACAATTGCTTGTTTTTTTATGAGATCGATGTTAAAAAAAACATTCTTACACAGCAAATGAATACACTGTTTAGTATTATTACGGGCTATAAAGATGTTTTAGGTTTATCATATGATACTCTCAACATCAATATTAAACCACATAGCCTAGCAATGTTATTATCTTAGCTTAAGTTTGTATATTCTGATATGTCTACCAATTTTAAATAATATTTTACAGATTCTATTGATGTCGGCTATATTTGCCATTCTATTGAAGCAAACTGACAAGTTTCGGCCAACAGGATTGGAAAGATCCTACATCCTGAAGAATTATAAGCAAAGATTTGGTTATGAAAGTGGTACGTATCAGTGATAGTTTTGACTGATGGTAGCAACATTTAAGCAGCACCTGCATACGGAATTTATATATCTGAATTATTACAACATTCCAGGCCATATACATCCTATCTGGAATTTATAGATAGAGGATTGCTGCAGATGATCATAAGCGGAAATAAGTCATGTGTTGATTTTATGTCATTTTATATTCAATTTTGAAAAAAAATGTGTACAAAAATATGAAAATAATAAATTCCGGTTTGGGAGCAACGTTCAAGAGAATAAATACATCGAAAATAATCCTTTACTTTTCAACTTGTTGTCCCAATGAATAATGAGTTTTGTTGAGCATGTTGTTAAATATATTATTGGCTTTTACACCTATCAAGCGTGAGACATCCTTGTATCCATGTTTCTTGTTGGTACGAAAATGATGATGGTACATAGTTAACATGAAGAACGAATAGCGATCCCTGTTTTAAATGAATTTAATTCGAATTACAAGATATACATGCGACCGAGTAAGTTCACTCACAATAAACGCGCGACATAGTACGAGATCCTTATTGGTTGTATCATACATGGGTTATCCTCTTATAACATTTACAATGCTTAAAACTAAATCATCAATTATTATTTACCTTTTAGGAATACGACTTCCAGCTCCACCGTTAGATACGTCGTCATTGAAGAAGGCTAGAGTAGAACGTGAGAAAGAACTTAAGATGATGGAGAGTATTAAGCAGGTCATCATCACCTGTGTATGTTTGTGGATCATATACAGTATCAGCTATAGTAATAGGGATACACGGTCGTACAACTTTCATCAGAATATTGCTACAAAGCTGCTTACACCACAGGACAAAACATTAATGACATTCGCAAAGGTCAGTTTTGGGTTGAGTTATTAATCCGTGTGTCAACATATTGGGGCACTATGAAGCTTCTTATTGTATGAGACTATCTCAAATAATCATTATTTGTTTTATTTAGAATTAATTTATAAATAAATTATAAAAATGGACAATCCAGAGAAACTAATAATGCATTTACATAACACTTTTCATTCAGATTATTGGCGGGAAATAAAGTGGCGGATCATAACCGCAGATACAACAATATGTAAAGGTACCAACATGATGGAATCCATAATACTTCTTACAAAGTAAATATTATTCTGTCTGACATATGGATACTCTCAAGTCGAATTATCCACTGATTAAGTTAGATATTTTCATTGGTAGTGAATTATCTACTGATTAAGTTAGATATTTTCATTGGTAGTGAATTATCTACTGATTAAGTTAGATATTTTCATTGGTAATGAATTATCTACTGATTAAGTTGGATATTTTCATTGGTAATGAATTATCTACTGATTAAGTTAGATATTTTCATTGGTAATGAATTATCTACTGATTAAGTTCGATATTTTCATTGGTAATGAATTATCTACTGATTAAATTAGATATTTTCATTGGTAATGAAATTTATAATAAAATAAAAATGTAGATATCAAAATTAGTGCGCAAGACGCGTTTCTGGAATAACCTTCAGGTACGCTCGGAGCCAAATTATTTGAAAGCTAAGTACATTTTGAGATCTTTTATAACCTTAAATAAGTTTGTTGTCTTTGGTCAATTTTACATTGTTGTATCTAAATGTTTTATATTGCTATCACAGATAACTCGCATAGAAGATTATCTAAGATGGCTGCGATTTACAGCTTTTCCTGTATTATATCCAGACGAAGATTATACAGGGGAACATTTACATTGGAGGTTAAGACAATACTTCCATGATCTAACAAGTTTCCGTGTAGGACCACCACGACTGAGACAACTGCGAGTTACACAAGGTATCTATGATTATCTATAAATAAATAGAAGGATGTTCATCGACGATAATGGAAAAGTCTCCACTAGAAGATACAATTCTTTGAATATTGTAGCGAATTGAATATATACTTATCACCGGATTTGTAACAAGAGTGACACGACGGGTGCCACATGTGGAGCAGGATCGGATTACCCTGAGTGCACCCCAGGTTTTTAATGAGGTTCGTGTAGTTCGATCTTTAGTTTTCTATGCAATGTTTTGTTGATCGTTGTTTGTCCTTTTGTCCTTTTTTCCTTTGGTCATTGTGTTGTCTGTTCGTCGATTTACGGCTTATCATTACCATGTCATGTTTTTAATTATGACAAGGTAAGTACATTTGCATTGTCATTCAATACGTTTTTCTTCATACATAAAGATGGCATTCACGTCATCACTGTGACGCCATAAAATAAGTTATACAAACATATCTTATTTTTTTTATTCCTGAAATAATGTTCGCGTTGTCTTCACCAGGAATCAGTCAATCCCTCATGAGTACTCTTCTTACTTAAATATTATCATTTTTATACCGAGGATTTTGTTGTATAATTAAATTTTTGCCACAAAGCTAAATTTCAATCAAGCTTGTGTAGGATTCTTCCTTACAACCCGGGAACAAAACAGAGCAGTCACGTGTTTGCTTATAATATATCACGAGGATATATATGCATTTCCTTAATTTAGTCAAAATTTATTCATCAAACTTGTTGTTTTTTGCGTTTTGTTTCCAAACTAAATAAATATTGTATATTTGAGCCAGGATATTTGTTTTTGTAATTGTAATGAAATAAATATTTGTTTGCTCCTCTAGATTCTACGGATATTCCATGGTTTGGCGAAACACGGACGTCACCGAAATATACTTTAATAGGACAAGAAGATAGAGACTTTTGTTTTGGTTGGGCGAGTGGAAAGTGTGACCTGGATAAAGAAGCGCGTTCATTCTCGTATTCAGGTTGGAAATATACAAGTGCAATTGATATCTGGGGAATACCAATTCCAGGTCTTTACAAAACGTATGGAGGTGGAGGATATATAACGGAACTTGACGTTAACTTGGATTTCTCAAACAGAACGTTAAATGAACTGTCGGATTACTTGTGGTTCGATAGGAACACAAGAGCCGTTTTCTTAGAGTTTAATTTGTACACGCCTGACCTGAATCTCTTTGCATATAATATGTTTTTAGCTGAATTTCCAGAGACTGGAGGCATTATAACACTCTACTCTATTTATCCCTTCCGGATTTACCACCATCTTGGGACAACAGGCATCTATACACTGTTTTGTGAGATTATGTTTATACTGTTTTTGGTAGCTTTGATTATCAAGGTAATATATGAACTTGTCAAGACAAGGAAAACATTCTTCAAAAGCGTATGGAACGTTATGGATTTGACATGTATTAGTTTGAGCTTCGTTGGCATCGCAATGTATGCCGGACGATACATAATGGCAGCGCAAACAATGGCTAAATTCAAGGAAGATTCGAAGCAGTTTATAAATTTTCAGCATATTGCACTATGGGACTTTATATTTAATTTATTGCTTGCTTGCTTAGCCTTCATAGCTACCATGAGATTAGTTGGAATCTTAGGCTATGATAAACGAGTGGGTCAGGTTTTCAGAGTGTTTGACAACTGTGCAAAGGATTTGTTCTGGTTCGGTGTTTTCTTCTTGTATGTTTTCTTTTGCTACGCAGCACTCGGGTATTTGTTATTTGGAAGAGATATCAATTCGTACAGTGACATTTTTGAGTCCTTAGGGACGCTGTTCATCAGTATGATCGGGAAAAGCAAGTTCACGGAGATAAAGGAGAAAGACCCACTGATGGCACAGCTATACTTCTTTACATTTATATTACTGTTGGTGTACACACTGCTGACAATGTTCTTGGCTATTCTTGGAGAAAGTATCAATGCGGTCCATAATATGACGAAACGTAGTAGAGAAGAAGAATTAGTTGAATATCTATTGAACAGGTTCAAGAATCTCTTCGTAAAGAAATCACAAGGAACAGCGAAAAAACCAGGTAATTTGATTTAAAATCGTTTTGTTTTATTTAAATACTTTCATTAAGATGGACTACTATCTATTCCGCAAAGTTGTGACATTTTTCATTTTAAATCGCACACAATTCTATGTCAACTTTCAATGTAATTTGATCTGGGATCTTCATTTATTTTTACCGTCCATCCGCATTGTGTCTGTTAACTTCTAAGTGTTAAGTCATTCTGATACACTTCATGATCTTCGTGTTCAATTTGATTATGTTGCCAGCTCTGCCTTTTATACCATGTATAGAACTATTCAAAGAAACTTGTCCATGGAATTCCAATAGAGTAAATATATTCAAAATTAATTGACATTAATCGACAGGCGCAATTATTGTGGTGATGTTAAACTGGTGAATAAGATACCAACCTATAGTAGTCGTTATATCTAAAAATCTACTCACCAAACAATCTATAGACTGACTTTATCTTACTAAGACCACATGCTACACATACCACAATAAAATATGATTATAATATAAAGCATGCTGGATATTTAATCACTATATAATATAATCATTTCCAAAAAGGAAGGTCACTTTTATCACAGGTACGTGTGGACAGGACCCTATGTTGGCATCCTTTTTTTTCTATAGATGTTGCCCTCCCCTCCCCTATTTGTTTTCTCTTTTTTTTAACATCGATTTTTTTTTCATATAAACAACATTTTTCAACTTTCTATGCATCACTGTATGACATATATACACTAAATGCAATCAAACAGTAGTTTCTATCAATGCGGCGTTTCTGACATGATAATAAGATAGAAGGTAAGTCACTCTTCTTTGTTTACATTGGGGTACCTGCTGTGCATTCATCTTAAATTGAGTGAATAAAAAAGGCCTACCTGTCTGGAAAATGGCTTATTCTTTCTCTGTATATATTATTCTCCCTGAAAACACACATCAATATTTATTTACAGCAGCTGACAACTCTCCATGGAACATTTTCCACTCGCGATGTGCGGTTTTCAGACGACATTTTTGAAAACTCGAATTAAAGCTACGGAAGTGTCGATATTAGCGATATCTCTGGTCATTTGAAATATTGACGATGCAGCAAAACATCTAAAAAAAAAAAAAAAAAAAAAAAAAGAGAGGGCAACATAGGGTCCTGTCCACACGTACCTGCGATTTTCATCAGTAGCAATATCCCAGCAGCAGCAGATTATGGAGTTTACATTTCACAACTCATACGTTATCGTAGAGCTTGTGCCCAGTACAATGTATTTCTGGACAAAGCTCAGCTCCTGACGCAAAAACTGAACAACACAAGACTACGTTACTTTTACATTGAAGTCATTGGTACAAAATTTTACGGTCGTCATCACGATCTGGTTGGCCGTTACGAAATATCCATATCTCAAATGGCAATGGATCGTTTACTTTTTATGTAGGTTTCCCCCTCTATCTCCGTTAAGACTTTTATCGGATTTGACTAAGTATATATGAGTAACACGGCGGGTGTCTTATGAGAAGCTAAAACTCCTTACCATTCGCGAGCACCCGGGTTCACTCTCGATGGGGTCCGTGTTTAATTTGCTTGTGCCGTGATGTGTTTTTATCTTTGGAATGTCTTTGCCATGTGTCTTGTGTGCGCAATGTTCCCAGTGTCTTTGAACTGTCTATTCTCTAACGTTTTTTACTTCAAGTTGTTGACGGCGGTCAGTATTTGGCGGAAGCTTAAAAGTTAAATTCGAAATGGGTTTTTGTATATGTGTTTAATACGAATTTGCATTTTATTTATTCATTTCAGAATTGCAGAATAAACCGATCGGATTTTTGTACGATCTACGAAAAGGCATCAATGATGCGTTTGACAAGTATTCTGATGATGGTAAGCCATTGCCTCCAGCTATCATTGATTTTGAAAAAAGAGCAAGATTATTTGATGACAAAAAGAAGTAGGTATTATAAAGGAATATTCAATATTCTATATTTGATAATAACAGTATGATGTTATCATTATTATGAATGTACTGTTTGATGAATGGTTTCTTTCATGAAGTTCGAACCTATTTATGCCAGATCTGGTAATATTTGTTTCTTTGACTTGCCATAGACAGGGAACCATTGACAAACGAAAAAGGACCAAAAGGCCAAGCAATGGTCTCCAATTCACTACACAGAAAACTTAAGATTGAGTAAGACGAAAGCCACGATATATGCCACTAAATACACAAAATAGAAATCGCCATGCTAAAAATTCGGACCAACCATATTGAGGTGCCGCATCATTCGATTGTAACGTTTTTTTAGTGTATTTATCGTTGAATGAAGAATTTGCTCTGGAAATTGTTTGATTTATTGATTTTTGGTGTTTAACGTCACCTTCAGCAATATTTCAGCTATATCATGGTGACCAGTTTTAGTGGTGGAAGAAGCCGGAGTACCCGGAGAGAATCACCGACCATGGCAAGCAACTGATACACTTTATCACTTGCGGCTGTAAATTGCAAAGCCGGGCGCGAACCCACGCCGTATTGGTGATATGCTTGTATGAGTTGTTAGGTAATCCAGCTACCTAACTCATTGAGGCACCCGGGCCCTACAACTACCTAACTCATTGAGGCACCCGAGCCCTACAGCTACCTAACTCATTGAGGCACCCGGGCTCTACAGCTACCTAACTCATTAAGGCACCCGGGCCCTAATCTGGAAATTGAATATACACAATAAATATCCAAAAATAAAAAGTAAACACAAACATTGATCAACTGAATTTAACCAAATATATTGTAGACTTTATTAAGGTATCTTTCTATTTTTCAGATGAAACATAATTTATCCATAATAGTTGCAATAACTCACAGATTCTGCTCATATAATTATGTTGTGATATGACGGATATAACATCTGTAAAGTGCTGCGTTAAGTTGTTTACAAGTGTAATGTTTCATCAAGTGTGTAACAACGAGATTTCATTAACATTTACACACACATTTATGAAAGTCTATAGGATCAGACCTCTTGTTGTATCTTTGCTCATTATCATATGTTCAGTGCATACAAATAATGTGTTTCCTAGTGACATTTTCTCTCATGTATATGTAAGCAACTATGATGTGATCTTTCATATTAACAAAACGGTAATGCTCTGTCAACATTGTATCACAAATTCAATTCAATTTCAATTAGAGGAATATTAGAATGCAGTTAATAAAAACGTAGATATCAAAGTTAGTGCGCATAGCGTGTTTCTGGAATAGCCTTTATTAGGTACGCACAAAATCAGAAGATTAGAAAACAAAACATATATTATTTGGTACTAACATGTACTTAGTAAACAAAAAAACAAATCTGAAGTCAAAGACCGCCAAGTGTCGTTTCCGTTAAAAAAGCAGACTTAATTCCTATACATACACATCAATATTATTGGTATATAGACTCTTACCACTTCTTGTTAAAATAAACACAGGCACATATGTCTATCAATGTAATTTACTACCCGCAAGAATATATAGAAAACATGCATAACTAAAATAGATGGGAATTATCCTGATTATCTTCTCTTTGTTTAGTTTTTACACAATTTTCAAATGTCGTTTTTTTTTTTGGAGCACTAGAAAAGATAACAATTGTTTTTTGCTGTCGAAATATACAAAATACATCAACCCAGAAGTGTAAAAATACACCAACTAAATGTAGAATATAAATGAGTGGGCTGATCTGTTTCCCGCCTATTTCAGTTACGCTACCTTTACCTATCTGTATATTCGTGTGAATGGTACAGACATGTTGATAGAGATAGGTGACCACGTGTGCCGTTTTAAATAGGTTCACAATAAAGGATGTTAACGACAACACAAGTGTGAGAATTGAATATTTCGTACAATCATTTTCGCTGTTGTATTATTTTTTATTCTTTGATTCTGTTTGACATGCAAATGGTAAGATTGTTTTGTTCTTGTTTTTGTTTTGTATTTTTTTTTTTTGTACTCATAGAAAAGTCATTTAGAGTTGTTGAAATGTTTCCGTCCAAATCAATTGTGCAATATTTTTATTACATTAAACCAAAAAAAAAAAATAAAAAAATACATGTGGAAATATTCCTTATATATACATATGCATATCATGTTCTCCTATTCTTAGTAAGGATTAACAAGTTGGTTAAATTTTCGCAATATTTTTAATCATTACGGTGGTTATATTTCTGCATAATAATTCCCATCAATGACGGAAATGAAGAAATATTTTGGAGGTTGTTGATCATAGTAGAAACAGATTCTCCTTCTGCTACCAGTGGTTTCCGAACTTTCATCAGTCTCAATATTTAAATTCAAATATCTCGATTGGAGGATTATTGTAATCTATTGTAGCAGAAGGGGTTATGGTGTTTAACGCCACTTTCAACAATATTTCAGTTATATAGTGGCGGTTATGTAGGAGAAGGAGAATCTACATTCATATCATTATATTATGAAAGGTGTTAAAAAATATCAGAGATGCACATTTTAATTATTGATATTTTGAACAGAATATGTGCATGTTATGTATCTTTTGATCATTTTAAAATTTCAAGAAATGTCATTAATCAATATATTCCATACATCACATCATCTGGCTATTTATAGATACCATTGCTGTAGCGTTGGGGAAGGGTTCGTGATCACATGTAGACATAGTTACCCTAACAAGTAACGATTTTCCCAAACACTGTATACAAGGGTGATAGAAATTAACGAAATATATTAATTTTAAATTGACATTGTACTGATACGACAAACATTATTTCACTGTGATGCAACATATAATTTTTTACCGTGATACATCAAATAATATTGTACTAATATGACAAATACGCATGTATTGCATAACACATACTATTGTACTGATACAGCAAATGTTATTGCAAAAATACGGTGATATAATAGTATTGGTATGATACAGTAAATGCTATTTTACTGAGATGAAAAACAATATTGTAGTGATACGGTGAAATTTATTGTACTAATACGGCAAATACTGTTGTGATACGATAAATACAAATGCTATTGTAATGATACGGTAAAACATATTGTACTGATACGGCAAATTATGTGATTAAATGGTTGTGTGCACTGTGATTGCTATGTTGTAGATAAATCGTTAATTATTTAGGTCGCTTTGTTCAATCATTAAGTTTTCATCATTAAATGTCCGTCGTCTATAGTCTGTTAACGTTTGACAATCTGAATTAGGATTTTCTCGGTATTGGAAATAAAGCCGGCTGATTTGTTAATGAGAAATATTATACTGTTGAACTATGAGGAAATAGTTTTTGTCTGGAAGCAATTAAACAATTGATCGGACACATCGCGGAAGTAATATATGCATCGTTCTTAGAGTTACTTAATTTCGTGTCGATCCGACATTCAATATCACATAATTGGATGTTATTGTTCTCGTAATACTTAGAAGCGAATCAAAGGAATTGAATATCGGTATTCATACATTTTCTTCGTTTCAAAGAATGTAGTTATATACCAGTTCGATGAGGGTGCCATCTATACAAGGCATACCGAATATTTCAGCCAATTTATTTCTCATAGCATTTTTATTTTAGAAAAACCAAATATTTTAATCATATCTTCTTTGACATTTTTGTTTTATCTAAAAAAGATGACATCCAATGGCTATAGCACAAACGACCCTTCACATTAGTCGTCCAGTGAATTTCTAGATGACAAATATATATTAGATTTATTGCATAATTCATCTGAACTTCAATTTAACTGCAGTGAGATATCATTAACTTAACAGCTATTCGTAATAAGCGTATTCTGACAATATTCTGATAAAATGTTGGTTTGTTTTAGATATGCTTCACTGTGTTACAGCTTGTATAGAACCCGGATGTTTTGCTATATTATACATAATGTACATGCATTTGTTGCACGATTATATCATATATTTTTCTAATCACTTTCTTCAGTGTAGAAGATAAATAAAGCATGTTGTTATAATTTCTTCAACTTGTGTTGTAACTATTGTTGCTTCGAAAATCAAAATGGTAACCTTATTAACAGAGTCAATAGTATTTATCGAAATACAAGGATAGACAAAATTTAACAGAATAACAGGAAAGAAAAAAAAAAGAAAAATCCAATCGAAAAATCCTATAAACAAAGGCCAAATCGATGCTGCTTACAGACATATTCACTACCACTTACAGACATATTCACTACCACTTACAGACATATTCACTACCACTTACAGAATATTCACTACCACTTACAGACATATTCACTACCACTTACTACTTTTTTGGAAGAAACGTACCAGAGTTCCAGTTTTCAGTTTTTATGTCGAAAATATTCTTTAATCACCATTTGTTTTTCCTGTGATTTTACTATCTATCATCCAGTTACAGTGACGAACTTATGTATTTTTTGCCTGTTAGTATGGGTGGTTCAAAGGGATTTTAATGTACGTAGCTTTTATGTTAATGTAGCTACACCCCTACTATTTTGTTCTGCTCCTTGGCATTTTACTTTTATCTTATCCGTAATTAACAGACTAATTTACACGAAGTAGATGCACCTTTTGTGATCCAATACCTCCTCTGGAGTGCTCATATCGTTACGTTGACAACATAAAAATTCAAAAGTTTAACCATGAGTAGTGATACGGTTAATTTACTTACCAGGCGACACCTGATACAAAGTCTTGTACCAACACACAATATATGTTATAAGTTTATCTAACATTCCAATAAAAACATTTAATACAATATCAAGGGCTGAATTAAAATAAACAAATTTAATATAGTACTTTGGGAGCGACTACCTTTTATGCTTGACGTGGCGGTATTTATTGCCGATCACTAAAGATTGTCACGTTCCCCGTTCTATCACTTCTTTATGACGATATATATCCTTGGACATGGGAATATGGCTGAATTCTTGATCTGTCGAATCAACGAGTAAACATAATTGATGCAACATTGAACAGTCGCTTTTAGTTCACCTCCGGTTTTTAGTGGGGTTCGTGTTACTCGATCTTTAGTTTTATATGTATGTTTTGTAGATCGTTGTTTGTTCTTTTGTACTTTTTCTTTTGGCCATTGCGTTGTCTCTTCTTCTTCTTCTTCTTCTTCTTCTTCTTCGATATACGGATTCTGATTACCCCTTTGGTATCTTCAAGCTCTTCTTACGTTGATAAAAATGACACGTCTGTCTCCGCATTCCAATACTATGACGTCACGAAAAAGTAGTTCGACAGAGAACATGTCATTCAAATTTGCGCCATTCTTTTATCACCACAGCGTGGTCATACATTTTTGTGCAACATCATGTGTCAGACACCTTGTATCAGACAGACTACTTTCTTTAATTACAAAGGAAAACTTACATATTATTAGACAAACGCTTGCTATTTTAATAAATCAGGATTGATCTTCATAGCCAATAAATAAAAACACGTTATTTTTACTGAAACATCGATAACATTCCATGTACAAGAATAATAATCAAAACCAAATAAAAATGCGTTTATTTTGAAATTGGAATTTCCCAGTCTTTTTACTAGACAAGCAACTCGGAATGGATATTTTGTAGTGTTAGACTTGTTGGAACACAACATGAACAGTTCACACAAAGACATATATTGGCACTGGAAGGAGCACATGATCTTGACTCCAATACAATCACTCTTAGCTCTTACTCATTATTGCTGCATTATTGGCAGAGAAATAACAAATGCCAGCATACGTGGCAGAGAAATAACAAATGCCAGCATACGTACCAGCTTTTCTGTGTTTGGTTTAATACGACGACAGATCGAATCCATGTTTATCAGAACTGACGAGCATGATGAACGATCCACCACCGATGCTGTCGTGTACAACACATGTATATTTACTCAGCATTTTCAAATTTGTCGTTCTATGTATGATTTAAAAGTAGTTTCATATCTCCTCTTCAAGCCACATCTATGCGACATGGTTAAGTTCCTTACGAAAGGTGGGTGATTTCAAAGAGTATTCGTACATTCTCCACCAATGATCCTAACCGACACCATACAATTGAAAATTTATGTTACCCGTAATCCTAGATCATATATAATGCATTCATTCAGTGATACTGTCATTTATATCTGCATCGACATAGTTAATAAGATATATATATATATATATTTGAAATTTACAGTTCCTAAATAATGTATTTTATTATAATTAAGGTTATCCCCCTTCATGCATAGGCGACACTAAATGTTTGGCTTTTCAATCTTTTGATCGTAAGCATACCCGATGAAGGTTCAGAAACGTGTCGTGTGCACTAAATTATAGTGATCTTTTAATGGTTATTCAATCACTTTTCAAAGTCATTTTTATTTGTTATTTGAGTGAGTGATAGTGATAGGTAGTTTAACGCCAACTCAATTTTTTTCTCCAGCTATATCATAGCCAGAACAAGTTAATTTTCAATGAGATGATGATGAGATCCTCTTTGTACTAGACCAACGCGCTTAATTGAATTTTTATAGAGCTACATTAGTAGTTCACTGAAACAACAGTCTGAGGATAGACATGTCGCCCCCACTCGGACACATTAGCCTGACTCATTACACCACCGGTGCGGGTGGTTGATATTTGAATATTTACTGTTTATTGTTGCAAACAATGTTTTGAAAACTGACTGTTGATCTATCCAACATATACCATACGCTAGATCATTGTCCGTGGAAATTGATAAAAAAATAAATAAACCATCCATTAATTCGCAACAACGTGAATAAGCACGAACATGTATATTCCTCTATTATACACAGAGAAGAGGCATGAACTGTTTGACTCTTTAAGTGTCCTTAGTAATCTTTTTTTTAACCTTGTGCTAAATTGAATTTTGCATTGCATATAAGTATGGTACAACATTACCATGTTAAGCTTGATGCAGATATAATTACAATATTATCCTTTGATTTATTCTTTTTATGATTTATCAATTAAATCCCAATAACCAGAATTTTTTTAATTATTATTTAAAGGTTTTGTGTCTACGTTTTTTCTTCGACTTAGATATGTTAACAATAAATATATTATAAACATCAATAAATATAAAATCAACGTTTATTATCTATAGGGTAATTTCGTGAAAACATCACCCGTAGACAGTTTATTTCCTCACGACAATACATCTTGCTGAATCATGTCACGCTTCGTTTGATTTCCCATGGCGAAAATTCATGTAGAAAAATGGAAAAATGAAGACGGATAGGAAATTACTCACAGTTCCCACGAGAAATTAAAGGGATTCGGCCAGAAAATAGAACAGGAAGATTTGTCAAGATATAAACAGAAGAGTTTGAAGATACCAAAGGGGTAATCGGAGTCCGTATAGAAGAACAGACAACACAATGACCAAATGAAAAAGTACAAAAGGACAATCTACAAAACATACACATAAAACTAAAGATCGAGTAACACGAACCGGGGATGAACTCAGGTGTTCCGGAAAGATAAGCAGTTCCTGTTCCACAAGTGGCACCCGTCGAATTAATCTAGTTACAAACCCAGTGATAAGTCATAAATGATGAAAGGACCGGGAAGTGTTTACGACAAGTGGAACATATCCGTGGTCATTTGTGACACAAATATTCCGTAACGGTCAACCATGTCATGGTGGCGACCGTAAAAGTTTCGAAGTGATGACTTCAACTTAGCTAAGAGGAACTCTTGGTTCAGTAGCTTCCTTGTTAGCAGCAAACCTCTATAAAGGAAATCGTGATAGGAACCACAAGCTCTCGAATATCGTATCAACTGAGAGATATATACTCCATATGCAGGTGCTGCTGTAATGTTGCTACACATAAATGAAAAGTTCACAATGGGAAAATTGAAATAATCTCTTTTGTTGTACAGTTTCGTAAGTAGACCTATCTGTATTTGTGGTATCCTTTATTTCAAGCTCAATAGGATAGATGCGATCAACGAAACCCTCAACCCTAGAATTATTAAGTGAAAGGACATCATCTACATAGCGGAATGTGAAATTAAATGATCGGGCTAGCTTCTTTTCGTTTTTCTTGAGAAACCTTTGTATCACTGATATTAAACTGATGTTCGTAACTTTAGTTACCTACATCCCAACATGGCGGACACGGAAAATGATAAATTAGAATATCCTTGTTTTCTCTTTATCAATAATGTTTATTAGTAAGTCCATGCGGTATGATTACAGGTTGGAATATTAGATACTCGAATGCAAACATAAAAATTACGAAACTCTTATGAGAACATTGAAATATTAACTTGAAAAAAATTGAAGGATGTACGTAACTCTTTGAAGTGATTTTCGTAACGTTAGAAAAATATTTAAAGAGATGTCCGTAACTGCAGATTTCCATAACTGTTAAATAATAAGAAGGTATTTAATTGCGCGTTAAGAAACAGTGTGAGAGATTGAATATAGTATCAATATGTAGAAGCACGTGTGACTTAAATAGTGTCTTTGACTGAAAGCCTTGTTGGCATTGGCCACATGTATATCTGGTCGTCTCATGATCCCTTGCCTGATGGTCTTTTAATCCTTGAATAGATTTGTATCGCTTCCCACATTTTTCGCATACATGGCGATCTACAAATAGACAAAATTTCAATGCAAACTATTTTCGAAGAAAATATATTTCTTGTTTATGTCAATGAATACACTAGAAGTTGCTGTCAATAAATAGCGTCATCGAACGCACACAATATGACCGTAACACGCTTGACACACATAGCGTGGTATGTGACCCCAAGATTTTACCTACAAATCATGTATTTTTGGAAACATTTTTTTAATGAAAGGTGTTTTTCATAACACTTAAGGCTTTGTACCCTGATTTAGAAAAGAAAGATTTTCTTAAAAAAATTAAGGTCTTTGAGACTTAATGAAATAAGAAATTTCATATTAAAAAATATCAAAACTTATCGTGCATCTTCAACTTGCATGCAAGCATTGTAGCGCAAAACACGAACTGAGAAACTCAAATCTAAAGAGGTGGCTCCAATGACAGAGTCAAAATTGTGAGTTTACCATTTTTGACACAAGTTTCGGAATCCTCCATACCTACATTAAATTCCAAAACCGTTTTACGCTTGAAATTTAAGCTACTGGGAACCCAAATCAAAAGATTTTTTTTGGTCCGACAAAAACTGTTTTAGAAGTTCCAATGACATCGAAATGTGACGGGCGGGCAGCCCTGATGGCGTTAATATAGTCGAACTTTTTGCTTTAGATGTTTATCATAAATGTCATTAATCTTAAACTTTCAGTCATGCTAGTTTTTTTAAGTTTTTTTTAAATTTTTCGGTCGATCATCTAATGATAAAGCTCTGTATTTAACAATCATAACTTATATACTAGTACCTGTTATCACTACTTTATTTGGGGTGCTCTGGGGTACGTTCAGTACCAGGAGAGAGCCGTCAATGGCAGATACATCTGGAAGGGAACCTAAAATAAAGAAACAATATCGTAATTATATTTCATAATATAAATGAACAAACAAAATGCTGTGTAATTTACATCTGAATTTATATCTCAAGGTCAAATAATTGTTTTTTAAATAGTATCATTCAACTCATAATGTGTAATTTATTGTTGTACAGATGGCCGCTTTAAGGAAAGACATAAGTTTTAGGTTTCTAAAACAGTTCTTCCTAGTTCTTAATATGAAATAATGCATTTTTACACTTCAAAACTAAATAAACCAAGATTGAATTTCCAATCCTTTTATTCTGAATATTTTTATCAAACCTTCAGTGTGAATTAATTATTTCTATATAATTTTAATATATTTAATCTAAGAAGAATGTTGGTTTCAATTTAAAAGCAAAATTAACCATGCAAACAACTTAAAAGTAAAAAGAACAACAAACAACGAAACGAAAGCATATAGAACGAGTATTAAGAAGAAAAAACAAGTCAGGGTCGCATACATGTACAGTATTCTACCTTTCTCACATTTTTAGGATGTTGATTTGTTTTAGCGTCACATGCGACTTATTGACAGTCGAAGACGTGTTGATCCATGAAACATCGTAATCATGTCAATGTAAACAATTATAGACTTGCTACAATAAGTTCCTTTCTAACCTATGTGTATCTTGTGCGTACCCCTTTAATAAGTTTGCTGCTGAAAGCAATGTATCTGTACTACATAAATATTGTCGGTAGAGATGTATTACCTATAGCAACATATTTACTAAAGTATACAAGAATATAGATAAGGGACTTGTAGGAAATATATGTGTATAATTATATTTAACATGAGTGAAGGAAATTCATGTATGCGATCCTTATTTAAAAAAACTATTGATATTAAACTAATTCGTTTATATACCGTCAATACTGTTCAGACTAACATCTTGTCAATTTCAATGCATATTTATAAATATATATGTATTTGTAAAACTTGAAATGGTATGATATAAAAAAAGAATGAACTTTTCGAAAACAGCTTTATCATAGATTAATCCAATTTTAATACTTACAAATTATAGATTCGTTAAAAGTATTTATAAATCTTTATTTATCTGTATTTAGTGCAATAGTCAAACAAATTAATAATAAATTAATCTGGTTTCATTTCAGCATTAAAGGGGAATAATTAGATGTGTCATTCTTAAAATACTTGATCTGGTGTGTCCATTTTTTTTAAAATAAGCAAAAAACACAAATGACAATTAATTTGGTAATAATTCACGGCATATTTACAAATAGAACTGTTAATTTACATACAAATATACTTTGTTATAATTTATATATGAGACCCAGAATGGCCCTCATCGAATTTAATGATGATGTCGGAGGTCGCCATCCATGGGAGGTCCTAAGCTCCCAAAGGTCGGAAGTCAAAACGCCCTATTGCAAGGTCGTAGTTCATGAAAGACCCTTCTAGAGCACACAGTCCAAGGCCAAATAGAAATATCAATATAATACTAACTACATATGTTGAATCGACTGCCGCATCGGCCTCAGCACTAATAATTATCTGGTCATTCTGGATATCCATCGCTGTAAGATTACAAAAGATCACAGGAAGCGCAAATCCACGTGTTTATTATTGCTAATTGGAAACGAGCGTTGGGCAAGGTGTTCTTCTCCCACTACCCTCATCTTTCGTTCAACTCACTCATTCATAACCCTCTCATCCTCCGCTCTGTATTTTTTCCTCTCGTGCATTATATAATCTCTCTCACCTCTATTACCCTCTCTATCACTTCAGGGATGTTTTTCTTTGTTTTCAAATTTTATTTATTACAAAAGCGTTGTTCTTTAACTGTTTTAAACATGATTTTAGAAACACCGAACTTTAAAGTTATCAACATCATATTTGAAAGTTAGGAACATCGTTCAAAAATAATTCTACAGTTACTTACATCATTTGTGTTTATTAAAGGAGGTTTTGTGCCACATAGGAGAATTTACAGTTGATTTAAGCATATCACTACAGTTAATTGTTAAAATATCTATACATTTGAAATGACAATATTTGAAAATAAACTAAAAACAAAGAGAAAACAAGGACATTCTAATTTACCATTTTCGGTGTCCGCCATGTTGGGATGTAGGTAACTAAATTTACGAACATCAGTTTAATACCAGTGTTGTATGAAGTCTGACTCATATGAATAAAGGAACAAGTCGGCGAGAAGAGGAGCACAGTTTGTACCCATAGGTATGCCGACTGTCTGTTGAAAAACACGTCCACTAAACATAGCAAATATGTTATCAATCAAAAACTCGAGCATGTTGATGACATCAGTTTTAGAGAACTTTTTGGCAGAATCAGAGTGGTGATTTACAAAATGAGATCTGTCCCTTTCTAGTACAAGGTATTTGTATCTACGTTGGCCATTCTTTTTTTTTTTATTAATCTGTCTTTCAACATAGAGTGAGGAATAGTTGTGTAGAGGGTAGAGAAGTCAAATGTTTTAATGCTATTGCAGGAGGGAAGGGACCTAGATTGCATTTCCTCTAGCAGATATTTAGAGTTCTTCAGAATCCACATCTGATTCACACCATCCCTCGAGTAGCCAGTGTCACTGTAACTCTGAAGCCCAGTTTTGACCGCCGATAGAATAATGATTTGGAAATAGGTTTCGTAGAGCATTTGACAAACCCAGCAATATAACACTGTTTAAAAGGACACTTGTGTAATTTAGGAATCCAGTAGTGTGATGGTAGATCCAGTTCTTCATCTTTGGTTGAAATTCCAAAGGAATATAAAACAGACCTATAATCATTAGGCATAAATAACAACACCTCTAGTAATACCACATACAAACCTACTTCCTTCGACAAAGATGAAATCCTAGCTAACCACAGATCATTCATGACCTCTTTAAACATTCCCTCTGGTAAAGAGTCTGAGGATTTACCCTATTTATATTGGATACCTAAACTCCATAAGACACCATACAAAGAAAGGTACATAGCGGGATCGTCAACTTGTTCGACGAAAGAATTGTCTATTCTCCTGACAAAGATTCTGTCTGCAGTAAAAGAGGGACAACAGAAATATTGTGAAACTGTTTACTCGCGTAGTGGCATAAATCACATGTGGATTTTGAAAAACTCTAAAGATCTTTTGGATAACCTCAAATCAAGATCTTTCTCTCAGGTATCCGCCATCAAAACTGTTGATTTTTCAACTCTATATACCACCCTACCGCATGACAAATTAAAAACCCGCTTAAAAGAAACAATTCACAAAGCTTTCAGTCATAGAAACTATGGCTCAAAATTTGTTGTGTTAGGCTACAATTCCACATATTTTTCAAACAAAATTGAAAAATGTAAAACATGCTACTCCGAGGAACAAGTGGTCAGTATGCTGGAGTTCCTCATCGATAACATGTTTGTCTCCTTTGGAGGGATACTGTTTCAGCAGGTCGTCGGCATGCCAATGGGTACGAATTGTGCCCCTCTTCTAGCCGATTTATTTTTATACTCATATGAGTCGGTGTTTCTTCAAAAGCTTGTAAAAGATAAGAAGATTCATGAGGCTAGAGCCTTTAATTTCACGTACAGGTATATTGGTGACGTTGTATCTATCAATAATTCTAGATTAGCAGAATTTCTTCCATTGATATATCCTCCAGGGCTGGAAATTAAAGAGACCACAGATACCGCTTCGTCCGCATCATTTTTGAACTTATACCTCGAATTTGACGACAGTGGTCAAATCAGTACTAAAATTTATGATAAACGGGACGATTTCAATTTTAAAATCATAAATTTTCCAAATATGTGCAGCAATATACCAGCTTCTCCTGCATATGGTGTTTACATGTCGCAATTGATTCGCTATGCAAGGGCCAGTAGCAATTATTCTGATTTCCTGAAACATCATCTTCATCTGAGAAACAGGCTACTGGACCAGGGCTAAAAAAAGATTCGCCTTATTCGATCTCTTAAAAAGCTTATATTTCGACACCAAGATCTTGTCGAAATATATTCCGTTTCTGCAGAAAAGATTATAAACGATGGATTTTCAAATAGTGAAAATGTATAAAGATAGGGTGTCAACAAAAATGTCAAAATATTTTTTTATCAATGTGTGACGTAAAATTATTTTTGACATTTACTTCAATGAGTTTGGTGCTGCTTTTGACAACTGTTTTGCCTGTTTTGTCCAAGTATTGTTATAAATACTGTTATAGTGACAGCCGGAAACTTTGAGCCGTAATGAAAGGAGTAGGTTTGGCGCTTTAATATCTGATTCAACCCACCATTTCTTTAGAAATGCCTGTACCAAGTCAGGGTCATTACGGTTTTCACAGTTTTCCGGTTGTTGACTGATTTTGTCTGTTTATATACTTATGAGTTTTAACTTTCCCTTTGTAAGATTGTTCGGAGTTCGGTAATTTTGTTATTACCCTTATTGTCCAGGTATTTCCTCTTTCGTAAGTGTCATCAGGGTATATGTAGGGTTGTCAAGTGAATTTTCAATACCTAATTCCTTTATCAAGCAGTGTATGTAATGTGATTTACACACAAAATCAATATTATTAGGGGCCTTGTCGGCGGAGACGATAACATATTTTTCATGGAGGAGAGACAGGTGTTTAGCAACATTGGGTTTTTAAAGATTGACGTAGAGCGAGTGCTCATAGACTCACTGAGTGTTTTAATTCTAATTTGTATAAGCGACCTCACACTCTTCACTCATTCGGAAAGAGTATCTAAGTCCTCCTTTTCACGTTTTGCCCATTGTCTGGCATAATCCTCGACGGAATCCATAAGAATTTTAAACATGACAGTAAGATGGAGTAAAAGGGTCTTCGCATAGTTATTAAAGCAAAACTTATAAACAAAGAATCACAATGTTTAATGAAATATTGAATATATGAATGTATGTATTTATTTTGTTTTCAAAAATAGACACAATTTGATCACCATGTTTTCTATTGCATTGTTCACAGAAACATAAAGGATGCATCAACAAGTGGTATTATATGTCCACCATGTCTCCGTCACTTTTTTTTCATCCACATTAATTAAACATTGTTCGTAGGTTTTGATCAGTTATGATACCGACTCTACTTAAATGGTATTTGAACCCAAATGTTCTTACAATGTCTCGTAGTTTGATGATATCTTGATTTTCATCTACATTGACTGACAAAAAGATATTTGTATTTTGCCCTGTAACACATGTTAAGCGGGTTAAATGAATATCAATATGATCTCTTAAAGTATCAGTTTTTAAATTTCCATATAGATCTAAATTATAATACAAATGTTCGTTTTTGCAGCAGTAATGCGTTCCATATGACAGTAATGTACTTTCCGTATTTACAGACGGATTCGATTTAAGTAACAAGCTTCTAAAATGCATGATCTTTGGTATGTTTGATATAATTGGTTGAAATGGCACCCGAAATACTACCATATAACCAGATGGAAAAAGAAATGTTGTCAATGCATCATCATCGAAAATGGTTTTCAGTTCACCAGCATTAATTTGTTGAATCAGAATGGGCGTTTCCTCCGTCAGTTCTGGTAGTACGACTCTTTTGGCGAGGAATGTGTTTATTTTCTACAATGAAAGAAATTATGACAGTGCATTGTATATTCTTATGCAGTTGTTTATTATTCCTGGTTTGTGATTGGACAATGCTGTAATTTTCACGGTATCAATTCCACGGTTGAAATATCATGAGATATTTTTAGAATTTTAGCCGATTACCGCTTACGTCATCTTGTCAATAATGTGGCAATGCACATGATTACATTAGAATGGATATAACTGTATTATATTTGAAAAATTCACGGCATCAATTGTGGATTTAATGCTGTAACTTTTACTGTATAAATTCCACGGTTGAAATAGCATGAAATATCTTTAGCATTTTAGCTGATTACCGCTTACGTCATCTTGTCAATAATGTGGCAATACACATCTACACACATGATTACATTAGAATGGAGATAACTTTATTGTATTTGAAATTTTCACGGCATCAATTGTAGATTTCATGGTCACAAATATCCGTTTACTGGCTCCGCTAACGCATCGCCAGTAAACTAAATTTGTCACCATCACATCTCCAATTGATGCCGTGAAATTTTCAAATACAATAAAGTTATCTCCTAAGTATTAAAAATACAAATTAGTTAACTGATTAAACGAAAAACACAAAAACAACCGCTTTGTCGAGACAGTTAAAATACATAGAAAGAGGCAAAATCGATATCCCGAACACACAAGTACAATCATGACCACTACTTTACGCTCTTGGTACAGACATTTAAATAAAGATGGCGGCGCTAAACTAGTGCTATGGACCCAAACCTCACATCTTAGTCAAATGACGCGATCATTAATAATTTAAATTAAATAATTTTGAAGTATTAAAATTAAAAATTATATAATCCTTGTATTCAAACTAATTGCTCACCAAAGGTATAATATAATGTCAGATTATCAAATTTTATTTGTATTCGTTCTGTGTCTTGTACCCAATGTTGCCGGTGTCTTTGGATTGTTCATTCTTGGTTGCCGCTTCGGCTTTCTCTAACGTTTATTTTCGTCAATATGTAATGTAATTGTCTTGATAAAATGAGTATAAACCAAAGTCAAAATTGTGATACTATCTTCGTGATACTTCAATCTACATGAATGATATGATACGACATTTAACAATTGTTTTCTACGATTGCCATAGAACCCATTCTTTTCGCTACTTATCTACTTCAATTCTGATGATGAGATAATAAAACTGATATCGCCATTATTTAAAATTCCTGTATGGATATAATTACTAAATATGATTACGTAGTTTTAAAGCGTAAATACTCTTGAATGAACTCATTCTGCAAATTGTCGGCTTAATTACGTTAACGTCGTGAAGAATGCTTTTCTCTTCTTCAAAATTAATCGAACGATCATTTAGATCAATCTGATTCCATATTCCAAATCATAATTTTTCAAAGAATGATATGTTTTTTATGGTATCATCAACTTTTTACACTGACAACAATTATATGTTGGTGTTTGCGAAACCGTTTATTTCTGAATAATTGGAATTAGATTAGGTACAACTGTGTTTCTCTCATTGTAGATTTTTTTTACGGTTATAGAATGGTTATTTTCGCCAAGCAAGAATATTTATTTCACACGAAACAAAAATCAAATTATTTATTTGATGAAAATTTAATATCGTTATTTTTTCGTCTTCAAAATTAAAAGAAATGAAATAAAATAATATTACGAATAAAATATAAAAAAAAACCCGGCAGTATCAGACCATCTATTTTATCTTTTCATCCTTCTGATGAAATAAAATTTGGCAACCGAAAAAAGAAAAAAAACCACCATAGAAAGTTAGCTCTTCGTACCTTTACTACAAGCATATCCTTCAAAATAGTCAATTACCTATAGTATGTGGTATTACATACATATTTATCAGAAGAAAAAAATGAATTCTGACAATAATGTGTTTGTTTGTGTGCGTTTTCCAATGTGTTGCAATACGGAACGAGTCTTGACATGTAAAGTTATATTAACATACCCTAACGGCAACAAGACTACATGTTCCTTCTTGTATTCGTTGTACTGCCGACGGTGCCGTTCTGGAATTGTATGTTGTTAGTGTGTCCACATTTGATGTTATCATATACCGTTTTAATATACAGCTAGCCATGTGTTTGAACAACCCTCTTCCTTCATATGCTTTTTTTATTCGTACTGCTCTCATAATAATTTTATGTTTGTTATCTAACAAAGTCACGAAAACAAAAGCAATCTATAATAATAAAATATTATATTAAAAATGCAATGACACACTTTGTACTTTCATTAGTGGAGTGGGTGAATACGACCTTCATCGACTCAAACATTAATGTTTGGTGTAGTTTAGGTTATTAAATCTTTTGTGTTGCTTAACTATTGTGATTGATTGGGGGCCGTCGTGGCCGTGATCGTATGGTAGTTGTATTTTCTAATCTCGACCAGGGTGAGGTGTACAACATTATGTGATAAAGTTCGTTAGTGACTTGCGACAGGTTGGTGATTTTCTCCGGCCCCCATCGATAAAACTGACCGCTACGATTTAATTGAAATATTGTTGAGTTAAATAAAATATTGTTAAATAAGTGGCGTTAAACACCATCAAACAAACAAACTATAGCGAGTGATTGTACTTTTGTCGTATCATTTTCTCGAATAACGCTTTCTTGGATACTTGCTTACACCGTATATTTTCAAAGATATTAATTTGAGTCCACTATTCAAAATACACACATTAAATAACACTGATTTTGTTTGTTATTTTCAAATTTGTTTTTTTTTTAGTTCAGAGCCAGAAAACTGTTGAGGAAAAAAATATTCCTAAAGTTGTATTATAACATTAAGACTTTGACTAATTTGATAAAATAGTGTTGAAAAATATCACTATATGTCTTAGGTTTCTATTAAAATGTAAAACAAACAACACTATGTCGGAACAGTTCCAAAATCTATTAAAATAATGGTAGAAACAGAGCAACATCGATACACCTTACATCTGTAGCACACAAATACATCACTACACACTTTCCTGTCTTGGTACGAGGACTTAAATAAAAAGAGGTAGAGTTAAGCCAGTTTTATGGACCCAAACCTCCCATTTTAGTGAAATGACGTAAAGTAATCACATTCGTCGTAAAATGATCAGAGAAGACGGAACTTGGTTCTAATTAATTTAAAGCTTCCGGTTTGATTGAATACAGCACAGTAACCGATCGATATAAGACAAATTATGCATAGATCTAGCGACAGAAGGAACAGGTACCGTTCAACTGCAGGCTATGGGCCATTTCTCACTTATTAATTAACTATTGCGGCTGTGAAATGTAGAACAGCAATAACATGGCCGTTCCTCAGCTTCAATTTACTTCTAGAAAGGACAGTTTCATTTACATTCCTTCTTGCTTATTACAATCGCCATCATGACGTAGCGCTATACCTGTGTCACAGATGACCACGGAGATGTTCGTTTATTATAGTCACCATCCGGTCAACCATTCCTCTTTCATGACTTAGCACCAATGCTTAACAATAATAACACGACGGTGTCAGTAGAGGAGGAGAGGAGGAATTACTTGCCCTTCCGAAGCATATAAGTTTAACACCGGTGTTTGTGTAGTTCGGGTTGCTTCGTCTTTTTAGTCTTCTGTTTAGTGTTTTGTAGATAATTTGTTTTGTATTTTTCTTTTTCTTTTGATCATTGCATTGTCAATTCTTCTTCGATTAACGTCTTCTGATTACCCCTTTGATAAACTTTTCATATGCCGGTGTGATGGACCACTGCTAAGTGGTGATGCGCAAGCTAGATGGTTTAACAGGTTCAGACAGCTCTCCAACAAGAGCGCCACATCTAATCTGTTTAGACAGATAACAATTTTAGCTGAACGTTCTTATTTCAATATACATGCCTTTATTAAAATGAAATGGGAAATATGCTCACGTAAAGCAGAGGGATATTGATGTTCAGCTCTGTATATATGGTTAGCATGCATATAGCACGCCTTGCAGACATTTTATTATGTGTAATCCTCTGTTAATTTTGGCTTCTGTATTAGGTGATAAAAGGAAAAGTCATTTGCTATTTTTGTTGAATCAGTAGATCGTAGTGTATTTTGAAACGAAAAGTCTGATATAAAGATACATTACGTAATTCGTTGTTTTCCCCACCCATTGATTGCATAAAAGATCGACTGTTGGCTAATCAACAATCTACTTTCCACGGGAAAGTCATATAATTTATTTTATTTGTATCTTTTTATACAAGAGATAATTTTTAAATATGGAATATTGGTATTGCAAATATGTTAGATGAATTTCTCTCAATCATGTTTATCAATTACATGTTCTTTGTTCCTCTTCAAGACAAACCCTTTGGTCTCTGGTGTTTTCAACAGGATATCAAAATAATCAGGTAGAAAATCCCATTTCCCATTTTCTAATCCGACATCGTCACGAATCGTAATTACACTTTCATAATCTCCTTCATCAATCTCCGATATTTCAATGCTTGGAAATAATCCCATTTCTAAAAAAAGCAAAAAAGATGTTTTATAACATTTCTTATCAGTTTTATTCTCTTTGTTATTAACTTGTTTATTTTGAACCAATATCTTATGAGTCCATGTATAAATGGAAACCATCAAGAGCATTAAACACATGTGTTAGTCAACTCATGAGATCATGCACACAGCCTGATATCCATTTATCCGAAAACGTACACGTGCCTCCTGTTGCTCCATGAACAACTTAATTATACAAATATAACCATATTCTATAGCTCAAAATATAATAAAATATAAACATAATTACACCTTATATAAGAATCCTGGATTTTGATTGGTTAATAGCCGGTGTATTGTTCGTGCATTTTCATATTTAGGATTAATTTCGTTCATTTTTACCGCTGCCAGGATATTTGCATGAGGATTTAACTTCTTTCCCTCTGTGCCGTGGTATTTGCCAAAACGTATTTCTCTTTTTTACCTTCGCGTGCTTCAAACCGCGAAATTCATTCGGAATATTTCTTCTTTACCTTTATACGTAAGGTAACGTTATTAATCAAATTTGAAACCCGGAAGCGTTCCCATGTAAAGGATTTAACTTTCTTACCCTCGCGTTCCTCAAACCGCCAAATTCATTAGGAATACTTCAATCACTGTCTGACATAGCAAATCGAAATACTACCACGTGTGTACTGTACCTGTTGAAGGGAATAGTTCAAAGCGTCATATAGTATTTAACCATTGCCAAGTTACAAACAATAAAAAACAAAATATTCCTGAAAACGACAAACAAAAGGTATTATTTATTTAGCCAGTGTTCTAAATAATATTCGGTGTAATTAAACAGATATATCATATTGTGAGGAGTATTTGCGAAAAAATACCAGTCTTGAGTCTAAATTTACCTCGCCTGGTATTTTTCGCAAATACCCCTCCTAAACTTGATATATCTGTTCAAGATAAACACAGTGGAAAAATGCTAAATTAAATTGTGCATTTGTGAATGAAGATGCTCGCAATAATGTAAGACTGTGCGAGAGTTTCCTACACACAATATGTTGTCTACAATTGACCCAAGATGAGGATCATGATACCATGTAATGGTATATTGTGAAAAAACACAACTTTAGAAAATATCGCATCTAATGTGAAACAACAATTTCAGAACTGTCAGTATTCTGTGGATGAGATATATTTTATACAAAAGGTAATGCTGAATATTTTGATCTTGTATGATATTTTTCACAGCCGAACAAGATATTATTTGGTTCACGAGCTTGAAGATCACATTTTTGATGCCTTCCCTTTCCATAACCATGTATCGCAGCCATCATTACATGTTTATTGCGTACTGATGTTATTCAGAAAACTTCGAAAGTAAAAGGAATAAAATGTTCAGCAATGTATATTTTTATAAAGACAAATATTTTATTTTCAATATGATCCATATAACTGTATTAATATATTGTTTGAACCGGATATCGTGCTCACCTCGAGTGAGGTCAAACCAAAGACTATAAACTTCTCTGCTTTGTACGCAGCTTTAAGGAGTAAGAAAAAAGACTAGTATTCTCGGAATAAGGGCAACGTGTCCGAGTGGAACGAGTACAAAGCGGACATCTTGATCATCGGCAAACACTCACTCATTAATACATTGCTTGCATACTTTGCATAGTTCCTTTCACACGACGATTAGAGCACATTCACCCATTGTTTATCATACTTAAGCTAGTCAACCCCATGGACATCATTATACATAGTGATAGCTATGAGAGAAAACATACAAACTAAAAAGGTCTTGCTGTCATATAAGGGTAACAAAACCATAATGTATATTAATTTGTGCATGTATATAACATGGCTACGTGGTTTATTAACGAAACAACACGAGTAACCGTTCGTAGTTATTGCTTGAAAATTTTACATTGACATGACACCAGAATAATATGTACTAATCCAATTTGCTGGGTTGCAAATGTATTCAGTCTGTTAAATGTTACATGGACAGAAAGGTCGGCAAGTGTAAGATCATAGTGCATGTTTTCAAGGTGGATTCATAATATCTTCAATATGTGCAAGATTCTGTAAAGTCTATAAGATTCGTATTGGAACTAGTTAATTCAAATAGTCATAGCTGTTGTAAACAAATCAATATGATGATTAAAAAGTTACTTGCATGTCTTCAATAATTATGTCTTTATGTCTCTTAACTACTGTTAGAAATCATTTTTTTCCCTAAACTGTAACAAGCTAATATCTATTGCAGTATATGTCTGACAAACTTATATACATTTTAAAAATTGTTGTTCGCTTACCTTTTGATTTTGAGATTCAGTGTAGTAATACAACCGGTTGTTAGGAATACACGTACGTGTCAGTATGACATAAATGACCAGTGGCAATATATTGGTTATAGTACTGTTCAACATCTACATGAAAATAAGTGAAATTATTGTAAGATATATATATATATAATACCCGCTATGATAAAATACAAGTTAGTTATTATGTAAATAACAATTTATGATAATAACTTATACTTTTTTTTAATTGTCAGAAGCTCTATATGTTTTATTCCGAAAATTATATTAATGAGACAGTAACGAAAGCGTCATGTTTGCTAACGGATAAGATAATTGCAGTCTTTTAAATTTTAACACATGTATCGATAGCAATTCATGTTGGATTATTTTCGAAAAACAGATAATAACAAATGATTTTTTTTCTCAAATATTATCATTGGAATTAGCATGAAATACAAAAAATGAATTTTGGTATAATTTGGTATCCTACCAGATTCTACTCCGTTTTGCTAAAAGGAGGGGGGAATGATTGTATTCACAGTGGATAAACTAGATCCTATTTCTATACCGGAGATCCGTTTTATTCTCTTGTACCGAATGTGATATGTGATCAACCTTATTGTCGTGGACATTACGGTCTTTCTAACTCCATTATTTCCGCAGTTGGAAATGTTGTGTCCAATTGAACAAAAAACAAAAAACAACACGGCGCCACCCGTATTAAGTTACCAACAACAAAGTGTCTTTGTATGTACAAAATCACTAGATCACTGATATAAGAATTAGCTTTTGCGCCGAAAAACATAGCCAATATAAAAAATAGTGTTGTACTGAGGACGCCATGTCATATGGGGGTATTGACCTGCAATAATTGCATGGTAGATAGTTAAGTAAAACTACTACACAGCACGTTTAACTTAATTATTATTTCACAATAGTTTGAAAGTTACCGTTCTTTGTCCATTTCAACTGGATGTTTTTACTTCTGTTTATTTGCGCATAAATGGCAATATATTGTGCGTGTATTTAACTGTAGGAAGTGTCTACAGTCTTGCACTCCCATCCTTGTGATATTTTTGTCTTAAAACAATAGTGTTTTAAATTGTGAGCAATTATATATATATTAAACTTTCCATTTTTAGCTTCTCTTTTAATCTACATACATATATGATGCTAGAGAAGAGTTTAAGTTATTAATAAATACATATTTCATTTTAAGGGATTTCAGTTTTAACTACCGCCTCTATTTCCTAGAAAAAAAAACGATAACATTTCTTCCATTTGGATTTTATAATGGCTTAGACTAGACCATTTAAATCTATATGCATACAAATATGCGAAATTACATAAAAATTTAGGACATCAAACCAAAACAGAATTCAACCGTCAACCTGGTTGCATTAAAGAGCGGACACACTCGTTCACTTGCAATGTAAAAAATATCAATTTATATCAACACTAGATAAGGATTATTTGAGTTCGACTTGTGCACGTTCGGACGTATAGATACGGCCAAAAGTAATTAAGCTTGTCATTGACTTATAGTCCGTGGGCTAGCATAATCCCCCGTGCACCCCCCCCCCCCCCCACCCATCTTCCATGTTAACATATTTTTTAAGTCCTCCTATATATCCTCTTGAAGAAATGTTAACATTGAAAATGTTGGGACCAACTTGCCGTTTGAGGCTAATATTTACACCCTATCGCAGCTTTTTGAGGATTTTTTGATTTTTTTCAATTTTTGTCTTTGCGAGCATTAAATGTATACTAAACAGTCTTGAAAGTATATCAATATGGTATCAAATGAAAGCTGATGGTATTACCTTTCAATTGAATACAAGATGTATACACTTTGTGGCTATCAAATTTTGTCAGATGTGAAAACCCTACTCCTCCCCCTTCCTGAAATGAAAAAAAGAAATTTTTTCCCTTAAAAATTTAGATAAAAAAATATTTCGTACTAAACTGCGATCTTTTTTTATATTAAACCAAACAAATATATCACATTTAATAAATCAAGCACTTTTAGTAATCCTTTATGAAGTGATTTTTGTGATCAAAATACTTGAAAAATGGGATATTTCAATTTTACAGATTTTCAGAGGATTCTGCATATATCTTAATTTTACCAATAAAATAAAGGATACCGCATCATAATGACGATTGAGTTTTGTATCTGGGTACTATAACAATACATACAGGGAATAATCATGTTCCTTCTACCTACTGATTAGCCAAAAAAAATCAGCAAAATATTAGCCCTACCCCTCTCAAAAACACGCACAATTTGATGAAACTCGGTTTATTTCCTTAGAAACATGTTCGGGCAGGGTGACAATTTTATTTGCCCTGTAATATCTTTCAATTCTTTATTTAAACACATCATATGAACATCATCTAAGAGTGTTTAAATTCTACCAATGTCAGAAAACATGAAAAATGGGTAATTTCTGATTTTCAGAATTTCTACAGAATATTCCTTATTGGCCAGGTTAAGCTGCTTTATGGGAATTTTTGTCCAATCAATATAGTTTTATCTGAATGCTGAAAGCATTAGCATTTATTTTAAAAACCATTAACCCTAATATATGCATATTATGATGCCCATTTTAGCCAAATTCTACCCCTTCCTCTACTTGAAAACGGGGATAAATATACAGAAGGGTAATAACAAAATTACCGAACTCCGAACAATCTTCCAAATATACATGATATACTCAATATTTCCATATTTCAGTTTCATTCTTCAACAAATGACCTGAACAATGAGTATTGCAAACGGCCAAACAGTATTGAAAATTGGCGAAACAGTTCTCACTAGTCTTCCTCTTCACCATCAATCAACAAGTATAAAACATCGTCGAATTCATCATCACTTTCATCGCTTTCTGTCAAACCTGCAATATTTTCCTCGACTAAGACGTCGGCGAGTTGTTGTGGAATGAAATCACCAGACACCCATTTTGGTTCAATCATCCCATCAGCACACCGCCAACCATTGTCATGAGTAGGCTCCGGCTATACTGGTTTTGTAATATGGGCTTTTCCAAATTTCTACCTGATAGTTAACTCTTTTCAGATGTTCTCTCATACAGTTTCTGCATGGAGGCAATACACCTAGATCGATATTTTTTGAGGCATCAAACGTTTCACCCGTTGAACTGCACTTTGCACTGATCTTATTATAGCGCAAATCATTCACACAGGATACCTCTTTAACGCCATGCAACAAGCAGGTAAAAGCCTTCATCTGCAGACACAATCCTCTGAAATTTGCCAGGAATCTCCAATTTGTGCAAGAGCACTTTGGAATTGGGGTGCCTTTTGCAATGTCTTAATTGGCTTGACTTTTCCAATCCCCTTAAATGCGCTCGTTGTATCACAGCGTGTGAACGCGTGCAGGCCTAAAATGCTGTACACAATTCCTGCTGTGCTAATTTGGTGATATCTATTAACCTTTTCTTGTTTCCAGTTCCAGTATCAAAGAGAATTGTCACTCCTTGTAATTCAAACGCGTAGTGAAGGAGGGTAAAGAATATATCGGTATCCGGACTACGAATTCTAATAATTCTGTATCCTTGTTGTTTTCCATAGAAACAATAAAGAACAACTCGTGAATCAGTTTCTTCCTGTGTCGATTCAATTGATTTATTTTCTGTGCGACATACGCTGGTACCATCATAACTTGTAATATGAAGGGCATGCCCATCAGAAACGGTTATTACGTGCTTGCCCAACAGCTTAGGGGCGAAATTATCCGTGCTCCAAACACGACAAAAAAGTTCAATGAGCTGCTTTTTGTTTTCTTCATTGGCAAGGAAGGTCTTCCAGTCTGGTGGCTTTTTCGTATTTTCACCAGTAACAATCAGTTTTTCACTGCAACCTCTGCGCTTTCGTTCCATTGACTTTATGGAGTTTTCTAGATACATGTCTGTGGTAAAGATAATATCCGACTTTCTGACTATCATATCAAACAGTCTGGCACAGATGTCTCTGAAATTGGGTGGCAAATCTTTCAGATAGTAAAAAGCCGCATTGCCATCCTCCATCCTCTAACACTAGCGTCTTATCATCTGGAGGAGGTGGAGCATCATCCACATCTTTAGTCAAAAAGTGATAGCCTTTGAATTTATCGGTCTTGTTCAGAAAACCATCGGAAGTCGCAATACTATATGGAACTGGAGTTCCTTCAAATCAATCCTGAGATCACCATATTGTGAACGAACAAGAAGATGATATGCAATGTTACTTTGTTGGCGATATTCGATAATTTTGTTTTGAGAAGACAACGTTTTCAAATTTAATCGTTTGATCGGGTCAACGAACTTTCCGTGCTTCTCCAAGCGTTCTGAAATGAAATCAACTTTAGCGTCAGCACCCAATGCTTCTGCAAGTATAACGTCGCGTTCAATCTCTGAGGTAGCAGACGCACCAGTTGAAATACAGTACAACTTGTCTTTTTGTTCCATTTCGAATGGATTGTAACCAACAATTGATTCAGCAACTTTTACGACATTTGCCTCACTCCTTTCTATCTCGGTTCTGCGCAGATCACGATGTTTCTTTGCGTCAGAATCGGCCGCCAACATATCAACCATGGCTAAAGCTCCTTTTACAAACTGTACTCTTCCATGGGCTGCTCGCACCCATCTCTGATATGCGTCATAATTACTTAGCAAACCAGACAAGCCTACACTGGCACCTAAAGCACCTCCATGTGACTTAGAGTGCTTCATAAAAGTTTCCTCTATAGTTGTATCTACTGGACATCTATTTCCTGGAACGAAAGATCTTGCCACGCTGATGGCGCCTCTTTTTAATAAATCTGTTGCACCAGGATGGGATATTTCTATGTTTGCCAAAAACACTGAGAAAAACGTCAGATATCGAGCATAATTTTGCCCTCCAAAATTGAAAAAGAGATCACACATCAGGAAAAGACACCTGGCACAAAGAAGGAAGTTGTTAGTTTTAACAGCTTTAGTCAGTTGTAAAACGAGCCAGATGTGATCCATGTATGACACCGAAAGCTGTGCCGTCTTTCCAAGATATCCTGTGCGCGCGTCATATCGGAACATGGCATAGGCATTAATATAGGATGAGATGTCTTTATTGTTCAATGCCGACTCAAATGAGGCGTTATCTGGTTCATCGACAAGAGTCTTTAGTAATTCGAAAGAATCATATGGAAGACCCATCATTGGCCTTTCTTCGCCTAAAGAAAAACAAAACTACTCAAAAAGAAGTCTTTCTAAAGCCTCTAGTAGTATTTTGCGTCTGCAATGGATGGTGGCGGGGCTGGCAAGTGACTCAGGTTCATTGTAAGCTTCTGGTAGCAATCCCGGTGATAACCCAATCCCTCAGAAAAAGTAGACGGGATTTGGACACAGACATTCGCCATCCTAAGAGCTTCTGCTGTGCTTTCAAGACGTTGCCCCTTTATGTCTAACAATTTTTCAAAACAATCAACCGAACATGATACCAAATTTTCATTGTTCGATCTTGCACTGTGTATTATACAGACTGCACAATCCTCCTGTTGTTCTGTTCTCTTTTTCCTTGAACTCATTTTATTTTAATATCAAACTAATTTGGTATTAAACACTCGAAAACTTTGAGTCAAAGACTTCTGTGCAAGTATCTGAAACCAGAACTTCACGGATAATGTCGGTGACGGAAGAACGCAAAAACTAATTTTTTGTTCTTTATAATCTTGATCTGCGTAAATTTATTAAATACATAAGTCATATGTTTATTAATTCACCAATAAAGGGCCCACAGGGGGCATATACAATATAAGCATGATTTATTACAATTGTATTATAACATAACAAGCAATGAGAACAAGAAAACAGCTCACGGAAAAAAAAAAAAAAAAAAAATCCCCAACAGCGTTAACATTTTCGCCACTAGTTTAGAGCCATAGTCTTAGGTGTGTATTGATCCCTTTAACAATTGAGGAGGAAATAAAATGTATCTTAAAATAAAGAAATAATATGACTACTTAAAGCAACAAGGGTCGATGCCATTAGGATGAACTTATGGGCCACGCCAGTTTTGTGACTATAGTAACAGTATCAAAAAGACAACAATAAAAAATATCGATTAAAATATATTAATAAGTCATTCATTTCATAGGGTGGCCATCGAGCAGGCAGAACCAAAGGGCGGTGCCAGTTAACAGACCCGGTGCCAGTTAACAGACCTGTGACGAAATATAATCACGTCTGAAAGTCCTGTGCTCTCTGCAGGATGGCCAGCACGTGGAATCCTTAAGCTCTATTTCAATAATAAAATATTCATCTCGTGGGTGGTCATCAAGCAGGGAACACCAAGGGACGGTGCCAATTAACAGACCTGTGACTTAAATCACAAATCTGTAATTCTTGTGCCCTCTGCAGAATGACCATCACCAGAAATTAATATGCTTTAAATATCGGGGGAAAAGAAATAGTATTATATAAATGTTTATATGGAAATTAAACGTTAGCTTTTTGTACCATGTTACTAATTCTAGTAAGAATATCTGGATTATCAACTGCCATCAACCAAGTCAGTTTTTCAGTGAGATTTAGCTGACTGAAGTTGTTATCATCATATATTTTTTCTCTCTCTTCGTTTAAATGGGAACACGAAATGAGAAAGTGTTTTTCGTCATCTATATCAGATGAATCACACCTAAGACATTGCCTCTCCTCTTTGTGAATGCCTTGATATCTCCCTCTTTCAATCTGAAGCCGATGTGCAGATATCCTTAATCTGGTTATATTTTTCCTATGTTCAAACTTTTTCACATGAGAAAGATATCTCTCAAATCCAAAGTTTGTTTTAAAACTACAATAGCATCTTAGTTTTTTTGATGAATGTAAATTCCAATCTGAGTGCCAACACTTTAAATAATATTCTGATAGTATTTTTTTGATAGTATCTTTTAACTTGTAGGATCTGATTGAGGGTAAAGATTCCACTCCTTGTATATCTGAAACCATAGCTTGTAGAGTTCTGTACCAAGATGGACACTTCTTATGAAATAAATATTTTGATTCTACAAAAGCATTCTTTAATAAACCTGAACAGTCTGGATCAAGGTTTTCTAAACGATGCCAATATGAAAGCATTGCCTTCAATATATCAAAATGAATAGGGAACCGACCTAATTCTGATAGGACCGCAACATTGGTTGAAATTCTATGAATTCCAAGGAGTGATTTACAAAATTTAATATGCATCTTTTCGCACATCAGGTTATTGAAAATTGTATCCAATGACAATCCCTTTTTTGACAGTTCTTTTGAGAATGGGTTAAAGTATCCCCAAATTTCTGATCCATACAGAAGTATTGGCTTAATAGTATGATTGTACAGTTAACTGGACTATAAAATGGGGCAATTTTGCGAAATTAATTAAGTTAATGTTTCTTCCGTGTTGTTTAAGAACATTTATCTAAGTTAACAACAGGCAAAACTGTAAAGGAGTAGGTATGATAAGGGCAGAAATTGGCCTAAAAAATAGACAAATTATAAATGAAACGTATAGCTTTCGTTGTTTCTTGATTTTTATAAGACCTTTACCCCAACTACTATTTTGGTAACAATTTTCCATATTTGCACGTGCGATGACGTCACACTAATCAATGAAAAGTCTATCGTTTCGTGAAAATATATGAAATCCAACAAGAAATGTGTATTTAATGTCAATTTTCAGTATAACCACAAGAAGGTACCAACTGCATATTTTAGTATGATGTTTAATATACATAAACACATATCTCATTTATTTTTTGTGTTGGTACCCGAGTGTGGTGAGTATGAAATCTGCAATCAAAAAATAATATTAAGGTCGATTTCTCGTCAGCGGCCATTTTTATTGACCGTTTTCATCCGTAATAGACAGAAATAGAAATCGGCCTTTTAATCTCATCCAAAATAAAGTTGGTTATCGTAGTTATTTGGCTACGGGAGTAAAACTTGAACAATGTTTATGAAACAGTATTTAAGTAAATAGAAAAAAAACGGCTAAATTTTGGAGGTGATTTACTGCCGACCTGATTGTGCATCGAGTCCGACGTGTTTTTTTATAACCCTCAGTGGAATTTCATGTGTTACTATACAAATCCCCACAATTCACAAAAAGTACAGAAAACAAAACAAGCAACCGGCGAAAAGAAAGTCAGATTATTTTAGAAATTAATTCATTGGACATGTAAACGACACATCGGAACTTTGTATTTTTAGTAGTCCCTTTACTTTTTATTATTTTTATTATTATTATTTTTTTTTACAAATATATTTTATTTAGCTGTTTCGCCAAGTGAATTCCCGATGAATAACTGTAATAACGTAAATTTGATTTAAACATAGCTTAATTCTACCCACTCAATATTCACGTTGGGTGGCGTGATGGTTAGCACACTTGACTGCCGATAACAACATCGTAAGATTGAATCACCGATAAAAAAAAATCTGTTTTTTTGTGGTTTTTTTTTGGACAAAATTATTATGCATCATAAGAAAAAAGTTTTTGATGTGCTAACATTATTTAATGTTAAAATAACCGTTAAGACAAAATGTCTAATGTCCGTAGATTATAGCACTTCATTTTGGGTTAACTACTCAGAGCAAACGTATTTAAAGCATGACAAATAAAATAACTTGATATTTATTATACAGACACAAAATGAAATTCGCATGTTCAGATTTTGAGAATTGATTAATAATTATTTTGATAGTGTATTGACACATATATTGATTATTTCTTACTTACAAAGCTGTCTGTTAATATGTAGACCCTATAGTGTATATGTTATTTATTAATCCAACTGCATTTTCCCTATAATTCCATTTGAATGAATAACACAAACTGATGATAATTGTAGGTCCCAAGAATGAAAATAGGAAAATGTATGTAAGAATAAATAGCCACGCTGCTGTCGTAAAACTACACTCAAAACAATAAGGTGTGTTCGATTTATCAGGTAACTGCAGTTAGTTTTATTTAGTGATACCGTTCTCAAATCGTTATAATTAGTTTTTCTATTTGCTACAGTAATATTTGTTATAAAAAATAAAGTTAAAGAAAAAAAATTAAATGTACATGTATGTTTGTAATTTTCATTTTGTGAATGAAAGGGAGTGTATTTTTTTCACTCAATTTGATATTTTCCCTGGTCAAATGAGTTATGTAAACCACAGGGACCCCTATGTAGCTCCCCTGGGCTACATAGGGTAATAATATAGCAGGGTTTTTGAATAGAATGATCTGAAATTAAAAGGATACTTATTTAATATCGGAACTTCAGTATCCATTCATTGGAGTGTTAGAATGTAAGTTTAATCTTGATGGATTATTGCATGTAAATTATGAACATGGACCATAATGAGAATAAAAAACATGGTTTTCCCCTACAACAAAAAAATACAAAACATCAGTTTAAAAACATTGGAACAATATTGATTATTAAACAGCATGTATGAATCTATTGACGCCTATACATTCCCCAGTTCTTTAAATTGTGAAATGTTGGGTAACATAATAAGATAGAAAAATAGCTGATAATTTTCTAACTACAAATTTTTAATCATTAGTAAAAGTGATCGTTGCTTACGCCAAGTGAACAATTCTTCAGCTATACCATGGCGAGAGGAAGTCAAGTTTATTTCAAAATGGTGCTGTCTGGTTTGTTCTAAACTAACACACTTAGTTGGAATTTTTAGTGCCATCTCACTGCTCCGCGGATAGACATGGGGATTCACACATTATCATGATTCCGAGCCAACCAGTTTGTGTTCTAATGCTTTACTGTCGTGTGCTTAGCAGAGATGCAACACATACCAATTCTATACAACTTTTAATTACAAAAATAAAACAGAAATAACGTTAGAGAAATAAAGGAAGGAAAACGGATCGCATAATAAAGGTCAACATTGCTATCGTTGCATTGTTTAGTGCCGACTGAAAAAATATGATATATTGAACTGAAATTGATCACTTTTATACAATTTAAACCATAACAAGTGTTTAAAAAAACAAAGAACACGACTTATTCTCATAAAGAAATATATATTTACGGTAAGCATATCGTGTTCGTATATAGCAGAATATTTTTTTTTAAATCTTAATAGTATATTATACATTATACATTAAAACTCAAAAGCAGAAAAAGGAGAAACAATAAAGTTCAGAAAAAAACCCGAAAAAAAACCCAACTTTGGAAAGGGTAATATATAAGACTTCCTAAATGTTGCATTATTGTGACCAGAGATTGTTGTGTGGTTACTGTGATGTGCTCGTCATATGGATATTGACTTTCGTAATGACTGGAGTGCAAATCTCACCGACACTAAAAGTTAATTGATGGTGACAATGAAGTGAAGCTTCTACTGAAGAATATAATGCACCTATGACATTGGATTTTTTCGATAAGCATTATTATTTTTGATTATCATTATCACAAAGAAGTACACGTATGTACCCTTGTCCATCGATCTGGACGTCCATACGACCATGCACCCTAGGTTTTGGTTAACTTATGGATATACGTCAAGATCTTGAATATAATAAATGGTATAGTCACGATAGTACATTAATGATATTTTGCATTGGATAATGCCTGATTTTGTCCTTGATATGTCATTGTTGCCTCCGTGTTATCCTTAAGCACCATTGCTAATTATATAGGAATAGGTTCAATTTTCATTTACTAGATAGGTATGACTAAGCAATGGATTTTATTAAAAATACAACAGTATTTACTAATGGTTAGGTCACTGTTAACTGAGAGTTCGAATAAAATGTTGTGCCTTTAAGACTAGACATCAGCTACTAGATATAGCTTAACAATCATATGCGGGCATTATATGATTCCCCGATAGTACACTTCTTTTGGCCATTGTGTTGTCTGCTCTCCCCCACTATAAGATGTTGTATCTCGGGTATTATTAATTTAAAGAAAAAAAAATATCTGAACCTCTAGCCATAGTGATTTCATAGGTTTTCATGATTTATTTTATTTTTATAGTATTCTATTTTTTTTAAGGTATGCAGGTAAAATAAAATTAAGAAGATTTGACATCTCAAGGTCTACGTTAATTTGTCATTTTTTCTTTTCTGTTTGATATTTACGTGTTACCTCGTTCGGACGAACTTACGCGACGTACGTCCGTCCAAACGATGTTTCTGTACCATAACGTTCGAAGCCTCAACCAATTGATTTGATATATCCCTATGAATATGTTGTTTATAACAACAAATGACAGATCAACTAGATGTTGGAGTAAATTGGGTGAAGGGTTTTTCAGGGCATCCGTGTCCATGGACACATTTTAAATTGTGTATTCTAACATGACCTCCTTCTTTCACTTTGTTAACAAACGAGCTAGTTATTCATTCGGTATAATATCATTAGCACATGCGCCGGTGAATGTGACTGACTTTTCCATTGGCAGCATAAATTGTTACCTGAATAATGTAGATAGAGGGCGCAGTATTATTCCAGTTACATAAATTGTGATTTAAAAAATAAAAAGATCAACATTCGGTTATAAAAAGAAAAAAAAAAACAATTTACAGAGCTCAGCATTGACGAGTTTCTGCGGTTGCTAGGGACAATATTTGGTTACTAGGGATATTGTAAGGTTTAAGGAATTCTTATAATATATACTGGTTAGTAAATAATAAGATGTCTCTAGATCTGCTAAGGTGCTGTTGTAGAATGTTTGTTCTTGATTAAATAAAAGGTCCATGAGATCTACAGGAAAATACTGTGCATAGGGAAATCTGTTGCTATGGACGGGGCATAGCTATGAATAAAAATATGAAAATGTATTTTTGAAATATGAAATGATATTTGTAGTGTGTCTAGCTTGACAAAAATGTACCGCTTAGTCAAATATCAAGTCAAAAGATCGTAGATGTCAAAATTTAACCATTAATTGCAATAATATAGGCCAATTTAATGTTTACAAAACCGTTGCTAGGGTGACAAAACTACACAAAAATACTATATGCTACCATAGAGAGTTGGAATATTATTTTTAGACTGTATATACACAGAATATAACATTTTGTCAAAAAGACTATGCAAGATATGTAAACTAAAACCACCATATTTGAATTTCCAATGATTAATTGGACCCTCCTCCATTTACGTTGCTAAGCAACAAAGGACAAAGTGAAATCATCCAAAAAAATATTTGTCTTACCTTTCAATGATTGTGTTTAATATTATATCTATATAAACAGTTTCTGAGATTGGGCCAAAATCTACCCTTATCATACCCATTCCTTTGTCCTTATTTATACTGATGAGAAAATATTATGCGATTTTCGGCAGGGTAAGGGGTAATATTTTGCCGCTAGAAGCCCTATACAGGGTGGGACTAGAACAACTTTTATTTCAAAATGTCTCCATAACATAACTTCACACGACAGATGTATAATTTGGTTGTCAATTTATATTATGAAAAAGATATTACGCGCTTTGGGCTGAATGGAGCTAAAAATCGGCAAAAATCATAATATTCCATTTTTTCTGCAATTTACACTACAAAGCATGTTTTTTGATGATGTAATGGGTTTAATTTTGCGTAAATGCAATAGTTTTAATAAAATCAATATAAAAATATCATCAAAGCAATTTTATCAGGGGTAGGGATAGAGATTTTGCCTCCTACGATTACTGAACTTCATAAAATATTAATAACTTGTATTCATTTGAACGATAATATAATCAGCTATCCACCAAACCCCAGTTTTTATATTCTAATAGTTATTCATAAGCGACAAGACCTCAGCAACAGTGAAGAATGAAAAAATCTGAAAATCCGGCAAAATTGTCGAAAGGGATGTAAAAAAGGGCTCAAAAATGTATGTTCGTCCCAAAATATTCAATATTAACATGTTTTTTTTTTCAAAAGGACATATCAAAGGACAATTTTTTTAGTGGGATTCGAAGGTTAACCCATGGCCTATTACGGAAGGTCGGAGTTTATCTTAGGATACTTCGGATTTCTCCAGATTTAAAATCATATGATGAAATCGAATAACTTAATCTGAACAGCTATCCAGTATTGACAGCTACAACAACACTAACCACCACTCCCCTGGCAAAAAGGATGATATCTAGATCTCCTGTGGCCAAATAGATATAAACAATCAATCAAATACTCCCTAGAGCGCTTCAACTCAATAAAAAACAAAAACAAAAGAAAGTAATTCACTCAAACAAAAACATAATTGTGTACAGATCATATTAGTGTCTTTATTAAAACGCATATGATACTTTCTGCGACAAGAAAATTAAATATATTATGTATAATGTTCAAGATTATAGCGCTTGATAGGTATTTTTCTCACATGTGGAAAGCACTTCAAGCATGGTGGCATATGTTCACTAAGAGGTGAGGTTTGGGCCAATAGAACTAGTCTAAACACGCCACTTTTCTTTTTTAAATTGAAGTGACTTTACCAAGATATGAAAGTGAGCGGTCATATATTTGTGTATTAGAGGTATGGATTGTGGCTCTTTCTACGATTTTGATATTTGATTTGTTCCGACAGTGTGACATTTCTTGTTTTTTTATTTTATTACTACTTATTTTATTGATTACTATTTAAGAAGGTAGACTGTTGTTTGTAGATCATTACAGTAAGTATTTCACATTAAACTAAGTCTGAGTTCTGGTATTTAGTTGTACCCTTTCGATTTCAAATAAAAAAAAAAAAACATTTCATCCAACACCGACGTCAACAGCAATGTATCAGAGATTTAAATGTGTTATTCCATTCTGTACCCGTTGCGGATACTATTCTATCTTTAAGTAAACGGCAGAGAAAGATGAATTGGCAATCAAGAATGGTCAATTAAATTCACATAGTCACGTCACATTGGACACAAGACACAGAACAATCAAAACAACACCGAAAACTAAAAAGATCACCAACACGAAACCCACCAACAATTTGGAGTGTGAATCCAGGTTCTCGCCAAGGGTATAACAGTTCATGTAATTAAGCTTTCGGTCATATAGAGGATCGAAGTCATCCTTCAGACATGGACGATTTAGCATACATTCTACATTTAAAACCGGACAGTGGGAATCTCGGACATACTTCTAACAAACCAATCATAAACATCAAATGAAATTAGTGATCATTATGTAAGGCAATATATAAAAATATGTTTTCAAAATTTATGGATTAAATATTGATATAAAAAATCAACAAAGACATATATAGACAACACTGACAAAATTAGTTGAAAAATACTAAATACCGGTAGTTTCTATAAAACATTAACCTCTGTTTAAAAAATTGAAGACGCATACCATATTAATTATTAATAGTATAACCATGTAAATTTACAACACTGTCAAAATATTTATGTACCTGTGTTATCACAGGTGGAAATTGTGTTATCAAGCCTATCATAACTGTATGAAACGGTCTGATGATACAAATAACTATGAGTTAACAATTAATGAAAGCTAAGCAAATATTATTTAATAGTTACATGTATCCAAATACCATAAATCAGATTACTTAATAGATTGTTTAAATAGGGTATTATAATTAATATGACAGAACATCAATGGAACTGTAACCGATCATGGCATCTATAAAGTAACTTAGAACATGTTGTTGTCTTTCCTGATTGTTAATTCAAAAGCTGCCGATAGAATATTGTAATAAAATCTTTATTTTTACAATTATATTTTTTACTATATCCAAATACCATAAACCAGATTACTTAATAGGTTGTTTGAACAGGGTATTGGAATTAATATTACAGAAAATCAATGAAACTGTAACCGATCATGGCATCTATAAAGTAACTTGCAATAAGTTGTTTTCTTTCCTGATTGTTAATTCAAAAGCTGCCTAACAGTTACTCGATGTATAAAGTTTACTTCCATGTATTGTGTTGGAAATAAAAACAAGATTGATATGCCATTGCCAATGTCCCCCGCCTATTTACATAGATATGTGTATAAATTACTTTCATTAGTTCCTATGACTGAAATGGACTAATCTTTAAAGAAGCTGGGTCGTCAATTATCAGTCAATCATTTTGATTGTGTTCTAGCAAGCCTTTATATGGGTTCTATATTAGAAATCATTTGTTATTTTAATTGTGCTAGCTATTGTATATAAATATTTAAAAACAGCAGGTGTTAATCTCCATACACTATTTTTATGCCTTTAAAATTTAATTGGATTCTACAAAATTAAACGTAAATAACTCGCCATTTGCAAATCGCTTTTGTCACTATCACATTCCTCATGTGGGAAAAACCCTCCATATCAATTTTCGTTGAAATTGGAGCACTTCGAAATTTTGCGCATTTTGGCGGCCATCTTATAAATGGCTACCAAAATTACCGCCATTTTGAAATCGCATTGGTCACGATCACATTCCTCTAAAACCCCTAAATATCAATTTTCTTTGTAATTGGAGCATTGGAGCACTTCGAAATTGTTTATGTGTTTTGGCGACCATATTGAAAATAGCTGCCAAAATGGCCACCATAATGGCTGCAATGGCCACCATTTTTAAATCGTATTTGTCACTACCACATTCCTCAGGTAGAAAATCTTCTAAATATCAATTTTGCCCAATTTCGAACTTAGGCTAGAGATTCCTAATATAATGCTTGTTTGTCAGTTTGAAATCAATTGGTCAACAATTAAAAATCTTAGAGCGCTTACAGCAGAACGTCCGAGCTTCGAACTAGTTACTTACGTTACAGCATTTATAACGAAACCTTTTCGCGCTTTCAATAATCGTGCTATTTGCATATTAATATACATAAGAAGTAATTACCCGCATTGCGGCATTTAAATGACCAATAGAAAATATACGTATCGAACTATAGCCTTTATTTTTATCCAATCAACATACTATATGTTTGATATACAAACACGTGCACTACTGTTAGTAAATATAAACACGTGTTCAATCAGCATTGATAACTACATTTATGTTCTATTTCGTCAAACTCAATCGAACATAAAATATTTATCAACTAGTAGAAAACCTGTTTATATCAAAACCAACCGAGAGGTAATGGCTCATATTCATTTAACCCATATATCTATATCATATTAATTCATAATGAAATAAACAACACTTTTATAGGAACAGCTCACCAGTGTGCAGCAAGTTCGACAAAACAAAGAAAGGAGCTTAAAGACCAATATTTTGAGTAACTGACAGTCTTTCCGAAATGTTTTTTTTGACGTACCCGTCTTTAGCTTTGACGGTTCTCCAACGACCGTGTTTTTTAAATAATCTGTCCTCGACTTTTGCTGCTGCTGCTGCTGCTCCTCCTGATCTAAGACTATGTAGTCCAACATACTTTTTGTTAAGACCTAAAGTTTCTAAGGCTGACAATAGAATCTCCCTAGCTGTAGTGTAAGAAAGTTTACCTGATCTAAGTTTGTAAGAGTTCATAGATTTACAAAAAATCAACGGACGAAAAATATAGTCTGTACTGTCTGCAGGAATCTCTGCTAAATAAAAATATCTAAGTAACATATTTACAGGACAGGTGGGTGTATTTGTCTTAGAAATTAACACGGTAAACATCCGTTTTGCTAGATTCTAAAAAAAATTTAACATGATTATCATAAATAAATACATGATGACGTCTGAGATTTGCTAACTCAGCAAATCTTAGAAACCCTGCGTAGCACAGAAGACACATACATACAACTCTAATGTTTTTAAGATCTGTATTATGAAAACTATATACATTCACCAACTGTCTTAAGATTTCAGGAGTAATGGGCTCCTTTTTAACGACACGACGCCCTACTGATCTTATAGAGCCTTCTCTTATAGTTTTAACTAGGTCTGATTTACAAGGATCTGCCAAACCAGCTAATCTATGTGCCCAGCTAATGGCATAAAAAGCCTCATTAATAGTACTTGCAGATTTACCGGCATTAGTCAAATGAATCAAATATACAGATACAGAAGTATCTGAAGCAGGTAATGTTAGAGTAATGTTAAAAGATAAACAAAACTTACAAAAAAGGTTAAATGCATTATTGTACTGACGCTGAGTATTGCTAGCTTTTGAGGCCAAACAAAATGCAGGCATCTGGTCCAGGAGATGCTGAAGCCCAGGAGAAGTAAAAGTACTGTCTGCCAAATTGATCCATCTACCTGTTTTAAATATTCCTGTAAAATGTATACGTGAATGGGAAAATAAGCACAGGTGTAACTAATGAACTCAAAAAACAAAAATAAGGTACAGAAAATATAAATAAATAACAGATTTAGTTATGCTATATTCAATGTATACATCAACATCTCGCCATGTCAACTACAATATCATAAATATGATACTAGGACCATGCGACATAACTAATCACGTGACCCTGTCGACTACAATATCATATTCCTATATGATGCTAGGACCATGTCACAAAATAATATACAATATATTAAAATAAAGACACCGTGTCTTAATTATATGCTTTGAAAATGATAAACGTGAACCTGTCGACTACAATATCATATTCCTATATGATACTAGGACCATGTCACAAAATATAAATATATCAAATTAAAAAGACACTATGTCCAACATTTATCTGTGTTGTTTTTTGCTTTTTTGTTTTTTTGAAAAGGATAAACATGACCCTGCCGACTACAATATCATACTCATATATATGATACTAGAACCATGTCACAAATATATAATATATTAAAATAAAAAGACACAATATCTAAAATATATTCCTGCTCTAGAAAAAATGAGTGACAAAAGTACTATAATACTACAATATACAGGCGCACTGTATCTGGTTCCGTTAATAAATCACCTTGCATCTAGCCTCACTGCTAAAACAGGAGAAACAAATTGTTCTGTACCAAAAATACAACAAGGACTGCTCCCTTTAACATATATTCTATCACATTCAGCAAATTCTAAAACATCTATCACATAGTTCTGATACTGCATGTGTTTCCTAAAAATGAAAGGCCAGTAAGGAGCTGAAACCCATCTATCGCTTTATTATAAACTAGATGCGTAATAGCTCGAACAACAGAATACATTGGGGGTACTATGAAATTGTTTTCTCCTGACCAGTTTTGTATAAACGCATCGACTGCTTCAGAGCTTGGATTCCAAAATAAGGAATTAAATCTACTAATCTTCTTGTTAACAACGCTAGCAAATCTATCTACAGAGTGAGGTCCCCATAGATTGTCTATAAACTCAAAAAAGTTATCTGTGACTCCCCAATCCTCATGATCTACCATTTTACTAATATAGTCTGCTTTAGTATTCTCCTTTCGAGGAATCCATTGTATATCTATAGATATTGAGTGTTTTGTACAAATCGAAAAAATAGAATAAGCCAGACTGTGTAAGGGTTCCTTCATGCTACCAGCTTGAACTATGCGCAAGCAGTTTTGATTGTCTATATACCACTTCAATGACTTACCTGAGAACTGTAGCTTGAAAGACGATAAGGCCTGTTCGATTGCCCTCATCTCTCTCCAAGTAGAGCTTTGAATACTCTCAAAATCATTAAACATTTTGTGAAAACTTTGCTTTCTATCTCAACTGAGTAAGCATCACAAGTTATATTGCTCGCATCAGAATACATAACTATTGATGAGGGACGATAAGACACTCATTTTTTACAATTAACACTCTTAACATTATCTCTTCAGAAATAAAGTTCTCTCAAAATTTCAGAAGGATAAACTAAAAATATTTGTTTATCCCAACAAGACCTTGTTTCAATTGACATATAACAATGCCGTGTCATCAATCTAGTGAGATTCCCTACTACAGGCGACAATGAAATGACCTTGCCCGTTACCTGAGCCAATTCTCGAGCGGTAAATACTGGGAAAAAATCAATTATGTGTGTGATCGAGCATAAAAGATCAGAGATGCGCCTATCTGGTATTGAAAGAGAAAATAGTTGGCTGTCCCATAGAATACCTAACCATTCAAGCTTTTGAGTTGGAACCAAAATCGACTTCTCTTCATTTATCAAAAATCCGGCATCTATCAAAGATTGCTTAACAAAAAAAGAATCTTTTTTACATTCCCCAAAACTATCTGACATACCAAAACCGTCATCCAAATATAAAAACTATTTTGATGGCGTTTTTCCTCCAATATTTGACCATTTCACGTAAACATTTAGTAAATAAATAAGAACTTGACGAAAGGCCAAAAACTAGAACTGTGAAACAAAAATATTTCCCATTCCAAGAAAAGCCTAGATATGTCTGTTGTTGTGGGCAGATGTCGAAATGATGATAACCCGACCTGAGATCGAACTTATATAGATAAGAATCTTCTTTAAAAAGTTGAATTGCTAATTTCCAATCTTCAAATTTGAATTTTTGTTTTTTTAACAAATTTATTCAAGACACTCAAATCTAAAATAAGCCTTTTCTTACCCGATTTATTTGTAGCTACAGATAGTGGGTTTACCACATAAGGAATAAAAGGGACTTCATGTACACAACCAGAATCTACTAGTTCTGAAACGGCTTGATCGACAAATTCCGAGTTGTCTAAGGCAGACTTATTATTTTTGAAATGCATACTAACAGGTGGATTAACAAAAGGAATGACATAACCATTTCTAATGGTGTCCAAAACAAAATCGCTAGCCCCAATATTCATCCAAAATTCTATGTGTTTTGCCAATCTACCCTTTACTCCTTTAAAATCTTTACTGCAAGAAATATCTAACTTTTCTAAAAAATTAGCTTGGGACAGAAAATTTTCAAATTCATAGCTACTGCTAAATTCATAGTTGTCTGAACAGACTAAATAATCAAAGTACGTATCATTTACACATGTCGCCTCACTATTTTGCTGCAGAACTGGTTTGCTGATTACTGCTGTTGATTGAAGTCTGGAAGTTGTTGTTGAGTGGACAGTTGGCCTTCCAGTGTCCGGGTTGCTTTCAGATGTAGCAGACGTCCCACATGCACGACTCACGCCGTGCGGCGCTGCTCCGAAAGGGCGGCGGTGGATAACGGAGAGAGTTGTAAGCAGGATTAGGAGCAGTCTGAACTGCTGGAGCGACTGGTGTCCCGACTGGAATTTGAGGGTACGGCTGCGTACGGACTTTTCTATCCTTAATTGAACGTAGGGCCCTATTTTCTGCCTGTCTGAAGGGTTTTTCGTCTTCCTCATTGTCGGCATATCCTGAACTTTCGTACTCTCGTACAGTTGCCCAACCCCCAGCGGAATTGTCTGCAATACGAATTAATTTATTGCGTTCTCTTAATTTGGTAATTAAATCAATTGCGACGTAAGCGGACTTGTCAGTAGACGGAATTAGCTTATGTAGCTTGTGAAGACCGTCCAAAATCTCCTCGTTGAATCTAAGCTGGATACGGTTACCCTCGGATTTAAATTTAATATTGGATTCTTCCCGGAACGTTTTAGTTAGGGTGTCTTGTTCAGATTAAATGTCTGATTTAAAGTCTACAAACTTATGGTCTAAATAAGTTTTGAATAACTGGAACGTGTCAAATAAATCTTGACGTTGTCCTTCACTATATGAAGGATTGCGTTCAGACTGAGAAAATGTGTGCGCTGGGCGCGAAGGGGACTGAGACTCGCTGTTAGCATTGGCGGTGTGTGCAACTTCAGGATGTTGTTGTCGATCCAACTCCAGTTCTTGGTCATCCAGTTCTAGTAACGTCTCTGCCATAGCGGAGAACGAACCTTGCTGCAGAACGTCCGAGCTTCGAATAACTTACTTACGTTACTACATTTATAACGAAACCTGTTCGCGCTTTCAAAAATCGTGCTATTTGCATATTAATATACATAAGAAGTAATTACCCGCATTGCGGCATTTAAATGACCAATAGAAAATATACGTATCGAACTATAACCTTTATTTTTATCCAATCAACATACTATATGTTTGATATACAAACACGTGCCCTACTGTTAGTAAATATAAACACGTGTTCAATCAGCATTTATAAATACATATGATAATGTGTATTGTGTTGATAACTGATGCTGGAACTAATCAGAAAAGAAGCTAAGGGGTGACGTCACTTACATTGTCAGTATGGAAGCTGCCATACAGGCGAGAATTTGATAATATTTGATTTTAACATACCAATTAAATAGCTTTCTGTGACTTTTTTAACCATAAAACGTCTTTAATCATTTTTTTTTATATTATTGCATCATGATTTGATTTCCTTCCCCTTTAACACTTGATGTTGGTAGCATTGCGTGAACCACTTTTAGTCGTGTTAGGCCTGTGGTACGGTCAACTGGCCTTTATAACTCGGCTACCATTGTTGCTAACAATTGTAAAGACGTTGAAGTTTTTCTTTCTTAGAGATGGACAAGCAGTCTTCTACATGTACATAGACCTAAATGAAATGCAGAATCATCAAGACAATTATGTCATCTGGCACTGTCTAATAAAAACGTAGACATTTATTTTAGTACGCACGATGCGTGTCCTAGAATAACCGTCATCAGGTACAATTAAAGTCTAGACATTGGAGAGTCAAATAAAATAACAATATGTCGGAGCAATCAAATCACCGAGCCTTAACAGGATGGCGAAAAGCGATGTTGCAATGACAAACATAAAAGGATAAACAAAAATTATAGCTGTATATGTTGCGTACATACATGTAGTACAGACATGTTCAAGTATATGAAATTGTTTACAGATTTATGATCTAAAAAGAAGCTTAAACAAACATTATATTATGAGAAAAACATCACGGAATTGATACTATTATGAAAGCTATAAAATGTTGTTTTATTGGGTACGAATTAATTTTCAAGTTAACATAAATAGTAGATATAAAACATAATATTTATTGTACCTGGATGACTTCATTCAATAAATATAAATGATGATACATTCGATTAAATATTCGACAAATCATGTCTCAATGTCAAAGAAGTTAAACAGCAATATTTTAAAAAACACAATGGGTATATTTGTTTGTGTTTTGTCGGGTTTCCCCTCTTTTTTCATTTTAATTGATATACTTCTTGTTACCACAGGGTAGTCAGTGTTAACATGACTAATATTTGATACTGTGCTTCATTAGGTGTTGTTGCAGGTTACCGTCTACCTACAAGGTGGGTGGCCTTCTCCAAGCACACGGTATATAGGTTTCTCACAGTAGGTGAGAGTTGTGTATCGCTTGTAATGAAATCGACTTATTTAAACACCAAATAATTGTACATTGTAGATATGGTCTGTTACTAACATACGAGATTGCCGTGTGTCAGTTCGAGTTGTCCGAACTTTGATTCACCTTTGTTAAAATTGTATGTTATTGTTAGCTCACCTGATCCAAAAGTAACATGGTGGGTGTCTTATAAGATTCTGGAACTTCCTATTCTACTCCTATTATGTGTCTTCACGTTCTGAATTCCGTATTGTGCTTTCTGTTACGATTTAAAAGTAGGAACGATGTTCGGTTCGTGTTTACCTTCAATTGTTTGTAGAAGGGATGATGTCTTATTTATTTGTATTTGTTTGCATATAGTGGGGTCCCAACACGTATTGTGTTGTGTTTTTCTTTGTCTTGTGTACCATATGTCCCCAGTTTTTCTGGATTGTCCATTTTTGATTGCCCCTTCGGTATTCCCTAATGTTTATATGAAGTATTGTCATCACCTTGCGCTGTTGTCGACGTCCGTAACGCTTTGCATTTTAATTTTCTCCAAAACCGCCTGGGCATTTGACACCAAACTTGATGGGAATCTGCATTGGCTGGTCCTCTACATTTTTTTTTCGAAACGGAAAGATGGTCACGAACGTAAAAGAAAGAGTCCCAAAGGTGCCAAAAATGATTCTTTGTTTTCACGTGCAAGGTTTATTTTTTCAACCTCTCTCGATGACTAATGTCCCGTAAAATTACAACATATTTTGAACGACATTTTCCGTTTTCAGATTTGACCTAGCTCTTATGGGTTCCGAGAAAAAAGGGTCAAAGCCAAAGGAAACTTATAGTGCCCAATGCCAAAAAATAATATCTTTTATATACAAAGTCTGATTTATATGCATTTGAATTGAATTCCGCAGTAAAATCCGTGAATGGTGTCAACTTACAGATTAGCTGTTGTTATTAACAAAAGGTTCAAACCCTTACAACTTTTTATTTTATTTTCTTAATGTTTTTTCCTCTAAAATTCTTGTCGACTTGCTGCTGCCGTATCCTAATGTGCCCGGTGTAGGCTTTTAGTTTATCGCTAATTAAATTTCATCAAACCTTCGTATAAGTTCATGATACTTGGACAGAAGCTTAGTTGTGGTACTGTAGTTACACCAAAATGTTCTAAATTAATCAAGTGTTTACTGTTTCTGCAGAGATTTTGGAAATTGTGTAAATTTTATAAGTTAAACCTAAAGGTAATGAGCTTAGAAGCGTGAATAACTTCAACAAGCCTTCACATAATTTCTGAAATTTAGACTGAAGCTCCGTTTTGGTCAAAGTATTTAACAAAGATAATATGTTTGCTTCTTTTTTTTTTGCAAAAATAAATTAGAATGTTTGTGCTTATTTTATAAGGTTAATTCTGGTGCTAAATTTGAACCTCTACACTTTGCATTTAGACAGCTCTTTAAATGGGTGTATGCTGTGGCAGTCTACATGCATTTCCTTAAAAAAAGTAGTTTTTTTCATTTATGATGTTTTATAAAGGTATATGCCACAAACATACAAACATTCATTGGACAGTTCAGCATGTATTCTAAAATGGTGGGATATGATCATCCATTTTTCACGAAATCCTCTCAAATCTAATTTTGTCTCAATCATATTTATGCAAAGAATCATTATTTTACCATTGAATATAAATGAAGAAAAAAGGAAAGTTAAAACAAAAATGCCGTGATAAAATTATGAAAAGAACAATCAACAATTCCACCAAAAATCAACACAACAAACAATCATCTCTCACGTAAACAATATCAATATTCATTTGTCACGCTTGATCTGTTTAATATGTTGGAATCAGTAATGTTCTGGTTGATTGATTACGAACCTGATATAAAACTGGATACTTTCTTTGGCTTTTAAAAGGAAATATTTAAAAGGGGTATTAAAAATCACTACAAGTGAAGTTATGTGATGCAAGAAGCCAAGTGAATAGAATATGTCCCATATATTGTTAATATTACATCTCGAGATAGTACACTATTATACTTTAATTATTAACGAGTGAGATTAAACGAAGATATCTGAAAAGACAAAAGTACTGAATAATACAGTATAATTTTGTACTAGATTAAGTATATAGGTTCATCTGTAAGTCGAGCAACCAATTCTTATTTTAAAACATATAGGCAGGAATGGGGAATTTCATTTTAAAATCGTCAGTGAATTGCATATTGTACAACGACTAACGTTAGCCGTTCGAATCCAGTTCAGACAAGGTGTACTTGATACAACACTATGTGATAAAGTTTGTCAGTGAGTTGCGGCAGGTCGGTGGTTTTCTCCTGTTTCCTTCTCCAATAAAACTGACCGCCACGATATAGGTGAAATATTATTGAAAGTGGCGTTAAACACCATAAAATTAAACCTAGCCATATTTCACAATGCAAACTATCATAAACTGAATGTTTTAACATGTGAAAAAACGCATAGCCATTCATTAGGTTCTTGTTTATTATTCGGATGTTGTGAAATTATCTTGCAAAAACAACATATTGTTCATAATTCATAAAGATAAAATAACAGCTGTCCAAGCTTTATTTGGCTTCTTGTGTCTTTCTACCTTTAGTTTGTCTTAGTTGGTCTTGTATTATTGATAGGTTTTGAATTACGCCTTTGAAGTTTGGTATTCTAACTTCGAAGTGTCCTGGAACCGTCCACAATGTCAACATCTTACACCGTTAAAGTTTTCATTCAGTGTTAACAGTGGAGGTGGTGGTTAATGTCACCTTCAAGCTTAAAGTCAAGCTAACAGACCAAACACAACTTTCATTAAACTAACTTATTATCAATTGATTTAACCTAATCTTATCAGAATACACCAATCAATTTACTGTACAGAAAGAGGTAATCAACCGTGGATGGGGACAAAAATCAAAAGAAAATATTGCAACAATTGATATCCTTATATTTTGCAATAATATACGTAATTTTGGTACTATTCTGTGTAAGAAAAGTTTTAAGATAACCAGAAGGCGTACACCAAAGGACAGACAATACAATAACATAAAGAATAATGACAAACAATTATTCACAAAACACTACACACAAAACTAAAGATTGAGCAACGCGAATCCCACCGAAAACAGGGATACGCGCGGTGCTCCGGAAGGGTAAGCAAATCCTGCTCCACTGCTGACATCCGTCTTTTACTGTCAAACGACACGAACATCATATGATTTGGAAATTTTATAATATTCGACGTAAATGTAAAATCTTGCATGATGTAATGCACACATTTCATTGATATCTTGATGTATTACGTTTTCGTAAATACCAATGTATCTGTCGAGATGAACAATAAATCGCCGATGTTATTTGCCAAAATGTAAAATTAAATAATACATTGAATTTTGTCAAAATAAACAAAAAAGACAAACACTCATTATCTTGGTCGTCCACAACATAATTGCGAGTTTTACTTATTTACTGTGTAAAATGTATTTTTTTCTCTTTTGTTTCTTTGTTTTATTTCAATTTAATATACTACAACTTACATTTTTAATTGATATTTTCGTGGAAGGCGCAAAGCTAAAAGCTAACACAATTATTGTACTGACAAGTTCTTGTCTTACTTTACGGTGCAATTGATCTTGCATGACGATTGTACTCATACTCCAAGACCATCCAATCAAAACACTGTACCCTATGCACAACGCTATCACTCCCGTTTCACAAAGTCACGAGTATTTTCCTAACTTTTCTTCTGTTGCTTTTGTAGCTCGTGGTTTGTGCTATTTTTTTGATCAGGACTTGAGTACAATGTTCGTATTTGATAGTTTCGCACAAGTATAACTGTAAAGCTTATTTGTAGCTAAACGCTAGAGTAAATCGAAGGAACTATGCAGAATGGACAACCAGGAGACACAGGCAACACTGGGCACAAGACACGATGACAACAAGATGGCCCACCATGCCATATCAATCTAAATTTTTTTATCGAATTGAACTATTGTATTATTAAGGATTATTGTTATATAATGCTACATTCATCAATAGTCCTATTATATCATCAGAATTAATCCTAGTGGTGGAGTAAGTCCGAAATTCCACACCAGAAAACCATTGACCTTCCGTAAGTTACTGGCAATTTCCATTGCATTACATTATATAAGAATAAGAGTACATCAATCTGACTCACAGCACGTAGAGATGATGGCCAGATGGGCACCGATTACGTAGGCTGATGTAAACCCAATTACACGAATATAAACGAATGACGCCACAACCAGAATTTATTTGAAGGTTTGCATATTCATAGATGTAAATGTGTTTTGTAATTATGAAAATAATTATTTAAATTTTTTGTGAAATTGTCAAGTAATCGTTTTAATATCGCTTTAAGCCATTTTAATGTTTATAATTAAATTTTGGTGGTCTTTTTTCCCAAAAATAATTTCGTACACTGTTGGGTTCAATTAATGTTCTTTCTAGATATAAATGAAATGTATGACACTTGTAGATATTTTTTTTTTAATGAAGTTATAAATTACTAAAATTTCCTTTTATATTTATCTATATTAATATATAGACGTATAATGTCTGTGATATTATAGTATAATAAATTATTTGAATGACTTCTGACTACAAAGAAAACATCATTAACACAGTAGGGCACCGTAACATCCGCCTGAAGTGTTACAGTTTCCAGACATCTATTGTACTCAAAGTCGGAGGTTTAACCGTTCAGTGCATTTGATCGTGTCCAAGATTTCAACCACCTATAAGTCTGCCACTTATATTTTTGCCGAAAGTGACGTTCAACACCAATATCAATAGGGGCCATCGTGGTCGTTATCGTATGGTAGTTATATTTATAACTACATGTACCTATACCATCAGTGCCTATCGCCACTAAAGTTGTGGGTTCGAATCCCGCTCAGGTGAGGTGTACTCGATACAACATTATATGATAAAGTTTATCAGTGACTTGCGACAGGTCGTTGGTTTTCTACGGGTACACCGGTTTCCTCAACCAATAAAACTGACCGCCACAATATAACTGAAATATTGTTGAAAGTGGCGTGAAACACCATAAACCAAACCAAACCTATAAAGATATAGCCATAATGTTTGATTACCGTATCCGATGGAATATTGATGAAAGTGATGTATTTCGTATCATAGAAAAGGAGAAAAAAATGCGAAAAATGTTCGAGTGATTATTTTATTAGAAAGTAAATATCATATTGAAGGGCATCTATGTTTATCTTTGAATTTACATATCACAATTTGTTCCTGTAAAAACTGTGCCCCAAGCTAAATGATAAAATCAAGTGATATTTGTTTATATTACACTAGGATTGTCTATTTTGATCATAGTTTACGATTACTCCGTGTATATTTAGATTTCGAAGGAAAAAGAAAAAGAAACTCTTTGTACAAGAAAATGTGATCAATAAAATATCGGAGTTTATTTAAACCATTTTATGTTTAAGTCCATAAAATATATATTACCTGTATTTTTATGTGTTAAATGGATTTTTAATACTGGTGTGTCCAATTTTCTGCAAGTTGATGCGAGTACAATAGCTTTTTTAATAAAGCATTTTATAAGTCAAAGCATTCTATCTATATTTATTAAAATTGACAAGATTTAAAAGGTCAGACAAAAATAATATCCCATTTACAATAGCCATGTACTGTTGACAGTTTACGGGTTTCAACCGACATAGCTGTCTACAAGGCCTATGAGAGAGAGAGAGAGAGAGGAGGGGGGTTCAGCCAGGACATCGGTTCGAGGCCCGAAGAGCCAAGAAGGGGCCTGTGAATATCTGAAGAGACCCATAGCATTAGCCATAGACGTTTTATTTTGATTGTTTCATTCTTTGAGGTATTTTCAACTATTTTTAGTTTATTTAGAAAAATAACTATGTACAATTCACTTAGACGTCTGAATTCTGGTTGTTGATGATCATTCACATTTACATTGTAATCAGGAAGGCCATCATTTCATTATAGCATATATTTACTGTCTTTCAGGTCCAAACTTTGCAAGTCTCAGGCTTTCGCCGGGGTCATAAAGCAGTCTTATTCCGCCTTGTAAAATTTTTCTTGGAGGCCCTGGCTGTCCAGTACTTCTCTGGGTGACAGATAATCGATTGACCTCTCCCTGGAGAGTTCTCAAGTTATAATATGGAAAGTCTGACCATGTGCACAATAGTGGGTGCCATTGTTTTAGACACCTACCTCCTACGAAATCAAATACCACGTTCATAGCTTAAGAAAAAGACTAGATGCAGTGTTGCCTCTACAAATAAATGACTAATTATGTCGTCTCTAATCGATTCTTCATACTTTTCCAGTTGCAGTTAAAGGCCATGCTTCCACTCTTACTTTAAACATATTTTATTGTCAAACAAATACAGACAATGGATCAGACACAAGATATAAACTTACGAAGTCTTCTCCGTTACATATAAATCATTAAGTAGACAATATATTACAAAAACATAGCATTATTTCGTTCAAAATTATTTGAGAAAAATGACATAATACTGCAATGTATATTGTGATTGATGTTGAGTCGTTGCTGTCAGATGAGTTAGGAGTACATAAACATTAGACAAATCTTTTCCACTTTTTCAATATTTCTATCTAATATGTATATATTGCTGATCTTGTTCTCGTCCTCAGTATGTATGACATGACATATTGACCGACGGATGTTATGCCATAATTATTCACAATAATACAATGAAAAAAAATAAAATAAAAAAAATACCACACTGTCGGAACAGCTGAAAAATCAAATCGAACATCGTAGATACAAACTGGTCGTACACAACTACATGACCGCTCACTTTCCCGGCTGTGTGCAGATACCTCAATAAGAAGTGGAGGGATTAAGATACATTCATTATATAATCGCATGTCATCTTTCCAACTGTGTCGGATTCTCTATGCTTTCTGCTCAACGAATACGTTTATATATAGATAGACATATGAATGTTTTAGTCGGATTCGTGTTACTCGAGGGCCTGGGTGGCTCAATGAATTAGGTAGTTGGATTACCTAACAACTCATACAAGCCTATCACAAATACTGCGTGGGATTCGCGCCCGCCTTTGTAAATTACAAAAAAAGGGTGCACTCGACTCGCAGCCGCAAGTGATCAAGCTTACCAGTTGGTTCTCTCCGGCTTCTTCCACCACTAAGACTGGTCGCCATGATATAGCTGAAATATTGCTGAAAGTGGCGCTAAAGCACCAAAAAATATAAAATAAAAATCGTGTTTTGTAGATCTTTGTTTGTACATTTTCCTTTGGCTATTGTGTCCTTTGATTTATGGATTCTGATTACCCCTTTGGTATCTTCTGGCCATTGTGTTGTCTGTCCTTTGACATATGGATTCTGATTACCCCTTTGGTATCTTCTGGCCATTGTGTTGTCTGTCCTTTGATATATGGATTCTGATTACCCCTTTGGTATCTTCTGGCCAATGTGTTGTCTCTCCTTTGATTTATGGATTCTGATTACCCCTTTGGTATCTTCTGGCCATTGTGTTGTCTGTCCTTTGATATATGGATTCTGATTACCCCTTTGGTATCTTCTGGCCATTGTGTTGTCTGTCCTTTGATATATGGATTCTGATTACCCCTTTGGTATCTTCTGGCCATTGTGTTGTCTGTCCTTTGATTGATGGATTCTGATTACCCCTTTGGTATCTTCTGGCCATTGTGTTGTCTGTCCTTTGATTTATGGATTCTGATTACCCCTTTGGTATCTTCTGGCCATTGTGTTGTCTGTCCTTTGATTGATGGATTCTGATTACCCCTTTGGTATCTTCTGGCCATTGTGTTGTCTGTCCTTTGATTTATGGATTCTGATGACCCCTTTGGTATCTTCTGGCCATTGTGTTGTCTGTCCTTTGATATATGGATTCTGATTACCCCTTTGGTATCTTCTGGCCATTGTGTTGTCTGTCCTTTGATTGATGGATTCTGATTACCCCTTTGGTATCTTCTGGCCATTGTGTTGTCTGTCCTTTGATATATGGATTCTGATTACCCCTTTGGTATCTTCTGGCCATTGTGTTGTCTGTCCTTTGATATATGGATTCTGATTACCCCTTTGGTGTCTTCTGGCCATTGTGTTGTCTGTCCTTTGATATATGGATTCTGATTACCCCTTTGGTATCTTCTGGCCATTGTGTTGTCTGTCCTTTGATATATGGATTCTGATTACCCCTTTGGTATCTTCTGGCCATTGTGTTGTCTGTCCTTTGATATATGGATTCTGATTACCCCTTTGGTATCTTCTGGCCAATGTGTTGTCTGTCCTTTGATATATGGATTCTGATTACCCCTTTGGTATCTTCTGGCCATTGTGTTGTCTGTCCTTTGATATATAGATTCTGATTACCCCTTTGGTATCTTCTGGCCATTGTGTTGTCTGTCCTTTGATATATAGATTCTGATTACCCCTTTTGGTATCTTCTGGCCATTGTGTTGTCTGTCCTTTGATATATAGATTCTGATTACCCCTTTGGTATCTTCTGGCCATTGTGTTGTCTGTCCTTTGATATATAGATTCTGATTACCCCTTTGGTATCTTCTAGTCATTGTGTTGTCTGTCCTTTGATATATAGATTCTGATTACCCCTTTGGTATCTTCTGGCCATTGTGTTGTCTGTCCTTTGATTTATGGATTATGATTACCCCTTTGGTATCTTCTGGCCATTGTGTTGTCTGTCCTTTGATATATAGATTCTGATTACCCCTTTGGTATCTTCTGGCCATTGTGTTGTCTGTCCTTTGATTTATGGATTCTGATTACCCCTTTGGTATCTTCTGGCCATTGTGTTGTCTGTCCTTTGATATATGGATTTTGATTACCCCTTTGGTATCTTCTGGCCATTGTGTTGTCTGTCCTTTGATATATAGATTCTGATTACCCCTTTGGTATCTTCTGGCCATTGTGTTGTCTGTCCTTTGATATATAGATTCTGATTATCCCTTTGGTATCTTCTGGCCATTGTGTTGTCTGTCCTTTGATTTATGGATTCTGATTACCCCTTTGGTATCACCTGATCATTGTGTTGTCTGTCCTTTGATTTATGGATTCTGATTACCCCTTTGGTATCTTCTGGCCATTGTGTTGTCTGTCCTTTGATATATAGATTCTGATTACCCCTTTGGTATCTTCTGGCCATTGTGTTGTCTGTCCTTTGATATATAGATTCTGATTACCCCTTTGGTATCTTCTAGTCATTGTGTTGTCTGTCCTTTGATATATAGATTCTGATTACCCCTTTGGTATCTTCTGGCCATTGTGTTGTCTGTCCTTTGATATATGGATTCTGATTACCCCTTTGGTATCTTCTGGCCATTGTGTTGTCTGTCCTTTGATATATAGATTCTGATTACCCCTTTGGTATCTTCTGGCCATTGTGTTGTCTGTCCTTTGATTTATGGATTCTGATTACCCCTTTGGTATCTTCTGGCCATTGTGTTGTCTGTCCTTTGATATATGGATTCTGATTACCTCTTTGGTATCTTCTGGCCATTGTGTTGTCTGTCCTTTGATATATAGATTCTGATTACCCCTTTGGTATCTTCTCGCCATTGTGTTGTCTGTCCTTTGATATATATATTCTGATTATCCCTTTGATATCTTCTGGCCATTGTGTTGTCTGTCCTTTGATTTATGGATTCTGATTACCCCTTTGGTATCTTCTGGCCATTGTGTTATCTGTTCTTTGATATATGGATTCTGACTACCCCTTTGGTATCTTCTGGCCATTGTGTTGTCTGTCCTTTGATATATACATTCTAATTACCTCTTTGGTATCTTCTGGCCATTGTGTTGTCTGTCCTTTGATATATGGATTCTGATTACCCCTTTGGTATCACCTGGCCATTGTGTTGTCTCTCCTTTGATTTATGTATTCTGATTACCCCTTTGGTATCTTCTGGCCATTGTGTTGTCTGTCCTTTGATTGATGGATTCCGATTACCCCTTTGGTATCTTCTGGCCATTGTGTTGTCTGTCCTTTGATTTATGGATTCTGATAACCCCTTTGGTATCTTCTGGCCATTGTGTTGTCTGTCCTTTGATTTATGGATTCTGATTACCCCTTTGGTATCTTCTGGCCATTGTGTTGTCTGTCCTTTGATTTATGGATTCTGATTACCCTTTTGGTATCTTCTGGCCATTGTGTTGTCTGTCCTTTGATTTATAGATTCTGATGACCCCTTTGGTATCTTCTGGCCATTGTGTTGTCTGTCCTTTGATTTATGGATTCTGATGACCCCTTTGGTATCTTCTGGCCATTGTGTTGTCTGTCCTTTGATTTATGGATTCTGATTACCCCTTTGGTATCTTCTGGCCATTGTGTTGTCTGTCCTTTGATTTATGGATACTGATTACCCCTTTGGTATCTTCTGGCCATTGTGTTGTCTGTCCTTTGATTTATGGATTCTGATTACCCCTTTGGTATCTTCTGGCCATTGTGTTGTCTGTCCTTTGATTGATGGATTCCGATTACCCCTTTGGTATCTTCTGGCCATTGTGTTGTCTGTCCTTTGATATATGGATTCTGATTACCCCTTTGGTATCTTCTGGCCATTGTGTTGTCTGTCCTTTGATTTATGGATTCCGATTACCCCTTTGGTATCTTCTGGCCATTGTGTTGTCTGTCCTTTGATTGATGGATACTGATTACCCCTTTGGTATCTTCTGGCCATTGTGTTGTCTGTCCTTTGATATATAGATTCTGATTACCCCTTTGGTATCTTCTGGCCATTGTGTTGTCTGTCCTTTGATATATGGATTCTGATTACCCCTTTGGTATCTTCTGGCCATTGTGTTGTCTGTCCTTTGATTGATGGATTCCGATTACCCCTTTGGTATCTTCTGGCCATTGTGTTGTCTGTCCTTTGATATATGGATTCTGATTACCCCTTTGGTATCTTCTGGCCATTGTGTTGTCTGTCCTTTGATTTATGGATTCTAATTACCTCTTTGGTATCTTCTGGCCATTGTGTTGTCTGTCCTTTGATTTATGGATTCTAATTACATCTTTGGTATCTTCTGGCCATTGTGTTGTCTGTCCTTTGATTGATGGATTCTGATTACCCCTTTGGTATCTTCTGGCCATTGTGTTGTCTGTCCTTTGATTTATGGATTCTGATTACCCCTTTGGTATCTTCTGGCCATTGTGTTGTCTGTCCTTTGATTTATGTATTCTGATTACCCCTTTGGTATCTTCTGGCCATTGTGTTGTCTGTCCTTTGATTTATGGATTCTGATGACCTCTTTGGTATCTTCTGGCCATTGTGTTGTCTGTCCTTTGATTTATGGATTCTAATTACCTCTTTGGTATCTTCTGGCCATTGTGTTGTCTGTCCTTTGATTTATGGATTCTGATTACCCTTTTGGTATCTTCTGGCCATTGTGTTGTCTGTCCTTTGATTTATGGATTCTAATTACCTCTTTGGTATCTTCTGGCCATTGTGTTGTCTGTCCTTTGATTTATGGATTCTGATTACCTCTTTGGTATCTTCTGGCCATTGTGTTGTCTGTCCTTTGATATATGGATTCTAATTACCTCTTTGGTATCTTCTGGCCATTGTGTTGTCTGTCCTTTGATTTATGGATTCTGATTACCTCTTTGGTATCTTCTGGCCATTGTGTTGTCTGTCCTTTGATTTATGGATTCTGATTACCCCTTTGGTATCTTCTGGCCATTGTGTTGTCTGTCCTTTGATTTATGGATTCTGATTACCCCTTTGGTATCTTCTGGCCATTGTGTTGTCTGTCCTTTGATTTATGGATTCTGATTACCCCTTTGGTATCTTCTGGCCATTGTGTTGTCTGTCCTTTGATTTATGGATTCTGATTACCTCTTTGGTATCTTCTGGCCATTGTGTTGTCTGTCCTTTGATTTATGGATTCTGATTACCCCTTTGGTATCTTCTGGCCATTGTGTTGTCTGTCCTTTGATTTATGGATTCCGATTACCCCTTTGGTATCTTCTGGCCATTGTGTTGTCTGTCCTTTGATTTATGTATTCTGATTACCCTTTTGGTATCTTCTGGCCATTGTGTTGTCTGTCCTTTGATTTATGTATTCTGATTACCCCTTTGGTATGTTCTGGCCATTGTGTTGTCTGTACTTTGATTTATGGATTCTGATTACCCCTTTGGTATCTTCTGGCCATTGTATTGTCTGTCCTTTGATTTATGTATTCTGATTACCCCTTTGGTATGTTCTGGCCATTGTGTTGTCTGTCCTTTGATTTATGGATACTGATTACCCCTTTGGTATCACCTGGCCATTGTGTTGTCTGTCCTTTGATATATGGATTCTGATTACCCCTTTGGTATCTTCTGGCCATTGTGTTGTCTGTCCTTTGATTTATGGATTCTAATTACCTCTTTGGTATCTTCTGGCCATTGTGTTGTCTGTCCTTTGAATTATGGATTCTGATTACCCCTTTGGTATCTTCTGGCCATTGTGTTGTCTGTCCTTTGATTTATGGATTCTGATTACCTCTTTGGTATCTTCTGGCCATTGTGTTGTCTGTCCTTTAATTTATGGATTCTGATTACCCCTTTGGTATCTTCTGGCCATTGTGTTGTCTGTCCTTTGATTTATGGATTCTGATTACCTCTTTGGTATCACCTGGCCATTGTGTTGTCTGTCCTTTGATTTATGTATTCTGATTACCCTTTTGGTATCTTCTGGCCATTGTGTTGTCTGTCCTTTGATATATAGATTATGATTACCCCTTTGGTATCTTCTGGCCATTGTGTTGTCTGTCCTTTGATTTATGGATTCTGATTACCCCTTTCGTATCTTCTGGCCATTGTGTTGTCTGTCCTTTGATATATGGATTCTGATTACCCCTTTGGTATCACCTGGCCATTGTGTTGTCTGTCCTTTGATTTATGGATTCTGATTACCCCTTTGGTATCACCTGGCCATTGTGTTGTCTGTCCTTTGATTTATGGATTCTGATTACCCCTTTGGTATCTTCTGGCCATTGTGTTGTCTGTCCTTTGATTTATGGATTCTGATTACCCCTTTGGTATCTTCTGGCCATTGTGTTGTCTGTCCTTTGATATATAGATTCTGATGACCCCTTTGGTATGTTCTGGCCATTGTGTTGTCTGTCCTTTGATTTATGGATTCTGATTACCCCTTTGGTATCACCTGGCCATTGTGTTGTCTGTCCTTTGATTTATGGATTCTGATTACCCCTTTGGTATCTTCTGGCCATTGTGTTGTCTGTCCTTTGATATATGGATTCTGATTACCCCTTTGGTATCTTCTGGCCATTTTGTTGTCTGTCCTTTGATATATAGATTCTGATGACCCCTTTGGTATCTTCTGGCCATTGTGTTGTCTGTCCTTTGATTTATGGATTCTGATTACCCCTTTGGTATGTTCTGGCCATTGTGTTGTCTGTCCTTTGATTTATGGATTCTAATTACCCCTTTGGTATCTTCTGGCCATTGTGTTGTCTGTTCTTTGATTTATGGATTCTGATTACCCCTTTGGTATCTTCTGGCCATTGTGTTGTCTGTCCTTTGATTTATGGATTCTAATTACCTCTTTGGTATCTTCTGGCCATTGTGTTGTCTGTCCTTTGATTTATGGATTCTGATTACCCCTTTGGTATCTTCTGGCCATTGTGTTGTCTGTCCTTTGATATATAGATTCTGATGACCCCTTTGGTATCTTCTGGCCATTGTGTTGTCTGTCCTTTGATTTATGGATTCTGATTACCCCTTTGGTATCTTCTGGCCATTGTGTTGTCTGTCCTTTGATTTATGTATTCTGATTACCCCTTTGGTATCTTCTGGCCATTGTGTTGTCTGTCCTTTGATTTATGTATTCTGATTACCTCTTTGGTATCTTCTGGCCATTGTGTTGTCTGTCCTTTGATTTATGGATTCTAATTACCTCTTTGGTATCTTCTGGCCATTGTGTTGTCTGTCCTTTGATTTATGGATTCTGATTACCTCTTTGGTATCTTCTGGCCATTGTGTTGTCTGTCCTTTGATTTATGGATTCTGATTACCCCTTTGGTATCTTCTGGCCATTGTGTTGTCTGTCCTTTGATTTATGGATTCTGATTACCCCTTTGGTATCTTCTGGCCATTGTGTTGTCTGTCCTTTGATTTATGGATTCTGATTACCCCTTTGGTATCTTCTGGCCATTGTGTTGTCTGTCCTTTGATTTATGGATTCTGATTACCTCTTTGGTATCTTCTGGCCATTGTGTTGTCTGTCCTTTGATTTATGGATTCTGATTACCCCTTTGGTATCTTCTGGCCATTGTGTTGTCTGTCATTTGATTTATGGATTCCGATTACCCCTTTGGTATCTTCTGGCCATTGTGTTGTCTGTCCTTTGATTTATGTATTCTGATTACCCTTTTGGTATCTTCTGGCCATTGTGTTGTCTGTCCTTTGATTTATGTATTCTGATTACCCCTTTGGTATGTTCTGGCCATTGTGTTGTCTGTCCTTTGATTTATGGATTCTGATTACCCCTTTGGTATCTTCTGGCCATTGTGTTGTCTGTCCTTTGATTTATGGATTCCGATTACCCCTTTGGTATCTTCTGGCCATTGTGTTGTCTGTCCTTTGATTTATGTATTCTGATTACCCTTTTGGTATCTTCTGGCCATTGTGTTGTCTGTCCTTTGATTTATGTATTCTGATTACCCCTTTGGTATGTTCTGGCCATTGTGTTGTCTGTACTTTGATTTATGGATTCTGATTACCCCTTTGGTATCTTCTGGCCATTGTATTGTCTGTCCTTTGATTTATGTATTCTGATTACCCCTTTGGTATGTTCTGGCCATTGTGTTGTCTGTCCTTTGATTTATGGATACTGATTACCCCTTTGGTATCACCTGGCCATTGTGTTGTCTGTCCTTTGATATATGGATTCTGATTACCCCTTTGGTATCTTCTGGCCATTGTGTTGTCTGTCCTTTGATTTATGGATTCTAATTACCTCTTTGGTATCTTCTGGCCATTGTGTTGTCTGTCCTTTGAATTATGGATTCTGATTACCCCTTTGGTATCTTCTGGCCATTGTGTTGTCTGTCCTTTGATTTATGGATTCTGATTACCTCTTTGGTATCTTCTGGCCATTGTGTTGTCTGTCCTTTGATTTATGGATTCTGATTACCCCTTTGGTATCTTCTGGCCATTGTGTTGTCTGTCCTTTGATTTATGGATTCTGATTACCTCTTTGGTATCACCTGGCCATTGTGTTTTCTGTCCTTTGATTTATGTATTCTGATTACCCTTTTGGTATCTTCTGGCCATTGTGTTGTCTGTCCTTTGATATATAGATTATGATTACCCCTTTGGTATCTTCTGGCCATTGTGTTGTCTGTCCTTTGATTTATGGATTCTGATTACCCCTTTCGTATCTTCTGGCCATTGTGTTGTCTGTCCTTTGATATATGGATTCTGATTACCCCTTTGGTATCACCTGGCCATTGTGTTGTCTGTCCTTTGATTTATGGATTCTGATTACCCCTTTGGTATCTTCTGGCCATTGTGTTGTCTGTCCTTTGATTTATGGATTCGGATTACCCCTTTGGTATCTTCTGGCCATTGTGTTGTCTGTCCTTTGATTTATGGATTCTGATGACCCCTTTGGTATCTTCTGGCCATTGTGTTGTCTGTCCTTTGATTTATGGATTCTGATTACCCCTTTGGTATTTTCTGACCATTGTGTTGTCTGTCCTTTGATTTATAGATTCTGATTACCCCTGTGGTATCTTCTGGCCATTGTGTTGTCTGTCCTTTGATTTATGGATTCTGATTACCCCTTTGGTATCACCTGGCCATTGTGTTGTCTGTCCTTTGATTTATGGATTCTGATTACCCCTTTGGTATCTTCTGGCCATTGTGTTGTCTGTCCTTTGATTTATGGATTCTGATTACCCCTTTGGTATCTTCTGGCCATTGTGTTGTCTGTCCTTTGATATATAGATTCTGATGACCCCTTTGGTATGTTCTGGCCATTGTGTTGTCTGTCCTTTGATTTATGGATTCTGATTACCCCTTTGGTATCACCTGGCCATTGTGTTGTCTGTCCTTTGATTTATGGATTCTGATTACCCCTTTGGTATCTTCTGGCCATTGTGTTGTCTGTCCTTTGATTTATGGATTCTGATTACCCCTTTGGTATCTTCTGGCCATTGTGTTGTCTGTCCTTTGATATTTAGATTCTGATGACCCCTTTGGTATATTCTGGCCATTGTGTTGTCTGTCCTTTGATTTATGGATTCTGATTACCCCTTTGGTATGTTCTGGCCATTGTGTTGTCTGTCCTTTGATTTATGGATTCTAATTACCCCTTTGGTATCTTCTGGCCATTGTGTTGTCTGTTCTTTGATTTATGGATTCTGATTACCCCTTTGGTATCTTCTGGCCATTGTGTTGTCTGTCCTTTGATTTATGGATTCTAATTACCTCTTTGGTATCTTCTGGCCATTGTGTTGTCTGTCCTTTGATTTATGGATTCTGATTACCCCTTTGGTATCTTCTGGCCATTGTGTTGTCTGTCCTTTGATATATAGATTCTGATGACCCCTTTGGTATCTTCTGGCCATTGTGTTGTCTGTCCTTTGATTTATGGATTCTGATTACCCCTTTGGTATCTTCTGGCCATTGTGTTGTCTGTCCTTTGATTTATGTATTCTGATTACCCCTTTGGTATCTTCTGGCCATTGTGTTGTCTGTCCTTTGATTTATGTATTCTGATTACCTCTTTGGTATCTTCTGGCCATTGTGTTGTCTGTCCTTTGATTTATGGATTCTAATTACCTCTTTGGTATCTTCTGGCCATTGTGTTGTCTGTCCTTTGATTTATGGATTCTGATTACCTCTTTGGTATCTTCTGGCCATTGTGTTGTCTGTCCTTTGATTTATGGATTCTGATTACCCCTTTGGTATCTTCTGGCCATTGTGTTGTCTGTCCTTTGATTTATGGATTCTGATTACCCCATTGGTATCTTCTGGCCATTGTGTTGTCTGTCCTTTGATTTATGGATTCTGATTACCCCTTTGGTATCTTCTGGCCATTGTGTTGTCTGTCCTTTGATTTATGGATTCTGATTACCTCTTTGGTATCTTCTGGCCATTGTGTTGTCTGTCCTTTGATTTATGGATTCTGATTACCCCTTTGGTATCTTCTGGCCATTGTGTTGTGTGTCCTTTGATTTATGAATTCCGATTACCCCTTTGGTATCTTCTGGCCATTGTGTTGTCTGTCCTTTGATTTATGTATTCTGATTACCCTTTTGGTATCTTCTGGCCATTGTGTTGTCTGTCCTTTGATTTATGTATTCTGATTACCCCTTTGGTATGTTCTGGCCATTGTGTTGTCTGTCCTTTGATTTATGGATTCTGATTACCCCTTTGGTATCTTCTGGCCATTGTGTTGTCTGTCCTTTGATTTATGTATTCTGATTACCCCTTTGGTATGTTCTGGCCATTGTGTTGTCTGTCCTTTGATTTATGGATACTGATTACCCCTTTGGTATCACCTGGCCATTGTGTTGTCTGTCCTTTGATATATGGATTCTGATTACCCCTTTGGTATCTTCTGGCCATTGTGTTGTCTGTCCTTTGATTTATGGATTCTAATTACCTCTTTGGTATCTTCTGGCCATTGTGTTGTCTGTCCTTTGAATTATGGATTCTGATTACCCCTTTGGTATCTTCTGGCCATTGTGTTGTCTGTCCTTTGATTTATGGATTCTGATTACCTCTTTGGTATCTTCTGGCCATTGTGTTGTCTGTCCTTTGATTTATGGATTCTGATTACCCCTTTGGTATCTTCTGGCCATTGTGTTGTCTGTCCTTTGATTTATGGATTCTGATTACCTCTTTGGTATCTTCTGGCCATTGTGTTGTCTGTCCTTTGATTTATGTATTCTGATTACCCCTTTGGTATCTTCTGGCCATTGTGTTGTCTGTCCTTTGATTTATGGATTCTGATTACCCCTTTGGTATCACCTGGCCATTGTGTTGTCTGTCCTTTGATTTATGTATTCTGATTACCCTTTTGGTATCTTCTGGCCATTGTGTTGTCTGTCCTTTGATATATAGATTATGATTACCCCTTTGGTATCTTCTGGCCATTGTGTTGTCTGTCCTTTGATTTATGGATTCTGATGACCCCTTTGGTATCTTCTGGCCATTGTGTTGTCTGTCCTTTGATTTATGGATTCTGATTACCCCTTTGGTATCTTCTGGCCATTGTGTTGTCTGTCCTTTGATATATAGATTCTGATTACCCCTTTGGTATCTTCTGGCCATTGTGTTGTCTGTCCTTTGATTTATGGATTCTGATTACCCCTTTGGTATCTTCTGGCCATTGTGTTGTCTGTCCTTTGATTTATGGATTCTGATTACCCCTTTGGTATCTTCTGGCCATTGTGTTGTCTGTCCTTTGATTTATGTATTCTGATTACCCCTTTGGTATCTTCTGGTCATTGTGTTGTCTGTCCTTTGATTTATGTATTCTGATTACCCTTTTGGTATCTTCTGGCCATTGTGTTGTCTGTCCTTTGATTTATGGATTCTGATGACCCCTTTGGTATCTTCTGGCCATTGTGTTGTCTGTCCTTTGATTTATGGATTCTGATTACCCCTTTCGTATCTTCTGGCCATTGTGTTGTCTGTCCTTTGATATATGGATTCTGATTACCCCTTTGGTATCACCTGGCCATTGTGTTGTCTGTCCTTTGATTTATGGATTCTGATTACCCCTTTGGTATCTTCTGGCCATTGTGTTGTCTGTCCTTTGATTTATGGATTCTGATTACCCCTTTGGTATCTTCTGGCCATTGTGTTGTCTGTCCTTTGATTTATGGATTCTGATGACCCCTTTGGTATCTTCTGGCCATTGTGTTGTCTGTCCTTTGATTTATGGATTCTGATTACCCCTTTGGTATCTTCTGGCCATTGTGTTGTCTGACCTTTGATATATAGATTCTGATTACCCCTTTGGTATCTTCTGGCCATTGTGTTGTCTGTCCTTTGATATATGGATTCTGATGACCCCTTTGGTATCTTCTGGCCATTGTGTTGTCTGTCCTTTGATATATGGATTCTGATTACCCCTTTGGTATGTTCTGGCCATTGTGTTGTCTGTCCTTTGATTTATGGATTCTGATTACCCCTTTGGTATCACCTGGCCATTGTGTTGTCTGTCCTTTGATTTATGGATTCTGATTACCCCTTTGGTATCTTCTGGCCATTGTGTTGTCTGTCCTTTGATTTATGGATTCTGATTACCCCTTTGGTATCTTCTGGCCATTGTGTTGTCTGTCCTTTGATATATAGATTCTGATGACCCCTTTGGTATCTTCTGGCCATTGTGTTGTCTGTCCTTTGATTTATGGATTCTGATTACCCCTTTGGTATGTTCTGGCCATTGTGTTGTCTGTCCTTTGATTTATGGATTCTAATTACCCCTTTGGTATCTTCTGGCCATTGTGTTGTCTGTTCTTTGATTGATGGATTCTGATTACCCCTTTGGTATCTTCTGGCCATTGTGTTGTCTGTCCTTTGATTTATGGATTCTAATTACCTCTTTGGTATCTTCTGGCCATTGTGTTGTCTGTCCTTTGATTTATGGATTCTGATTACCCCTTTGGTATCTTCCGGCCATTGTGTTGTCTGTCCTTTGATATATAGATTCTGATTACCCCTTTGGTATCTTCTGGCCATTGTGTTGTCTGTCCTTTGATTTATGGATTCTGATTACCCCTTTGGTATCTTCTGGCCATTGTGTTGTCTGTCCTTTGATATATAGATTCTGATGACCCCTTTGGTATCTTCTGGCCATTGTGTTATCTGTCCTTTGATTTATGGATTCTGATGACCCCTTTGGTATCTTCTGGCCATTGTGTTGTCTGTCCTTTGATTTATGGATTCTGATTACCCCTTTCGTATCTTCTGGCCATTGTGTTGTCTGTCCTTTGATATATGGATTCTGATTACCCCTTTGGTATCACCTGGCCATTGTGTTGTCTGTCCTTTGATTTATGGATTCTGATTACCCCTTTGGTATCTTCTGGCCATTGTGTTGTCTGTCCTTTGATTTATGGATTCTGATTACCCCTTTGGTATCTTCTGGCCATTGTGTTGTCTGTCCTTTGATTTATGCATTCTGATGACCCCTTTGGTATCTTCTGGCCATTGTGTTGTCTGTCCTTTGATTTATGGATTCTGATTACCCCTTTGGTATCTTCTGGCCATTGTGTTGTCTGTCCTTTGATATATAGATTCTGATTACCCTTTTGGTATCTTCTGGCCATTGTGTTGTCTGTCCTTTGATATATGGATTCTGATGACCCCTTTGGTATCTTCTGGCCATTGTGTTGTCTGTCCTTTGATTTATGGATTCTGATTACCCCTTTGGTATGTTCTGGCCATTGTGTTGTCTGTCCTTTGATTTATGGATTCTGATTACCCCTTTGGTATCACCTGGCCATTGTGTTGTCTGTCCTTTGATTTATGGATTCTGATTACCCCTTTGGTATCTTCTGGCCATTGTGTTGTCTGTCCTTTGATTTATGGATTCTGATTACCCCTTTGGTATCTTCTGGCCATTGTGTTGTCTGTCCTTTGATATATAGATTCTGATGACCCCTTTGGTATCTTCTGGCCATTGTGTTGTCTGTCCTTTGATTTATGGATTCTGATTACCCCTTTGGTATGTTCTGGCCATTGTGTTGTCTGTCCTTTGATTTATGGATTCTAATTACCCCTTTGGTATCTTCTGGCCATTGTGTTGTCTGTTCTTTGATTGATGGATTCTGATTACCCCTTTGGTATCTTCTGGCCATTGTGTTGTCTGTCCTTTGATTTATGGATTCTAACTACCTCTTTGGTATCTTCTGGCCATTGTGTTGTCTGTCCTTTGATTTATGGATTCGGATTACCCCTTTGGTATCTTCCGGCCATTGTGTTGTCTGTCCTTTGATATATAGATTCTGATTACCCCTTTGGTATCTTCTGGCCATTGTGTTGTCTGTCCTTTGATTTATGGATTCTGATTACCCCTTTGGTATCTTCTGGCCATTGTGTTGTCTGTCCTTTGATATATAGATTCTGATGACCCCTTTGGTATCTTCTGGCCATTGTGTTATCTGTCCTTTGATTTATGGATTCTGATTACCCCTTTGGTATCTTCTGGCCATTGTGTTGTCTGTCCTTTGATTGATGGATTCCGATTACCCCTTTGGTATCTTCTGGCCATTGTGTTGTCTGTCCTTTGATTGATGGATTCCGATTACCCCTTTGGTATCTTCTGGCCATTGTGTTGTCTGTCCTTTGATTTATGGATTCTGATTACCCCTTTGGTATCTTCTGGCCATTGTGTTGTCTGTCCTTTGATTGATGGATTCCGATTACCCCTTTGGTATCTTTTGGCCATTGTGTTTTCTGTCCTTTGATTTATGGATTCTGATTACCCCTTTGGTATCTTCTGGCCATTGTGTTGTCTGTCATTTGATTTATGGATTCTGATTACCCCTTTGGTATCTTCTGGCCATTGTGTTGTCTGTCCTTTGATATATGGATTCTGATTACCCCTTTGGTATGTTCTGGCCATTGTGTTGTCTGTCCTTTGATTGATGGATTCTGATTACTCCTTTGGTATCTTCTGGCCATTGTGTTGTCTGTCCTTTGATTTATGGATTCTGATTACCCCTTTGGTATCTTCTGGCCATTGTGTTGTCTGTCCTTTGATTGTTGGATTCTGATTACCCCTTTGGTATCTTCTGGCCATTGTGTTGTCTGTCCTTTGATTTATGGATTCTGATTACCCCTTTGATATCTTCAAAGTCTTCTTTACAACCGTAAATAAACTAAAACAGAACAATTGAGATCATATGTGTTTACGTAATAGTGACTTCTTTATGTTCTTGAATTAAATATCCTTAAGTTGTGTTTTTAATCTGCTCTTCAATGGTCAGTTTTTAAATATCTTTTTTTCAACTGTTAGGAGTGACCGAGTCAAGTACCTATGAAATTCGTTAAATAAACTTTTAAAGAAAATAACAACATATTAGACAAATCTTCACAGAATTAAAAAAAATGTTTTTGTGTTATAGAAATACCATTGCGTCAATAGTGATACATTTATAAGATCGTATTACTAAATTAACATTACTTGACTATCTTCTGTTAAATTCATCTAGTGAGATTACCCGTGTTTAAATGTGGAAACAAAATACTACTTCCAAATATACTAGACTCTTAAATCATGTTTCAACTGAAACTGATATAATCAAAAGGCTGGTGTTATTGATCGGTAACATATTTGTTTTATTATTGGATGTGTTTTTAACAGACAGACAGTGGGTACAAAATATGCTCCTCTTCTCCTCGACTTGTTCCTTTATTCCCACGAGACATATTTCACACAGATGTTTCTCAAGAAAACGAAAAGAAGCTAGCCCTATCCTTTAATTCAACGTTCCTTTATATAGATGATGTCCTTTTACTAAATAAGTTTGGTGATGCTGTCGATTGAATATATCTTATTGAGCTTGACATAAAGGCTACAACAGATCCAAATAGGTTTGCTTCATACCTTGACATACACCTCGAAATTGACAGTCAGTGAGGGTCGGTTAAGAACGAAATCTTGCGACAAAAGAGGTGATTTCGATTTTCAATTTTCCCATTGCGAACATTCCGTTTTATGTAGCAACATTCCAACAGCATCTACATATGGAGTTAATTTCTCTGAGTTGATCCGATATGTCACAGCTTCTGGTTCCCATGCTATCATGCTATAATTTTGGAAATGATTAAAAACCCTTAAAATGTAATATATAAAATATAAACTGTTCATTCGTGCAAAAAATGTTGTTTTTATATCTATTTTATATTTGATATGATGTAACCTGCAACACACTGTTACAGTAAACAAACAATATTACTCAACAAATAAATATATATATTTGTCATGTTTCAGATGAAAAATAAAATTTAATTTTAACAATAATTACGATATCATTTCCATGCTCCAATACTTTCTCTTTAAATTCCGAACCAATGAACAAATAACAACCTCCACCTGTTATTTTATAATGTCCTGTTTATACCCAACTATGTTAAAAGTCTATAATTTATCAACTAAAACACGTAAATTTGTGTAGGAATTTTTTAGATGAAAATTATGATGAATTTATGGAAAAAACTCGCTGCTATTATTGTACGCTTAGGCTTAATAGTGCATTGTATGTTGACAGTATGGAGGGTTGCTGATATAGAAAATAACGACTTATACTGGCTACTTGCATTGACTAATGTGTTTATGGTTATTGAAGGGATATACAGAGTGATCAAACAAAACGGAGAAGAATCAAAATGGTAAGAATTAACAGATTTCTATCCTAACAGCTTATTCATTTACTTTTATATCGGTTTTATTGGAGTTGATAGTGTCAAAAAAGATATTTGTTTTCCTGTCTGTTCAGAAGTTGTTTATCGTCACATTATATGACAATATTGTTTTCCAACTTTGCTAATCTGTGTTCGTTTGGTCATTCTATGTTTCGTGTTATTGTAATATAAAACGTTCGTGATGTGTTAATACAACTAATCGTTTGTTTTTTTGTAATTTTTAATGTTCATAAATGAGATACATGTACCGTATTTCGCTTTAAAGCATTATTATGATCAATAAGGGAAATCACTCTAACACACACCAGGGGCGGATCCAGGATTTCAAGTTAGGGGGGGGGGGGTGCACTTAAAAAAATTGCGCCGAGCGGAGGGAGGCGCGAAAATTGTTGGGGTATTTCGTGTGAAAAATAACGATTTTACGCCAAAAAAATCATATTTATTCTAATTTTAGGGAGCCCCCCCCCCCCCCCCCCCCTGAATCCGCCCCTGCACACAATGTATTTTTGTATATCAATAACAAATTATTGGGACCAAAAAGACATATTACAGACCTATATTCTTAACATTTATAATCCCAATTAAACAACTCTGTACGCTCTGTACCCATATATCAAATGATTACCACAAACGTAAGTTTAAAATTACTTTGTTTATTTCAGAAAAAAAAGTCACAAGGAGATAATAAATAAAAAAAAAAAACCTGTAAATTGTGAAATATTGAACATTTAGCAAATTTTTACTCCTACGATTTTAAATCAGAGGGAACATTTTGATAAACGAAGCTTATTGTATGACATTTCTCATATGATCCTTCTTAATTGTCATTAAATTTTAAAATCTGTTTCTTTCATTTGGTTTCATATTCATATACAGATGGAATCATATTTTTGACCATATTGACAAAAGATATATTCGATACATGACACAAGGTTATACAAACTATTGAGTGAAAGGAATATACCATTCTGTCCAGACTGAATGACGTAACAATACATGTATTAACAAAACTAAATAAATATTCCTTTAACTCAATATTTATCTGTTACGTTTGTAAGCTTTATACTTCAGATTTGTGTATATTAAAAGTTTCTAAAGATAATTAAGATGAGTGATTATGAACTATTGCGTCCATCATATATGTGTTCCAGTGAGCAACATTTCGATTGATTAATTATGTATAACAAAAGAGTAATGTTAAAATAGAGCGCTTGAGGACAAAATGTGCTATACTCCACTTTTGAGGTCTTTGTAGACCTGATTGACAAACGTTATTTTCTGCGTTTTGTTATATATTATGGAATCCATTTGGGTCTATTCACGATTCATGTATGATATAACAAATATGGCATCGCTTTAAAATAAATTGACTTGAATAACAATTTGAATTTATCAGGATTTTACCTGAATACAGTAACTATTATTATAATTATTATAGCTCACAGTATATGAATGTTTTCTATTGGATCATTATAATCACATGACCTCAGACAATTTTTTATCTGTACAGGGACAACCCTAAAATACTGAAAAGAACAAAAGAAAGCATCGTTGCAATCGATTTCAATGGTGTCCTATTTCACGTCTGCGCTACACTTCAAGGTTATGTTTTAATGTTTTCGATTACCAAACATTTGTTTTATACATGAAACAAATGAAATGATTGCATGATAATTATATTTCTCTTGCTTTTGTCTGTTTGGTATAATAAAACGACCATCTAAGGACGTGGACATCAATAATTGTTAACATGAGACTCACTGTTTTCCCTAGGACAATTGCTAACCTGAGATGGCCGTAATTACATGTTGCTTATTATTCAATCGACACTCTCGGAAATTTTATAACATAAACTGTCACAGACCTGAACCGTTGTAATGGGTTTTGTTTTAAATTATGGATTCCTTTAGATCTCATATGAATGACGTCAAAAACACCACCTGCAAAACAAGATTTGTTACAAATCAAACAGGAATAATTTTAACTGATATTAAAATATTAGTTATTCAAGATGGTAATTTATCAGATTTGTGTAGCAGAGGGCTGAATCAAGTTCAAAAAGTTACAACATTAACATGAATTGCAAATGCAAACTGCAACAACGAAAATATCGGACTTGAGAAATCCATACAATAATGTTCCATATTATATGCCTAAGCATTGTTTGCCAACATGTTGCTGATATTTGTTCTATTTTTTTTTTTTCAAAAATGTCCCCCCAAAAATATGTAAAACTCTCCAAATAACATACAAGGTGTCACAGAAAAAAATATTTGATTACAGTTGTTTAGTAAGTACAGTTGTTCTGTAATTTACAAACTGATGTAAACTTTAACATTAGTTCAGGTCATTGCAATGGGGTTTAAAGGTGAATGACCTGTAATTTTTTGCGTATTTTAATGTCAATTGTGTCACTAAATGTTATTATTGGTAATTAGATCTACACGATTTTAAACTAGTTTTTTTAAAAGTAGATGCATGGGTATATTAGGCTTCGCTTGGTTGACAGAGAGAACGCTACGATTAGATTTGGAACTGATGTTAATGAAGGCAACATCGTATATATCAGTTGTGTAGTCTTTTCAAAGACAATAAATTGGTCTGTATAACAGAATGATCTCCAATTTAACAAAACAAAGATCAAAGCGTTGGATTGCGAATTATTACCTTTAATGTTTTTATTAATATTAAAGTTATATGTTATTGTTTATTACTTGTGTTTTAACATACAATTGTGCACACTAAATTAGATATCTACGTTTTTGTTATTCATACAAGTTGATACGATACATAAATGATGTTTTGTTATCCGTTTAAACAATGAATTATTGTTAGAGATCTTTTCAATCAGAATGAAATTAAGATTAATTTACATATAAACATATATTTACGTTGTTGATTGAAGTAATTTTATAATGAAAAATACTGAATTTAAAAAAAAAAAACCACAAACAAGATAATCGGATTGTTCACAAAGTGCCTTGTGTTATTTTTGTCAGAAAATAAATCAGGTGAATATCCTGTCAAGATGGCTTTTGTGTAATACATGGCAGTATATTACTGTTATATAGTATATTAATGTATACATTGTCAAGACTTGTGGTATGGGACTTTTATTGAAGTGCTTTACTAAAAAAATATTGAAACTCATTTCATTTGTCTACGTATATGTCGGTTTGGGAGATTGTCTCAACAACAAAAAAACTTATTATAGACAGGTCGTCTTTATATAAACTACATGTAACACGCGCAATAACACTGGTAGTACGATCTTAGTCACATCGATACTAGAATACTGTTTCAAAATTCACAAATATTACAATGAAGCCTTGTTTATTAAAACTAAGGGCTATATTCCTCATTCAGTTATCTTTAGCTGGGTTTCGAAGTATGTCAGGGATTTTGCTTTCTGATATTAATGTTTGATATATAAATTTGATTGTTTATTGTTTGGATGAATTGCCATTAATAAGATGAAAAGCAAACTACACTACGCTGAACAGTTCCACAATGTATTAGAAAAGGAAAAATCGATACTACTAACACAAATATCCACGATCGCTCACTTTCATGGCATGATACAGACACTGCAATAAAAAGTGGCGGTGTTGAATTAGTGTTATTGTCCCAATTGTCAATGAAACAGTCATGTAACTGTTTTCCACATGTAAAGAAAATGTCAACCCTCACATAAAACTGGGTGAATACCGTTGCTTATAAATAACGCTCTAAGTTTGAACATTAGGTAGTATATGTTTAATCTCCCGTGACACATAAGTTGTCATATGTATAATATTATTTCTATTAAAAGCAAATGACCTTAACCATCATTTAAATATTAGATAGCATACAAAGCCATCGTATACAGTTAAAGATAAACATGTGTATTTTAATATGTTAACTCTATATTAATATGGTTGATACTTGTAGCATTTTTTAGGTAAATAGTTGTTTTTATTTTAGTGTCGATTTAAGCTAATCCAAGGATGGATGTATTTCTAATTAAATCCGGAGCTCCTTAGCTCACCCCTTTATTAGGTGGGTTATTGTTGCTCGATCTTTGCTTTTCTGTGCAATGTTTTGTACATAGTTATTTGTTCTTTTGACCATTGTATTGACTGTCTTTTCTCGACTTACGGCTTCTGTTTAGCCCTTTGGTATCTTCAAATTCTTCTTGTTACACTAATGTAGTAGTATTTATCACTGGACTATATCTACCGAGCACAGTTCTTTTTTAGATATTAAAATGGATGAGATTCAAACAAGATAGACCAGTGTATAGCTTAGGAATATCATTGTTTATCTTTTTCATGCGCATCATACAACTACCGAGTTGTCACGTATTGTAAATATTTTATTCAATTACAACAGATGAATAATTTCGTTTGATGTTGTAATAGTTAACTTCCTAATAAAATTAGGAGTTGACTCTATAGCAAGAGATCTTATCAGTAAATTGACTTAATATTAGATTAAATTTGTAATAAGTGAAAGGCGAAGTAAAATCTGCGTATAATAAGACTGCAGTAGATAGTTTAATAAAGCACAATAACATTACTATTTTCGGGTGCCATCAATCTGTCTACATAATTATTGCAGCCAAACGGACAGAAAACAATATCAAACATATACAGCACTTGAAATGATCAAATTATGTCAAAGACCACAAGACAAACAGTGATTGAACAAACGGGGGGTCATTGTTGACTGAATACTAGAATACTATCTCAGTAGACAGCATATGTCGAATGCAAACCTTTCTTTTTACATGCGATATTAAAATCACAGTTGGTATTTCTTACAGCTTAGAAAAAACCATCAACAAAACTCAATAAGAGGCCAGTGTGATGCAATCAAAATCAATTAGTTAGATTACAGGAACAAATTAGGAAAATGGAGTCAATAATCCAAAATATTGATTTAGTTCCAAGACATCAATAATACATATCATAAATACAGAAACCCTGTTACCAAGAATTAATAGTTGATAAATTATCTAATTTTGTGTAAGATAATTATAATTAAACTAGAAGTATAAGAGAAAAACCTCAATAGCCATGTGGAATGTAATGCGAAAGAAACCAGGAAGAATAAATTAATTCATGGAAGCCAAAGTTTGTTTGGGTATTTGACGCGAGTTAAATAGTTTTTGAAGAAATATTATCCGATTCGATAAAATGGGATAAAATGCAACGAAAATAATTCAACGCTTTGAAGCATGTTTTATTGTTTCCGTCAACTCACAATGGCGATAGGAGCATGCGCATGCACTATGCACAGTTCCTATGTAGACCGTATGGTACCTATCACCACTGAAGGATTCCGGATTCAAATTGCCGCTCTGTAAATCTCAGAATTAAAATTAAACTGGTTTGGCGACTATAATGTACCATGTTTTATTTGCCGGTACGGATCAAACGTTCCGGGTCCTTAAAAATTACATAATGCGGAAATACATATCGGCGTTGGATCTGTTAATAGTAGCACTTTGAAGCCAGAAAATAATTCTTTAATTCAACAATTAAGTGTGTAACCGTCGGTTATACCAGCGATGAGTAATGGATAGAATGTAAAACTTTTCGATTTAAGTGCTTATTTAATAAGGGAAAAAACCTATTTTGACTGAACTGCAGGACATTTTAATGTGACCAAGGTCGCATAATTCTGTTCTCCAAGCAAAACACCATCAGTTCTAATTTTATTTACAAAGTCACCCGAACATGAACTTTTCTGTTATGTAGTTAGATCTCCTACGCAGCGACAAAGAAAATCATTAGAGCAAGCGAGAAAAATCTAATTTATAAACGTTAGAGAATACCAAAGAGGCAATCACAAATGGAAAATCAAGAGAAATTGGCAACATAAAGTACACAAAAGGAAGAAAAATCCACCACAATATGTATTGGACACCACTATGCCTAAGCAAACACAAATAACATAAATAAGACATGAACCCTCCTACAAAGAACTGGAGGTATTGACGAACCGAACATCGTTATATTAGCTTAGGTTCGACTTGCGGAAGCTCTGTGGCGTTTCACAGGTTACTTTGGTTTTCTACATAAACAAAGCTGACCGCCACTATATAAATATAATAACATTGAAGTTTACGTTGATAAACATCTATAATTAATTCATAATGCATACAGAGTATTATAGACAAACACAAACACACTTGCTTTAACAACAAATCGCTTACTTTAATGGAAACACAAACAAAACAGGATAGCATACTGCGGTGTAAATCCAAACAGTCTTAAATTAATTCAACATAGGCTTGTGTCAATTATTGATCGTCTAGAATATGATTAACTTAACCTGTAATCTCTACCTTTACTGGACAAAATATGCACCACTAAATATTTGAATAATTATTCACAACTGGGGAAAATTATACAATAGCTTCCGTTCGGAGAATAATGAATAATATATTAACATCGATAGGAAAGCCATCCATTTATATTTCTCGTGTTTATCTAAGGTTTTTACATAGCAAAACAAAAAATAATATGTTTTCATACTTCTTGATATATTCTGATTTCATAAATATTTGGGGAGTTCATAATATATTCATTATGTTTTTAATCTAAAATATCATCAATTTTATATAATAAAGGGACCAAGGATAGTATAACAATCACTGTTTTAATTGCTACCCGAATAACAAACGTGTTTTCTTTTATGTACAACGTGCTATATAGTATAGTAACTGTGTACTAAATTGAAATATTTTGACGTTCTATCTATGCTCTGTGTCACACTTTAAAATGTCATTTAAAACGGTTAGGAAATAAAAACTACTTGCTGTGCTACTGAAAGATTGAACATATTATAACTTGTGATGTATCCTTTATTTACGTCCAATGCATATCAGAGTTTTATTGGTGTGTCTACAGGGATTTAATATTGCCTTTTTGACCATTGTTTTACCAGAAATGTAACCTGAGGGCCATCAATCGAATTTGATCTTAATTTCAGCCGATAAATAAAACAAACCCATGAGCACATGACACGAGACAGCTTTGTCATAGTAAATTCATAGCCAAAACGCAGATATGCATAATCATAAATTGTAAGTTGCTATTAAGTTGGATTTGCTTGCAAAGGACTACATTTATATTAGACAGAAATCTACTGGTTTCAAAATAGTACCGACGGAAGATGGGACAAAGGGAGGCATACGGAATATGGACATCATATTTGACCTCCAACCAAACTGCTGCTGAGAAATGTTTGAAGGTACCAAAAGGTGTGATACACAGAATATTAAGATTAAGCACCACGAACGAAACAAAAAAAACAGGAGTAAACGTAGGTGCCCCAGAATAGTTCACTAGTGAGGCCCATTATAATGTATGAGGTTATTCAACTTATCTGTTATGGACAATGGGTTATACCTACAGCAGAACATCTTGTCCCAGTTATATACTAAGTATCATGTCAGAAGCCAGTGATGTCAGTGATCGCTATTTTGATTGTTGTTGCATCACATGTGAGCGTCTATTCGTTCTGTAATTGTTGTTGTGTCTCATGTGATCGTATTTTCGTCCATGATAATGACTATTATGACTAGACGACAATACCCAGCATGTGGATAAATGTGTAACTCATTGGATTACGTATAATTTAATTGTAATTCCCACGCGAATACTAACGTATTAATACGACATTAAAAAGAAACTACCAGATTTCACATAGTAAAATTAGGTTTAGGAATGCATAATATTTAATTTATGATTCGCTGATTTTTATAATAATACATTCAATTTAAAAAACTTCGTCAATCTTAATGGAATGGGTGTTTGTTTGTTTGTAAGACGAACTAGTTTGATGACTTCGAAATTGTTTAAATGGATATTTTATTGTTAAATAATGGATTTAAGTTGATGTTAAAATGGTGGGCTTTTGAAGATTTAAGCGATTCTGAACCACTTTATTAGTCCACGTTAACATGTTGTGGAGAAGAGAATGAAGATTTTCACATTATAATAAAATGCTTAACTATTTCCAGTGACTTCAATATGTCCCTTACAACTGAGGGGCCGTCGTGGTCGTGATCGTATGTTAGTTTGATTTACAACTACATATGCAATCAGTTCCTATCACCACTAACAGTGTGAGTTCGAATCCCACGCATGGCGAGGTGTACTCGACACAACGTTATGTGTTTATGTTTGTCAATGACTTGCGGCAGATCGGTGGTTATCTTCGAGTACTCCGGTTTCCTCCACCAATAAAACTGGTTGAAAGTGGCGTTTAACACCATAACTCATTACCCCATTAACTGTTTCCATTAATAGACTATGTAATCATCTTCCTAGTATTGCATTAATAATATTCAATGTCAACTGGGTTTTTTTATATAGCGTAGTTTTGTTTTTCCTTTTCCCCAGTAATGTTCACAACTTTACTTATTGTCATTGTTCCACAACTCTTATCAAAGAACAGGAGTATATCACCGACTTATATTCTCAAAGTTTTGTTATTTCTTTTCTCTCGTCCTCTGTCGATATACTTTCATCGGATCGATAAAACATGTATTATAATTGTATATTATTCTTACTGCTGAAAATAAAACCTTAAACAGTAATGGTTAATATTATATTAGTGGGGTTCGTGTTACTCGATCTTTAGTTTTATGTGTATGTATTGTAAATAGTTGTTTATCGTTTTTGCCATTGTGTTGTCTGTTCTTCGATATGCAGATACTGATCACCCCTTTGGTATCTTCAAACTCTTCTTACACACTTCTAAATACAGAAATGACAACAGAAGACGATGGACTTCTATGTCCTCTTGTTTATTTAAAGTACAAGTGTCAGAAAAGGTTGAAGATACTAAAGAGGTAATCAGAAGTCATAGTCGAAGGTTAGACAATATAATGGCCAAAAGAAAAATGCATAAAGAATGATCGATAAAACACTACACAGCAAACTAAATATTGATCAATTATGTTCTAATTTCATTAACGTATGTACTGATAGCTGTAATATTCTTTTTTGTCGATGAAACCAAGTTCTTGTGGTCGGTATTTATACTTGGCAAGACAATATATAAAATACAAACACAATTGGAACTTGACTGGCGCAGTGAACTTTTCTATTGTATTAAAACAATGCACAATCAACGAACAGCACCAAATTATAGTTAGTTCATCTTTATGTTTCACTATATTATTAACTGTCAAATGGCACTGGAATGTCTCTGCCAATCTATAAAAGATATTTAAAAATTAGAAACGGATTCGTACATATACATACATTATACATAATTACGAAAAAACATGTGTGTACTAACATATAAAATATAATAGTAGTATATACTTTACATAGGATGTGGCTGACAATTTGACTTCACACTCAACTCGTGGGTGTGTTCGATATGGTCACTGCCTAGTCTCGATACTGAATTCTTCACACAGTTCTTTAAATAGTCCCGTATTAAGAATGTCGGTTCTTATCAATACAGTAAGAAATTACTCCGCACGATATACATCAATATAGTTATGTCATAAATAAATTAATATTATGATTTTTGATGCACATTATATCACAATAAACGCTAATTGAAAGTAAAAGACATTTTAAAGGTGATTGTCACAAAATTGTGAAATATCAGTCTTGGACTGGGTTGCACAAACATTATCTAAATCTAAGTGTCAATTAAAATCTAATTGACATTTAAAACTACTTAAAATGCACATGGAATTAATCTACAATTAAGGTTTAATTGAGACTTTGAATTTAATTGAGGTTTATGCAACCCAGTCCATGTTTCTTGCACGGAAAACGGACATGTTTGTTCGGAAAAACCAGGCTTTTTTTCCGAATACCAGGTATCTTGTACAACGAACTGGATATCTGTATTGTTTTTGTTGTACATCACATTTGAATTAAGAAGAAGCCTGACTATTTTTCATTAGTTTGATTCGTGTATTCAAAGTATTGTATTGAAGTTAATGACGCAATCCCATTATCTAACTGTGTCACTTATAAATCAGACACCTTTATTAAAGAGGCATTAGCTACGATTTTGAAAAAAAAATTATATGTTTTGGAAATTGGTAAATAGCTTTAAAATGATGAAATAAAGGTAAATATTTCACATTAAACAGCTTATCGTACCACTTTTCGCCTTTTGAGAACGAAAATTACCATCGATTTATTATTTCCTTGCAAGCAAATAATTTGATCTCGCTTTCTCCATATGCAACTGACCTTACTAGTGACAGGTAAAAACGAATAATTTGTATTTTGTCGCTATTAACTGCAAACCTGCATGGTTCTTTGTCCGTAATTAACGCCGACTAAAAGGAGATTCACAGAAAATAAGAAATAAGTGCATTGTTGTACTGATTTAATGACGATTCGGCAAACCCCGTAAACAATGCCGATAATTAATAAGATGGCGTCCATTTTTTGATCGGTCTCAAAACACGAGCAGTTGCATCTTTCCCCCCCGATGCGCGTACATTTCATAAAATGTATAAGTTACAGAAACACGTTTTATTAAGCCATCAATCATATCTGATAGTTTTTATGGGTAACAAAAATTTACGATTTTGTCAAGTAATGCCTCTTTAAGTGAGTCCTAATGAATAAATTTTAGAGAATACCGAAGCAAAACAAAAACACAACACAATATGTGGTGGACACAAATATATGCAAGCAAACACATATAACGTACATAAGACCTGATCCCCCCTACAAACAACTGGAGGTCCGTTACTAATTTTTACAAGATAATTCATTCATATAGTATTAACAAGATGGTATTTTGTTTTCTTCATCATATCTAATGCATATTTGAATGAAAAAGACAATTATAGGCCTTATGTTATTTTCTTTCTCTGGTGTGAAGTGGGTATCGTGTAAACATTAATGTTAAAAATCCTTTGCTTTAATCTGAAATTAACCAAATACATCTTTCCGCTTATTATAATTTCATCTTCCAAACCTTTACAGTAAATACAAATATTATCTCTAAAGTACACATTGTACATATTTAAGTATGATATAATAACAAAAGACTATAGTAAGCATATTTACAAACCAGTTACGTCAAGTATTCATAAGTCACAAAAATCAAATATTTATAAAAATGAAATTCCAATATCTTAAATAGAAAATGTACATGGTATGTATTACTTGACTCACACAAAAGTAATCAGCTTGTCAGTGAAAAAAGAAGGAATTATCTGAGAAAATATTGAAAAGGTAAACAAAGAAGATTAATAAAATACACTACATTTTACAAGGAGGCTTTCCATGTATGAAAAAATCGTCAGAATTAATATTATGTAATGGTAATTTGACAGGTGCCACTAATGGAGCAGGAGCTACTTACCATTCCGGAGCACTTGCGTTCACCCACGGGTGTAGTGAGGGTTCGTGTTGATCAATCGTTTGTTTTCTCTGTAGTATTTTGCTTGTCATGTTGTCATATTTTTCGCTATTGTATTGTCTGTCCTTCGATTTACGGCTTTTGATTACCCCATTGGTATCTTCAAACTGTTCTTGAAAGTTAGAAAAAAAACATGTACTATTGCATAGCATAGCATCAAACTGGGGTCTAACTGTGATGCTAATGTAGTACAAGCATTGATGGGGAAATAATAATTAGCATGAAATAAAAATGATAGATACGTTTAAATGTTTTGGCAATTCTTTTCTTAAATGCAAGTCGTTTTTTTTCTGTAATATTATTGTATTCATAAATGATTGCCTATGATTAGAGATTAATCTCAAATGGTATGCCGTGATAGATGGTACACTGATACCATGATTGATTTATTGTGTTTAACGCCACGTTCAGTAATATTTTAGCTATATCATGGCGATCAGCTTTAGTGGTGGAAGAAGTTGGTGTACCCGGAGAGAACCACCGACCATGGGCAAGCAACTGGTAATCTTTATCCCTTGAGGCTGCGAGTCGCTTACACCCTTTTTGTAATTTACAAAGCCGGGCACGAACCCACGCCGTATTGGTGATAGGCTTGTATGAGTTGCTAGGTAATCCAAATACCTAGCTCATTGAGCCACCCGGGCCCCTTGTCTCATACCAAAATAAATTTTATAAATGGGTCACAGGAGAGAGAACACCCCTTTTCCTGTCAATGTTTAAAAATTACGTGGGACATTGAAAAATTAAGCAACAAAAAAGGATGGAAGCGCCGTTTTATTCTCTTACTATTTTTATCAGAACCTCTTTTTGAAAAACCCTGGCTCTGCGGTGGTTTTAGCTAACTTCCTATTAATCTATTCCGAAACATTTGTTTTAAGTGAGTGGTGTGAATATATATGAAATGTATTTTGAAAAAAAAATCAAGCAATCTGGAGTGCTCCTTTAGGCTTTATAGAAGAACAAAGAAACAGAATTTGCATAAAAACACAGTTTGGCTCTCAGAATAAGATACACTTAAAAATTTGGATTTACATATTATATTTTACTTACAATACAAATGTATATATACTACTAGACAACAAATGAGATTCGTTTACTTGTGATGTCATTTTCATCATAGACTTACAATATCTATAGCATTATCATGACAAATGTTATAAACTTTAAATCACAAAAGACAATTATTCTACTATTTATTAAGTATTTTACTGATTTTTTTCTGTATTATGTCTAAAAACAGATATTCGTTCCAGATATTTCAGATCGAAGTATTATTTCATCCTTTGTGCACACGTGAAATAACTGTACTTTTTTTTAATTTGAAAATTTTATAGTATATTTTTCTTTATTTATCAGCCACATATAATCTTTCAATGTATTTGCCTGTTCCCTACAATGCATAGTACTTAAAATTTGATTTTCTATTTGTGCTAAGTCGTGCACCACAGTAATGAGCCTTTAATTAATATTAGTATCATTGTTGTTTGTTTTAAATATCAATTTATTACAGCATTCCTTGCTTGTTTTGGAGTGTTAGTATCACATTGGTGTTTGGATATACATTTTAAGGGGTTTTCGTTGGCTAATAGGACTTATATCTTGCTTAGCCTACCCTAAACAGGAGTCGTAAAGAACCATTTTATCTCATACCACTTAGAAATATATTTACCATTATCCACTCATCACCTTTCCGTAGATATCTCCAACGTTAGCATTGTTAATAGCAAGAAGAGGTTAAAGATACCAAAGGGGCAATCAGAACCCATAAATCAAAGACGAACAGACAACACAATGGCCACAAGATACCAAAGGGGCAATCAGAACCCATAAATCGAAGACGAACAGACAACACAATGGCCAAAAGATACCAATGGTGCAATCAGAACCCATAAATCAAAGACGAACAGACAACACAATGGCCACAAGATACCAAAGGGGCAATCAGAACCCATAAATCGAAGACGAACAGACAACACAATGGCCAAAAGATACCAAAGGGGCAATCAGAACCCATAAATCGAAGACGAACAGACAACACAATGGCCAAAAGATACCAAAGGGGCAATCAGAACCCATAAATCGAAGACGAACAGACAACACAATGGCCACAAGATACCAAAGGGGCAATCAGAACCCATAAATCGAATACGAACAGAAAACACAATGGCCAAAAGATACCAAAGGGGCAATCAGAACCCATAAATCGAAGACGAACAGACAACACAATGGCCAAAAGATACCAAAGGGGCAATCAGAACCCATAAATCCAAGACGAACAGACAACACAATGGCCAAAAGAAACAGAACAAAAGGACAAAGACCCACAAAACACACACATAAAACTAAAGATCGAGTAACACGAACCCCACTATTGTAGACTCATTATATTTGTAAATCTGTCAAATAATATACATAGGGTCTATATCCTTGTTGTATTTGACCCTTTCTTTTGTTAGTTACTCGTTTATTTAGATGAGTGTGTCATTTCATGAAAATGTTGTTACATTCATTTGGATGAATGCGGGATTTAATGGAAACATTTCCTTATATTTCATACATGAAAGGCTTTTCATTATTTGTTACATACACTGTATATCATTTCTCTTTCAATAAAAGTATATATCACTTCACAGTTACTTGGATTATTGCCACATCATTAAATCATAAAGTCATCATTTTAAATTACTTAAATTATAATTTCTTTAATATTGTAAATGTAGTATTTTAAAAATTTAGCCAACCAATCGAATTTTATTTTTAATGTTGGCGTATACACGTAATCAAAATCATGACACTGTGACAATGTTTGTTCCTATATAAAATTAAGCCGGATATGGTTTCTAAAACAAACCATTGTTTACATGAACAAGACCAGAGATTTCATCACAAAGATGTAAACAATAATATCTATAAATAATCTAAGCAGGAAATAGGAAGGTCCTTGGTTGACCAATGGAAAAGACATACCACAGTTTGTCATTGGTTTTTCCATAGATTTTAATCCTACACAGATGCCAACAATCACCAATGTACTTTTATTAGTTGTATGTTAATACGAGAATACGAACATTGCTTGCTCATATATTTATTTGATCACGGATCATGTGTATAACCAATGGCGCCAAACAGCGAACTAGAGTATGCTTCCTTATACAGGCGCAAAATATTGATTGCATTCCTTATACCGTATTGGTTGTTAAATGTTATGGAAACATTTCCTTATACGGTAATAGAAGGTCAAATGAATTATTATGAATGCATTTCCTTATTTGGTATGGCCCAGTAGATTATTGATGTATTACTATGGTTACATTTCCTTATACGGTATACCATTGTTGAAAGTAAAGATTGTTATGGTTGTATGTCATTATAAAGTCGAAAAGAATGATGTACTATTGTATAGTAAGGCAAGAAATAAAGTGGCTTAAGAGTTGCTTTGCAGCATTGTATATATAACTGGCTGATGTTTTTATATTCCCTTTACACTTTTCACACATAACGTGGAAGCTCTTCCTTATAATAATGTGCTTGATCATTGTTAGCTTTGCGAATAGCTAAACAAAATGATATGGCATTATTACTATGATGCCCAGAAACAGCCACAAGAAAATTGATCAATTATATACATGTATTCACATAAATACGATATCTAGATCATAAGTATGAAAAGAAAATCTAAACAATGATGACCATGGCCAACAATTCACCCAATATTAACAAAGCGAGAATCACCACTTACCTCAAACAAATGAACAACAATAAAGACCACAATATTTGACATTGAAAATCCAGGTCCTTGGCAACATGCATCGACATTCGATCATAACACATCCGGTCTGTTGACCTCAAAGTTGTAATTTGAAGAGTTCACAAATTTTGTTTTTCTTTTTCAGGTTCAGTCCTTGTATTCTATTTTATTTGATGGGGTCAGTGCCAGCTATTTGGTTTCTAGAGATAGACAGATTAGAGAGATTTACAGATATTAGTTCTTCCTCGAACATCACAAACGCACAAAATGAAGCACTTTCAACAATAAATGGGGTAAATATTAATAATTTATATATAACATACACTAGAATGAACAGATTTAACATCAAACTAGAGAACCAAATATTATATTTCTTAAGAAAGTTAGATAAAAGTGTGGTTTCTTTGTTACTACAAAATATAAAATGCATTTCACAATACTGAGTAACATTGGATTGTATAAGACTACCGCAGGGAATCCAAGTAGATTTAGGACCCGGGTGGCTCAATGAGATAGGTAGTTGGATTACCTAACAACTCGTACAAGCCTATCACCAATACGACGTGGGTTCGCGCCCGACTTTGCAAATTACAGTGTTAAAGTTTACCAGTTGCTTGCCCATGGTCGGTGGTTCTCTTCGGGTACTTCGCTTCTCCCACCACTAAAACTGGTCGCCATGATATAGCTGAAATATTGTTGAAAGTGGCATTAAACACCAAAAATCAATCAATCAAATCAGCCAACCAGATTTATGAGCAGAGAGACGATCCTAATAACAAAAACAACAACATTGCAAAACTTAGTAAAACAAATAGAAGAACACCAACTCCTTCAGAAACTGGAGTAAGATCAGACGTTCTGGAAGTGTTAATACAAAACAAAAATGTATGTCTTGTGCAATATATGGCGTCCTTTCCAAGCCAGTGGGGAAAAACAATGAAAATAACACGCTCATATATGCATTCAAAGATTGAGAAGAGGTTGATGTATATAAGAAGACTGAAACTAAAGTTCAAAAAGTAAGCACACACCAGATGAATGTTTATTATATAAATCAATATCACTATGAATAACAAATGTAGAATGGGTCACTAAGTCTTGCAGTAAACAAACAGTATACAAAGAATGTCAATAAATTTTTATCTTCTTGTTTATTTTATGAATAAATACGTTTTTGAGTTTAGCGATGTGTAAGCACAATTTTTCACTCACAAACTACAGAAAGTCCGAAGTTTATCGATGTGTAAGCACAGCCGCATCAGTCAGAAATTGAATAAAGTCCGAAGTAATTTATGTAAAGTCTTTATGTATCAATAAACTCGACATACAAAATCGTTTCTAATCCTAATAATTCCATTTAAGAGAAACAAACAACTATTTTAAACATTCACTGTAATGCAATGTTCAGGGTTCAGCCATTTTAATTCCGGTACTATTTTAACAAGCATTCAATTCAGATGAAATAACAAATAGGTTTTAATTCAAATCAGAAAAAGTAGAAATCTTCCATTGATGTGATACTATCCTGATTTAAATCCAATGAAATATTAAAAACCGTGAGGTACAAATCAACTGCGGGTTATTTACTCAAGTGATGAACCACATCGGTGGCACAATGGTTAATGTGTTCGCCTCGATAACGGGTCCATCACGCAACATTTAAGAGTAAAAACAAAGAGTGGTATGCTCGAAATCAGGATAATGTGTCCGTCTCCCAGTGAACTGTTTTTGTAGTGAGCTAGCGCTATAAAAATCCAACTAAGCATGTTGGTCTAGTACAAAGCGGTCACCTGACGTTAAACAACAATCACGTGAGTGATGATGGAAACCTGTCTGTGATGTCAACATTCCTTATTTTTACGGATTCTCCCAAATGTGCATATACAGTTATTTATTCTGCTTTTGCTTTCTATTTTATTAATTGAAACATTTTACTTCATTGCTTTCAAAATATCTATATTGTATCATTTTTAAGCTGAATTGCAAAATGTAATGCAAGGGAATGCACCTTACTAGAATGAAATTAAATATGTGTAAACTTTAAACAGGTTGCTATTTCGTCCAATAAATGGCTTGAAAAAAAAACAAAAAAAACAATTTGCAAATTATAATGAAATTATTCTGTTTCAACATATTTCAGTATTTGACTGAATGTAAGATAAAATTACAAAGGGTAAATACATCGATTTGCAACCAAAACGAACCAAACAAACGTTAAAGTAAACCAAAAGGAGAGGCTTTAATAAACACAATATAAGAAAACATGTTTTTGGAATTCGTAGTTGATAATAAACATATATTTACATATTCTTTTTGCTTGCAGGTGACGCTTCCGGTAAAGCTTGATGCAGATACATGGGTATCTGTTCTGGAACAGTCTATGTTGTTTATTTTCATTATTGCAAGATGGATATTACCGAGAGGTCGTATATCACGTGATCAACTGTCACAACTTCTATTTGTCTATCTTGGGTCTGCTTCTGACGTCATGGAACTTTTTGTAGTATTTGAGGAGCCTCAAATTAGGTCAGACCTCATGCTGAGTTATGTTACCTTAGGAGTGTGGACGCTAAGTTTATTTCAATTTTGTCTTACACTAACTGCAACAAGAGATGTAAGCAGTAAGATATTCGCAAGGGAAACGTCATTCAATGATGATGTTGAAGAAGAAATCCCAAAAGATAAAGAAAAAGAACAAATGCCCAGTTGCTGCGACAAAGTGTTTGAGTTAGAAATCTGGAGTTTGTTCATTGCCATTTTGTTACAGGATGGTCCGTTTCTTGGCGTTAGACTTTATGCTATGATTAAAAAGGGAGTTCTATCTTATGGTATAATTTTCTTTACGGCCAAAAACATGTTGATGATTTTGATGCAAATGTATAGATTGGTAGTTATATGTATGAAAATAAATAAGGTTGAGGATGTGGACAAAGGAGGAACACCACTCAATAACACTTCAAAAGTTCCTCCTGAAAAAAAAATGTCAAAAACATCTATGGCAACGAGACTTGGATCGACATCAACAAAAAGTAGCTTCCTGAACGAAAAATAGAAAAATCTCATCGGATTCGGTGTGCTAATGGAGTCTACAAAATGTTTGATGCTATAAAGGTGATCGTCAAGTTCTGTGTCAGCTGGTTGCGTTGGCTGTATTTGCACAATGTTTGTTTGAACGAATTGCAATTTTTGTTCGTTGTTTTCATGTAGATTTTTGCGGTGGTTACAGCTTTTCTTACAATTGGAAAGAACAAACAACGTTATTTATGTGCAAAGACAGACATTGCTATGCACCTTGTTACAATGCCATGATGAAAATTTAATGGATTGAATTTTTTTTTAAGCATTATGATACTTTGCTACATAAATCAAATTCCGTCCAACCCTTTTACGAGTATTTTTAACGTTATTTGTGTCTTTTATGTTACAACATTGATTTATGATATTTTTGTTATCACACATCTAAACAGCACGGTTAGGAAATCCAGTCGAAAATTGTCGAAACAGAGGCTAAACCGATATCCCTATTACACAAATATACATGGCTGCCTATTTTACTGTGTTTGTACAGGCATTACAATAATAAGTGGAGGGGCTAAGCTTTTCTATGTGCTCAAACCTCGCCCATTAGTGAAATGATGTGGTCTTCCGAGTGTTTGTTTCCTACATGTAAGTACAATGCTAACCCTCGCATAACTGAGTGGACAGCTTTGTTGTCAGGAACAGCGAGTCCAAATCTTGAACTTTATACATAATGTATTTAATCTTTGTGACACAGAAGTTGTCATGTTAGTTCTATTAGAGAGATCCGATAGCCTAAGCCATCTTTAAGTATGAAATAGTGCACAAGGCAATCGGAAGACATATATAGGGAAACAAAAGTCAACTTGGAGCCAGATTTATACTGGCAAGACATCCACCATTATCAAGAGTCCAAATATTTTTCAACAAGATTTGAAACATAAAATGAGACGATTTTTTTTAATTACTTCACTTCATAAATTAGTACATGTATTCAAACTCAAGCGGAACGTAATATATTTATATCGAATTATATCACTTTATTGATGACTTTTTATATCGGTTTTTTTTTTGGAAGTGGTTAGTTAATTTAAATTGAGAAATTTTGAAAACAGATAATTGCTAAAAGCAATAGTGCATTTTTCCAAGGTCAGATCACACCCCCTCCTAAAAAACAAACAAACAAAAGCAAAATACCATGAACATTTACCATTCTGCTGGTATGTTAACGTCCAGGTGTACATAAGATATATGGTCGACATTACAGACCTTAGATATAAAGTATAAATACTTATATCAGGAAGATCAATTATGCCTTTGTTTTTCAGATTTTTCAATTATATTTTGGAACTGTTCCGACAAGCTTAGTGATTTTGCTTCTGTTTTTCATTTAATTGCTAGTTTGACAAATAAACATTTCAATGACTAAACATGGCATAAATTAAAGGAACAAGTATCAAAATAAATTTAGATAATGACCATATTTTTGTTAATATTATTTCAAATTTAGTGTCTTCATGTACACAAGTAAGCAGATAATGGTCATCGATTTTTTTTTCTGTTTTATTTTATATGTAAGGCGAGAAGTTCTCTCTCTGAAGTGACACGGAAAGAGATATTGGGTACAATAATGCAAGTTAACTTTCCGTCCTCACAAGCAGTGATGTGATATTTTTGTTTATGACACAATGTGATTGCTTACTTTTCTTTATTGTTTTGTTGGATATTTTGTTTATTATTTTGTTGTCCTTCATGTAATTTTCTCAATGCATAATATCATAATTTATTGTTTTAATCTTATACATACATGTACTAACACTATGTATTGATGCACAATTGAAATTCAAAACAGAAACTTATCGTACAATTGAAATTCAAAACAGAAACTTATCGTACAATTTCCATTCTGGTGTGCAAATAGATAAGGCGCTTCACGTACAAACTCGAGGCTTCGGTGAACAACAACAATTGTCAGCAGTCGGTCAACTAATTCCAAAGCGATGCCATAGTCAAACCTGCTAAAAGTGACCACCTCTCTTAAACAATAGTTTGTTTTATGAAACCTTAATTTTCAATTCCCTTCACAATACATTTTATATCAACTGAACCTGTAATTAGCAACCACCCCTGTCTTATATGAACCTATTTCAATGTTTCCTTTAACGACCAAATAACACTGGTGTGTATGTATGTATTTTAAGTTTGCTTATCTTAAACTAGCACAGTCAGCAACATTCCAAAGTAAATTATATATCATGGTTATTATTCTGCTTCTATGCTCTCAGTCTAATCATTCGTTGTTCTGTTTGTTAATGATACTTGCTGAGAGGAGAAGTAACACATATTTAGTTTAAATGCCCAGGCGCGACAGAAGCTTTAAGCAATCTCGTCCTTATGCTATACCAGCTCGCTAACAAATATCGAATATCGTTCAAACTTAATATATGGAATTTCTATTTCAAGTAAGTGGTGCATGCACTGTAAGTTGTTGTGAAAATCCACACTGGAACTAAGCACCAAGACACATACTATGCTGTCATTTATGTTTGTTGGTGTCAATTTCCATGGATTGACAGAAAGTGAGATATTCGATGACATTTGAATTCGTGGTTTTGATATTTGTAAATGGCTTACTTTGTTAGTCATATCTTTCGTTGTGAACTGCATTTTGTGGTTTCTTTAAAGCAAAATAAAAGGAAAATAATATTCAATGAATAAAAATGAATTCGCAGTATAATATATACCCATAAAAAGAAAGTTTAAACAGTGATGGTCAATAATTCCATCAATATCAATAAAACGGACCTCTCACCTTAAATCACTGAACACAAAAAAGAAAAACGACATATGACGCTAGAAATCCAGGTCCTGGCTTGGGACAGACACAACAATGTGGAGGGGTTAAATCAGGTTAATGGGATCACAACCGTCTCTGTCTGGTAAATAGATCTCCAACGGCAATACATATATAAACAAACGACTTGACAACTGCACAGATTTGTTGCCACTATGAAATACCACACGTAGTAGTGTATGTAAACAAGTATCAACAAGTATCTACGTAACTGAACACCTGAATAATTAACTTTTTTTTTGTAATTCTATACAATACTAAAGTTTGGGCAACTAAATTCAATATGATGCAAATGATAGTTGATGTATAATTATGTTGTAATGATTTTTGAATTAATTTAGATGATACTGCAGGACATTTTAACGTCAGTGTTAGAAATCTTTACACTTACAGAATTCAAATAGGTTAATACATACTGTATCATATTCACCTTCATCCTGATATCACACTTCTATCTTTTATTGCATCAACTTTTCTACTAAATGAACGATATGGTATATGTATGAGAGTAGTATATCTATTTTTTCGCATTATATAATATTTTTAGTTCAGCAGCATCGTTGAATACAATCTGATAGAAATCAGCTGTTTTAATACGATACATCGATTAGAGGTCATCTCTAAATGAACTCATGATCAGCCAATGGAATTGCCGCTGATATCATCGTAACATGGTATTTTGCGTTTCTTTTTTTTTTTTATTATTGCATCACAAACGCTAAACTTTCTGATTGGATAATTTTTAAATCAATATTTTCACATACGAAGGTTCATTTACATATTACCTCTAATCAGGTTCTGTCAAATGTTAGGAGGAGCGTATCATACCAGCTGAATACAATCATATTTTGCTAGATGACATATACATGTAAAAGGGCAATAACTTAATGAAACCAGCTAACACATGTATAAAAATAAAACGTGGGAAATGTTACTTTAATGTCACACTGGAATCCCTCCACCATTATCACAACGAGGCTATACAAATAATTTGATCGAAATGCAAAAATTATGTTGAGAGCAATCTACACTAAATTGATGAACGAATCTATATTTTGAACAATAAATAACATTGTCATAATGCTTGTAAAATTAAGCAGAAGATGGTCAATAATCTAGCTAAAGAAGAAAAGGAAAATGATAAAGGACATGAATTTACAATAGGTGTGTTTTCTTTACATTTTATCACGAAGCAATCTGTCATATATCAAAAATATCTTTAAAACAATTTAAGATTCATTCCTTCATGTTGTAAGTATCTAGCTAATACAATGTATATTCTAAAATAGTTTGCATAGACGGAATCATGGCTGCATTGTATTGCATATGATATATATATATTGTTATTGTTATTTACAATGCTTACATTATTTACATATCATTATTGTTAGACTGAAAATTATTCATGCTTTAAATATGAGTTATTTAAAGCATGAATAATTTTACATGTTACAGAAATACAATTAATCATTAATCATGTTGAATTAAACTCTAATGTAATGGTTTAATTTACTTGTTATATTTCCTTGAAACCACTATTTCCATCTTTGTTTAAGATTAAAGCGTTATTTAACGCTATTCGCCCAATTATATGCGAGAGTTGACATTTTACTCGTATATGCAAAACACTTACATGAGCGCATCATTTCAAAAAGTTGGGGGGTTGGGGTCCATAAAACTCTTTTAGCCCCGGAATTTCTATTAAGGTGTCAGTACAAAACCTGGAAAGGTTTGGATGGTTGGTTTATGGTGTTTAATGCCATTTTCAACAATATTTCAGCTATATCGTGGCGGTCAGTTTTATTGGTGGAGGAAACCGGAGTACCCGGATAAAACCACAGATTTGTCGCAAGTCACTGACAAACTTTATCACAGTGTTGTATCGAGTACACCTTTCTATGAATGGGGTTCTAACTCACAACTTTAGTAGTGATAGACACTGATTGCACAGGTAGTTGTAAATTCAACTATCATACGATCACAACCAAGACGGCCCCAAATGTGGAAAGCCGGCGGTCGTATATATGTGTGCTAGGATATCGAATTTGCCTGTTTATGTGATTTTTCTATTTGATTTTGGAACTGTACCGACAGTGTGGTACTTTTGTTTTTTCTATTTGATTTTAGAACTGTACCGACAGTGTGGTACTTTTGTTTTTCATTTTATTAACAAAAAATATCATATATGTAAATAAATGCGAGAAAATGATAAGTGTGTTATATACAAGGGTCCGTCGTAGTCGTGATCGTATGGTGGATGGATTTACAACTACTGGTGCAATCAGTGCCTATCGTCACTAACGTTTTGAGGTCGAGTCCTGCTCATGGCGAGATGTCCTTGATATAACATTATGTGATTACGATTATCAATGACTTGCAACAAGTCAGTAGTTTTCCCAGGGTAATCTGAATTCCTCCACCAAATAAAACTGACAGCCACGATATAACTGACATATTGTTGTAAGTAGCATTTAACACAATAACCCTAACATGTTGATATACAATAGAGGAATGTTAAAAGAATTAAAAAAAAGAAAAGGCAATTATACAATTATGAATCAAAATCACATATGCAATACCAACCTAAAGATTTTTTTATCGCGTTTCTGCCGTTTTATATTTATTTTATTTATTTATTTTTCTTTTGTAAATTAAATGTATAAACCCAATAGAGCGATTTAAATGTGATCAATTGTCCATTATTACTCTTATATAATAATTAAAGAAATACACGTACCGTGACACAGATAATTTGTTACAGAGAGCCAATCACAACATACAGCAGAAATTATACATCTATTTCCTGTTCCTGTCCAACTTTGCATTCAGCATTATAAGTTTTCATTTTAACTCATAAATGTTCGTGAATCTGTCATACAAATTATTGTAGCTGTACTGGCCCCTGGGTTTGGAAGTTCCCGTAATGTTGATAGAGGAAACCGGAATACCCGGAGAAGACAACCGACCTGCCGCAAGAATAGAAGGAATATATTTAGTCATGAATGAAAAAAGAGGCGAATGGAAATGATAAAAGATGCATTTGAACAGAGTTGCATCATTGAGGAAGAAATAAGTTGTACAGTTGTACAGTGTGCTACATGGGGTAAGTGAGTGTGTGCAGCTAATTTTGCATGAGGTAATTACTATGTACCATACCATGCTAAGTCTTACAACATAATTGTATCTAACTTTGTATTGTGCATTAATTTGATATACGATCAGTACATACAAAAGCAACGAATCGCCATCTTCTGTGAAACTAGTTATAGCTATGATATAACAGTAAGATTTGGTATCTCATGAAACTAGGTCTAGCTATATATAGCAGTAAGGTTTGGTATCTCGTGTAACTAGGTCTAGCTATGATATAAAAATAAAGTTTAGTGTCTCGTGTAACTAGGTCTAGCTATGATATAACAGTAAGATTTGGTATCTCATGTAACTAGGTCTAGCTATGATATAACAGTAAGATTTGGTATCTCATGAAACTAGGTCTAGCTATGATATAACAATAAGGTTTGGTATCTCGTGTAACTAGGTCTTGCTATGATATAGCAGTAAGGTTTGGTATCTCATGTAACTAGATCTAGCTATGATATAACAGTAAGGTTTGGTATATCATGTAGCTAGGTCTAGCTATGATATAACAGTAAGGTTTGGTATCTCATGTAACTAGATCTAGCTATGATATAACAGTAAGGTTTGGTATATCATGTAGCTAGGTCTAGCTATGATATAACAGTAAGGTTTGGTATCTCATGTAACTAGATCTAGCTATGATATAACAGTAAGGTTTGGTATATCATGTAACTAGATCTAGCTATGACATAACAGTAAGGTTTGGTATCTCATGTAACTAGGTCTAGCTATGATATAACAGTAAGGTTTGGTATCTCGTGTAAATAGGTCTAGCTATCATATAATAGTAAGATTTGGTATCTCATGAAACTAGGTCTAGCTATGAAATAACAGTAAGATTTGGTATCTCATGAAACTAGGTCTAGCTATGATATAACAGTAAGATTTGGTATCTCATGAAACTAGGTCTAGCTATGATATAACAGTAAGATTTGGTATCTCATGAAACTAGGTCTAGCTCTGATATAACAGTAAGATTTGGTATCTCATGTAACTAGGTCTAGCTATGATATAACAGTAAGATTTGGTATCTCATCAAACTAGGTCTAGCTATGATATAGCAGTAAGATTTGGTATCTCATGAAACTAGGTCTAGCTATTATATAACAGTAAGGTTTGGTATCTCGTGAAACTAGGTCTAGCTATGATATAACAGTAAGATTTGCTATCTCATGTAACTAGGTCTAGCTATGACATAACAGTAAGATTTGGTATATCATGTAACTAGGTCTAGCTATGATATAACAGTAAGGTTTGGTATCTCATGTAACTAAGTCTAGCTATGATATAACAGTAACAATTGGTATCTCATGTAAATAGGTCTAGCTATGATATTATAGTAAGGTTTGGTATCTCATGTAACTAGGTCTACCTATGATATAACAGTAATATTTGGTATCTCATGTAACTAGGTCTAGCTATGATATAACAGTAAGGTTTGGTATCTCATGTAACTAGGTCTAGCTATGATATAACAGTGAGATTTGATATCTCATGTAACTAGGTCTAGCTATGATATAACAGTAAGGTTTGGTATTTAATGTAACTAGGTCAAGCTATAATATAACAGTAAGAATTGGTATCTCATGTAAATAGGTCTAGCTATGATATTACAGTAAGGTTTGGTATCTCATGTAACTAGATCTACCTATGATATAACAGTAAGATTTGGTATCTCATGTAACTAGGTCTAGCTATGATATAACAGTAAGATTTGGTATATCATGTAATTAGATCTAGCTATGATATATGATATAACAGAAAGGTTTGGTATATCATGTAACTAGGTCTAGCTATGATATACCAGTAAGAATTGGTATATCATGTAACTAGGTCTAGCTATGATATAACAGTAAGGTTTGGTATCTCATGTAACTAGGTCTACCTATGATATAACAGTAAGAGTTGGTATCTCATGTAACTAGGTCTAGCTATGATATAGCAGTAAGATTTGGTATCTCATGTAATTAGGTCTAGCTATGACATAACAGTAAGGTTTGGTATCTCATGTAACTAGGTCTACCTATGATATAACAGTAAGATTTGGTATATCATGTAACTAGGTCTAGCTATGATATAGCAGTAAGGTTTGGTATCTCATGTAACTAGGTCTAGCTATGATATAACAGTAAGATTTGGTATCTCATGTAACTAGGTCTAGCTATGATATAACAGTAAGGTTTGGTATCTCATGTAACTAGGTCTAGCTATGACATAGCAGTAAGGTTTGGTATCTCATGTAACTAGGTCTAGCTATGATATAACAGTAAGGTTTGGTATCTCATGTAACTGGGTTTAGCTATCATATAGCAGTAAGGTTTGGTAACTCATGTAATAGGTCTAACTATGATATAGCAGTAAGGTTTGGTATATCATGTAACTAGGTCTAGCTATGATATAACAGTAAGATTTGGTATCTCATGTAGCTAGGTCTAGCTATGTTATAACAGTAAGATTTGGTATCTCATGTAATTAGATCTAGCTATGATATAACAGTAAGAATTGGTATCTCATGTAACTAGGTCTAGCTTTGATATATCAGTAAGGTTTGGTATCTCATGTAACTAGGTCTACCTATGATATAACAGTAAGATTTGGTATATCATGTAACTAGGTCTAGCTATGATATAACAGTAAGGTTTGGTATCTCATGTAACTAGGTCTAGCTATGATATAACAGTAAGATTTGGTATCTCATGTAACTAGGTCTAGCTATGATATAACAGTAAGGTTTGGTATCTCATGTAACTAGGTCTAGCTATGACATAACAGTAAGGTTTGGTATCTCATGTATCTAAGTCTAGCTATGATATAACAGTAAGATTTGGTATCTCATGTAACTAGGTCTAGCTAAGACATAGCAGTAAGGTTTGGTATCTCATGAAACTAGGTCTAGCTATGATATAACAGTAAGGTTTGGTATCTCATGTAACTGGGTTTAGCTATCATATAGCAGTAAGGTTTGGTAACTCATGTAACTAGGTCTAACTATGATATAGCAGTAAGGTTTGGTATATCATGTAACTCGGGCTAGCTATGATATAGCAGTAAGGTTTGGTATCTCATGTAACTAGGTTTAGCTATGATATAACAGTAAGATTTGGTATATCATGTAATTAGATCTAGCTATGATATATGATATAACAGAAAGGTTTGGTATATCATGTAACTAGGTCTAGCTATGATATACCAGTAAGAATTGGTATATCATGTAACTAGGTCTAGCTATGATATAACAGTAAGGTTTGGTATCTCATGTAACTAGGTCTACCTATGATATAACAGTAAGAGTTGGTATCTCATGTAACTAGGTCTAGCTATGATATAGCAGTAAGAATTGGTATCTCATGTAATTAGGTCTAGCTATGACATAACAGTAAGGTTTGGTATCTCATGTAACTAGGTCTACCTATGATATAACAGTAAGATTTGGTATATCATGTAACTAGGTCTAGCTATGATATAGCAGTAAGGTTTGGTATCTCATGTAACTAGGTCTAGCTATGATATAACAGTAAGATTTGGTATCTCATGTAACTAGGTCTAGCTATGATATAACAGTAAGGTTTGGTATCTCATGTAACTAGGTCTAGCTATGACATAGCAGTAAGGTTTGGTATCTCATGTAACTAGGTCTAGCTATGATATAACAGTAAGGTTTGGTATCTCATGTAACTGGGTTTAGCTATCATATAGCAGTAAGGTTTGGTAACTCATGTAATAGGTCTAACTATGATATAGCAGTAAGGTTTGGTATATCATGTAACTAGGTCTAGCTATGATATAACAGTAAGATTTGGTATCTCATGTAGCTAGGTCTAGCTATGTTATAACAGTAAGATTTGGTATCTCATGTAATTAGATCTAGCTATGATATAACAGTAAGAATTGGTATCTCATGTAACTAGGTCTAGCTTTGATATATCAGTAAGGTTTGGTATCTCATGTAACTAGGTCTACCTATGATATAACAGTAAGATTTGGTATCTCATGTAACTAGGTCTAGCTATGATATAACAGTGCGAATTGGTATCTCATGTAATTAGGTCTAGCTATGATATAACAGTTAGGTTTGATATCTCATGTAACTAGGTCTACCTATGATATAACAGTAAGATTTGGTATATCATGTAACAAGGTCTAGCTATGATATAACAGTAAGGTTTGGTATCTCATGTAATTAGGTCTAGCTATGATATAACAGTACGAATTGGTATCTCATGTAATTAGGTCTAGCTATGATATAATAGTAAGGTTTGGTATCTCATGTAACTAGGTCTACCTATGATATAACAACAAGATTTGGTATATCATGTAACTAGGTCTAGCTATGATATAACAGTACGAATTGGTATCTCATGTAATTAGGTCTAGCTATGATATAACAGTAAGATTTGGTATCTCATGTAACTAGGTCTAGCTATGATATAACAGTACGAATTGGTATCTCATGTAATTAGGTCTAGCTATGATATAGCAGTAAGGTTTGGTATCTCTTGTAACTAGGTCTACCTATGATATAACAGTAAGATTTGGTATCTCATGTAACTAGGTCTAGCTATGATATAAAAGTAAGATTTGGTATCTCATGTAACTAGGTTTAGCTATGACATAACAGTAAGGTTTGGTATCTCATGTAACTAGGTCTAGCTATGATATAGCAGTAAGATTTGGTATCTCATGTAACTAGGTCTAGCTATGACATAGCAGTAAGGTTTGGTATCCCATGAAACTAGGTCTAGCTATGATATAACAGTAAGGTTTGGTACCTCATGTAACTGGGTTTAGCTATCATATAGCAGTAAGGTTTGGTAACTCATGTAACTAGGTCTAACTATGATATAGCAGTAAGGTTTGGTATATCATGTAACTAGGTCTAGCTATGATATAACAGTAAGATTTGGTATCTCATGTAGCTAGGTCTAGCTATGTTATAACAGTAAGATTTGGTATCTCATGTAATTAGATCTAGCTATGATATAGCAGTAAGAATTGGTATCTCATATAACTAGGTCTAGCTTTGACATAACAGTAAGGTTTGGTATCTCATGTAACTAGGTCTACCTATGATATAACAGTAAGATTTGGTATCTCATGTAACTAGGTCTAGCTATGATATAACAGTACGAATTGGTATCTCATGTAATTAGGTCTAGCTATGATATAACAGTAAGGTTTGGTATCTCATGTAACTAGGTCTACCTATGATATAACAGTAAGATTTGGTATATCATGTAACAAGGTCTAGCTATGATATAAAAAGTAAGGTTTGGTATCTCATGTAACTAGGTCTAGCTATGATATAACAGTACGAATTGGCATCTCATGTGATTAGGTCTAGCTATGATATAACAGTAAGATTTGGTATCTCATGTAACTAGGTCTAGCTATGATATAACAGTACGAATTGGTATCTCATGTAATTAGGTCTAGCTATGATATAACAGTAAGGTTTGGTATCTCATGTAACTAGGTCTACCTATGATATAACAGTAAGATTTGGTATATCATGTAACTAGGTCTAGCTATGATATAAGAGTAAGGTTTGGTATCTCATGTAACTAGGTCTAGCTATGATATAACAGTAAGATTTGGTATCTCATGTAACTAGGTCTAGCTATGATATAACAGTAAGGTTTGGTATCTCATGTAACTAGGTCTAGCTATGACATAACAGTAAGGTTTGGTATCTCATGTAACTAGGTCTAGCTATGACATAGCAGTAAGATTTTGTATCTTATGTAACTAGGTCTAGCTATGACATAGCAGTAAGGTTTGGTATCTCATGAAACTAGGTCTAGCTATGATATAACAGTAAGGTTTGGTATCTCATGTAACTGGGTTTAGCTATCATATAGCAGTAAGGTTTGGTAACTCATGTAACTAGGTCTAACTATGATATAGCAGTAAGGTTTGGTATATCATGTAACTAGGTCTAGCTATGATATAACAGTAAGATTTGGTATCTCATGTAGCTAGGTCTAGCTATGTTATAGCAGTAAGATTTGGTATCTCATGTAATTAGATCTAGCTATGATATAACAGTAAGAATTGGTATCTCATATAACTAGGTCTAGCTTTGATATAACAGTAAGGTTTGGTATCTCATGTAACTAGGTCTACCTATGATATAACAGTAAGATTTGGTATCTCATGTAACTAGGTCTAGCTATGATATAACAATACGAATTGGTATCTCATGTAATTAGGTCTAGCTATGATATAACAGTAAGGTTTGGTATCTCATGTAACTAGGTCTACCTATGATATAACAGTAAGATTTGGTATATCATCTAACAAGGTCTAGCTATGATATAAAAAGTAAGGTTTGGTATCTCATGTAACTAGGTCTAGCTATGATATAACAGTAAGATTTGGTATATCATGTAACTAGGTCTAGCTATGATATTATAGTAAGAATTGGTATCTCATGTAATTAGGTCTAGCTATGACATAACAGTAAGGTTTGGTATCTCATGTAACTAGGTCTACCTATGATATAACAGTAAGATTTGGTATATCATGTAACTAGGTCTAGCTATGATATAACAGTAAGGTTTGGTATCTCATGTAACTAGGTCTAGCTATGATATAACAGTAAGATTTGGTATCTCATGTAACTAGGTCTAGCTATGATATAACAGTAAGGTTTGGTATCTCATGTAACTAGGTCTAGCTATGATATAACAGTAAGGTTTGGTATCTCATGTAACTAGGTCTAGCTATGATATAACAGTAAGGTTTGGTATCTCATGTAACTAGGTCTACCTATGATATAACAGTAAGATTTGGTATATCATCTAACAAGGTCTAGCTATGATATAAAAAGTAAGGTTTGGTATCTCATGTAACTAGGTCTAGCTATGATATAACAGTAAGATTTGGTATATCATGTAACTAGGTCTAGCTATGATATTATAGTAAGAATTGGTATCTCATGTAATTAGGTCTAGCTATGACATAACAGTAAGGTTTGGTATCTCATGTAACTAGGTCTACCTATGATATAACAGTAAGATTTGGTATATCATGTAACTAGGTCTAGCTATGATATAACAGTAAGGTTTGGTATCTCATGTAACTAGGTCTAGCTATGATATAACAGTAAGATTTGGTATCTCATGTAACTAGGTCTAGCTATGATATAACAGTAAGGTTTGGTATCTCATGTAACTAGGTCTAGCTATGATATAACAGTAAGGTTTGGTATCTCATGTAACTAGGTCTAGCTATGATATAACAGTAAGGTATGGTATCTCATGTAACTGGGCTTAGCTATCATATAGCAGTAAGGTTTGGTAACTCATGTAACTAGGTCTAACTATGACATAGCAGTAAGGTTTGGTATATCATGTAACTAGGTCTAGCTATGATATAACAGTAAGATTTGGTATCTAATGTAGCTAGGTCTAGCTATGTTATTACGGTAAGATTTGGTATCTCATGTAATTAGATCTAGCTATGATATAACAGTAAGAATTGGTATCTCATGTAACTAGGTCTAGCTATGATATAACAGTAAGGTTTGGTATCTCATGTAATTAGGTCTAGCTATGACATAACAGTAAGGTTTGGTATCTCATGTAACTAGGTCTACCTATGATATAACAGTAAGATTTGGTATATCATGTAACTAGGTCTAGCTATGATATAACAGTAAGGTTTGGTATCTCATGTAACTAGGTCTAGCTATGATATAACAGTAAGATTTGGTATCTCATGTAACTAGGTCTAGCTATGATATAACAGTAAGGTTTGGTATCTCATGTAACTAGGTCTAGCTATGATATAACAGTAAGGTTTGGTATCTCATGTAACTAGGTCTAGCTATGATATAACAGTAAGGTATGGTATCTCATGTAACTGGGCTTAGCTATCATATAGCAGTAAGGTTTGGTAACTCATGTAACTAGGTCTAACTATGACATAGCAGTAAGGTTTGGTATATCATGTAACTAGGTCTAGCTATGATATAACAGTAAGATTTGGTATCTAATGTAGCTAGGTCTAGCTATGTTATTACGGTAAGATTTGGTATCTCATGTAATTAGATCTAGCTATGATATAACAGTAAGAATTGGTATCTCATGTAACTAGGTCTAGCTATGATATAACAGTAAGGTTTGGTATCTCATGTAACTAGGTCTACCTATGATATAACAGTAAGATTTGGTATCTCATGTAACTAGGTCTAGCTATGATAAAGCAGTACGAATTGGTATCTCATGTAATTAGGTCTAGCTATGATATAACAGTAAGGTTTGGTATCTCATGTAACTAGGTCTACCTATGATATAACAGTAAGAGTTGGTATATCATGTAACAAGGTCTAGCTATGATATAACAGTAAGGTTTGGTATCTCATGTAACTAGGTCTAGCTATGATATAACAGTACGAAATGGTATCTCATGTAATTAGGTCTAGCTATGATATAACAGTAAGGTTTGGTATCTCATGTAACAAGGTCTAGCTATGATATAACAGTAAGATTTGGTATATGATGTAACTAGGTATAGCTATGATATAACAGTACGAATTGGTATCTCATGTAATTAGGTCTAGCTATGATATAGCAGTAAGATTTGGTATCTCATGTAACTAGGTCTAGCTATGATATAACAGTACGAATTGGTATCTCATGTAATTAGGTCTAGCTATGATATAACAGTAAGGTTTGGTATCTCATGTAACTAGGTCTACCTATGATATAACAGTAAGATTTGGTATCTCATGTAACTAGGTCTAGCTATGATATAACAGTAAGGTTTGGTATCTCATGTAACTAGGTCTAGCTGTGATATAACAGTAAGGTTTGGTATCTTATGTAACTAGGTCTAGCTATGACATAGCAGTAAGGTTTGGTATCTCATGAAACTAGGTCTAGCTATGATATAACAGTAAGGTTTGGTATCTCATGTAACTGGGTTTAGCTATCATATAGCAGTAAGGTTTGGTAACTCATGTAACTAGGTCTAGCTATAGCATAGCAGTAAGGTTTGGTATCTCATGTAACTAGGTCTAGCTATGATATAACAGTAAGGTTTTGTATCTCATGTAACTAGGTCTAGCTATGATATAACAGTAAGGTTTGGTGTCTCATGTAACTAGGTCTAGCTATGATATAACTGTAAGGTTTGGTATATAATGTAACTAGGTCTAGCTATGATATAGCAGTAAGGTTTGGTATCTCATGTAACTAGGTCTAGCTATGATATAACAGTAAGGTTTGGTATCTCATGAAACTAGGTCTAGCTATGATATAGCAGTAAGGTTTGGTATCTCATGTAACTAGGTCTAGCTATGATATAACAGTAAGGTTTGGTGTCTCATGTAACTAGGTCTAGCTATGATATAACAGTAAGGTTTGGTGTCTCATGTAACTAGGTCTAGCTATGATATAACTGTAAGGTTTGGTATCTAATGTAACTAGGTCTAGCTATGATATAACAGTAAGGTTTTGTATCTCATGTAACTAGGTCTAGCTATGATATAGCAGTAAGGTTTGGTATCTCATGTAACTAGGTCTAGCTATGATATAACAGTAAGGTTTTGTATCTCATGTAACTAGGTCTAGCTATGATATAACAGTAAGGTTTGGTATCTCATGTAACTAGGTCTAGCTATGATATAGCAGTAAGGTTTGGTATCTCATGTAACTAGGTCTAGCTATGATATAACAGTAAGATTTGGTATCTCATGTAACTAGGTCTAACTATGACATAGCAGTAAGGTTTGGTATATCATGTAACTAGGTCTAGCTATGATATAACAGTAAGAATTGGTATCTCATGTAACTAGGTCTAGCTATGATATAACAGTAAGGTTTGGTATCTCATGTAACTAGGTCTACCTATGATATAACAGTAAGATTTGGTATCTCATGTAACTAGGTCTAGCTATGATAAAGCAGTACGAATTGGTATCTCATGTAATTAGGTCTAGCTATGATATAACAGTAAGGTTTGGTATCTCATGTAACTAGGTCTACCTATGATATAACAGTAAGAGTTGGTATATCATGTAACAAGGTCTAGCTATGATATAACAGTAAGGTTTGGTATCTCATGTAACTAGGTCTAGCTATGATATAACAGTACGAAATGGTATCTCATGTAATTAGGTCTAGCTATGATATAACAGTAAGGTTTGGTATCTCATGTAACTAGGTCTACCTATGATATAACAGTAAGAGTTGGTATATCATGTAACAAGGTCTAGCTATGATATAACAGTAAGGTTTGGTATCTCATGTAACTAGGTCTAGTTATGATATAACAGTACGAAATGGTATCTCATGTAATTAGGTCTAGCTATGATATAGCAGTAAGGTTTGGTATCTCATGTAACTAGGTCTAGCTATGATATAACAGTACGAAATGGTATCTCATGTAATTAGGTCTAGCTATGATATAGCAGTAAGGTTTGGTATCTCATGTAACTAGGTCTACCTATGATATAACAGTAAGATTTGGTATATGATGTAACTAGGTATAGCTATGATATAACAGTACGAATTGGTATCTCATGTAATTAGGTCTAGCTATGATATAGCAGTAAGATTTGGTATCTCATGTAACTAGGTCTAGCTATGATATAACAGTACGAATTGGTATCTCATGTAATTAGGTCTAGCTATGATATAACAGTAAGGTTTGGTATCTCATGTAACTAGGTCTACCTATGATATAACAGTAAGATTTGGTATCTCATGTAACTAGGTCTAGCTATGATATAACAGTAAGGTTTGGTATCTCATGTAACTAGGTCTAGCTATGATATAACAGTAAGGTTTGGTATCTTATGTAACTAGGTCTAGCTATGACATAGCAGTAAGGTTTGGTATCTCATGAAACTAGGTCTAGCTATGATATAACAGTAAGGTTTGGTATCTCATGTAACTGGGTTTAGCTATCATATAGCAGTAAGGTTTGGTAACTCATGTAACTAGGTCTAGCTATAGCATAGCAGTAAGGTTTGGTATCTCATGTAACTAGGTCTAGCTATGATATAACAGTAAGGTTTTGTATCTCATGTAACTAGGTCTAGCTATGATATAACAGTAAGGTTTGGTGTCTCATGTAACTAGGTCTAGCTATGATATAACTGTAAGGTTTGGTATCTCATGAAACTAGGTCTAGCTATGATATAGCAGTAAGGTTTGGTATCTCGTGTAACTAGGACTAGCTATGACATAGCAGTAAGGTTTGGTATCTCATGAAACTAGGTCTAGCTATGATATAGCAGTAAGGTTTGGTATCTCATGTAACTAGGTCTAGCTATGATATAACAGTAAGGTTTGGTGTCTCATGTAACTAGGTCTAGCTATGATATAACAGTAAGGTTTGGTGTCTCATGTAACTAGGTCTAGCTATGATATAACTGTAAGGTTTGGTATCTAATGTAACTAGGTCTAGCTATGATATAACAGTAAGGTTTTGTATCTCATGTAACTAGGTCTAGCTATGATATAGCAGTAAGGTTTGGTATCTCATGTAACTAGGTCTAGCTATGATATAGCAGTAAGGTTTGGTATCTCATGTAACTAGGTCTAGCTATGATATAGCAGTAAGGTTTGGTATCTCATGTAACTAGGTCTAGCTATGATATAACAGTAAGGTTTTGTATCTCATGTAACTAGGTCTAGCTATGATATAACAGTAAGGTTTGGTATCTCATGTAACTAGGTCTAGCTATGATATAGCAGTAAGGTTTGGTATCTCATGTAACTAGGTCTAGCTATGATATAACAGTAAGGTTTGGTGTCTCATGTAACTAGGTCTAGCTATGATATAACAGTAAGGTTTGGTGTCTCATGTAACTAGGTCTAGCTATGATATAACTGTAAGGTTTGGTATCTAATGTAACTAGGTCTAGCTATGATATAACAGTAAGGTTTTGTATCTCATGTAACTAGGTCTAGCTATGATATAACAGTAAGGTTTGGTGTCTCATGTAACTAGGTCTAGCTATGATATAACAGTAAGGTTTGGTGTCTCATGTAACTAGGTCTAGCTATGATATAACTGTAAGGTTTGGTATCTAATGTAACTAGGTCTAGCTATGATATAACAGTAAGGTTTTGTATCTCATGTAACTAGGTCTAGCTATGATATAACAGTAAGGTTTGGTATCTCATGTAACTAGGTCTAGCTATGATATAACAGTAAGGTTTGGTGTCTCATGTAACTAGGTCTAGCTATGATATAACTGTAAGGTTTGGTATCTAATGTAACTAGGTCTAGCTATGATATAACAGTAAGATTTGGTATATGATGTAGTTAGGTCTAGATATGATATAACAGTAATGTTTGGTATCTCATGTAACTATGTCTAGCTATGATATAGAAGTAATATTTGGTATCTCATGTAACTAGGTCTAGCCATGATAATACAGTAAGGTTTGGTATCTCATGAAACTAGGTCTAGCTATGATATTACAGTAAGGTTTGGTATCTCATGTAACTAGGTCTAGCTCTGATATAACTGTAAGGTTTGGTATCTCATGAAACTAGGTCTAGCTATGATATTACAGTAAGGTTTGGTATCTCATGTAACTAGGTCTAGCTATGATATAACTGTAAGGTTTGGTATCTCATGTAACTAGGTCTAGCTATGATATAGCAGTAAGATTTGGTATATGATGTAGTTAGGTCTAGATATGATATAACAGTAATGTTTGGTATCTCATGTAAATATGTCTAGCTATGATATAACAGTAATATTTGGTATCTCATGTAATTAGGTCTAGATATGATATTACAGTAAGGTTTGGTACCTCATGAAACTAGGTCTAGCTATGATATTACAGTAAGGTTTGGTATCTCATGTAACTACAGATCCCTCCAAGTGTGTCAACGATCAAACACGCAGGTCGGACCGAGAGTTTTGTCGAACTTCATACCGACAAATGTCCGACAAATGTCCGACCAAATTCTCCCAGGTCGGAGTGAGAGTCTCCACTCTCAGATAGTTAAACTGTAAACAGGAAACGTCCCCAAATTCTGCTAACCAATAAATTTGTGCATAAAGAAACACGCGTATCATAGTAAAGCTGAAGTAAATGAGTGATATACAGTGGTACGGAAAGTATAGATATGTTAACGGCTGTCACGGGCGATATATACAATAATATCCATGAATAAAATGTATTAACATGCAGTACCCATGTTTTAAGTGCACTAGAAGTGAATATTAATATGTCCCTATGTACTCGCGACAATCGATGCCAAGGCCCTTTCACTTGCTGCAGACAGTTGCCGGTTTACGATATCGGGTGCGTTTGCTCTTTTACGTGTTTGCCAAAGGTAGGGCGAACGAACCCGGGTAAATAATTCTAATTTATACATTTATTTCTTTAAAGGCAAATTTGGATTAAAATTATTTAGTAAAATTTAAGTTTTATTTTGTTCATGGCGAATGGGTCATAAATCCGTAAATCCCGTTTTTTTCTTCTTGAAAATTGGCCGTCTGCGGAGTCCTGATATAGGTGAAATAATATGTTATTAGTGTATTCTACGTGGTTTTTTTTTACAGTTTACCTGTCAAAACATCACCCATCTCAGCATGTTGTCGCATCGTGCATTCATGATATGCAAATACACCTATCACAGGTGTAAAAAAAAACGTTGCTCAAGTCTCTTTTTACTAAGACTTATAAACATAGATAACTATTCTACGTTTTCGATTTTCAAGCCGTCTTCCAATTTATTTGTACTTAAAAAATAAATTTATATCTTTTTTCTTATATATGTGTATACATATCTTAATAAAATAAATAGATTTACGGTGAGAAATTATTATACGTCATGATATCGTTATTTAGGTAAATACTTATTAGACAGATTTTTTTTAAAACCATTTTTGTCTTTTTAATTGATAACTGACCCAAGCTAAATAAATGAAATGTGACTTAATGTGTTAAATATATAAATCCTTGCCTTCTATAAATTTTAATTTCTTATCCAATTCTTATTCTTATTTAACAATATGGTCAGGTTGTTATTTTCATTGAATGGCTTCACAGTAGGGGCTCTTCCTGTATATTGGTTACATTCTGTATATTACAACTGACTGCTAATGCATGACAAACAATTTTAATCAGCCATCATTATCATGAAATACATTTTTTAATCTTTATTTTGATGATGGCACCTAATTCCAATCACCTAATCCAAATTAGTATAGTACAGGAGTACCGTATTTTTCGGACGATAAATCTAGATAAAAATGACGTACTACCTTTATTTTGCTGTAGGTTTATTTCTGAATAAGAAGACTCGTATCATCGATGTTCTTGGTGTTATTTTTATTTTAAATAAAGCAATAAAAGTATACTAACAGGGGGGTGCAATTCTGGGGATAAAATATTCAACATTCGAAAAAATCAATATTCAATGATTGAAGTGTTATCGAAAATCAGTTCAATATTGTATTTTGTAATAAAATATATACTATAAAAAATGTATCTTGTTGAAAAAAATCACAGGGTGGATCGATTTACAATATAAAATTATTATCACAAAATATCTAAATATAGCTATAGCTTTCCATCAAACACGAGCATGCGCACGTGATTGTAGTTAAAAATGGCGGTTGCAATACATCTCACAGTGAACGTGTAGAACAAGCTTTTTATACTAAATATACTGGAAAATAATTTATATCAATTTCGTTACTTAATCGATATTTTATTGCAATAATTTATATGAGGCTATGGGTGTTTAAACGTCACTTTTCAACAATATTTCAGTTATATATTGACCTTTGAGCTACCTTTCCTGGCGCGAATATGGTGCAAGGTTGAAATACACTAGGGTATTTACGTAACCGGACATTCTAAATACCGGTGTCCTATAATTATTAGCTACCATAATTATTAGCTACTTTTTGACGTTCGGATCTAGATTTTCGTAAACCACTAAGGTGTTCCAAATGATAGCCATGAAAATTAGCTACCTTAATAATACATTAAAAGTACTATGCCAGTTATTCCCCTTTTACCATGTTTTGATAGATTCTTGGTAATTAGTATTTTTGAACGAAAAAAGGGGGTGGATGTAGGCGAGGAAATCTATTTAATTAAATAGATTTATCCCAGAAATGGATAGCAAACTCCTATTCATTCATTTACACCAAGGATTTATATATATATATATATATACGTCTGAAAATTAAACCAAACAGTATTAGAATTAGATTTTTGCGCTGTCAAATTTTTGTTCTTCCCTCGACTATATATATATATATATATATAAATCCTTGTTTACATGGAGCAAAATCTGGATGAAAATAAGTTATTTCGATATAAAATATATGATTGATTGATTGATTGATTGGTTGGTGTTTAACGTTCAGCGAGCATTTTTTCAGCTATATTCAGGTCGAGAACATTAAAAAATTTAAACGCCACGGGACTCGAAACAAGGAAAGGTGTATGGGTAGGGACGGATAATTTAGCCAGTGCAACAGGTCTCATATGCTCATAATGAGCTGTTACAGTACACTGGGTTCTTTAACGTGCGAAGAGGATGGCAATCTCTCAACACGGGACCTCGGTATTATTTACGTCTCGTCCGAAGGACGGGTTGGTTGTGAATTTATACATCCCGCACAACCGACGGACGCCCCTTCAAGCCGAAGAAGCTCTCGGTCCCATTTCTATACACCGGGGTTCCCGCGGGGTTGTATATATATATATATATATATATATATATAATATAAATAAATTCAAGTCTAATAATATTTTTAAAAAATTATATATTTATAGTGACATGAACAAGTTTCTATATATCAATCACCATATTAATTATCTGTACATAATGCATTTTCTGCTTTGCATATATACAAAAATGTGTATATCTATTCCATTTATATGTGTATTATCATAATGTGTAATATTGAATTAATTAATAAAATATGTTTATACTATATCTATTCCAAAGAAATAAGACGCTTAGTTATAACAAGCAATAACGCTCCTGTGGTGAAATAGTTACGAGTACTCGCATCATGTGCGGTAGATCGTGGTTTCGATCAATGATCTGATCTTACGAGTACTCGCATCATGTGCGGTAGATCGTGGTTTCGATCAATGATCTGATCAAACCAAAAACTATACAATTTATATTGGCACATGGCGTAAAAGAATAAAGGCAAAGACTAGTCAGCATAATTTCTTCATTACATGGGATAGAAGTCATGAAGCTTTCCATGAATATAAGCTACCTTGCATCTCTCCAGTGTATGACATAGGTTTCAAAGTGTTATCCATGAAAATAAACTACCTTGCACCGTTCAAACATGAGCATAAGCATCTGAAGCTTGTCCATGAAAATTAGCTACTCGACCTTTCTTCATTGCATGGAATAGGAGTCGTGACGTGTTCCATGAAAATATGCTACCTTACATCTGTTCATTGTATGACACATGTTTCAAAGTGTTATCCATGAAAATAAACTACCTGGCACCATTCAAACATAAGCATAACCATCAGAAGTTTGCTCATGAAAATTAGCTACCTCGCATTCCTTCGTTACATTGGATATGAGTCATGACGTTTTCCATGAAAATAAGCTACCTTACATCTGTTCAATGTATGACACAGGTGTCAAAGTGTTATCCATGAAAATAAACTACCTGGCACCATTCAAACATAGGCATAAGCATCAGAAGTTTGCCCATGAAAATTAGCTACCTCTCATTCCTTCGTTTCATGGTCCATGAAAATTGCTACCTGACCTTTCTTCATTGCATGGAATAGGAGTCACGAAGTGTTCAATGAAAATAAGCTACCTTACATCTGTTCAATGTATGACACAGGTGTCAAAGTGTTATCCATAAAAATAAACTACCTGGCACCATTCAAACATAAGCATAAACATGAGAAGTTTGCCCATGAAAATTAGCTACCTCGCATTCCTTCGTTACATTGGATAGGAGTCATGACATTTTCCATGAAAATAAGCTACCTTACATCTGTCCAATGTATGACACAGGTGTCAAAGTGTTATCCATGAAAATAAACTACCTGGCACCATTCAAACATAAGCATAAGCATCAGAAGTTTGCCCATGAAAATTAACTACCTCTCATTCCTTCGTTTCATGGTCCATGAAAATTAGCTACCTGCCCATGAAAATTAGCTACCTCGCATTCCTTCGTTACATTGGATAGGAGTCATGATGTTTTCCATGAAAATAAGCTACCTTACATCTGTTCAATGTATGACACAGGTGTCAAAGTGTTATCCATAAAAATAAACTACCTGGCACCATTCAAACATAGGCATAAGCAACAGAAATTTGCCCATAAAAATTAGCTACCTCTCATTCCTTCGTTTCATGGTCCATGAAAATTAGCTACCTGCCCATGAAAATTAGCTACCTCGCATTCCTTCGTTATATTGGATATGAGTCATGACGTTTTCCATGAAAATAAGCTACCTTACATCTGTTCAATGTATGACACAGGTGTCAAAGTGTTATCCATGAAAATAAACTACCTGGCACCATTCAAACATAAGCATAAGCATCAGAAGTTTGCCCATGAAAATTAGCTACCTCTCATTCCTTCGTTTCATGGTCCATGAAAATTTGCTACCTGACCTTTCTTCATTGCATGGAATAGGAGTCACGAAGTGTTCAATGAAAATAAGCTACCTTACATCTGTTCAATGTATGACACAGGTGTCAAAGTGTTATCCATAAAAATAAACTACCTGGCACCATTCAAACATAAGCATAAACATGAGAAGTTTGCCCATGAAAATTAGCTACCTCGCATTCCTTCGTTACATTGGATAGGAGTCATGACATTTTCCATGAAAATAAGCTACCTTACATCTGTCCAATGTATGACACAGGTGTCAAAGTGTTATCCATGAAAATAAACTTCCTGGCACCATTCAAACATAAGCATAAGCATCAGAAGTTTGCCCATGAAAATTAGCTACCTCTCATTCCTTCGTTTCATGGTCCATGCAAATTAGCTACCTGCCCATGAAAATTAGCTACCTCGCATTCCTTCGTTACATTGGATAGGAGTCATGATGTTTTCCATGAAAATAAGCTACCTTACATCTGTTCAATGTATGACACAGGTGTCAAAGTGTTATCCATAAAAATAAACTACCTGGCACCATTCAAACATAGGCATAAGCAACAGAAGTTTGCCCATAAAAATTAGCTACCTCTCATTCCTTCGTTTCATGGTCCATGAAAATTAGCTACCTGCCCATGAAAATTAGCTACCTCGCATTCCTTCGTTATATTGGATAGGAGTCATGACGTTTCCATGAAAATAAGCTACCTTACATCTGTTCAATGTATGACACAGGTGTCAAAGTGTTATCCATAAAAATAAACTACCTGGCACCATTCAAACATATGCATAAACAACAGAAGTTTGCCCATAAAAATTAGCTACCTCTCATTTCTTCGTTTCATGGTCCATGAAAATTAGTTACATGCCCACGAAAATTAGCTACCTCACATTCCTTCGTTACATTGGATAGGAGTCCTGAGGTTTACCCATGAAAATTAGCTACCTCTCATTCCTTCGTTTCATGGTCCATGAACATTAGCTACCTCGCATTCCTTCGTTACATTGGATAGGAGTCATGACGTTTCCCATGAAAATAAGCTACCTTACATCTGTTCAATGTATGACACAGGTGTCAAAGTATTATCCATAAAAATAAACTACCTCGCACCATTCAAACATAAACATAAGCAACAGAAGTTTGCCCATGAAAATTATACCTCTCATTTCTTCGTTTCATGGTCCATGAAAATTAGCTACCTCGCATTCCTTCGTTACATTGGATAGGAGTCATGACGTTTTCCATGAAAATAAGCTACCTTACATCTGTTCAATGTATGACACAGGTGTCAAAGTGTTATCCATGAAAATAAACTACCTGGCACCATTCAAACATAAGCATAAGCAACAGAAGTTTGCCCATGAAAATTAGCTACCTCGCATTCCTTCGTTACATTGGAGGTTCCCCGCTGATTTGTTGTAACTTTTACTGTTGGAGAGATGTGACAGAATCAAAAATCATATATTTATTTGTTAAATTCGAAATTTATAAAATATTTGTTTAACAAAATCTATACTTTATTGAACATAAACTGTACAAGTGACCAGGTGAGTAATTCAGGCTCAGTTAAAATGACCCGCTAATTAAGAAATAAATCATGGAAGCCAGAATGTGTTTTGAGTTTTAACATGGATTGTTGGATATTAGTATTTTATCCCGAGCCAGAGGGATAAAATTTACTAATATCCGCCAACCCATGTTAAAACTCAAAACACATTCATGCTTCCATGATTTATTTCGATTCTGATATGTCTAAGATTACAAATACGGTAGTATACTTTGATTGGAAGACGGTAATTTATATTTACGTTTGCGGAAAGTGTCACACACCATTTATGCTGCCAATGGAAAAGTCAGTCACATTCACCGGCACATGTGTGAACGAGATTATACCATCGATAAATCGCTCGTTTGTCTACAAAGCGTAAGAAGGACGTCGTGTTAGAATTTGTGTTGTACTCTGGTATTCATCAAAGCTTTTGAGCAGACGTTGTCAAAGGGAACGTGAGCTATTGGTAGGAAGCATATATGGAAGGTCCCCTATAAAGATTGTTCATTTCGGCTCAATTGGTAGCAAACATGGCCGCCACAGGCAGTTCTTGATGCTGATTGGTCGATTCCTAAAAAAATCTTCTCCTCTGAAACCGCTTGACCAAATGAACCTAATTTGGTAGGAAGCATCTATGGAAAGCCCTCTGTAAAGATTGCTCATTTAGTCCTGATCCTTTAGCAAACATGGTCGGCACAGGCAATTCTTGTTGCTGATTGGTCGATTCCTAAAACATCTTCTACTCTGAAACTGTTTGGCCAAATGAACCGAAACGTGGTAGGTAGCATCTATGGAAGGCCCTCTATAAAGATTGCTCATTTGGGATCTGTTAACAAACATGGCCAGCACAGGCAATTCGTGTTGCTGATTGGTCGATTCATAAAAAATCTTCTCCTCTGAAACCGCTTGGCAAAATGAACCGAAACTTGATAGGTAGCAGCTATGGAAGGCCCTCTATAAAGAATGCTCATTTCGTCCCGATCCGTTAACAAACATGTCCACCACAGGCAATTCTTGTTGCTGATTGGTTGATTTCTAAAAAATATTCTCAACCTACTGAGCCTCTAGTCTATATATTGTATTGTATTATATGTATGCTAATGTTCCACCATGCCTGTCTGAGTTTTTCAATAAAATCTTTAAGAAATAACTTGTGTTAAGATACTTTGTGTGTGAGATATTATCATGTATATATGGCTGTTATTTAATTATTAAATTGGCAAGTATGTGTGATACAAGTATCTGTACTTACAAAACATACCAGCATGATGCAAAATATTTATTTGGGCTATATTCAATGACATTACAGACATTTTCATATGTTGTACCAGCGTCTGGCAATCTACTTTCTAAAGATTGAGTACATCATCCAAGTGATGAACAGTGCAGTGAAAGATAAATGAGGTGTAGGCAGCCCTTTAAACCTCTCTCCCATCAAGGCCCAGATTCAATACAAACACAAATCTCTAAACATTTATTGATAAAGAATAGAGATACATGTACATAAGAAATTAGGATGCAGGCACCCTAAAGTACTACTGTTATTCCAAGATGTATAAATTTGTAGGCCCTTCTGAAGTTATATCCTCAAAACAGAAAAAAACAGAAATAAAATTAGATATTAATCTGTTATCAAAAACAAACAAATACAAAACAAAACAAACCAATAAAAAATATCAAAAAGAAAGAAAAAAAAACAACATGAATGCACCTTTTATCAATCTGACTTAGTTCTGTACACATAATTTTCATAAGAGATACAGGTAACTAATTTACCTGGAAATTTTACATACATTTTGTATCTATCATATTAAACAATGAGTGTATCTTGTTTTCAAAGAAAACATTCAGATAGCTACATTGCTAAAAAGAGGTAATAAAAACGTAGATATCAAATTTAGTGCACATGAACGTTTCTGGAATAACCTTCATCAGGTAGCTCAAGATCAAAAGATTGGAAAGCCAAATAATTTAATAGTTTTGGGAGCACAAAATCTATGGGTATTGATGTTATGTAGGAGTTTCTTTTACACCTGGTAGAGATATTGGGAGTGCTGTTTTTATGATGTGGGTTTTGGTGCAGTCAGGGATGTTGTCTTGTGATTCTACGGTGAATACGGACTGACACTGTTGGGGATGTTGGATTTTTGCTTTGTGTCAGTTGTGATCTGTCCATCGCTCCTCATAGGTGTGACATCTGTTTTGTCTGTACCTAAGGATTTTATATATAACAACTTCTTTCATCACATATTGCTTAAGATTTTGACCAAGATATAGTTTTTCTGGTAACTGATTCATGTCGAGCGACGCCGAGAAACTTACACTATAAGCGCAGACGTCTAAAACGCTTAGAACGATGTCTGTTTCTGCTCTTTTTAGACAATTTGCCAGTTGTTTTTTATTAACTATAAGTTATTGCAGAATAAACACAATATACGTACATTGTCGGGGAAATATAAAAACTGTACGTAACAGCTTTAGTGAGTGAGCGATTGTTTTTTAACGCCAACTCAGCAATTTTATAGCTATATCATGGCGAGACCAAGTTAATGAGATGATGATGATGTCCGCTTTTTTCTAGACCAACACGCTTAGTTTTCTTTTATAGTGTTAGCTAACGGAAACAACAGTCCGCGGATATACATGTCGGTCCACTCTGACACATTATCCTGATTCCGAAGCAACCAGGCTTTGCTCTTTCTCCTTAATTCTGCGTGCTTTGCATTATAAGCAACAAATACCAATTGGTAATCTTTAGTTTGAAATATGAATTTGCTTATATACATGTACTCAAAAAGTCGCTTTTAATGTGTCTTCTGCCGAAGGATTGTGATAGCGCGAAAAGTTGACCGTGCGTTGTGCAATGTATTTTGTATTGTTACGTTATCTATTGTCATTTATGTGGACAACAGGGGTGGATCCAGGAGGGCGCGCATTCGGCTCCCCCCGCCCCCCCCCCCCCTCTAAAATTTGAAAAAATAAGATTTTTTGGCATAAAATAGTGATTTTTCACACGAAATACCCCATAATTTTTCGCGCCCCCCTCCGCTCTGCGCAATTTTTAAAAATTCCCCCCCCCCCTCCTAACTTGAAATCCTGGATCCGCCCCTGGACAATATAAGAATAAGAATAAGAATTTTTTATTGCCAATTAAGGGCCCACAAGAGGCAAACAATTTAATACAATGATTGAAATGATTGGAGACATACATGTAAACACACACAAAAAACAGGAAAACATATTTATGTTCAGTGACTGCACGGCCAGATCAGAGCCTATCAAATACCACCATAAATCAATTCATATTTAATATAATATAACATGTATAATAACTATAATAATTCACCTAACCTAATGATATCTATAGGATCAATTGTGTCCTCGCAGCAAAAAACATTCCTCTATAAAACTACCTAATTTTTTCAAAACTTGTTCATGTTCATTAGTAAATAACCAGACAAATTTTGATGATGTGTCCATGTATCTAAAATTTGGACATAAGTCAATAACTTTATCAAAAAATTTTACTCTAATATTTTCATATAAGGGACAGTCGACAACAAAGTGAAATATATGTATTCGCTGAGAAACAGACCAGAAATGCTCACCAAAGACTCTCATCGGTAGTGTAATCGTTAGCGTGCTCGCCTCGAATGCGGTAGATCGTGGGTTCGAGTCCCGATCGGGTCAAACCATGTTCTGTACACATATTTTGCCATCTTCCACATTCTGTTGGAAATTTATGATTTAGGGTTCTATTTTTACAAAATCCAAATAAGAAATTGTCATCAAGAGTGTGCAAATAGTTTCAGTTTCGAATTGAAATTAATCTAATAGCTACCAGTTCTTTAATATTGTAATAAATAAAGTTCCCAACTTTCATTATTAAATATATATGGAACATAATTTTATTTATTTCTTGAATTCAGAAGATAGTGTCAATAAGTAAGTAAATGAGTTAATTTCTTTATTTCAAGAGAGTAACACGGTTAGCAATAATAAAAGTGTGATTAATAATTATCATATATGATCTTATTAAGTTAAAGAATAATTTGCATAGTTTGAACATCACATAAATATTAAATTCTACCATATATAGTCCACCAATCTATTTTTTAATAGCTGTAAAAATGATACATCGCGATGGTAAATTGAAAAAAGATAGTTTGTAACTTAAACACATGCTATACAGCCATATAGGTAGCATTTTGTTTTTCAACTATGAACACCACTAATATCTATTGTTTATTGTGTATAGATCCAGGGGGCGGATCCAGGATCCAGCACTTAAAAAAAATGCGCCGAGCGGAGGGGGTCACGAACATTTTTGGGGTATTTCGTGTGAAAAATCACGATTTTACGCCAAAAAAATTATATTCTTTTCCAATTTAAGGCCCCCCCCCCCTGGATCCACCCCTGAGATCTATATGTCTCTCTTTGTCAATCAGTAACTCTTTTCCTGCTTATGTACATGCAGTTTTTCATTTTGTCTCTCCATTGGAAATACACAATCTGTATTTTGGTAAACATAATAAGGGAGACAAATCCTATAAGTTTATGCTACAAGTAGCTAATTATCATGCTCCGCCGTATAAAAATTAGCTACCGGAAGTTTGAGGTAGCTAATTTTCATGGGTAGCTAAAAATTTTACGACACCGGAAAGAAAGTACGCTTACAAATAAGCATCGATCACAAAATGTTTGATATGTTCACCTCGAGAAATATAAAAAAAATCTTTAAATATCCACTCTCACGTCGAACTTAGAGAGTGTTGACTCTCAAATTAAATTTACTTCAATGATTGCAAATGTACCTACAAACAAATAGTAATAAAAAACAACAACATTAAATAGAAATAATTATAATTGTTCTCCCACTGGCACCTGGAAATTTGTGTCGACAAGATGTTCCTTCCATTATTGACACCTGTAACCTGAGCTAATTAATTCATATCAAGCTGGCTGTAATACCAAGTCCAATACATATATTGCTGTCACAGATGAAGAAGAATAGGGACTTGAAATATTTGTAAACGGAATATTGTGTAACTTTAGCCGGTGATTTTTGCATCCGTTATTTCACCTTTATATGGATATCACACTACGAAAGAATTATTTCTTATTCATTCATGTACACAGCCGTACCGGCCTCATTGACTGTTTTAAGTGAGAACAGATTATTTTTTTTAAATCGTCAGTGATTTCTCCAAACAAACAAAGTCAAAACGCAAACAAAGTCAAAACGCAAACATAAGTCGAGTTTTTACTCAAATTTAATTTGGTTTATTGAGAAAACTTTTTTCGAGAAATCCAAGCCAGGGCTGGACTCGGCGTATATAATTTTAAAGTTTAGATTTCGGAAAAGTTACGATATTTCTAGCATTCCGATTGTAATCGTAAAATTTAAATGTACTAGAAAGATCTATTAAAATTAAACAGATTAAAGAAACACAAACGGTGTAACTCGAAATTATTGTACAATTCTTTGATTATGAGGTGCTCCTATGCATCGAACGACTGTTGTGCCCGACCGTGACAAATATTGACCTTGGAGCTACCTTTCCTGGCGCGAATATGGTGCAAGGTAAAAATACACTAGGGTATTTACGTACCCGCACATTCTACACACCGGAAAGAAAGTACGCTTACAAATACGCATCGATCACAAAATGTTTGACATATTCACCTCGAGAAATGTAAAAAAAAAATCTTTTAATATCCACTCTCACGTCCGACCAAGACCAAAATGTCCGACCGAAATGTCCGACCAAGACCAAAATGTCCGACCAAATAGTCGGACTTAGAGAGTGTTGACTCTCAAATTTGTCGGACATTTGTCGGACATTTTGGGTGGAATATGTCGAATCTGAGAGTTTGATCGTTGATACACTTGGAGTGTACTGTAGGTCTAGGTATGATATAACTGTAAGGTTTGGTATATCATGTAACTAGGTCTAGCTATGACATAAGAGTAAGGTTTGGTATCTCATGTAACTAGGTCTAGCTATGATATAATAGTAAGATTTGGTATATCATGTAACTAGGTCTAGCTATGATATAACAGTAAGGTTTTGTATCTCATGTAGCTAGATCTAGCTATGATATAACAGTAGGGTTTGGTATCTCGTGTAACTAGGTCTAGCTATGATATAACAGTAAGGTTTGGTATCTCATGTAACTAGGTCCAGCTATGATATAACAGTAAGTTTTGGTATCTCATGTAACTATGTCTAGCTATGATATAACAGTAAGGTTTGGTATCTCATGTAACTAGGTATAGCTATGATATAGCAGTAAGATTTGGTATCTCATGTAACTAGGTATAGCTATGATATAACAGTAAGGTTTGGTATCTCATGTAACTAGGTATAGCTATGATATAGCAGTAAGGTTTGGTATCTCATGTAACTAGGTATAGCTATGATATAGCAGTAAGGTTTGGTATCTCGTGTAACTAGGTCTAGCTATGATATAACAGTAAGGTTTGGTATCTCGTGTAACTAGGTCTAGCTATGATATTACAGTAAGGTTTGGTATCTCATGTAGCTAGGTCTAGCTATGACATAACAGTAAGGTTTGGTATCTCGTGTAACTAGATCTAGCTATGATATAACAGTAAGGTTTGGTATCTCGTGTAGCTAGGTCTAGCTATAATATAACAGTAAGGTTTGGTATCTCATGTAACTAAGTATAGCTATGATATAACAGTAAGGTTTGGTATCTCATGTAACTAGGTCTAGCTATGATATAACAGTAAGGTTTGGTATCTCGTGTAACTAGATCTAGCTATGATATAACAGTAAGGTTTGGTATCTCGTGTAACTAGGTCTAGCTATGATATAACAGTAAGGTTTGGTATCTCATGTAACTAGATCTAGCTATGATATAACAGTAAGGTTTGGTATCTCATGTAACTAGGTCTAGCTATGATATAACAGTAAGATTTGGTATCTCGTGTAACTAGATCTAGCTATGATATATTCAGAAAAATGAACTGTTTGTGTTGATCGAACACCCAGGTCGCTGTCCCCATTGCTTAAGTCTACATATAGATATCTAAGATATTATTTTATTCAGTTATACAATTGCAATGAAAGATATTTTCCCGATGAACTTTGCTTGGAAATGAATGAAACAATTAGTAACATGCAACTCATAAGTTTAAATCCTAACCAGATATTTATTGGTGTTATAAACAATTAATCTTATTGCGACAAAGCATAAATTATAAGATTATTCTTAGGATGGTTAGTGTTGGTGGATTTGAATTGCAATATATATTTTCGAGCAAACATGACCAGCAATGCCAAACGTTTTCGTACAAATATGACGTACAATCCCAACAAACTGTTTCGTGCAAACATGACGTACAATCCCAGCAAACTGCTTCGTGGAACCATGACATACAATCCCAACAAACTTTTTCAAGCAACCATGACCTACAATCCCAACAAACTTTTTCGTGCAACCATGACATACAATCCCAACAAACTTTTTCGAGCAAACATGACCTACAATCCCAACCAAATTTTTCGCGCAAACATAATACATCGGAACTCCAACAGACGCATAATAATGAGGATTCCATCGACATACGACCAAACATTATCAGATCTTTTTTAATTATTGATTACGCCTTTTTACCACATTGTTGGACAGGGAATAGCTTAGAACATATTTATTTATATTGTACTTTGCAAATACCACACGTTTATAGCAAGAAAATGTACGAATTTGGCTTCATGGATGCCTTTAAGACTCTCCTTTCAGCATTGTAGCCTCTTTTTGTTAGTTTTTCTATGTAATCGTATGAACCTGGCAACATGAAGCTAATATTAGTTACTTTGGACGGTAAGATTCATCTTTTTTGAATATTAGAAAAGATAGAAAGAAATAAATTACCAAAAGTCAACGTGATGCATTGTACACAACACACAACAAATATAAAAGAAACAAATTAAATAACAACAAAAGAGCATATCAATGTAGGTACGACTGTTATCGTCATTCTGACTAAATGATTGATGGTCCTTTCTCTTCTATTTTCCACAAGTTTAGAAGCTTCTCTCCTCACTTTAAATGCTGGATGGTGTTTTCTCTACTGTCTATCACAAGTCTAAAAGCTCCTCTCCTGACTTTAATCGTCGGATGATTCTTTCTCTACTCTCTCCCACAAATCTAAAAGCTCATCTCCAGATTTAGGTTTGTATCCTCTTTCTACATAAAACGGTATTTTTAACTTCTTTGTGATCATCTTCACCTTGAATTTTCTTTGAAAATAAAAATAAAATGTGCACATTTATAATTGTTTATTACATTGCAATGCCTTATCCTGTTGTCTGACTATGTTTACACAGGAAGTTGTATTATGACAAAAAATAGGATGAACATGTAATTGTTTGCACTAATGTACCAAACCTCACTTAGTCGTAATTTAATTAGGAATAAGGACCGAAACAATTCTTTTTCTTATCTTAAAAGAAGTTGTCGTAGGCATTTCTCACACCGGTATTTAATTGGGGCAGTCGTGATCGTAAATATTGTGATTCATAAAGACCTATGCAATCAGTGCATATCACCACTAAAATTATGAGTTCGAACCCCGTTCATGACGAAGTGTACTCGATACAACATTATGTGATAAAGTTTGTTAGTGATGTGTGGCAGAACGGTGGTTTTCTCCGGGTATTCCGGTTTCCTCCACTAATAACATTGACCGCCACGATATAACTGAAAGATTGTTGAAAGTGGCGTTACGACATTGTTAATGAATTTATAAAAACAGAAAAGATCTAGAAATGAAAGCAACACGGACCATTTATGATGTCATACAAAGAGACAGGGGGGCTTGACAGCTACTTTTTATATATCAACATCCGCACAACAATTTGTCACGAGAATAACAACATATTATGTATTTAGATGACCCTGTTATTACTATTCACTACTTATCAAACTGGGATGAAGTACCAATTACAAAATGACCGAGCAAAATAAACAGGACAATCGTTCGAGCGAACAGGTATATGTCAAGGCCAATGAAAGATGTTGTATCTTATACGTGACTTACTCTGTTTTCCAAAGCTCAAATATTTCACTGCTTGACATACTACTCTGCTCTTGTGTCTTTCTTGGTGAGGTGTGTTTCAACTCAGGAATTAACCAAAGGCGATGAAGAAACAGCAAAAAAGCAAAAAGACATAACCAGAAAACAGGACTAATCTGAAATAAAATATAAAAGTTCATTATTCAAGCTATTTAGATTTGAAAAATACAAACGACCCCCAAAGCATGGAATCACTCATCTGGTTTTCACATAGAAACAGTCGAAACGTATGTTAAACAACCTAAAATCGAATTGTCAGCTGATTCCGGCCTAAGATCAATCTATTTTGCGACTAACATAAATCCCTATTTTAGTAGTGATAGCCATCTTGGAAGCAGGGCGCTGTTCTCATACACGATTGGGGAAAAGGGCTCACCAAGGATCATCTCGGCCAAAATTAGCTTAAATTGGTAAAATAGTTGATGAAAACGTGTTCATATTTTTTATTGTATTAAACCGACTTGCATAATAGGTAAAAATCATCAGAAAAACGTTTATTGCACGGACAATATGTTTATATATCCATTGTCATGTGGCAACAGTTAAAATGGAGAGCTCATTTTTACCTAATATAGTCAAACCTGCCCATGCGGTCACCTCTATTAAGCAGCGACTTGTATTGAAAGGTCACATTTTTCTTGTCTTGTCATAGAAAATTTCATTTGAAATGAACCTCTTTTAAGAGGTCACCTGGTGACATTTATAACAATTAATACATCATAAGTAGAAATACATTTAACACTTACATTTCTTTCATCTGTCGATTGTTTGTGTGGTTTTGCTTTTCTCCTAGGGGTATATTGTGTACTTTGTCTAAATTGATCTGTATTTTTTTCGTCTGTCTCTCTTGGTTTCCGTTGTCGCGTCGAATTTGTGTCAGTATGATATTGGTTATACGTGTTCGATGTTGAGCTTTGTGGTGTTGAATTCAAGTCTGAAGAAGAATAAACAAACAAATAACAAAGTAAATTACTGTTATTAATACACAATTATTTATTGACACCGATATTAAATTGATTTACCAAGAATTCAGGTTCATTAGATGGGAGTGAATGAGCGAGTGATTGTTTTTTAACGCGAACTCAACAATTTGTCAGCTATATCATGGAGACAACAACTTAATTTTCAATAAAATGATGATGAGGTGCGCTTTGTACTAGACCAACACGCTGAGTTGGATTTTTTCATTGCAAGCTCACTGAGATATAGTCCGCGGATAGATATGTGGATCCACTCGGACACATTATTTTGACTCCAGGCCAACCATTATTTGCTCTATCTCCATAGTGCTGCGTGATTAGCGGAGAAGCAACAAATACCAAACAATAGCCTTTGGTTTGACCCGATCGGAGCTCGAACCCACGATCTACCACACTAGAGGAGAGCACGATAACCATACTAATATTGTGTTGTCCATGTTATATGCCCTTCGGGTCGTGCATTATGCCTTCTAACTTTGGGACATATTTCGGCAGATAACATGGACAGCACAATATTATTGTATAACTAATAAGTATGGCTCCACCTAAGGATCATGCAAAATAAAGAAAAGGTGATTTACCTTGTCATCAATTCACTCAATATTTTGCTATGTGACGTATTTTTAGTAAAAATAAATGTATATTCAAAGACAAGTGTTTATTTATGCTATTTTTGCTATTATATCCAAATTAAAATCAGATTGGTCACATTTGTTTTTACTAACAAAGTATGCAAAAAGGTTGGATATCAGAACACATTATCTGCTGTGAACAGGCGATTTGTAATAAACTATATAGCACAATGAAAAATATTGGATATTCTCTACAAAATATCCATTTTTTTCATTTGTAGCCTTAGTGTCAATTTTTTTGTTATTTTATTTTTAAATTAACCGCTCCAAATCACAATTCCAAGAACGACAACTCTTGTTGAACGTCAAAATGAAGAACATTTTACTTATTTCAGGTTGTAACCTCAACCATTGAAGTAAAAAAAATTAATTATCTATTTTTATTTTAATTGATTAAAATAGCAATATATTTTGATGATGAAATTGATTAACTTAATATTTTTTCAATAGGTTCGGACTTTTGCCCTGTCCATTTAGCGAAGCTGACAGCATTTTTGTGTAAACTTTTGATGAGGACCTAATGTTTGTCATCTATTCCTGCTTGATATACCCTTTTCAGCATGTGGCTGTGGATTACTTTATCGAATGTTGCTTTGGCGTCAAAGAGTATGAGTTGGCAGTCAGTGTCATTATCTACAACCTCTCGGTAGCATTCTTCCACTGGCAAGGTTGAGTTAACTGGTAATGAACCACTTGTGAATCCCCTTTGAGTTCTGCTCTGTATTTCTAGTACCTGGTTTTGAATTCTTTCTTTGATAATGGTTTCAATTATTTTGCTAATCACTGGGAGTACAGTCATACCGCTATTGTTTGTGGCCTGCGTTTTTAGTCCTTTATTTTTGAAGATGGATGTAAGAAGTCCAGCTTTCAACGTTTCTGGTACTCGTCCTTGCCTAAAGATCTCGTTAGTTATAAGAAGAATAATTTTTCCATATCTTTTCCAGCATTGATGATGTGTTCTATCGTTAGGCCATAGTAGTCAGCTGATTTTCCTCTATTTATTGATCTAATTGCTTTCGCTATTTCTTCGTCATTAGTTTATTCTATACTATCGTGGGCCACAATGTCGTTTATTATATGTATTTCGTCTTCCACCATGTCATGATATTTATTGTCTATGTTCAAATTGAGGTCAAAAGTTGCTAGATTTTTTAAATGTTCTCTAAGTTACTAAATGTCATTGCATCTTCCTCTCCGTCATATTATATTACATTTACATTCAGGTCCATTTTGACTTCATTTCGTTTTTTCCTATTGTTGCGTACTGATTTGTGAAATAGTCGCATATCTATTGTTTTGGTTTCCATTATCAATTCCCTTTCTTCATCCCTCTGCTTGGCCAGTTCAACCCTGATACATCTCCTAAACTCTTTCTTAGATTCTTTTTTCTCTTTACATATTATGCTATTTATATCCGTTGGTTTTCCATTGTCTTTCCATATTCTATATTTTGCTCTCATAATTCTTTCTTAGATTCTTTTTTCTCTTTACATATTATGCTATTTATATCCGTTGGTTTTCCATTGTCTTTCCATATTCTATATTTAATTCTATATCGCTGATATAATTTCTGGTGTCCATATCTATAGCTTAGGTTTTGCGCTATAGTTGTTTTTTGCTGACGAGCTTAAGGTGGCAGCGTTCTTCATTACTTGAGATGTTTTTGATATTACATCGTCTAATGGTAACTCGTTGTTAATGAGTTGGCTTTCCAGCTGATCTATATCTGGTTGGACCATGGCTAAATATAAATCTTTGTCCACCTTTTCCCATTTAATTTTCCTCTCTATTTTCTGGACATCTTTGCTTCCCTTTTCATAGGCTTTATATTCAAATTTAAATTCCATTCTGATTGGGTAGTGGTCAGAAGTGTTTCATATTATTGAATCAAGAACTTCTTTGTTTGAACTGGTACTAAGATTATGGAGAAAATAGTCTATTTCTGAGCGTTCTTTTCCATTTGCATTAGGGAATATTTTTGACGTGTTGTTAAATTTTAATTGGCCTTCATTAATGAATTCCCGTAAATAGTTGTTTCTTTTGCTGCCGGAGGCGTCATTGAGGTCTTCGTTCAGATCTCCTCCTATGAGTATCTTATTTCCATACTTTTGAATTAATTCATAAATTTCATCTATACATTCTTGGAATTCAGTCACATGGTTTTTGTTTCCCTTGGCTGGTAAATATGCTGATATTACTAGTAATCTGCTATTTTTATTCCCATGGATTTCTATGCATTGTATTTTTCCTGAGCCGTCTTCTAATGGTCTAATTATATGATCTATCTCTTTTCTCCAGATAACAGCTACTCCATAACCTCTTGGCATGTTGACTGGGAGCAAAGGGTCGTTTATATCCACTCCTTTACCAACATAAATGATTTCTCCATGAATTTCGCTGATCAAACGGATTTGTGCCTGGAATAGCCAACGTTCTTGAATTAAACTAATGTCATTTGTTTGTAGTAATTTATCAATTATCAGAGCGCATGTTTTAATGTTTTTACAGTTGAACAATGCGAGCCTTATTTTCTGCTTCTCGTCTGTCCCGACGTCTTTCGTCTCAGCTATGTTCTGTGTTGTTGGAGGCTTGGATAGGCTAAAACAAGGTTGATTTTGAGTATTACTGTCTAATATATCTGATCTAGCACTATGTAGTTGATTCACAGTTTGGTGAGCTAGTTGTTGCTTGTGTGCTGTGGGTAATAGAGGTACTTTACAACCTAGGGTTTGTTGGTGTGTTACATATGATGGAGCTACATCATTAACTAGATGTTGCTGTTGCATAATAGGTGTTGACGGAACTTTGCGGACAGGAGCTTGCTGATGTATTGAACGCACTGGTGGTATGTTGCGGGGTAGAGATGATTCCTTACGATGGTTTCCCAGTATCAATGGTTGTCTCGTTAAGGAAGATGCTAATGATTCGATGTCTCTCATATTGTATTCTGTACTCTCACGTCCAGTATTGTTTGGCACCCTAGCATTTTCAGCTTTTTGGTGTTGATTTTCGGGGTTACAGTTGTTTATTGGTTCTTCATTCATGTTAAGCCTATCAATTTCGTGGAATACTAGGTTTGTTAATTTAGTATGTAGACCCATGATTTTGGTATGCATATGCTGTTTCATCTTATTGTATATATTATTGTCTGTTTCTGTTCTCATATCACATCGTACTTTTCCTGCCTCATTTTCGTTCTGAGTCTGTAAATATTTATTTGAGTCTATCTTTCCTTTTAGTAGTTTAGCAGTTTGCTCAAGTTCAAAGATTCTAGCCTCTAGTTGTTGGCATCTAGTTTCTAGCAGTATTTTCTCGTTATTAAGTTCTTGTATTGATTTCTCCTTAATTCTCAGTTGCTATTCAACTTACCTTAATTTTGCTTCCCTTGCCCGAAGTGCACACAGCTTAACCTCTTTCAGGCTATCAGGTTGATTTTGCTCTTTATGTGATGACTTTCTTGGCTTTGGAACTGGTTTATTTCCTAGATTATTTCTTGGTTTAGGAATTGTTTTATTTGCGTTGGAATTTATAGGTGATTCTGCCTTTGCTAGTGTATTTTCCTGTGGCTCATTTGTCCCATCTTGTTACGTTTCCTCTAATTCTCCAGTATTGCATGACAGGCAAGTATGGTCTTCATTTAGTTCTACTGAGCATCGCTTGTGACAAAGGTTACCGCATACTGAGCATACATCATTGTTGGAATTGTTGGTTGTACCATTGCAGATTATACAAGTTTGTGTTGATAGTGTAATGGTATATTTTTCTTCCGTTTCATCTGACCTTCCAATCGCTGTTTCCTCCTCCAGTAGTTGCTGTGCTTGTGTTTCATATCGACAGACTGTATTTTTCTGCTATTGCTAGCTTATTACTCTTTGGATCGTAGCATAGTTTGCATGTATCCTCTTCTTTTGGTCTTGTTTTATCTACTTTCTTTATTTCTATCTCTGTTAGCTTTTGGCATCTGTAGTGGATCCAGTGCTTTCCTGTGGTACAGTATGTACCCCTTGTTCCGCAGTTTTAATTGCATTTAACGCATGAAATAGTTTCTGGATTGATAGCGATCTGGTGCTCGTTCTGGGTACTGGTACATCTTTGACTCAATAGGCCTTCTAGTTGGTCAGCAAGCTTCTCGTTAAGTTCATCTAGGCTGCCCTCTATATTACAGTTGCTATTTATATCATGTATTGATCGTATGTCACTTTCCATAGATTTTTGCCATCCCTTATATGTATATATATCGTGTATATTATGTGTAATGACATTAAAAAGTATTATTATACTTCAGTATCTTTTTTCAATAGAAAATCAAGTGTAACATTTTAACTAATAAATCCTAAATTCCTTGTTTTCTCTATTTCACCGGTCATCAGTTGTAACTGATCACCCGGGGGAACAGTGATCTAGATCGCCAAAGCGCTTACAATATCGGTAAGACCATGATCTAAAACGTGTACGTGACGGAAGTATCTATTAAATGGCCACCGCCGGTGTGTCCAGTGGAACCTTTCTGTCTGTTCATTTACAGAAATGTTCGCATTTATCAAACGAAATAAGAGTGATGCAAAATTGTTTGCATCGAGTTTCAGTATAATAAAGCAATTAATGCCTGCACTTGCGGTTAACATCATAATTGTTCACCCTTGGGAAGTTGCTTTCCCTTGGGCTAAAGCCGTCGAGAAAACACCACCCCTCGGGTGAACAATTATGATGTTCACCTTAAGTGCAGGCATTAATTGTATATTATTTTATACTTGACAGAATACTTGGGAGCGATCAAGTCAGTAAAGAGGATATAGATGTAAATGAGCATGATATACTATCCAACATTGCACTTAGACACAAAGTAAGGTAAAGGAATGACGCTTTTATGTTATCAATCAAATTTATGGTTGAACGTTATGGAATATCTTTGTAACAAATGACCACGGATATGTTTCGTTTGTCGTAAGCACTTCCGGGTCCTTGTCCTCATTCATGACTTATCACCGGGTTTGTAGCTAGATTAACTCGACGGATGTCACTAGTGGAGCTGGAACTGCTTACCCTCCGGAGCACTTGAGTTCACCCCCGGTTTTTAGTGGGGCTCGTGTTACTCGATCTTTAGCTTTATTTGTATATTTTGTAGACCGCTGTTTGTCTTTTTTCTTTAGGTCATTGTGTTGTCTGTTCTTCTTCGATATATGGATTCTAATTACTCCCTTGGTATCTTCAAGCTCTTCATAAAGAAATAAAGAATAAATGTGTTTAAGTGTCCTTTGAGACATAGTTAAACCTGATGGCCTTTACCTATAGTAAAAATGTTAATGATAACAACTTTTCAATTATTTACAGTTTTTAAAAAGTGATGCATTGTTTACCTGCTTCTTCTGGGTTCGAATCTGAAACAATCAAAATAATTATTTTTTTTGAATATATAAATGCTGAATTTCATGACCTCAATTAACTTGATAAGACAATGCAAACCATGCACACATTTGTAATTGTTTCAGCATGTCTATATAATTACAGCTACATTTCTTTTTGTAAAATATGATAAGAAAATAGTATTATCTGTCTATTGATTTACTATTAATCTAATTTATACACTCCAATTCATCTTCCCAATGAAAACTTTTATATTTGAAAGAGAGACCGGCCAAAGTCGTCACATAAATTGTGAGTGATCTTGGCCGGATACGTAGAAATAAATTACTGTTTTTCTGCAAAGTGTACTATCGTATTTGTAATGCTATTAGCATCAAGCCATAATGTGTTTAACACGGGTTGGTAGGAGATTTGAAAATATGATCACTCGCTACTGCTTGGGGTGAAATACTAACATTTAGCTTTTAGTTATATATATATTCTAAATTGTCCTTAAAGATGCAAAAAATAGATAATAGCACCCAAAGTTTTGAACGAAATGGTTTGTTATAATTTGAAGAAAAAAATACTGATTTTGTATGTCTAAATATTAATAATCTGACATTTGTTTCACGTGTAAATACATGTCTAGCATGCAGGGCAAAAAACACAGCGCCCACCCCTAAAAAGTTAATTGGTCGGTCCCTTATACATGTAATTGTTATATACAATGAAGTATACTCAGGGTTGTACATGCAAGTTAGCTTGTGTTTTGATGAACAATACAAAATTATGTGATAAAGCTGGGCAGTGACTTGCGGCAGGTCTGTGGTTTTCTCCGGGTATTCGGTTTCCTCTTCTAATAAAACTGACCGCCGATATAACTGAAATATTATTGAAAGCGTCGTTAAACACCAATACCCTAACTGGGGGATGTCAGCATAATGTCAGTGAAAAAACGTGTCATCTAATAATCGTGTAGGTCGATACCATATGTTCAACCTTGAATGCAGCTAGTTGATTGGGAAATATGTTAGCTTAACTATAAACTGTATATTCATATTTCATGATGCAATATGCTGAAAAGTATTCCAAATGCCGCAGACATAATATAAAATTATTTGAAAAAAAACCCCATTATGCTCATCATAATATACAAATAAGTCAATTTTTACACATGAATAGTGATAAATAATCTGTCTAAACTTTCATACCATATACAGTTCAGTATTCAGCAATCGCTATAACATCATGTTTACTAGTTTGTGATAAAGTTTATCAGTGACTTGCTGTGGATATGTGGCTTCCTCTGGGTATTCCGGTTTCCTCCGCCAATAAAATTAACCCTCACCGTATATAGTCAAACCTGTATATAAAGAACACTCAATGGTACATGAAAATTAGCCTTTACGAACAGTTGCCCTTTATATACAGGTTAAAATAATATACAAAAAAAATGTATACTATGCATTAATTGGGAAAATGTGAATGCCTTTTATAGACAGCGATTTAGTTCCATGTTATCCTAAATGTTAGTACAAATAAGTCAAGTAAGCATTACATACCTGCGACATAATAAAGACGTTTAGTTGGATCTTTCAAGGTGTCATATGCTTCATGCAAGGCTGAAAAAAATATAGTGTGAGTGATTATCTCTTCAGTCTGTCTTTTTTCGTAATGGCTACATGTTCGCTTGTAATTCTATACATTATGATAAATCGTGTATCTTTATGTTCAAGCGTTGCAACATGTCGCCAACACAAGAGGTGTATCGCTGTCAGTTGGAGAGGAACCGTGCTGCCCGGCGTTGGACCCTTTCGAGTTGATCGATTTCACCTTTATCGTAGGAGTCCCAGGAAGAACAAGCATACTCAAGTGATGATCTGACGAGAAATGCATAGGCTTGTACATTTACGGAGGTAGAACTGGTTTTAGCGTTTCGAAAAGTTTGAAGATACAAAGGTGTAATTAGAAGATACCAAAGGCGTAATTAGAAGATGCAAAGGTGTAATTAGAAGATACAAAGGCGTAATTAGAAGATATCAAAGGCGTAATTAGAAGATACAAAGGCGTAATTAGAAGCAGTAAATCGAAGAAGAAAGACAAAAAAGAACAAACAATAATCTACAAAACACTACACAGAAAACTAAAGATCGAGCAACACGAACACCACTAAAAACCGGGGTGACCTCAGGTGCTAGGGAACGGTAGGCAGTTCCTGCTCTACTGGTTGCATCTGTCCTGTTACTCTTGTTCAAGCCCTGTGATATGTCATGGGATGAATATGGAAAGGATAGGAATCGTGATTATAACAACCGAAACATATCCGTGGTCATTTGAGACATAAATATCCCGTAACGGTAAACCAGGTCAACGTGAAAGTTTCGAAGTGATGACATCAACTTAACCACTAGGAACCCTTAGTTCAGTAGCTTCCTTTGTAACAGCAACTCTCTATTGAGGAAATCAACGGAGACATATATACTCCATATGCCGGTGCTACTGGAATGTTTTACATATAAATGGAAAATTTACAATTGGAAAATTTAAGTCTGCTTTTATGTCGTAAAATTTGGTTCTTACTGGCCCTCACTGTCAATTTCGACGTGTAGATAAAGCTTTCAAACTAGGAATTCACATTACCCTTGTGTAGATTATGCAGAAATATAAAGTGACTGTAAATTTTCTGAATTACTACAATGTTCAAATATCTATAAATTATGAGAAAATTATACTCAAAATTGCTATGCTGCCCATTGGTCTTGTAAGATCGGGTATCATTTTTCCCGTCGTAAGTGAAACAACTCGTACAAAAAGGTGAAAATACCTATAATTCAGTGGCGTAGTTCCCATTTCATTTCTCTATTTATCGAATTCTGGCTTGCTCAGTGATAATGGAAGAATCATATTTGTATGTAATTTGATTCCAATATGCTATAGCTACTGCACACCCCAGACCCCCTGCCTCGGTAATATTGGATCTCAAGCTATTTTGTTTTAAGAATTTACTTTGAAAGAACGATTATACACAATGTATATCTAATTTTTTTTTCTCGAAATTTTAGAGGAGCAGAAAAGTGTTTTAGTTGTAGTTCAAGATTATCTCTAAAGCTTCGTGTATGAGGATTTGGTCGCTTTTATCATTTGCAAATCAGGAATGTGCCGCAGAAAAGTGTTTTAGTGGTAGTTCAAGTTTATCTCTAAAGCTTCGTGTATGAGGATTTGGTCGCTTATATCATTTGCAAGTCAGGAATGTACCGCAGAAAAGTGTTTTAGTGGTAGTTCAAGTATATCTCTAAAGCTTCGTGTATGAGGATTTGTCTGGATTGTGCCAGGGTTTGTCTCTAGTTAACTCTCGAAGTTTTGATTCCAATCAAAGTTGTGCTTTTGAATGTGCTGGTTTTGGGTCAAAACCCGAAACCTGAGGGGGGAGGGAGGGGTCGGAATCCTTTGATATGCTCTATTTAAGTCATCCTTATAACGGAATTCAACCGATGTTGATTTTATCTCTAAGCAATTTCTATAAATGTGTTATCAACGTATGGTGTTCTTTTCTCTCTATTAATAATCAATCTACTAATATCTACATATTGTGGAGGGGCCGTAGTGGCATTGCTTGCATAGTAGTTGGATTTGCAACTTCCAATGCAATCAGTGCCTATTACCACTAATGTTGTGAGATCGAGTCCCACTCAGGCGATAAAACATTATGTGATAAAGTTAGTCAGTGACTTGCGACAGGATTCATGTTTTTTTCCGGTTTCCTCCATCAATAAAGCTGACGGCCACGATATAGCTGAACTATTGCTGAAAGTGGCGTTAAGCACCATTAACCCATCTCCATGTTATGCTATGCTTACCTACAAATGCTTCATGTGCTCGGGGTGTTTTGTTTTTATCAGGATGAATCTTTAATGCTAAATTTCTAAAAGCTGTTGTAATCTCTTCTTCAGAACAGGTATTGTTCAGACCTAAAGCTGAAAAATAGTCAGTACTCTTCAAAATTCTGAAAAATACAACAATTTGTAGTATTATTTTATCTTATAAGAAAAAGGAAATTCAATGTAAAAGTTCAAGTTGGTGTAAGCTTGAGTTCATATATGTTTAATAAAAAAATATATTAAACTGATTTTAAATAAAGTGAGAGGTCATTGCAGAATATTTATGTCAACTTGTTATCACACAAAATGCTATAGACAATACAACTAAAATGATAAAATGATATTGAATGCTTTTCTTTAAAACAATGAACACCATACGACTGCTACAAGTTCCTTTTTAATAATAATCCAACTGCTTCATATCGTGGTTATATGATTTTGTATCTTTACACACGTATTTATTGTATATCAACCGCTCGAGATATTGAAAGTAGAGAAAATATGCATTGATGTCGTTAGCATACCACCATAGTTTTGAAAGTACAAATTGAAAGAAAATAATTTCGGAAAGAGTAATCTTTTAAAACGTTGCACAGTATTCTTCTCCTGTAAAGTTTATATTTAAATCACATTACCTGTCTACAATTTGTTCATCGTCATTTCTAATATTTGCCATCTTTAGTTTTCTTAACAATGGGATTTCCGTCTTTATGGTATGACACGTATCTAAAAATAATATCTGAAAGCTTGCCAAAGTTCCTTAAGATATATATCTTAGATGGAATTCAAAGTTTTAAATAAACCTCATTATTGATTTTTGTTATAAATGGATATGATAATACTAATATATATACATTATATATTTATGTATGTATATTATTTTATTTAATTAGACATTGATAAAGTCCCTCGGTGGGGTGAAAATGTTGTCATTCAACGAAGTGTTTAATTCTGTATCACTTTTTTTTGTGTACTTGGTGTTGTTTTACAAACCATTGTAGACGTTTACAATTGTTTTACTTGTATAGTAACGCTAAACCGTAACGATCCAACACCCAGTAAGATTGATCGTTGACTGGTTTTTCAGACGTTGTATATATATATATATAATATCTGAAAGCTTGCCAAAGTTTATATATATATATATATATATATATATATAGATATATATATATATATATACGACTGAAAATTAAACCAAACAGTGTCAGAATCATATCTTTGAGTTGACACATTTTTGTTCTTCCCTCGACGGGATTTGAACTCACACAATTGAAACACGGCAGTACCAATCGCTTAGCCTTTGGTCAAGCGCCCTAGACATCTCTACATAAAGTTGTGGAGTTGGCGTCCATAAAACTGGCTTGACCTGCAATTTTCTTATAAGGTACCAGTACAAAATCTGGAAAGGATTGGATGGTTGGTTTATGGTGTTTAATGCCACTTTCAACAATATTTCACTTTTATCGTGGCTGTTAGTTTTATTGGTGGAGGAAACCGGAGTACCCGGAGAAAACCACCGATCTGTCGCAAGTCACTGACAAACTTTATCACATAGTATTGTATCGAGTACACCTTGCTATGAATGGGGTTCGAACTCGCAACTTTAGTGATGATAGACACTGATTGCATAGGTAGTTGTAAGCTCAACAATCAAGACGGCCCCAAATGTGGAAAGCCGGCGGTCGTATATAAGTGTGCTAGGATATCGAATTTGTCTGTTGATGTGATTTTTCTATTTAAATGTGGAGCTGTACCGACAGTGTGGTACTTTTGTTTTTTCTATTTGATTTTAGAACTGTACCGACAGTGTGGTACTTTTGTTTTTTCTATTTGATTTTAGAACTGTACCGACAGTGTGGTACTTTTGTTTTTTCTATTTGATTGTGGAGCTGTACCGACAGTGTGGTACTTTTGTTTTTTCTATATGATTTTAGAACTGTACCGACAGTGTGGTACTTTTGTTTTTTCTATTTGATTTTAGAACTGTACCGACAGTGTGGTACTTTTGTTTTTTCTATTTGATTTTAGAACTGTGCCGACAGTGTGGTACTTTTGTTTTTTCTATTTGATTTTGGAACTGTACCGACAGTGTGGTACCTTTGTTTTTCATTTTATTCACAAAAAAATATCATCTATGTAAATAAATGCGAGAAAATGATAAGTGTGTTATATACAAGGGTCCGTCGTTGTCGTGATCGTATGGTGGATGGATTTATAACTACTTGTGCAATCAGTGCCTATCGCCACTAACGTTTTGAGGTCGAGTCCTGCTCGTGGCGAGATGTTCTTGATATAGCATTATGTGATTACGATTATCAATGACTTACAGCAAGTCGGTAGTTTTCCCAGCGTAATCTGAATTCCTCCACCAAATAAAACTGACAGCCACGATATAACTGACATATTGTTGTAAGTAGCATTTAACACAATAACCCTAACATTTTAATATACAATAGAGGAATGTCAAAAGAATAATAAAAAAAGGCAATTATACAATTATGAACCAAAATCACATATGCAATACCAACCAAAAGATTTTTTTATCGCGTTTCTGCCGTTTGATATTTATTTTATTTATTTATTTTTCTTTTGTAAGTTAAATGTATGAACGCAATAGAGCGATTTAAATGTGATCAATTGTCCATTATTACTCTTATATAATAATTAAAGAAATACACGTACCGTGACACAGATAAATTGCTACAGAGAGCCAATCACAACATACAGCAGAAATTATACATCTATATCCTGTGCCTGTCCAACTTTGCATTCAGCATTATAAGTTTTCATTTTAACTCATAAATGTTCGTGAATCTGTCATAAAAATTATTGCAGCTGTACTGGTCCCTGGGTTTGGAAGTTCACGTATTGTTGGTAGTATTGGGGACTACTTACGTAGAACACCATAAATTGTACTGTCTTTTAAGCTTGACCAATGTATTAATACTAATAGAAGAAATAGGTTTAGGGCTATGGAGTTCAATGCCAATTTCAAAAACATTTCAGTTAGATCGTGGTGGTCACATTTATTGATGGAGGAAACCGGAATACCCGGATAAGACAACCGACCTGCCGCAAGAATAGAAGGAATATATTTAGTCATAAAGGAAAAAAGAGACGAATGGAAATGATAAAAGATGCATTTGAACAGAGTTGAATCATTGAGGGAGAAATAAGGTTGTGCAGTGTGCTACATGGGGTAAGTGAGTGTGTGCAGCTAATTTTACATGGGGTAATTACTATGTATCATACCATGCAAAGTCTTACAACATCATTGTATCTAACTTTGTATTGTGCATTAATTTCATATACGATCAGTACATGCAAAAGCAATGAATCGCCATCTTCTGTGAAACTAGTTCTAGCTATGATATAACAGTAAGGTTTGGTATCTCATGAAACTAGGTCTAGCGATGATATAACCGTAAGGTTTGGTATCTCATGAAACTAGGTCTAGCTATGATATAACAGCAAGATTTGGTATCTTATGAAATTAGGTCTAGCTATGATATAACAGCAAGGTTTGGTATCTCCTGTATCTAGGTCTAGCTATGATATAACAGTAAGGTTTGGTATCTAATGAAACTAGGTCTAGCTATGATATAACAGTAAGGTTTGGTATCTTATGAAACTAGGTCTAGCTATGATATAACAGTAAGGTTTGGTATCCAATGAAACTAGGTCTAGCTATTATATAACAGTAAGGTTTGGTATCTCATGTAACTAGGTCTAACTATGATGTAACAGTAAGGTTTGGTATATCATCTAACTAGATCTAGCTATGATATAGCAGTAAGGTTTGGTATCTCGTGTAACTAGGTCTAGCTATGATATAACAGTAAGGTTTGGTATCTCATGTAACTAGGTCTAGCTATGATATAACAGTAAGGTTTGGTATATCATCTAACTAGATCTAGCTATGATATAACAGTAAGGTTTGGTATCTCATAAAACTAGGTCTTGCCATGATAGAACAGTAAGATTTGGTCTCTCATGAAACTAGGTCTAGCTATGATATAACAGTAAGGTTTGGTATCTCATGTAACTAGGTTTAGCTATGATATTACAGTAAGGTTTGGTATATCATGTAACTATGTCTAGCTATGATATAACAGTAAGATTTGGTATCTCATGAAACTAGGTCTAGCTATGATAGAACAGTAAGATTTGGTATCTCATGAAACTATGTCTAGCTATGATATAACAGTAAGGTTTGGTATATCATGTAACTAGGTCTAGCTATGATATAGCAGTAAGATTTGGTATCTCATGAAGCTAGGTGTAGCTATGATATTACAGTAAGGTTGGTATCTCATGTAACTAGGTCTAGCTATAATATTACAGTAAGGTTTGGTATCTCATGTAACTATGTCTAGCTATGATATAACAGTAAGGTTTGGTATCTCATAAAACTAGGTCTAGCTATGATATAACAGTAAGATTTGGTATCTCATGAAACTTGGTCTAGCTATGATATAGCAGTAAGATTTCGTATCTCATGAAACTAGGTCTAGCTATGATATAACAGTAAGGTTTGGTATATCATGTAACTAGGTCTAGCTATGATATAGCAGTAAGATTTGGTATATCATGTATGTAGGTCTAGCTATGATATAACAGTAGGATTTGGTATCTCAATTAACTAGGTCTAGCTATGATATAACGGTAAGGTTTGGTATATCATGTAACTGGGTCTAGCTATGATATAGCAGTAAGATTTGGTATATAATGTAGCTAGGTCTAGCTATGATATAACAGTAAGATTTGGTATCTCATGAAACTAGGTCTAGCTATGATACAACAGTAAGGTTTGGTATCTCATGAAACTAGGTCTAGCTATGATACAACAGTAAGGTTTGGTATCTCATGAAACTAGGTCTAGCTCTGATATAACAGTACGGTTTGGTATATCATGTATCTAGGTCTAGCTATGATATAACAGTAAGATTTGGTATCTCATGAAACTAGGTCTAGCTATGATACAACAGTAAGGTTTGGTATCTCATGAAACTAGGTCTAGCTATGATATAACAGTAAGATTTGGTATCTCATGAAACTAGGTCTAGCTATGATACAACAGTAAGGTTTGGTATCTCATGAAACTAGGTCTACCTGTGATATAGCAGTAAGGTTTGATATCTCATGTATCTAGGTCTAGCTATGATATAACAGTCAGGATTGGTATCTCATGAAACTAGGTTTAGCTATGATATAACAGTAAGATTTGGTATCTAATGAAACTAGATCTAGCTATGATATAACAGTAAGATTTGGCATCTCATGAAACCAGGTCTAGCTATGATATAACAGTAAGGTTTGGTATCTCATGTAACTAGGTCTAGCTATGATATTACAGTAAGGTTTGGTATCTCATGTAACTATGTCTAGCTATGATATAACAGTAAGGTTTGGTATCTCATAAAACTAGGTCTAGCTATGATATAACAGTAAGATTTGGGATCTCATGAAACTAGGTTTAGCTATGATAAAACAGCAAGATTTGGTATCTCATGAAATTAGGTCTAGCTATGATATTTCAATAAGATTTGGTATATGATGTAACTAGGTCTAGCTATGATATAACAGTAAGATTTGGTATCTCATGAAACTAGGTCTAGCTATGATATAACAGTGAAATTTGGTATATCATGAAACTAGGTCTAGCTATGATATAACAGTAAGGTTTGGTATCTCATGTAACTAGGTCTAGCCATGATATTACAGTAAGGTTTGGTATCTCATGTAACTATGTCTAGCGATGATATAACAAGTAAGGTTTGGTATCTCATAAAACTAGGTCTAGCTATGATATAAAAGTAAGATTTGGTATCTGATGAAACTTTGTCTAGCTATGATATAGCAGTAAGATTTGGTATATCATGTAACTAGATCTAGCTATGATATAACAGTAAGGTTTAGTATATCATGTAACTAGGTCTAGCTATGATATAACAATCAGATTTGGTATATCATGTAACTAGATCTAGCTATGATAATAACAGTAGGATTTGGTATCTCATGTAAATAGGTCTAGCTATGATAGAACAGTAAGATTTGGTATATCATGTAACTAGGTCTAGCTATGATATAACAGTAAGATTTCGTATATCATGTAACTAGGTCTAGCTATGATATAACAGTAAGATTTGGTATCTCATGAAACTAGGTCTAGCTATGATATCACAGTAAGGTTTGGTATCTCATGTAACTAGGTCAAGCTATGATATAACAGTAAGGTTTGGTATCTCATGTAACAAGATCTAGCTATGAAATAACAGTAAGGTTTGGTATATCATGTAACTAGGTCTAGCTATGATATAGCAGTAAGATTTGGTATCTCATGAAACTAGGTCTAGCTATGATATTACAGTAAGGTTTGGTATCTCATGTAACTAGGTCTAGCTATGATATAACAGTAAGGTTTGGTATCTCCTGTAACTATGTCTAGCTATGATATAAAAGTAAGGTTTGGTATCTCGTGTAACTAGGTCTAGCTATGATATAACAGTAAGGTTTGGTATATCATGTAACTAGGTCTAGCTATGATATAACCGTAAGATTTGGTATATCATGTAACTAGGTCTAGCTATGATATAACAGTAAGGTCTGGTACCTCATGTAGCTAAGTCTAGCTATGATATAACAGTAAGATTTGGTATATCATGTAACTAGATCTAGCTATGATATAACAGTAAGGTTTGGTATCTCGTGTAACTAGATCTAGCTATGATATAACAGTAAGGTTTGGTATCTCATGTAGCTAAGTCTAGCTATGATATAACAGTAAGATTTGGTATATCATGTAACTAGATCTAGCTATGATATAGCAGTAAGATTTGGTATATCATGTAACTAGATCTAGCTATGATATAACAGTAAGGTTTGGTATCTCATGTAGCTAAGTCTAGCTATGATATAACAGTAAGATTTGGTATATCATGTAACTAGATCTAGCTATGATATAACAGTAAGGTTTGGTATCTCGTGTAACTAGGTCTAGCTATGATATAACAGTAAGGTTTGGTATCTCATGTAACTAGGTCTAGCTATGATATTACAGTAAGGTTTGGTATCTCATGAAACTAGGTCTAGTTATGATATAACAGTAAGATTTGGTATATCATGTAACTAGATCTAGCTATGATATAACAGTAAAGTTTGGTATCTCGTGTAGCTAGGTCTAGCTATGATATAACAGTAAGGTTTGGTATATCATGTAACTAGGTCTAGCTATGATAATAACAGTAGGATTTGGTATCTCATGTAACTAGGTCTAGCCATGATAAAACAGTAAGATTTGGTATATCATGTAACTAGGTCTAGCTATGATATAACAGTAAGATTTGGTATCTCATGTAACTAGGTCTAGCTATGATATAACAGTAAGAATTGGTATCTCATGTAACTAGGTCTAGCTATGATATAACAGTAAGGTTTGGTATCTCATGTAACTAGGTTTAGCTATGATATAACAGTAAGGTTTGATATCTCATGAAACTAGGTCTAGCTATGATATAACAGTAAGGTTTGGTATCTCATGTAACTAGGTCAAGCTATGATATAGCAGTAAGGTTTGATATCTCATGAAACTAGGTCTAGCTATGATATAACAGTAAGGTTTGGTATCTCATGTAACTAGGTCTAGCTATGATATAACAGTAAGATTTGGTATCTCATGAAACTAGGTCTAGCTATGATATTACAGTAAGGTTTGGTATATCATAAAACTAGGTCTAGCTATGATATAACAGTAAGGTTTGGTATATCATGTAACTAGGTCTAGCTATGATATAACAGTAAGATTTGGTATCTCATGAAACTAGGTCTAGCTATGATATAACAGTAAGGTTTGGTATCTCATGTAACTAGGTCAAGCTATGATATAACAGTAAGGTTTGGTATCTCATGTAACAAGATCTAGCTATGAAATAACAGTAAGGTTTGGTATATCATGTAACTAGGTCTAGCTATGATATAGCAGTAAGATTTGGTATCTCATGAAACTAGGTCTAGCTATGATATAACAGTAAGGTTTGGTATCTCATGTAACTAGGTCTAGCTATGATATAACAGTAAGGTTTGGTATATCATGTAACTAGATCTAGCTATGATATAACAGTAAGGTTTGGTGTCTCGTGTAACTAGGTCTAGCTATGATATAACAGTAAGGTTTGGTATCTCATGTAACTAGGTCTAGCTATGATATAACAGTAAGGTTTGGTATCTCATGTAACTAGGTCTAGCTATGAAATAACAGTAAGGTTTGGTATATCATGTAACTAGATCTAGCTATGATATAACAGTAAGGTTTGGTATCTCGTGTAACTAGGTCTAGCTATGATATAACAGTAAGGTTTGGTATCTCATGTAACTAGGTCTAGCTATGATATTACAGTAAGGTTTGGTATCTCATGAAACTAGGTCTAATTATGATATAACAGTAAGATTTGGTATATCATGTAACTAGGTCTAGCTATGATATAACAGTAAAGTTTGGTATCTCGTGTAACTAGGTCTAGCTATGATATAACAGTAAGGTTTGGTATATCATGTAACTAGGTCTAGCTATGATATTACAGTAAGGTTTGGTATCTCATGAAACTAGGTTTAGCTATGATATAACAGTAAGATATGGTATCTCATGTAACTAGGTCTAGCTATGATATAACAGTAAGATTTGGTATCTCATGTAGCTAGGTCTAGCTATGATATAACAGTAAGATTTGGTATATCATGTAACTAGGTCTAGCTATGACATAACAGTAATGTTTGGGATCTCGTGTAACTAGGTCTAGCTATGATATAACAGTAAGGTTTGGTATCTGATGAAACTAGATCTAGCTATGATATAACAGTAAGATTTGGTATCTCATGTAACTAGGTCTAGCTATGATATAACAGTAAGGTTTGGTATCTCATGTAACTAGGTCTAGCTATGACATAACAGTAAGGTTTGGTATCTCATATAGCTAGGTCTAGCTATTATATAACAGTAAGGTTTGATATCTCATGTAACTAGGTCTAGCTATGATATAGCAGTAAGATTTGGTATATCATGTAACTAGGTCTAGCTATGATATAACAGTAAGATTTGGTATATCATGTAACTAGATCTAGCTATGATATGACAGTAAGGTTTGGTATCTCGTGTAACTAGGTCTAGCTATGATATAACAGTAAGGTTTGGTATATCATGTAACTAGGTCTAGCTATGATATAGCAGTAAGGTTTGGTATCTCGTGTAACTAGGTCTAGCTATGATATAACAGTAAGGTTTGGTATCTCATGTAACTAGGTCTAGCTATGATATTACAGTAAGGTTTGGTATCTCATGAAACTAGGTCTAATTATGATATAACAGTAAGATTTGGTATATCATGTAACTAGGTCTAGCTATGATATAACAGTAAAGTTTGGTATCTCGTGTAACTAGGTCTAGCTATGATATAACAGTAAGGTTTGGTATATCATGTAACTAGGTCTAGCTATGATATTACAGTAAGGTTTGGTATCTCATGAAACTAGGTTTAGCTATGATATAACAGTAAGATATGGTATCTCATGTAACTAGGTCTAGCTATGATATAACAGTAAGATTTGGTATCTCATGTAACTAGGTCTAGCTATGATATAACAGTAAGATTTGGTATATCATGTAACTAGGTCTAGCTATGACATAACAGTAATGTTTGGGATCTCGTGTAACTAGGTCTAGCTATGATATAACAGTAAGGTTTGGTATCTGATGAAACTAGATCTAGCTATGATATAACAGTAAGATTTGGTATCTCATGTAACTAGGTCTAGCTATGATATAACAGTAAGGTTTGGTATCTCATGTAACTAGGTCTAGCTATGACATAACAGTAAGGTTTGGTATCTCATATAGCTAGGTCTAGCTATTATATAACAGTAAGGTTTGATATCTCATGTAACTAGGTCTAGCTATGATATAGCAGTAAGATTTGGTATATCATGTAACTAGGTCTAGCTATGATATAGCAGTAAGGTTTGGTATCTCGTGTAACTAGGTCTAGCTATGATATTACAGTAAGGTTTGGTATCTCCTGTAACTAGGTCTGGCTATGATATAACAGTACGGTTTGGTATCACATGTAACTAGGTCTAGCTATGATGTAAAGTAAAGTTTGGTATCTCGTGTAACTAGGTCTAGCTATGATATAACATTAATAAACATGTATAGAATTTGAATTATCATCACATTGCGTTCGTCTTCGTCATCGTTGTCTGCATTCATGAGCATTTCACATTTGTATTTCTTCTAAGATCACTGAGCTGTTTCTATGGACACCTGCCTGGCATATTCTGTTGATGGTCCTTAACATTTGGTTTCTTTTTGGATTCGATCGGAAAACCAAGATGGGTACAATTTGATGTATTTCTGAATGATCATCCAATAAGGGTTTGAGAACATGTTTTCCCTGTACGATCTTATATTGAAATGTTTGTGTTGATCGAACACCCAGGTCGCTGCCCCATTGAATAAGTCTACATATAGATATCAAAGATATTATTTTATTCAGTTATGCAATTGCAATGAAAGATTTTTCCCCGATGAGCTTTGCTTGGAAATGAATGAAAGAATTAGTCACATGCAACTCTTAAGTTTAAATCCTAACCATATATTTGATGGTGTTATAAACAATCAATCTTATAGCGACAAAACATAAATTATAAGATTATTCTTAGGATGGTTAGTGTTGGTGGATTTGAATTGTAATATATATTATCGAGAAAACATGACCTGCAATGCCAAACGTTTTCGTGCAAACATGACGTACAATCCCAACAAACTGTTTCGTGCAAACACGACGTACAATCCCAACAAACTGTTTCGTGGAACCATGACATACAATCCCAACAAACTTTTTCGTGCAACTATGACATACAATCCCAACAAACTTTTTCAAACAACCATGACCTACAATCCCAACAAACTGTTTCGTGGAACCATGACATACAATCCCAACAAACTTTTTCGTGCAACTATGACATACAATCCCAACAAACTTTTTCGAGCAAACATGACTTACAATCCCAACAAACTTTTTCGTGCAAACATGACCTTCAATCCCAACAACATTTTTTTTTTTTTTTTTTTTTTTGATTATATCTATATTACACCTGTGAACAATTTACCTCTGGGTGCCAGGAAACCTCAAAGGTTTACAAATATTTACAATGGACAATATAATTAAATAAATAAATACTGGTACAGTTGTAGTAAGAATACAATACCATAAGCAAATAAATCATATTTTATCTCTCATATTCAATTTATAAACATACATTTTTACACAGTAAACAATGAAAGGAATTATTAATACAACTAAATTCATAATGTATCCAATAATAGCTGTAATTTCCTAATATTATATAAGTTTCGAACTTCTGGGTTCTTAATCATCATTTGTATATTACTTCTGAGTTCATTTTTGAGATTTGTGATAACTATTGCTTCCCTGTAAGTACTTTTATTATATTTTATATAATTTCTTGTTTCCCAAATTACCCATTTTAATATACAAATTACTAAATTCATTAAAAGTAGGTTTTCAGTTATTTCTCCCTCATACACCCCAATGATTAAGTTTTCCTCAACAAGTACTATATTTTTTTCAAAAATGCTATTAAAAATGTGTTTTAATTCATCTAAGTCATGTTTAATTTTATGACACCTGTAAAACAAATGCATAAGGGACTCTATTTAATTTTTACAAAAATGACATTGACCATTTGATTTTCCCATTTTTTGTAATCTATATTCTGAATAGACAATGTTATGCAAACATTTCCATTGGAACTGGATAATGCTTTCTTTACATTTAATCTTGTTCAGTATATACCAAATTGATATCCAGTTAAATTTCTTTTCATAAATTGTATCCCATTTGAATTGACATTTTGGCGTAATTGGTTTACGTATTTCTTTCTGGATATTCTTCAGTTTCAGCTCTTTTGGAACAATGATTTTATTATTATGATTTCTAATATTCAAATTACTATCTATTTTTAAACCTAATGATTTTTTTTATCTTTTCGTTATCATCGGATTTTAATTTCTTAACACAATTTTCTGGTATTGATTTTTTTATTTTTGCCCATTCTGATATCCAGTTCCTTTTATCATCCAGTCTATTAAATATAGTCTGATTATCAACAAAGGTATTATTGTTTTTATCCCATATATCGTTTATTTTAAATATATTATTTCTCAAAAACGATTGAAAAAAAAGTGGATTTCTATTAAATTTGATCTCAGAGTTACCAAATATGTTTTTATCTAAAATGTCATTTTTAGACTCCGTAGAACATGACCCCAAAAAATTGTTCCATGCTTGTATAGCGTCTTGATAGTATTTTGGAATGGGTGCAATATCTAAACCTTTAATATCGGAGCATTTACAAAGAAAAAAATCAACTCCAAATTTTTTATCGTATTTCTGTAACCAGTGTTTACCTATCGCATTCCATGAGTCCATCTCACTGTTGATTATTTTGTATATAAATTTTATCTGTTTACTTTTGACAAAATTGTCTATGTTAATCATTCCCATCCCCCCTTCATTAATATTTAAGCAACATACGTTTCTTTCTATTTCAAATCATTCACCTCTTTTTTTTATTTCTCTGGTATCCCCCTCATTTCAGTTTCAAATCCCATTTGAGCTAACAGAAAATTTTTAACGATTAAAGTTTTTCCCTTAAAGGTTAAATTTCTGGTTTTCCAAACCTGAGTGCAGCTTTTCATTTTATTTATAATTTTTTTCCAAATGTCATCAGTGTTGTACCCGTGTAAAACACCTAAGGTCTTTATATTATCTGAAATCCATGATATGTTAGTTAATCTGGGTCGTTTCCCCCTTAATCTACCAATAAATAGTCCTTTTGTTTTTTCATAATTTATCTTAGAGCCGGATGCCTTTTCAAATTTCGAAAGAATTAAAAAGGATTGTTCAACAGATTCTTCGTTTTTGTTTAAGAGTTGCGTGTCGTCTGCAAACATGCATATTTTTGCTTCCTTTACGGGGTGCCCCTCACAGTCGCGTAGTTTGATACCATGTATTTCCGGAGTGCTTAGGATAGCACAAGCCATCGGCTCTGCCTGAATAATGTACAAAATCGGTGCAGCAGGACATCCTTGTCTGGCTGAACGCGATATTGCGAAAAAAAATTATATGAAACCATTTGTTTTTATACAGGTTTTTCCCTTTTTAAATAACATATAAACCCATTCACGAAATTTCAGTCCAAAATTAAAACATTCCATAACATAATTTAACCACCCCCATTCCATTCTATCAAATGCTTTTTGCTGATCAACAAAAATAATTACACCTTCCTCATCTTCATTATCTACAAATTCTATAATATCATCAATCATACGATTATTTTCGCTTATATTTCTCCCTGCTACGAATCCTTTTTCATCCGTATGAATAATTTTGTTTATTACTGGCTTCATGCGATTTGCTAAAAGTTTTGATATGATTTTATAATCACTATTTAATAATGTTATTGGACGCCAGTTACGTATGTTATCTCTATCCCCCCCCCCCCCCCCCCCCCTCTTATGGAGTAGTGTCAACATTCCTCGACACTGGGAATCACATATTTCAAATTTATCAAAAATTTCTAGTAATACTTGATATAAATCTTCCTATATTGTATCCCAATATATCTGATAAAATTCATTTATAATCCCGTCTAATCCAGGTGATTTGTATTGTTTCATCGAAAAAATTATTTTCTTAATTTCATTAATTGTCAAGTCTTTTTCTAAATCTTCACTTTCGTCGCATGTTAATTTTCTATCCATATGAGTAACCAGTTCCTCTGCTACATTTTTATCCCACCCTTCTGTTGAAAATAGATTTGCGTAAAAATTTATCTGTTCATCTAGTATCTCGTCGATATCATATTTTAAATTACCATCTAGACCCCTGATTTTTTGCCATAATTTATTTTGCCCATTTTTTCTCTCTAGATTAAAAAAAATATTTAGTTGATTGTTCCCCCTTCTCGTACCAGTCAACTTTAGCTCTTAACCTTGCGGCGTCAGTTTTATTTTCATAATGTGAGTGTATTTGGTTTTCTAAGTCTGCTAACTCTTCTAATTGTTGCCTGGAGGGTTCAGATATATCCTTTAATGTCTCTAATTTATTTTCTAGAGCCTTTATCTTGTCGTCAGTAGTGTTTACCTTTTTAGACGCTTCTATAGTTATCGATTTAATCTTAATTTTGGCTATGTCCCACCATTCCCTCAAATTTGAAAAAGATTTCTTTTCTAATTTCCAATATACCCACCAATTTGTAAACACTTGTCGAAAATAATCAGATCTAATTGTATGCAAATTCATTATCCAGGTACCAGACCCTCTAGTGATATCGCATACGTTTAATTTCATAATTTTAATATCATGATCACTGAACGGACAATGAATTATTTTAATGTTAATGATATGACAGGAAAGTTCTTCACTGATCAATATTAAGTCTATACGTGATTTAGAATTACCTCTTCTAAACGTGTATTTTTTCACTGACGGATTTTTTTCTCTCCAAATATCGATTAGATTATTTTCCGTCATAATAATCTTAAGTTCTTTTCCCCCCGTATCATCATAATTACGAGAAGGTTAACGATCTATTTCCTTATCTAAAACACAATTAAAATCGCCAGTGAGTATATGCATTTTTTCAGTAAGACTCCCATCCGTCACATATGGATCAATATCTCTAATAAAAGTTTTTCTAACCCCACTATCATTTGGACAATACACGTTTGTTATTATATAAGTTTTATTTTCGTATTTTAGTTCACATGACAATATACGCCCAAAATCATCGGAACTAATTTCTTTAACAGTAGCATCAATATCATATAATAAAACCCCTACCCCTCGCGATGCCCTTACTCCACAATTCCAACTACTTTCGCATCCACCAGAACTTTTCCACAAGTTTTGCCATGATTCTATTTCAGAAAATGTACAGTGCGTCTCTTGAACACATATTACATTGATTTTTTTACTAATCAACCAATCAAAAAAAGTTCTACGTTTTTTATCATCTCTCAGCCCATTTATATTTATAGTTGCAATAGAAATTGACATGACATAAATAAATAAAGTGTAATATTATGATCTAAAGCCTCATGCGATAGAAAAAAATAACATATATATAGATATATATCGCTTAATTCCACGATTTTACGATTTTTCATTTGTATGGAACAAACAACAATAACATGTATCTTACAATAAATCATATAGTGGGAGAATATGTATAATTTTGTGTTTAAAGGTCTCATGCGATAACGAGAAATTTTAATTTGTTTTATTATCGCTTGATTGCTCAATCTTACAACTTCTACTATTTGTTTACAACCGGTAACAATACCGTATTCTTGACAATAAATCATAACATCAATTGTTGCAAAACAATACAGTCTCTTGTAATATTTGTATACACACAAATGTAATAATTTATACAAAATAAAAACATGAATACTATCATAATAAAGCAGTACAAATATTAAATTACTACACTGGTGGCGATACAATTCGGGTTTGTTTGTTTTGTCTCTCTACAGAATTTGGTGTCGACGAAAGCGCACTGTTTGTGCGTTTACGTGGGGTTTTCAACTCTACACTTATTACTTTATCTGAATCGAAAAAGGTTACAATTTCGTCTCTAATTTTCGTACAACCTTCCACGCTAATATGGACACCTGAGGAGTCAGTATTATCAAATAATGACTTTAACACATTTCCTTGTTTCGTGAACAATTCATAAGCATCTACACATTAAATTTGTTCTCTAATACACAACTTTTTCAAAAATATGTTGACATTTAAAACTGTGTCATTACATTTTGCTATGTTTGGACCTTTCCCTTTTCTAGGGAGAATAGTACATATACCAACTACAGAATTCGGGAAATTACATTTTACTTGGTGTATTGCATGTGTAAGATTAATATTAACCTGGTCATGATCACCTTTAGACTTTGTAATGTCGTTTGTACCTAAGGATATTACTACTTTATCTACAGTTTTATCAAACACTTTAGATTTGGCTAGTTTTATTTTCTAATGTTGCACCTGAAATTGAGGCATTTATGCAATTTTGGGAAACTTTCCCAAGTCTTTTACAGTTAGAAGCCCCTAGTAAAACATTTACTGAATTGTTGTCGTCTGTAGTAGGATTACTGTCAGCCTGTCCTGATGCGTCTTTATGTTCTGTTTCGTCATCCAAGCTTGAGTTGTCTCGAGTATTTCTACCCTCTATGATTTCATGAAAATAATCACCATATTCCTTCCTAGCTGTTTCTTCTTTGTGAGCAGGGCAGTCACGTTGTATATGGCCACACTCACCGCTATGCTTGCACAAGATATCATATTTACAGTACTTGGCTATGTGTCCTTGTTTATTGCAGCTATAACAAGTTTTTATTGATGTCGGTTTAGTAGGACATCTGTAGTAGGGATGGTTTGTCTGTTGGCAGTATGAACATTCCGTCCTGTTGTTATCTGCATACAGTCGGATTTCGAATCGCCCAAAATTGGTTCTAACTGGAAGAATTGGTGCACAATTTAATATCTGAACATATCAGGTCCCATTTTCAATGTTTGTGCCTTTAATGACACCCCTTGTTATTGAACCATTTATCACTTGCCCGTATTTCGACATGTGTGTGGCTATGAATTGATCACTCACTTCGCATGGCGCATCTTTAATTGTCACGTTAGTTACATTTTATTAAATTTAAAAAAAGTTAACTGACCTGTTTTTCAATGAAATTTCCGAGTTGAGGATCTTGTATTTTGCCTGTTCACTTTTCAGCGTTACAATACAGGATTTCTCTGTCATCTGGATTGACTTTTATATCTTCTAAATTTATTTCTTTTTCCAATTCGGATAAAATATCCTCATGTTTAATTCCCGTAAACAATTTACTATTAAAATGTACCGATAAATTTCTGTTTATTTTCTCCATTCTGCCTTGAATGTTGTGAATAGGACGTGAGCTGTGTTTCCCAACAAAATTTTTCGCGCAAACATGATACATCGAAACTCCAACCAACGCATAGTAATGAGGATTCCATCGACATACGATTATCAGATCTTTTTTTTAATTATTGATTACGCCTTTTCAACACATTTTTGGACAGGGAATAGTTTAGAACATATTTATTTATATTGTACTTTGCATATACCACACGTTTAAGACAAGACAATGTACGAATTTGGCGTCATGTATGCCTTTAAGACCCTCCTTTCATCCTTGTACCCTTTTGTAGCCTCTTTTTATTAGTTTTTTCTACTAGTATGTAATCGTATGAACCTGGCAGCATGAAGCTAATATTAGTTACTTTGGACGGTGAGATTCATTTTTCTGAATATAAAAAAAGATGATTTTCTTTTACCAAAAGTCAACGTGATGCATTGTACACAACAAACAACAAATATAAAAGAAACAAATTAAAAAACAACAAAAGACCATATAAAAGTAGGTATGGCTGTTATCGTCATTCTGACTAAATGATGGATGTTTCTTTCTCTTAAATCTGCCTTCCACACTTTTCACTTTAAATGATGGATGATGCTTTCTCTACTCTCTCCCACAAATCTAAAAGCTCATTTCCAGATTTAGGTTTGTATCCTCTTTGTACATAAAACGGTGTCTTTAACTTCTTTGTGTGCATCTTCACATTGAATGTTCTTTGGAAAAAAATAAAATGTGCACATTTATAATTGTTTATTAAATTACAATGCATTATCCTGTTGTCTGACTATGTTTACTCAGAAAGTAGTATTATGACAAAAAATAGGATGAACATGTCATTGTTTGCAGTAATTTACCAAACCTCACTTTATAGTCGTAATTTAATTAGGAATAAGAACCGAAACAATACTATTTTTCTTAAAAGAAGGAGTTAATGGTTTTCGTGGGCATTTACCATATTTAATTGGGGCCGTCGTGGTCGTGACTAGTTTGATTTATAACTACCTATGCAATCAGTGCATATCACCACTAAAATTGTGAGTTCGAACCCCGTTCATGACGAGGTGTACTCGATACAACAGTATGTGATGAAGCTTGTTACTGACGTGTGGCAGAACGGTGGTTTTCTCCGGGTACTCCGCTTTCCTCCACTAATAAAAATGACCGCTACGATATAACTGAAATATTGTTGAAGGTGGCGTTATGACATTTTTAATGAATTTACAAAAAGAGAAAAGACCTCGGTATAAAAGGCAACACGGATCATGTAAGATGTCATGCAAAGAGAGAGATTGCATAATTCTGACTTGTCGAATTCCAACTTGAGCTATTCGACAAAATTAATAAACAATAGTGGTCTGAAATTTGGGGCGTTGGTCGTTATTGAAATAGTTCATGCAAAATACCGTAAACTGTCGTTCAGTGTAAAACACATGGTTTTCTCCTGTCTACGTTATACGGGGAGCTTGGCAGATACCTTTTAGATATCAACATCCGCACAACAATTTGTTACGAGTATAACAACATATTACCGTATGCAATTAGATGACCCTGTTATTACTATATACTACTTATCAATTTGGCTCAAACTGGGATCAAGTACCATTTAGAAAATGACCGAACAGGCCAATCAATCCAGCGAACATGTAAATAGCAAGGGCAACGAAAGATGTTGTATCTTATACGTGACTTACTCTGTTTTCCGAAGCTCAAATGTTTTATTGATTGACAGACCACTCTACTATTGTGTCTTTCTTGGTACGTTCGAATAAATTAGAAAGTACCAAATCACAACTATCCAAACAAATATAGCGATATAAGGAACCCACTGAAATAAAATATAAAGGCTCATTATTCAAACTATTTAGATTTGAGATTAAAAAATAAACAAACGCCCCCAAAAGCATGTAATTACTCACCTGGTTTTCACATGAATTCCAGTTTAAAATCAATCTATTTTGCGACTAAAATAAATCCCTATTTTAGTAGTGATAGCCATCGTAGAAGCAGGGCACTGTTTGTCATACACGATTTTGAAAAAGGACTCACCAAGGATCATCTCGGCCAAAATTGGTTTAAATTGGTAAAATAGTTGATGAAAACGTGTTCACATTGTTTGTTGCATTAAACCGACTTGCATAATCGGTAAAAATTCATCAGAAAAAAATATTTTGCACGGAAAATATGTTTATAAAGCCATTGTCATGTGGCAACAGTTAAAATGGACAGCTCATTTTAACCTAATATATATAAAGTAAAGCTCTCATAGTCAATTAAAAATAAATCTAATTTAGTAATGGCTGCCATCTTGGGGAATTGGACACGATTATGACGTAATCAAGTATACACATTGTACTTTTCTAGTATACTGTAATAACCTCGGCACGTAAATCTCTTTAATCAAGTCGTTTCCTTAAATGTATAGACACAGCGCCAGTCTGGGGTCAAGGTACAGGCCAAATTTTGACATTGTGGCGGAAACGTTATTGATTATTGCTTAACGTCAAAGGAGCAATTATTCAACTATATCAAGTTACAGTAGATGAGATAATATATTATCGATAATTTGTGCATTTTCCCTTCGATATTTACATGCGATAATATTGATCATCACGCAACTAGCGTGGTATTTACATAATATCGCTGTTTTCTAATATGACGTTATAATGACATCACTGACGTCACGTTATCACCCCCCCCCCCCCCCCCCCCCCAATGTACTAACGTTGATATGTTTTACTCGAAATAGATTTCTCATCGCATCTCACATCTCAGGCTCCAGAAATCCATTCTCGCAAAACAAATCAACGTTAATATATATGTAAGTGACCTTCACGAGTAGAAGTGAATCTGTGCAGTTTTTCATTGTTTGCTTATACAAATGTATACGTATTGCCGTTGGAGATCCAGTTATCAAGAGTGGTGGTTTTGGATCCCATTATCCCGTGTAACTCTGCCACATTTTTGTGATTTGCTTTGTTTGGATTTCCAACGTCATATGTCGCTGTTGTTTTTGTTTTGTGTTCATTGAGCTCAGTTAAGGTGAAGGGAGATCAGATTGTTCATATTGTTGATATTGGTGGAATTGCTGACCATCACTGTTTCAACTATCTTTTCATAATACGGATGTTTCGAATCATTTCCATTCCGTCAAATTTTTTTGTAGTTTCGTTCGCCAGATCACGTGATTTTGATGGCTATGCAAGCACTAGACTTCCGGTGTCAATGTACACAACACAATCTTCAATTGATATGTGCCGTTTTAACGTTCGATCCTCAACTTAATAAAATCTTTACATTTTCTGTGAAAGACAGATATCAATTAAATTATTTTATTTGTATCAAAGACATGAATACAGAGACAATTACTTCTTTGAATTTAAATTTGCTTTCTTTCTTTATTTGCTGCTGTCAGTATCATAAAACGAAAACGATCTGCCTTTATATATTTCTGATATCAGATATATAATGGGGTACCGAACATCAGTATTTATTCAGCCGTTTATTTACTTATAATCTAACGCATCTACGACTATGAAATGCTGACGTTGTCACAGTAATAGCGTAAACACCGGAAGTCATCTGCCAAGGCGTTCAGACGTCAAGACACGAAAAAGACGGCACATGGTCGGAATTGACATGATTCGAAACAACACGTATTGCTTTGTCTGATTGTGTTGTTTTACATATAGTGATGTCCAACACTTTGTCCTATTATGTGTCATTATGCTTTTAGTTCCGACCGGACTATATGAGGAGCATGCCGAGTGCCTTATAACAAGCAGGCACTTCTTAACTTTCACGAGCACCTGGTTTGTGTGTTTGTTTGTCATCACCCTGTTTCTTGTGTGACCGATGTCTCTGAATTGTCCATTCTTCATTGCCCTTTTTGTTTCTCTAACATTTATTTTTCTTTCTGAACTAGACTAACACGATTAGTTGGATTTGTATTGTGCTAGGTCTCTGAAACAGCAATTCGCAGGTAAACATGTTGCTCCACTCTGACAGACTATCCTGATAACGAGCTAAACAGTCGTTGACATTTTTCTTGAATGCTGCTTGCTTCGCAAATAAGCAGCTAGCAAATGCCAATTGTATACTTTGATTTGACCAGATTGGTTCTCGAATCCACGATCTACTACACATGAAGAGGGCACGATAACTATTACATACCTGATATGGTTCAGTTTTTAAAGAAGCTCCTGGTGACATTTATAACAATTAATACATCATAAGTAGAAATACATTAAACACTTACATCTCTTTCATCTGTCGATTGTTTGTGTGGTTTTGCTTTTCTCCTCGGGGAATATTGTGTACTTTGTCTAAATTGATTGGTATTGTTTTCGTCTGTCTCTCTGCAGTTCCGTTGTCGCGTCGAATCTGTGTCAGTATGATATTGGTTATACGTGTTCGATGTTGAGCTTTGTGGTGTTGAATTCAAGTCTGAAGAAGAATAAACAAACAAATAACAAAGTAAATTACTGTTATTAATACACAATTATTTATTGACACCGATATTAAATTGATTTACCAAGAATTCAGATTCATTTAGATCGGAGTGAATGATCGAGTGATTGTTTTTTAACGCGAACTCAACAATTTGTCAGCTATATCATGGAGACAACAACTTAATTTTCAATAAAATGATGATGAGGTGCGCTTTGTACTAGACCAACACGCTGAGTTGGATTTTTTCATTGCAAGCTCACTGAGATATAGTCCGCGGATAGATATGTGGATCCACTCGGACACATTATTTTGACTCCAGGCCAACCATTATTTGCTCTATCTCCATAGTGCTGCGTGATTAGCGGAGAAGCAACAAATACCAAATAATAGCCTTTGGTTTGACCTGATCGGAGCTCGAACCCACGATCTACCACACTCGAGGCGAGCACGATAACCATAATAATATTGTGTTGTCCATGTTATATGCCCTTCGGGTCGTGCATTATGCCTTCTAACTTTGGAACATATTTCGGCATATAACATGGACAACACAATATTATTGTATAACTAATAAGTATGGCTCCACCTAAAGATCATGCAAAATAAAGAAAAGGTGATTTACCTTATGTCATCAATTCACTCAATATTTTGTTATGTGACGTATTTTTAGTAAAAATAAATGTATATTCAAAGACAAGTGTTTATTTCAGCTATTTTTGCTATTATATTCAAATTAAAATCAGATTGGTCACATTTGTTTTTAATAACAAAGTATGCAAAAAGGCTAGATATCAGAACACATTATCTACTGTGAACAGGCGATTTGTAATAAACTATATAGCACAATGAAAAATATTGGATCTCCTCTACAAAATATCAATTTATTTCATTTATAGCCTTAGCGTCAATTTTTTTTTTTTTTTTTAAATTAACCGCTCCAAATCACAATTCCAAGAACGACAACTCTTGTTGAACGTCAAAATGAAGAACATTTTACTTATTTCAGGTTGTAACCTCAACCATTGAAGTAAAAAAAATTAATTATCTATTTTTATTTTAATTGATTAAAATAGCAATAAATTTTGATGATGAAATTGATTAACTTAATATTTTTTCAATAGGTTCGGACTTTTGCCCTGTCCATTTAGCGGAGCTGACAGCATTTTCATGTAAACTTTTGATGAGGACCTAATGTTTGTCATCTATTCCTGCTTGATATATCCTTTTCAGCATGTGGCTGTGGATTACTTAATCGAATGCTGCTTTGGCGTTAAAGAGTATGAGTTGGTAGTCAGTGTAATTATCTACAACCTCTCGGTAGCATTTTCCACGGGCAAGGTTGAGTTAACTGGTAATGAACCACTTGTGAATCCCCTTTGAGTTCTGCTCTGTATTTCTAGTACCTGGTTTTGAATTCTTTCTTTGATAATGGTTTCAAGTATTTTGCTAATCACTGGGAGTACAGTCATACCGCTATAGTTTGTGGCCTGCGTTTTTATTCCTTTATTTTTGAAGATGGATGTAAGAAGTCCAGCTTTCAACGTTTCTGGTACTCGTCCTTGCCTAAAGATCTCGTTAGTTATAAGAAGAAGTCATTTTTCCATATCTTTTCCAGCATTGATGATGTGTTCTATCGTTAGGCCATAGTAGTCAGCTGATTTTCCTCTATTTATTGATCTAATTGCTTTCGCTATTTCTTCGTCATTAGTTTATCAGACTGGGTTAGAACAATTAGGTCTCTAGTACAAGGTCGAATTCACAAACTAAAAAATTGTGTTAATAGTCGACCTAAGTCTGTATTTAAAGACCAAGAAGCCGTTAAGTGTCTTTCCTCTCTTCATAACAAATATGTTATCGTTCCTGCGGACAAGGCTTCCAACAATATCGTGTTTGTATGTAAATCATATTACTTCGAATGCCTAATCAAGGAATTAGGCATAAATAGCAACACCTCTAGTAATACCACATACAAACCAACTTCGTTCGACAAAGATGAAATCCTAGCTAACCACAGATCATTCATGACCTCTTTAAACATTCCCTCTGGTAAAGAGTCTGAGGATTTACCCTATTTATATTGGATACCTAAACTCCATAAGACACCATACAAAGAAAGGTACATAGCGGGATCATCAACTTGTTCGACGAAAGAATTGTCTATTCACCTGACAAAGATTCTGTCTGCAGTAAAAGAGGGACAACAGAAATATTGTGAAACTGTTTACTCGCGTAGTGGCATAAATCACATGTGGATTTTGAAAAACTCTAAAGATCTTTTGGATAACCTGAAATCAAGATCTTTCTCTCAGGTATCCTCCATCAAAACTTTTGATTTTTCAACTCTATATACCACCCTACCGCATGACAAATTAAAAACCCGCTTAAAAGAAACAATTCATAAAGCTTTTAGTCATAGAAACTATGGCTCAAAATTTGTTGTGTTAGGCTACAATTCCACATATTTTTCAAACAAAATTCATAAAGGTAAAACATGCTACTCCGAGGAACAAGTGATCAGTATGCTGGAGTTCCTCATCGATAACATATTTGTCTCCTTTGGAGGGACACTGTTTCAGCAGGTCGTCGGCATACCAATGGGTACGAATTGTGCCCCTCTTCTAGCCGATTTATTTTTATACTCATATGAGTCGGAGTTTCTTCAAAAGCTTGTAAAAGATAAGAAGATTCATGAGGCTAGAGCCTTTAATTTCACATACAGGTATATTGATGACGTTTTATCTATCAATAATTCTAGATTTGCAGAATTTCTTCCATTGATATACCCTCCAGAGCTGGAAGTTAAAGAGACCACCGATACAGCTTCGTCCGCATCATTTTTGGACTTATACCTCGAATTTGACGACAGTGGTCAACTCAGTACTAAAATTTATGATAAGCGGGACGACTTCAATTTTAAAATCATAAATTTTCCAAACATGTGCAGCAATATACCAGCTTCTCCTGCATATGGTGTTTACATCTCGCAATTGATTCGCTATGCAAGGGCCAGTAGCAATTATTCTGATTTCCTGAAACGTCATCTTCATCTGAGAAACAGGCTACTGGACCAGGGCTATAAAAAGATTCGCCTTATTCGATCTCTTAAAAAGTTTATATTCCGATACCAATATCTTGTCGAAATATATTCCGTCTCTGCAGAAAAAATTATAAGCGATGCATTTTCATATAGTGAAAATGTATAAAGATAAAGAAGTCAAAAATGTCAAGAATTTTTTTTGTCAATGTGTGACGTAAAAATATTTTTGACATTTACGTCACCGAATATGGTACTGCTTTGACTACTATTTTACCTATTTTGTTCCTGTATTTAAATACTGTTACAGTGACAGCCGGAACCTTTGAACCGTAATGAGAGCGGGAGGTTTGGCGCCTTAAAATCTGATTCAACCCACCATTTCTTTAGAAATGCCTGTACCAAGTCAGGGTCATTACGGTTTTCACAGTTTTCCGGTTGTTGACTGATTTTGTCTGTTTATATAATTATGAGTTTTGACTTTCCCTTTGTAAGATTGTTCGGAGTTCGGTAATTTTGTTATTACCTTTATTTATTCTATGCTTTCGTGGGCCACAATGTCGTTTATTATATGTATTTCGTCTTCCACCATGTCATGATATTTATTGTCTATGTTCATATTGAGGTCAAAAGTTGCTAGATTTTTTAAATGTTCTCTAAGTTACTAAATGTCATTGCATCTTCCTCTCCGTCATATTATATTACATTTACATTCAGGTCCATTTTGACTTCATTTCCTTTTTTCCTATTGTTGCGTACTGATTTGTGAAATAGTCGCATATCTATTGTTTTGGTTTCCATTATCAATTCCCTTTCTTCATCCCTCTGCTTGGCCAGTTCAACCCTGATACATCTCCTAAGCTCTTTCTTAGATTCTTTTTTCTCTTTACATATTATGCTATTTATATCCGTTGGTTTTCCATTGTCTTTCCATATTCTATATTTTGCTCACATAATTCTTTCTTAGATTCTTTTTTCTCTTTACATATTATGCTATTTATATCCGTTGGTTTTCCATTGTCTTTCCATATTCTATATTTAATTCTATATCGCTGATTTAATTTCTGGTGTCCATATCTATAACTTAGGTTTTGCGCTATAGTTGGTTTTTGCTGACGAGCTTAAGGTGGCAGCGTTCTTCATTACTTGAGATGTTTTTGATATTACATCGTCTAATGGTAATTCGTTATTAATGAGTTGGCTTTCCAGCTGATCTATATCTGTTTGGACCATGGCTAAATATAAATCTTTGTCCACCTTTTCCCATTTAATTTTCCTCTCTATTTTCTGGACATCTTTGCTTCCCTTTTCATAGGATTTATATTCAAATTTAAATTCCATTCTGATTGGGTAGTGGTCAGAGGTGTTTGATGTTATTGAACCAAGAACTTCTTTGTTTGAACTGGTACTAAGATTATGGAGGAAATAGTTTATTTCTGAGCATTCTTTTCCATTTGCATTAGGGAATATTTTTGACGTGTTGTTAAATTTTAATTGGCCTTCATTAATGAATTCCCGTAAATAGTTGTTTCTTTTGCTGCCGGAGGCGTCATTGAGGTCTTCGTTCAGATCTCCTCCTATGAGTATCTTATTTCCATGCTTTTGAATTAATTCATAAATTTCATCTATACATTCTTGGAATTCAGTCACATGGTTTTTGTTTCCCTTGGCTGGTAAATATGCTGATATTACTAGTAATCTGCTGTTTTTATTCCCATGGATTTCTATGCATTGTATTTTTCCTGAGCCGTCTTCTAATGGTCTAATTATATGATCTATCTCTTTTCTCCAGATAACAGCTACTCCACCATAACCTCTTGGCATGTTGACTGGGAGCAAAGAGTCGTTTATATCCAGTCCTTTACCAACATAATGGATTTGTGCCTGGAATAGCCAACGTTCTTGAATTGAAATAATGTCATTTGTTTGTAGTAATTTATCAATTATCAGAGCGCATGTTTTAATGTTTTTACAGTTGAACAATGCGAGCCTTATTTTCTGCTACTCGTCTGTCCCGACGTCTTTCGTCTCAGCTATGTTCTGTGTTGTTGAAGGCTTGGATAGGCTAAAACAAGTTGATTTTGAGTATTACTGTCCAATATATCTGATCTAGCACTATATAGTTGATTCGGAGTTTGGTGAGCTCGTTGTTGCTTGTGTACTGTGGGTAATAGAGGTACTTTACAACCTAGGGTTTGCTGGTGTGTTACATATGATGGAGCTACATCATTAACTAGATGTTGCTGTTGCATAATAGGTGTTGACGGAACTTTACGGACAGGAGCTTGCTGATGTATTGAACGTACTGGTGGTATGTTGCGGGGTAGAGATGATTCCTTACGATGGTTTCCCAGTATCAATGGTTGTCCCGTTAAGGAATATGCTAATGATTCGATGTCTCTCATATTGTATTCTGTGCTCTCACGTCCAGTATTGTTTGGCACCCAAACATTTTCAGCTTTTTGGTGTTGATTTTCGTGGTTACAGTTGTTTATTGGCTCTTCATTCATGTTAAACCTATCAATTTCGTGGAATACTAGGTTTGTTAATTTAGTATGTAGACCCATGATTTTGGTATTCATCTGCTGTTTCATCTTATTGTATATATTATTGTCTGTTTCTGTTCTCATATCACATCGTACTTTTCCTGCCTCATTTTCGTTCTGAGTCTGCAAATATTTATTTTAGTCTATCTTTCCTTTTAGTAGTTTAGCAGTTTGCTCAAGTTCAAAGTTTCTAGCCTCTAGTTGTTCGCATCTAGTTCCTAGCAGTATTTTCTCGTTATTAAGTTCTTGTATTGATTTCTCCTTAATTCTCAGTTGCTATTCAACTTTCCTTAATTTTGCTTCCCTTGCCCGAAGTGCACACAGCTTAACCTCTTTCAGGCTATCAGGTTGATTTTGCTTTTTATGTGATGACTTTCTTGGCTTTGGAACTGGTTTATTTTCTAGATTATTTCTTGGTTTAGGAATTGGTTTATTTGCGTTGGAATTTATAGGTGATTCTGCCTTTGCTAGTGTATTTTCCTGTAGCTCATTTGTCCCATCTTGCTACGTTTCCTCTAATTCTCCAGTATTGCATGACAGGCAAGTATGGTCTCCATTTAGTTCTACTGAGCATCGCTTGTGACAAAGGTTACCGCATACTGAGCATACATCATAGTTGGAATTGTTGGTTGTACCATTGCAGATTATACAAGTTTGTGCTGATAGTGTAATGGTATATTTTTCTTCCGTTTCATCTGACCTTCCAATCGCTGTTTCCTCCTCCAGTAGTTGCTGTGCTTGTGTTTCATCTCGACAGACTGTATTTTTCTGCTATTGCTAGCTTATTACTCTTTGGATCGTAGCATAGTTTGCATGTATCCTCTTCTTTTGGTCTTGTTTTATCTACTTTCTTTATTTCTATCTCTGTTAGCTTTTGGCATCTGTAGTGGATCCAGTGCTTTCCTGTGGTACAGTATGTACCCCTTGTTCCGCAGTTTTAATTGCATTTAACGCATGAAATAGTTTCTGGATTGATAGCGATCTGGTGCTCGTTCTGGGTACTGGTACATCTTTGACTCAATAGGCCTTCTAGTTGGTCAGCAAGCTTCTCGTTAAGTTCATCTAGGCTGCCCTCTATATTACAGTTGCTATTTATATCATGTATTGATCGTATGTCACTTTCCATAGATTTTTGCCATCCCTTATATGTATATATATCGTGTATATTATGTGTAATGACATTAAAAAGTATTATTATACTTCAGTATCTTTTTTCAATAGAAAATCAAGTGTAACATTTTAACTAATAAATCCTAAATTCCTTGTTTTCTCTATTTCACCGGTCATCAGTTGTAACTGATCACCCGGGGGAACAGTGATCTAGATCGCCAAAGCGCTTACGATATCGGTAAGACCATGATCTAAAACGTGTACGTGACGTAAGTATCTATTAAATGGCCACCGCGGTGTGTCCAGTGGAACCTTTCTGTCTGTTCATTTACAGAAATGTTCGCATTTATCAAACGAAATAAGAGTGATGCAAAATTGTTTGCATCGAGTTTCAGTATAATAAAGCAATTAATGCCGGCACTTGCGGTGAACATCATAATTGTTCACCCTTGGGAAGTTGCTTTCCCTTGGGCTAAAGCCGTCGAGAAAACAACACCCGTCGGGTGAACAATTATGATGTTCACCTTAAGTGCAGGCATTAATTGTATATTATTTTATACTTGACAGAATACTTGGGAGCGATCAAGTCAGTAAAGAGGATATAGATGTAAATGAGCATGATATACTATCCAACATTGCACTTAGATACAGAGTAAGGTAAAGGAATGACGCTTTTATGTTATCAATCAAATTTATGGTTGAACGTTATGGAATATCTTTGTAACAAATGACCACGGATATGTTTCGTTTGTCGTAAACACTTCCGGGTCCTTGTCCTCATTCATGACTTATCACCGGGTTTGTAGCTAGATTAACTCGACGGGTGTCACTAGTGGAGCTGGAACTGCTTACCCTCCGGAGCACTTGAGTTCACCCCCGGTTTTTAGTGGGGCTCGTGTTACTCGATCTTTAGCTTTATTTGTATATTTTGTAGACCGCTGTTTGTCTTTTTTCTTTAGGTCATTGTGTTGTCTGTTCTTCTTCGATATATGGATTCTAACTACTCCCTTGGTATCTTCAAGCTCTTCTTAAAGAAATAAAGAATAAATGTGTTTAAGCGTCCCTTGAGACATCGTTAAACCTGATGGCCTTTACCTATAGTAAAAATGTTAATGATAACAACTTTTCAATTATTTACAGTTTTTAAAAAGTGATGCATTGTTTACCTGCTTCTTCTGGGTTCGAATCTGAAACAATCAAAATAATTTTTTTTTTTGAATATATAAATGCTGAATTGCATGACCTCAATTAACTTGATAAGACAATGCAAACCATGCACACATTTGTAATTGTTTCAGCATGTCTATATAATTACAGCTGCATTTCTTTTTGTAAAATATGATAAGAAAATAGTATTATCTGTCTATTGATTTACTATTAATCTAATTTATACACTCCAATTCATCTTCCCAATGAAAATTTTTATATTTGAAAGAGAGACCGGCCAAAGTCGTCACATAAATTGTGAGTGATCTTGGCCGGATACGTAGAAATAAATTACTGTTTTTCTGCAAAGTGTACTATCGTATTTGTAATGCTATTAGAATCAAGCCATAATGTGTTTAACACGGGTTGGTAGGATATTTGAAAATATGATCACTCGCTACTGCTTGGGGTGAAATACTAATATTTAGCTTTTAGTTATATATATATTCTAAATTGTCCTTAAAGATGCAAAAAATAGATAATCGCACCCAAAGTTTTGAACGAAATGGTTTGTTATAATTTGAAGAAAAAAATACTGATTTTGTATGTCTAAAAAATAATAATCTGACATTTGTTTCACGTGTAAATACATGTCTAGCATGCAGGGCAAAAAACACAGCGCCCACCCCTAAAAAGTTAATTGGTCGGTCCCTTATACATGTAATTGTTATATACAATGAAGTATACTCAGGGTTGTACATGCAAGTTAGCTTGTGTTTTGATGAACAATACAAAATTATGTGATAAAGCTTGGCAGTGACTTGCAGCAGGTCTGTGGTTTTCTCCGGGTATTCCGGTTTCCTCTTCTAATAAAACTGACCGCCACGATATAACTGAAATATTATTGAAAGCGTCGTTAAACACCAATACCCTAACGGGGGGATGTCAGCATAATGTCAGTAAAAAACGTGTCATCTAATAATCGTGTAGGTCGATACCATATGTTCAACCTTGAATGCAGCTAGTTGATTGGGAAATATGTTAACTATAAATTGTATATTCATATTTGATGATGCTATGCTTAAATATGCTGAAAAGTATTCCAAATGCCGCAGACATAATATAAAATTATTTGAAAAAAACCCCATTATATACTCATCATAATATACAAATAAGTCAATTTTTACATATGAATAGTGATAAATAATCAGTCTAAACTTTCATACCATATACAGTTCAGTATTCAGCAATCGCTATAACATCATGTTTACTAGTTTGTGATAAAGTTTATCAGTGACTTGTTGTTGATATGTGGCTTCCTCTGGGTATTCCGGTTTCCTCTGCCAATAAAATTAACCCTCACCGTATATAGTCAAACCTGTATATAAAGAACACTCAATGGTACATGCAAATTAGCCTTTACGAACAGTTGCCCTTTATATACAGGTTAAAATAATATACAAAACAAATGTATACTATGCATTAATTGGGAAAATGGGAATGCCTTTTATAGACAGCGATTTAGTTCCATGTGATCTTAAATGTTAGTACAAATAAGTCAAGTAAGCATTACATACCTTCGACATATTTCAGACGTTTAGTTGGATCTTTCAAGGTGTCATATGCTTCATGCAAGGCTGAAAAAAATATAGTGTGAGTGATTATCTCTTCAGTCTGTCTTTTTTCGTAATGGCTACATGTTCGCTTGTAATTCTATACATTATGATAAATCGTGTATCTTTATGTTCAAGCGTTGCAACATGTCGCCAACACAAGGTGTATCGCTGTCAGTTGGAGAGGAACCGAGCTGCCCGGCGTTGGGCCCTTTCGAGTTGATCGATTTCACCTTCATTGTAGGAGTCCCAGGAAGAACAAGCATACTCAAGTGATGATCTGACGAGAAATGCATAGGCTTGTACATTTACGGAGGTAGAACTGGTTTTAGCGTTTCGAAAAGTTTGAAGATACAAAGGTGTAATTAGAAGATACCAAAGGCGTAATTAGAAGATGCAAAGGTGTAATTAGAAGATACGAAGGCGTAATTAGAAGATATCAAAGGCGTAATTTGAAGATACAAAGGCGTAATTAGAAGCAGTAAATCGAAGAAGAAAGACAAAAAAAAACAAACAATAATCTCCAAAACACTGCACAGAAAACTAAAGATCGAGCAACACGAACACCACTAAAAACCGGGGTGACCTCAGGTGCTAGGGAACGGTAGGCAGTTCCTGCTCTACTGGTTGCATCTGTCCTGTTACTCTTGTTCAAGCCCTGTGATATGTCATGGGATGAATATGGAAAGGATAGGAATCGTGATTATAACAACCGAAACATATCCGTGGTCATTTGAGACATAAATATCCCGTAACGGTAAACCAGGTCAACGTGAAAGTTTCGAAGTGATGACATCAACTTAACCACTAGGAACCCTTAGTTCAGTAGCTTCCTTTGTAACAGCAACTCTCTATTGAGGAAATCAACGGAGACATATATACTCCATATGCCGGTGCTACTGGAATGTTTTACATATAAATGGAAAATTTACAATTGGAAAATTTAAGTCTGCTTTTATGTCGTAAAATTTGGTTCTTACTGGCCCTCACTGTCAATTTCGACGTGTAGATAAAGCTTTCAAACTAGGAATTCACATTACCCTTGTGTAGATTATGCAGAAATATAAAGTGACTGTAAATTTTCTGAATTACTACAATGTTCAAATATCTATAAATTATGAGAAAATTATACTCAAAATTGCTATGCTGCCCATTGGTCTTGTAAGATCGGGTATCATTTTGCCCGTCGTAAGTGAAACAACTCGTACAAAAAGGTGAAAATACCTATAATTCAGTGGCGTAGTTCCCATTGAGACAACCCTCAGTAAAAAATCAACAACAAAAATTAGCCATTTCATTTCTCTATTTATCGAATTCTGGCTTGCTCAGTGATAATGGAAGAATCATATTTGTATGTAATTTGATTCCAATATGCTATAGCTACTGCACACCCCAGACCCCCTGCCTCGGTAATATTGGACCTCAAGCTATTTTGTTTTAAGAATTTACTTTGAAAGAACGATAATACACAATTGGTTTTTTTCGAAATTTTAGAGGAGCAGAAAAGTGTTTTAGTGGTAGTTCAAAATTATCTCTAAAGCTTCGTGTATGAGGATTTGGTCACTTTTATCATTTGCAAATCAGGAATGTGCCGCAGAAAAGTGTTTTAGTGGTAGTTCAAGTTTATCTCTAAAGCTTCGTGTATGAGGATTTGGTCGCTTATATCATTTGCAAGTCAGGAATGTACCGCAGAAAAGTGTTTTAGTGGTAGTTCAAGTATATCTCTAAAGCTTCGTGTATGAGGATTTGTCTGGATTGTGCCAGGGTTTGTCTCTACTTAACTCTCGAAGTTTTGATTCCAATCAAAATTGTGCTTTTGAATGTGCTGGTTTTGGGTCAAAACCCGAAAACTGAGGGGGGAGGGAGGGGTCGGAATCCTTTGATATGCTCTATTTAAGTCATCCTTATAACGGAATTCAACCGATGTTGATTTTATCTCTAAGCAATTTCTATAAATGTGTTATCAACGTATGGTGTTCTTTTCTCTCTATTAATAATCAACCTACTAATATCTACATATTGTGGAGGGGCCGTAGTGGCATTGATTGCATAGTAGTTGGATTTGCAACTTCCAATGCAATCAGTGCCTATTACCACTAATGTTGTGAGATCGAGTCCCACTCAGGCGATAAAACATTATGTGATAAAGTTAGTCAGTGACTTGCGACAGGATTCATGTTTTTTTCCGGTTTCCTCCATCAATAAAGCTGACCGCCACGATATAGCTGAACTATTGCTGAAAGTGGCGTTAAACACCATAAACCCATCTCCATGTTATGCTTTGCTTACCTACAAATGCTTCATGTGCTCGGGGTGTTTTGTTGTTATCAGGATGAATCTTTAATGCTAAATTTCTAAAAGCTGTTGTAATCTCTTCTTCAGAACAGGTATTGTTCAGACCTAAAGCTGAAAAATAGTCAGTACTCTTCAAAATTCTGAAAAATACAACAATTTGTAGTATTATTTTATCTTATAAGAAAAAGGAAATTCAATGTAAAAGTTCAAGTTGGTGTAAGCTTGAGTTCATATTTGTTTAATAAAAAAATATATTAAACTGATTTTAAATAAAGTGAGAGGTCATTGCAGAATATTTATGTCAACTTGTTATCACACAAAATGCTATAGACAATACAACTAAAATGATAAAATGATATTGAATGCTTTTCTTTAAAACAATGAACACCATACGACGGGGGAAAACTCAACTTGCTACAAGTTCCTTTTTTAATAATAATCCAACTGCTTCATATCGTGGTTATATGATTTTGTATCTTTAATATTTCAGAACACACACGTATTTATTGTATATCAACCGCTCGAGATATTGAAAGTAGAGAAAATATGCATTGATGTTGTTAGCATACCACCATAGTTTTGAAAGTACAAATTGAAAGAAAATAATTTCGGAAAGAGTAATCTTTTAAGACATTACACAGTATTCTTCTCCTGTAAAGTTTATATTTAAATCACATTACCTGTCTACAATTTGTTGATCGTCATTTCTAATATTTGCCATCTTTAGTTTTCTTAACAATGGGATTTCCGTCTTTATGGTATAACACGTATCTAAAAATAATATCTGAAAGCTTGCCAAAGTTCCTTAAGATATATATCTTAGATGGAATTCAAAGTTTTAAATAAACCTCATTATTGATTTTTGTTATAAATGGATATGATAATACTAATAAATATACATTATATATTTATGTATGTATATTATTTTATTTAATTAGACATTGATAAAGTCCCTCGGTGGGACGAAAATGTTGTCATTCAACGAAGTGTTTAATTCTGTATCACCCTTTTTTGTGTACTTGGTGTTGTTTTACAAACCATTGTAGACGTTTACAATTGTTTTACTTGTATAGTAACGCTAAACCGTAACGATCCAACACCCAATAAGATTGATCGTTGACTGGTTTTTCAGACGTTGTATATATATATATATAATATCTGAAAGCTTGCCAAAGTTTATATATATATATATATATAGATATATATATATATATACGACTGAAAATTAAACCAAACAGTGTCAGAATCATATCTTTGAGTTGACACATTTTTGTTCTTCCCTCGACGGGATTTGAACTCACACAATTGAAACACGGCAGTACCAATCGCTTAGCCTTTGGTCAAGCGCCCTAGACATCTCTACATAAAGTTGTGGAGTTGGCGTCCATAAAACTGGCTTGACCTGCAATTTTCTTATAAGGTACCAGTACAAAATCTGGAAAGGATTGGATGGTTGGTTTATGGTGTTTAATGCCACTTTCAACACTATTTCAGTTTTATCGTGGCTGTTAGTTTTATTGGTGGAGGAAACCGGAGTACCCGGAGAAAACCACCGATCTGTCGCAAGTCACTGACAAACTTTATCACATAGTATTGTATCGAGTACACCTTGCTATGAATGGGGTTCGAACTCGCAACTTTAGTGATGATAGACACTGATTGCATAGGTAGTTGTAAGTTCAACAATCAAGACGGCCCCAAATGTGGAAAGCCGGCGGTCGTATATAAGTGTGCTAGGATATCGAATTTGTCTGTTGATGTGATTTTTCTATTTAAATGTGGAGCTGTACCGACAGTGTGGTACTTTTGTTTTTTCTATTTGATTTTAGAACTGTACCGACAGTGTGGTACTTTTGTTTTTTCTATTTGATTTTAGAACTGTACCGACAGTGTGGTACTTTTGTTTTTTCTATTTGATTGTGGAGCTGTACCGACAGTGTGGTACTTTTGTTTTTTCTATTTGATTTTAGAACTGTACCGACAGTGTGGTACTTTTGTTTTTTCTATTTGATTTTAGAACTGTACCGACAGTGTGGTACTTTTGTTTTTTCTATTTGATTTTAGAACTGTGCCGACAGTGTGGTACTTTTGTTTTTTCTATTTGATTTTGGAACTGTACCGACAGTGTGGTACCTTTGTTTTTCATTTTATTCACAAAAAAATATCATCTATGTAAATAAATGCGAGAAAATGATAAGTGTGTTATATACAAGGGTCCGTCGTTGTCGTGATCGTATGGTGGATGGATTTATAACTACTTGTGCAATCAGTGCCTATCGCCACTAACGTTTTGAGGTCGAGTCCTGCTCGTGGCGAGATGTTCTTGATATAGCATTATGTGATTACGATTATCAATGACTTACAGCAAGTCGGTAGTTTTCCCAGCGTAATCTGAATTCCTCCACCAAATAAAACTGACAGCCACGATATAACTGACATATTGTTGTAAGTAGCATTTAACACAATAACCCTAACATTTTAATATACAATAGAGGAATGTCAAAAGAATAATAAAAAAAGGCAATTATACAATTATGAACCAAAATCACATATGCAATACCAACCAAAAGATTTTTTTATCGCGTTTCTGCCGTTTGATATTTATTTTATTTATTTATTTTTCTTTTGTAAGTTAAATGTATGAACGCAATAGAGCGATTTAAATGTGATCAATTGTCCATTATTACTCTTATATAATAATTAAAGAAATACACGTACCGTGACACAGATAAATTGTTACAGAGAGCCAATCACAACATACAGCAGAAATTATACATCTATATCCTGTTCCTGTCCAACTTTGCATTCAACATTATAAGTTTTCATTTTAACTCATAAATGTTCGTGAATCTGTCATAAAAATTATTGCAGCTGTACTGGTCCCTGGGTTTGGAAGTTCACGTATTGTTGGTAGTATTGGGGACTACTTACGTAGAACATCATAAATTGTACTGTCTTTTAAGCTTGACCAATGTATTAATACTAATAGAAGAAATATGTTTAGGACTATGTTGCTATGGACTTCAATGCCAATTTCAAAAACATTTCAGTTAGATCGTGGTGGTCACATTTATTGATGGAGGAAACCGGAGAACCCAGAGAAAACAACCGACCTGCCGCAAGAATAGAAGGAATATATTTAGTCATAAAGGAAAAAAGAGACGAATGGAAATGATAAAAGATGCATTTGAACAGAGTTGAATCATTGAGGGAGAAATAAGGTTGTGCATTGTGCTACATGGGGTAAGTGAGTGTGTGCAGCTAATTTTACATGGGGTAATTACTATGTATCATACCATGCTAAGTCTTACAACATCATTGTATCTAACTTTGTATTGTGCATTAATTTCATATACGATCAGTACATGCAAAAGCAATGAATCGCCATCTTCTGTGAAACTAGTTCTAGCTATGATATAACAGTAAGGTTTGGTATCTCATGAAACTAGGTCTAGCTATGATATAACCGTAAGGTTTGGTATCTCATGAAACTAGGTCTAGCGATGATATAGCCGTAAGGTTTGGTATCTCATGAAACTAGGTCTAGCTATGATATAACAGCAAGATTTGGTATCTTATAAAATTAGGTCTAGCTATGATATAACAGCAAGGTTTGGTATCTCCTGTAACTAGGTCTAGCTATGATATAACAGTAAGGTTTGGTATCTAATGAAACTAGGTCTAGCTATGATATAACAGTAAGGTTTGGTATCTTATGAAACTAGGTCTAGCTATGATATAACAGTAAGGTTTGGTATCCAATGAAACTAGGTCTAGCTATTATATAGCAGTAAGGTTTGGTATCTCATGTAACTAGGTCTAACTATGATATAACAGTAAGGTTTGGTATATGATCTAACTAGATCTAGCTATGACATAGCAGTAAGGTTTGGTATCTCGTGTAACTAGGTCTAGCTATGATATAACAGTAAGGTTTGGTATATCATGTAACTAGGTCTAGCTATGATATAACAGTAAGGTTTGGTATATCATGTAACTAGGTCTAGCTATGATATAACAGTAAGGTTTGGTATATCATCTAACTAGATCTAGCTATGATATAACAGTAAGGTTTGGTATCTCATGTAACTAGGTCTAGCTATAATATAACAGTAAGTTTTGGTATCTCATGTAACTAGGTCTAGCTATGATATAACAGTAAGGTTTGGTATCTCATGTAACTAGGTCTAGCTATGATATAACAGTAAGGTTTGGTATCTCATAAAACTAGGTCTTGCCATGATAGAACAGTAAGATTTGGTCTCTCATGAAACTAGGTCTAGCTATGATATAACAGTAAGGTTTGGTATCTCATGTAACTAGGTCTAGCTATGATATTACAGTAAGGTTTGGTATCTCATGTAACTATGTCTAGCTATGATATAACAGTAAGATTTGGTATCTCATGAAACTAAGTCTAGCTATGATAGAACAGTAAGATTTGGTATCTCATGAAACTATGTCTAGCTATGATATAACAGTAAGGTTTGGTATATCATGTAACTAGGTCTAGCTATGATATAGCAGTAAGATTTGGTATCTCATGAAGCTAGGTGTAGCTATGATATTACAGTAAGGTTGGTATCTCATGTAACTAGGTCTAGCTATAATATTACAGTAAGGTTTGGTATCTCATGTAACTATGTCTAGCTATGATATAACAGTAAGGTTTGGTATCTCATAAAACTAGGTCTAGCTATGATATAACAGTAAGATTGGGTATCTCATGAAACTTGGTCTAGCTATGATATAGCAGTAAGATTTCGTATCTCATGAAACTAGGTCTAGCTATGATATAACAGTAAGGTTTGGTATATCATGTAACTAGGTCTAGCTATGATATAGCAGTAAGATTTGGTATATCATGTATGTAGGTCTAGCTATGATATAACAGTAGGATTTGGTTTCTCAATTAACTAGGTCTAGCTATGATATAACGGTAAGGTTTGGTATATCATGTAACTGGGTCTAGCTATGATATAGCAGTAAGATTTGGTATATAATGTAGCTAGGTCTAGCTATGATATAACAGTAAGATTTGGTATCTCATGAAACTAGGTCTAGCTATGATACAACAGTAAGGTTTGGTATCTCATGAAACTAGGTCTAGCTCTGATATAATAGTAAGGTTTGGTAAATCATGTAACTAGGTCTAGCTGTGATATAGCAGTAAGATTTGGTATCTCATGTAACTAGGTCTAGCTGTGATATAACAGTAAGGTTTGGGATCTCATGTAAGTAGGTCTACCTGTGATATAGCAGTAAGGTTTGATATCTCATGTATCTAGGTCTAGCTATGATATAACAGTAAGGATTGGTATCTCATGAAACTAGGTCTAGCTATGATATAACAGTAAGATTTGGTATCTCATGAAACTAGGTCTAGCTATGATATAACAGTAAGATTTGGTATCTAATGAAACTAGATCTAGCTATGATATAGCAGTAAGATTTGGGATCTCATGAAACTAGGTTTAGCTATGATAAAACAGCAAGATTTGGTATCTCATGAAATTAGGTCTAGCTATGATATTCCAATAAGATTTGGTATATGATGTAACTAGGTCTAGCTATGATATAGCAGTAAGATTTGGTATCTCATGAAACTAGGTCTAGCTATGATATAACAGTGAGATTTGGTATATCATGAAACTAGGTCTAGCTATGATATAACAGTAAAATTTGCTATCTCGTGAAACTAGGTCTAGCTATGGTATAACAGTAAGGTTTGGTATCTCATGTAACAAGGTCTAGCTATGATATTACAGTAAGGTTTGGTATCTCATGTAACTATGTCTAGCGATGATATAACAAGTAAGGTTTGGTATCTCATAAAACTAGGTCTAGCTATGATATAAAAGTAAGATTTGGTATCTGATGAAACTTTGTCTAGCAATGATATAGCAGTAAGATTTGGTATATCATGTAACTAGATCTAACTATGATATAACAGTAAGGTTTAGTATATCATGTAACTAGGTCTAGCTATGATATAACAATCAGATTTGGTATATCATGTAACTAGATCTAGCTATGATAATAACAGTAGGATTTGGTATCTCATGTAACTAGGTCTAGCTATGATAAAACAGTAAGATTTGGTATATCATGTAACTAGGTCTATCTATGATATAACAGTAAGATTTGGTATATCATGTAACTAGGTCTAGCTGTGATATAACAGTAAGATTTGGTATCTCATGAAACTAGGTCTAGCTATGATATAACAGTAAGGTTTGGTATCTCATGTAACTAGGTCAAGCTATGATATAACAGTAAGGTTTGGTATCTCATGTAACAAGATCTAGCTATGAAATAACAGTAAGGTTTGGTATATCATGTAACTAGGTCTAGCTATGATATAGCAGTAAGATTTGGTATCTCATGAAACTAGGTCTAGCTATGATATAACAGTAAGGTTTGGTATCTCATGAAACTAGGTCTAGCTATGATATAACAGTAAGGTTTGGTATCTCATGTAACTAGGTCAAGCTATGATATAACAGTAAGGTTTGGTATCTCGTGTAACTAGATCTAGCTATGATATTACAGTAAGGTTTGGTATATCATGTAACTAGGTCTAGCTATGATATTACAGTAAGGTTTGGTATATCATGTAACTAGGTCTAGCTATGATATAACAGTAAGATTTGGTATATCATGTAACTAGATCTAGCTATGATATAACAGTAAGGTTTGGTATCTCGTGTAATTAGGTCTAGCTATGATATAACAGTAAGGTTTGGTATATCATGTAACTAGGTCTAGCTATGATATAACAGTAAGGTTTGGTATCTCGTGTAACTAGGTCTAGCTATGATATAACAGTAAGGTTTGGTATCTCATGTAACTAGGTCTAGCTATGATATTACAGTAAGGTTTGGTATCTCATGAAACTAGGTCTAGTTATGATATAACAGTAAGATTTGGTATATCATGTAACTAGATCTAGCTATGATATAACAGTAAAGTTTGGTATCTCGTGTAACTAGGTCTAGCTATGATATAACAGTAAGGTTTGGTATATCATGTAACTAGGTCTAGCTATGATAATAACAGTAGGATTTGGTATCTCATGTAACTAGGTCTAGCCATGATAAAACAGTAAGATTTGGTATATCATGTAACTAGGTCTAGCTATGATATAACAGTAAGATTTGGTATATCATGTAACTAGGTCTAGCTATGATATAACAGTAAGATTTGGTATCTCATGAAACTAGGTCTAGCTATGATATAACAGTAAGGTTTGGTATCTCATGTAACTAGGTCAAGCTATGATATAACAGTAAGGTTTGGTATCTCATGTAACAAGATCTAGCTATGAAATAACAGTAAGGTTTGGTATATCATGTAACTAGGTCTAGCTATGATATAGCAGTAAGATTTGGTATCTCATGAAACTAGGTCTAGCTATGATATAACAGTAAGGTTTGGTATCTCATGTAACTAGGTCTAGCTATGATATAACAGTAAGGTTTGGTATCTCATGTAACTAGGTCTAGCTATGATATAACAGTAAGGTTTGGTATCTCGTGTAACTAGGTCTAGCTATGATATAACAGTAAGGTTTGGTATATCATGTAACTAGGTCTAGCTATGATATAACAGTAAGATTTGGTATATCATGTAACTAGATCTAGCTATGATATAACAGTAAAGTTTGGTATCTCGTGTAACTAGGTCTAGCTATGATATAACAGTAAGGTTTGGTATATCATGTAACTAGGTCTAGCTATGATATAACAGTAAGGTTTGGTATCTCGTGTAACTAGGTCTAGCTATGATATAACAGTAAGGTTTGGTATCTCATGTAACTAGGTCTAGCTATGATATTACAGTAAGGTTTGGTATCTCATGAAACTAGTCTAATTATGATATAACAGTAAGAATTGGTATATCATGTAACTAGGTCTAGCTAAGATATAACAGTAAAGTTTGGTATCTCGTGTAACTAGGTCTAGCTATGATATAACAGTAAGGTTTGGTATATCATGTAACTAGGTCTAGCTATGATATTACAGTAAGGTTTGGTATCTCATGAAACTAGGTTTAGCTATGATATAACAGTAAGATATGGTATCTCATGTAACTAGGTCTAGCTATGATATAACAGTAAGATTTGGTATCTCATGTAACTAGGTCTAGCTATGATATAACAGTAAGGTTTGGTATCTGATGAAACTAGATCTAGCTATGATATAACAGTAAGATTTGGTATCTCATGTAACTAGGTCTAGCTATGATATAACAGTAAGATTTGGTATCTCATGTAACTAGGTCTAGCTATGATATAACAGTAAGGTTTGGTATCTCATGTAACTAGGTCTAGCTATGACATAACAGTAAGGTTTGGTATCTCATATAGCTAGGTCTAGCTATTATATAACAGTAAGGTTTGATATCTCATGTAACTAGGTCTAGCTATGATATGGCAGTAAGATTTGGTATATCATGTAACTAGGTCTAGCTATGATATAGCAGTAAGGTTTGGTATCTCGTGTAACTAGGTCTAGCTATGATATTACAGTAAGGTTTGTTATCTCCTGTAACTAGGTCTGGCTATGATATAACAGTAAGGTTTGGTATCACATGTAACTAGGTCTAGCTATGATATAGCAGTAAAGTTTGGGATCTCGTGTAACTAGGTCTAGCTATGATATTACAGTAAGGTTTGGTATCTGATGAAACTAGATCTAGCTATGATATAACAGTAAGATTTGGTATCTCATGTAACTAGGTCTAGCTATGATATAACAGTAAGATTTGGTATCTCATGTAACTAGGTCTAGCTATGATATAACAGTAAGGTTTGGTATCTCATGTAACTAGGTCTAGCTATGACATAACAGTAAGGTTTGGTATATCATATAGCTAGGTCTAGCTATTATATAACAGTAAGGTTTGATATCTCATGTAACTAGGTCTAGCTATGACATAGCAGTAAGATTTGGTATATCATGTAACTAGGTCTAGCTATGATATAGCAGTAAGGTTTGGTATCTCGTGTAACTAGGTCTAACTATGATATTACAGTAAGGTTTGGTATCTCCTGTAACCAGGTCTGGCTATGATATAACAGTAAGGTTTGGTATCACATGTAACTAGGTCTAGCTATGATGTAAAGTAAAGTTTGGTATCTCGTGTAACTAGGTCTAGCTATGATATAACATTAATAAACATGTATAGAATTTGAATTATCATCACATTGCGTTCGTCTTCGTCATCGTTGTCTGCATTCATGAGCATTTCACATTTGTATTTCTTCTAAGATCATTGAGCTGTTTCTATGGACACCTGCCTGGCATATTCTGTTGATGGTTCTTAACATTTGGTTTCTTTTTGGATTCGATCGGAAAACCAAGATGGGTACAATTTGATGTATTTCTGAATGATCATCCAATAAGGGTTTGAGAAAATGTTTTCCCTGTACGATCTTATATTGAAATTTTTGTGTTGATCGAACACCAAGGTCGCTGCCCCATTGAATAAGTCTACATATAGATATCAAAGATATTATTTTATTCAGTTATGCAATTGCAATGAAAGATTTTTCCCCGATGAGCTTTGCTTGGAAATGAATGAAAGAATTAGTCACATGCAACTCTTAAGTTTAAATCCTAACCATATATTTGATGGTGTTATAAACAATCAATCTTATAGCGACAAAACATAAATTATAAGATTATTCTTAGGATGGTTAGTGTTGGTGGATTTGAATTGTAATATATATTATCGAGAAAACATGACCTGCAATGCCAAACGTTTTCGTGCAAACATGACGTACAATCCCAACAAACTGTTTCGTGCAAACACGACGTACAATCCCAACAAACTGTTTCGTGGAACCATGACATACAATCCCAACAAACTGTTTCGTGCAACTATGACATACAATCCCAACAAACTTTTTCAAACAACCATGACCTACAATCCCAACAAACTGTTTCGTGGAACCATGACATACAATCCCAACAAACTTTTTCGTGCAACTATGACATACAATCCCAACAAACTTTTTCGAGCAAACATGACTTACAATCCCAACAAACTTTTTCGTGCAAACATGACCTTCAATCCCAACAACATTTTTTTTTTTTTTTTTTTTTTTGATTATATCTATATTACACCTGTGAACAATTTACCTCTGGGTGCCAGGAAACCTCAAAGGTTTACAAATATTTACAATGAACAATATAATTAAATAAATAAATACTGGTACAGTTGTAGTAAGAATACAATACCATAAGCAAATAAATCATATTTTATCTCTCATATTCAATTTATAAACATACATTTTTACACAGTAAACAATGAAAGGAATTATTAATACAACTAAATTCATAATGTATCCAATAATAGCTGTAATTTCCTAATATTATATAAGTTTCGAACTTCTGGGTTCTTAATCATCATTTGTATATTACTTCTGAGTTCATTTTTGAGATTTGTGATAACTATTGCTTCCCTGTAAGTACTTTTATTATATTTTATATAATTTCTTGTTTCCCAAATTACCCATTTTAATATACAAATGACTAAATTCATTAAAAGTAGGTTTTCAGTTATTTCTCCCTCATACACCCCAATGATTAAGTTTTCCTCAACAAGTACTATATTTTTTTCAAAAATGCTATTAAAAATGTGTTTTAATTCATCTAAGTCATGTTTAATTTTATGACACCTGTAAAACAAATGCATAAGGGACTCTATTTCATTTTTACAAAAATGACATTGACCATTTGATTTTCCCATTTTTTGTAATCTATATTCTGAATAGACAATGTTATGCAAACATTTCCATTGGAACTGGATAATGCTTTCTTTACATTTAATCTTGTTCAGTATATACCAAATTGATATCCAGTTAAATTTCTTTTCATAAATTGTATCCCATTTGAATTGACATTTTGGCGTAATTGGTTTACGTATTTCTTTCTGGATATTCTTCAGTTTCAGCTCTTTTGGAACAATGATTTTATTATTATGATTTCTAATATTCAAATTACTATCTATTTTTAAACCTAATGATTTTTTTATCTTTTCGTTATCATCGGATTTTAATTTCTTAACACAATTTTCTGGTATTGATTTTTTTATTTTTGCCCATTCTGATATCCAGTTCCTTTTATCATCCAGTCTATTAAATATAGTCTGATTATCAACAAAGGTATTATTGTTTTTATCCCATATATCGTTTATTTTAAATATATTATTTCTCAAAAACGATTGAAAAAAAAGTGGATTTCTATTAAATTTGATCTCAGAGTTACCAAATATGTTTTTATCTAAAATGTCATTTTTAGACTCCGTAGAACATGACCCTAAAATTTTTTTCCATGCTTGTATAGCGTCTTGATAGTATTTTGGAATGGGTGCAATATCTAAACCTTTAATATCGGAGCATTTACAAAGAAAAAAATCAACTCCAAGTTTTTTATCGTATTTCTGTAACCAGTGTTTACCTATCGCATTCCATGAGTCCATCTCACTGTTGATTATTTTGTATATAAATTTTATCTGTTTACTTTTGACAAAATTGTCTATGTTAATCATTCCCATCCCCCCTTCATTAATATTTAAGCAACATACGTTTCTTTCTATTTCAAATCATTCACCTCTTTTTTTTATTTCTCTGGTATCCCCCTCATTTCAGTTTCAAATCCCATTTGAGCTAACAGAAAATTTTTAACGATTAAAGTTTTTCCCTTAAAGGTTAAATTTCTGGTTTTCCAAACCTGAGTGCAGCTTTTCATTTTATTTATAATTTTTTTCCAAATGTCATCAGTGTTGTACCCGTGTAAACACCTAAGGTCTTTATATTATCTGAAATCCATGATATGTTAGTTAATCTGGGTCGCTTCCCCCTTAATCTACCAATAAATAGTCCTTTTGTTTTTTCATAATTTATCTTAGAGCCGGATGCCTTTTCAAATTTCGAAAGAATTAAAAAGGATTGTTCAACAGATTCTTCGTTTTTGTTTAAGAGTTGCGTGTCGTCTGCAAACATGCATATTTTTGCTTCCTTTACGGGGTGCCCCTCACAGTCGGGTAGTTTGATACCATGTATTTCCGGAGTGCTTAGGATAGCACCAGCCATCGGCTCTGCCTGAATAATGTACAAAATCGGTGCAGCAGGACATCCTTGTCTGGCTGAACGCGATATTGCGAAAAAAAATTATATGAAACCATTTGTTTTTATACAGGTTTTTCCCTTTTTAAATAACATATAAACCCATTCACGAAATTTCAGTCCAAAATTAAAACATTCCATAACATAATTTAACCACCCCCATTCCATTCTATCAAATGCTTTTTGCTGATCAACAAAAATAATTACACCTTCCTCATCTTCATTATCTACAAATTCTATAATATCATCAATCATACGATTATTTTCGCTTATATTTCTCCCTGCTACGAATCCTTTTTGATCCGTATGAATAATTTTGTTTATTACTGGCTTCATGCGATTTGCTAAAAGTTTTGATATGATTTTATAATCACTATTTAATAATGTTATTGGACGCCAGTTACGTATGTTATCTCTATCCCCCCCCCCCCCCCCCCCCCCCCCCCCATGGAGTAGTGTCAACATTCCTCGACACTGGGAATCACATATTTCAAATTTATCAAAAATTTCTAGTAATACTTCATATAAATCTTCCTATATTGTATCCCAATATATCTGATAAAATTCATTTATAATCCCGTCTAATCCAGGTGATTTGTATTGTTTCATCGAAAAAATTATTTTCTTAATTTCATTAATTGTCAAGTCTTTTTCTAAATCTTCACTTTCGTCGCATGTTAATTTTCTATCCATATGAGTAACCAGTTCCTCTGCTACATTTTTATCCCACCCTTCTGTTGAAAATAGATTTGCGTAAAAATTGATCTGTTCATCTAGTATCTCGTCGATATCATATTTTAAATTACCATCTAGACCCCTGATTTTTTGCCATAATTTATTTTGCCCATTTTTTCTCTCTAGATTAAAAAAAATAGTTAGTTGATTGTTCCCCCTTCTCGTACCAGTCAACTTTAGCTCTTAACCTTGCGGCGTCAGTTTTATTTTCATAATGTGAGTGTATTTGGTTTTCTAAGTCTGCTAACTCTTCTAATTGTTGCCTGGAGGGTTCAGATATATCCTTTAATGTCTCTAATTTATTTTCTAGAGCCTTTATCTTGTCGTCAGTAGTGTTTACCTTTTTAGACGCTTCTATAGTTATCGATTTAATCTTAATTTTGGCTATGTCCCACCATTCCCTCAAATTTGAAAAAGATTTCTTTTCTAATTTCCAATATACCCACCAATTTGTAAACACTTGTCGAAAATAATCAGATCTAATTGTATGCAAATTCATTATCCAGGTACCAGACCCTCTAGTGATATCGCATACGTTTAATTTCATAATTTTAATATCATGATCACTGAACGGACAATGAATTATTTTAATGTTAATGATATGACAGGAAAGTTCTTCACTGATCAATATTAAGTCTATACGTGATTTAGAATTACCTCTTCTAAACGTGTATTTTTTCACTGACGGATTTTTTTCTCTCCAAATATCGATTAGATTATTTTTCGTCATAATAATCTTAAGTTCTTTTCCCCCCGTATCATCATAATTACGAGAAGGTTAACGATCTATTTCCTTATCTAAAACACAATTAAAATCGCCAGTGAGTATATGCATTTTTTCAGTAAGACTCCCATCCGTCACATATGGATCAATATCTCTAATAAAAGTTTTTCTAACCCCACTATCATTTGGACAATACACGTTTGTTATTATATAAGTTTTATTTTCGTATTTTAGTTCACATGACAATATACGCCCAAAATCATCGGAACTAATTTCTTTAACAGTAGCATCAATATCATATAATAAAACCCCCACCCCTTGCGATGCCCTTACTCCACAATTCCAACTACTTTCGCATCCACCAGAACTTTTCCACAAGTTTTGCCATGATTCTATTTCAGAAAATGTACAGTGCGTCTCTTGAACACATATTACATTGATTTTTTTACTAATCAACCAATCAAAAAAAGTTCTACGTTTTTTATCATCTCTCAGCCCATTTATATTTATAGTTGCAATAGAAATTGACATGACATAAATAAATAAAGTGTAATATTATGATCTAAAGCCTCATGCGATAGAAAAAAATAACATATATATAGATATATATCGCTTAATTCCACGATTTTACGATTTTTCATTTGTATGGAACAAACAACAATAACATGTATCTTACAATAAATCATATAGTGGGAGAATATGTATAATTTTGTGTTTAAAGGTCTCATGCGATAACGAGAAATTTTAATTTGTTTTATTATCGCTTGATTGCTCAATCTTACAACTTCTACTATTTGTTTACAACCGGTAACAATACCGTATTCTTGACAATAAATCATAACATCAATTGTTGCAAAACAATACAGTCTCTTGTAATATTTGTATACACACAAATGTAATAATTTATACAAAATAAAAACATGAATACTATCATAATAAAGCAGTACAAATATTAAATTACTACACTGGTGGCGATACAATTCGGGTTTGTTTGTTTTGTCTCTCTACAGAATTTGGTGTCGACGAAAGCGCACTGTTTGTGCGTTTACGTGGGGTTTTCAACTCTACACTTATTACTTTATCTGAATCGAAAAAGGTTACAATTTCGTCTCTAATTTTCGTACAACCTTCAACGCTAATATGGACACCTGAGGAGTCAGTATTATCAAATAATGACTTTAACACATTTCCTTGTTTCGTGAACAATTCATAAGCATCTACACATTCAATTTGTTCTCTAATACACAACTTTTTCAAAAATATGTTGACATTTAAAACTGTGTCATTACATTTTGCTATGTTTGGACCTTTCCCTTTTCTAGGGAGAATAGTACATATACCAACTACAGAATTCGGGAAATTACATTTTACTTGGTGTATTGCATGTGTAAGATTAATATTAACCTGGTCATGATCACCTTTAGACTTTGTAATGTCGTTTGTACCTAAGGATATTACTACTTTATCTACAGTTTTATCAAACACTTTAAATTTGGCTAGTTTTATTTTCTAATGTTGCACCTGAAATTGAGGCATTTATGCAATTTTGGGAAACTTTCCCAAGTCTTTTACAGTTAGAAGCCCCTAGTAAAACATTTACTGAATTGTTGTCGTCTGTAGTAGGATTACTGTCAGCCTGTCCTGATGCGTCTTTATGTTCTGTTTCGTCATCCAAGCTTGAGTTGTCTCGAGTATATTCTACCCTCTATGATTTCATGAAAATAATCACCATATTCCTTCCTAGCTGTTTCTTCTTTGTGAGCAGGGCAGTCACGTTGTATATGGCCACACTCACCACAATGCTTGCACAAGATATCATATTTACAGTACTTGGCTATGTGTCCTTGTTTATTGCAGCTATAGCAAGTTTTTATTGATGTCGGTTTAGTAGGACATCTGTAGTAGGGATGGTTTGTCTGTTGGCAGTATGAACATTCCGTCCTGTTGTTATCTGCATACAGTCGGATTTCGAATCGCCCAAAATTGGTTCTAACTGGAAGAATTGGTGCACAATTTAATATCTGAACATATCAGGTCCCATTTTCAATGTTTGTGCCTTTAATGACACCCCTTGTTATTGAACCATTTATCACTTGCCCGTATTTCGACATGTGTGTGGCTATGAATTGATCACTCACTTCGCATGGCGCATCTTTAATTGTCACGTTAGTTACATTTTATTAAATTTAAAAAAAGTTAACTGACCTGTTTTTCAATGAAATTTCCGAGTTGAGGATCTTGTATTTTGCCTGTTCACTTTTCAGCGTTACAATACAGGATTTCTCTGTCATCTGGATTGACTTTATATCTTCTACATTTATTTCTTTTTCCAATTCGGATAAAATATCCTCATGTTTAATTCCCGTAAACAATTTACTATTAAAATGTACCGATAAATTTCTGTTTATTTTCTCCATTCTGCCTTGAATGTTGTGAATAGGACGTGAGCTGTGTTTCCCAACAAAATTTTTCGCGCAAACATGATACATCGAAACTCCAACCAACGCATAGTAATGAGGATTCCATCGACATACGATTATCAGATCTTTTTTTTAATTATTGATTACGCCTTTTCAACACATTTTTGGACAGGGAATAGTTTAGAACATATTTATTTATATTGTACTTTGCATATACCACACGTTAAAACAAGACAATGTACGAATTTGGCGTCATGTATGCCTTTAAGACCCTCCTTTCATCCTTGTACCCTTTTGTAGCCTCTTTTTATTAGTTTTTTCTACTAGTATGTAATCGTATGAACCTGGCAGCATGAAGCTAATGTTAGTTACTTTGGACGGTGAGATTCATTTTTCTGAATATAAAAAAAGATGATTTTCTTTTACCAAAAGTCAACGTGATGCATTGTACACAACAAACAACAAATATAAAAGAAACAAATTAAAAAACAACAAAAGACCATATAAAAGTAGGTATGGCTGTTATCGTCATTCTGACTAAATGATGGATGTTTCTTTCTCTTAAATCTGCCTTCCACACTTTTCACTTTAAATGATGGATGATGCTTTCTCTACTGTCTCCCACAAGTCTAAAAGCTCATTTCCAGATTTAGGTTTGTATCCTCTTTGTACATAAAACGGTATCTTTAACTTCTTTGTGTGCATCTTCACATTGAATGTTCTTTGGAAAAAAATAAAATGTGCACATTTATAATTGTTTATTAAATTACAATGCATTATCCTGTTGTCTGACTATGTTTACTCAGAAAGTAGTATTATGACAAAAAATAGGATGAACATGTCATTGTTTGCAGTAATTTACCAAACCTCACTTTATAGTCGTAATTTAATTAGGAATAAGAACCGAAACAATACTATTTTTCTTAAAAGAAGGAGTTAATGGTTTTCGTGGGCATTTACCATATTTAATTGGGGCCGTCGTGGTCGTGACTAGTTTGATTTATAACTACCTATGCAATCAGTGCATATCACCACTAAAATTGTGAGTTCGAACCCCGTTCATGACGAGGTGTACTCGATACAACAGTATGTGATGAAGCTTGTTACTGACGTGTGGCAGAACGGTGGTTTTCTCCGGGTACTCCGCTTTCCTCCACTAATAAAAATGACCGCTACGATATAACTGAAATATTGTTGAAGGTGGCGTTATGACATTTTTAATGAATTTACAAAAAGAGAAAAGACCTCGGTATAAAAGGCAACACGGATCATGTAAGATGTCATGCAAAGAGAGAGATTGCATAATTCTGACTTGTCGAATTCCAACTTGAGCTATTCGACAAAATTAATAAACTATAGTGGTCTGAAATTTGGGGCGTTGGTCGTTATTGAAATAGTTCATGCAAAATACCGTAAACTGTCGTTCAGTGTAAAACACATGGTTTTCTCCTGTCTACGTTATACGGGGAGCTTGGCAGATACCTTTTAGATATCAACATCCGCACAACAATTTGTTACGAGTATAACAACATATTACCGTATGCAATTAGATGACCCTGTTATTACTATATACTACTTATCAATTTCGCTCAAACTGGGATCAAGTACCATTTAGAAAATGACCGAACAGGCCAATCAATCCAGCGAACATGTAAATAGCAAGGGCAACGAAAGATGTTGTATCTTATACGTGACTTACTCTGTTTTCCGAAGCTCAAATGTTTTACTGATTGACAGACCACTCTACTCTCGTGTCTTTCTTGGTACGTTCGAATAAATTAGAAAGTACCAAATCACAACTATCCAAACAAATATAGCGATATAAGGAACCCACTGAAATAAAATATAAAGGCTCATTATTCAAACTATTTAGATTTGAGAATAAAAAACAAACAAACGCCCCCAAAAGCATGTAATTACTCACCTGGTTTTCACATGGATTCCAGTTTAAAATCAATCTATTTTGCGACTAAAATAAATCCCTATTTTAGTAGTGATAGCCATCGTGGAAGCAGGGCACTGTTTGTCATACACGATTTTGAAAAAGGACTCACCAAGGATCATCTCGGCCAAAATTGGTTTAAATTGGTAAAATAGTTGATGAAAACGTGTTCACATTGTTTCTTGCATTAAACCGACTTGCATAATCGGTAAAAATTCATCAGAAAAAATATTTTGCACGGAAAATATGTTTATAAAGCCATTGTCATGTGGCAACAGTTAAAATGGACAGCTCATTTTAACCTAATATATATAAAGTAAAGCTCTCATAGTCAATTAAAAATAAATCTAATTTAGTAATGGCTGCCATCTTGGGGAATTGGACACGATTATGACGTAATCAAGTATACACATTGTACTTTTCTAGTATACTGTAATAACCTCGGCACGTAAATCTCTTTAATCAAGTCGTTTCCTTAAATGTATAGACACAGCGCCAGTCTGGGGTCAAGGTACAGGCCAAATTTTGACATTGTGGCGGAAACGTTATTGATTATTGTTTAACGTCAAAGGAGCAATTATTCAACTATATCAAGTTACAGTAGATGAGATAATATATTATCGATAATTTGTGCATTTTCCCTTCGATATTTACATGCGATAATATTGATCATCACGCAATAGCGTGGTATTTACATAATATCGCTGTTTTCTAATATGACGTTATAATGACATCACTGACGTCACGTTATCACCCCCCCCCCCCCCCCCCCAATATACTATCGACTATCGTTGATATGTTTTACTCGAAATAGATTTCTCATCGCATCTCACATCTCAGGCTTCAGAAATCCATTCTCGCAAAACAAATCAACGTTAATATATGTATGTGACCTTCACGAGTAGAAGTGAATCTCTGCAGTTTTTCATTGTTTGTTTATACAAATGTATACGTATTGCCGTTGGAGATCCAGTTATCAAGAGTGGTGGTTTTGGATCCCATTAACCCGTGTAACCCTGCCACATTTTTGTGATTTGCTTTGTTTGGATTTCCAACGTCATATGTCGTTGTTGTTTTTGTTTTGTGTTCATTGAGCTCAGTTAAGGTGAAGGGAGATCAGATTGTTCATATTGTTGATATTGGTGGAATAGATGACCATCACTGTTTCAACTATCTTTTCATAATACGGATGTTTCGAATCATTTCCATTCCGTCAAATTTTTTTTTAGTTTCGTTCGCCAGATCACGTGATTTTGATGGCTATGCAAGCACTAGACTTCCGGTGTCAATGTACACAACACAATCTTCAATTGATATGTGCCGTTTTAACGTTCGATCCTCAACTTAATAAAATCTTTACATTTTCTGTAAAAGACAGATATCAATTAAATTATTTTATTTCTATCAAAGACATGAATACAGAGACAATTACTTCTTTGAAATTAAATTTGTTTTCTTTCTTTATTTGCTGCTGTCAGTATCATAAAACGAAAACGATCTGCCTTTATATATTTCTGATATCAGATATATAATGGGGTACCGAACATCAGTATTTATTCAGCCGTTTATTTACTTATAATCTAACGCATCTACGACTATGAAATGCTGACGTTGTCACAGTAATAGCGTAAACACCGGAAGTCATCTGCCAAGGCGTTCAGACGTCAAGACACGAAAAAGACGGCACATGGTCGGAATTGACATGATTCGAAACAACACGTATTGCTTTGTCTGATTGTGTTGTTTTACATATAGTGATGTCCAACACTTTGTCCTATTATGTGTCATTATGCTTTTAGTTCCGACCGGACTATATGAGGAGCATGCCGAGTGCCTTATAACAAGCAGACCTTCTTAACTTTCACGAGCACCTGGTTTGTGTGTTTGTTTGTAATCACCCTGTTTCTTGTGTGACCGATATCTCTGAATTGTCCATTCTTCATTGCCCTTTTTGTTTCTCTAACGTTTATTTTTCTTTCTGAACTAGACTAACACGATTAGTTGGATTTTTATTGTGCTAGGTCTCTGAAACAGCAATTCGCAGGTAAACATGTTGCTCCACTCTGACAGACTATCCTGATTACGAGCTAAACAGTCGTTGACATTTTTCTTGAATGCTGCTTGCTTCGCAAATAAGCAACTAGCAAATGCCAATTGTATACTTTGATTTGACCAGATTGGTTCTCGAATCCACGATCTACTACACATGAAGAGGGCACGATAACTATTACATACCTGATATGGTTCAGTTTTTAAAGAAGCTCCTGGTGACATTTATAACAATTAATACATCATAAGTAGAAATACATTTAACACTTACATCTCTTTCATCTGTCGATTGTTTGTGTGGTTTTGCTTTTCTCCTCGGGGTATATTGTGTACTTTGTCTAAATTGATTGGTATTGTTTTCGTCTGTCTCTCTGCGTTTCCGTTGTCGCGTCGAATCTGTGTCAGTATGATATTGGTTATACGTGTTCGATGTTGAGCTTTGTGGTGTTGAATTCAAGTCTGAAGAAGAATAAACAAACACATAGCAAAAGTAAATTACTGTTATTAATACACAATTATTTATTGACACCGATATTAAATTGATTTACCAATGAATTCAGGCTCATTTAGATCGGAGTTAGTGAGCGAGTGATTGTTGTTTAAGCTATATCATGGTGACAACACCTTATTTTTCAATGAAATGATGATGAGGTCCACTTTGTACTAGACCAACACACTGAGTTAGATTTTTACACTGAAATATAGTCCGCGGATAGATATGTGGCTCCACTCGGACACATTATTTTGACTACAGGCCAACCAGTATTTGCTCTTTCTCCATATAATGCTGTGTGATTAGCGGAGAAGTAACAAATACCAAATTATAGTTTTTGGTTTGACCCGATCGGAGCTCGAACCCACGATCTACCACACTCGAGGCGAGCACGATAACCATTACACAACCGATACAGTTCATCATTTCGATCCATTATAAATTATTACTCTTCATGTAAGAAACTTTCATTATAATTGACATGATATTACCGAAACATGATTTTACAAAGAATAAATAGCGTCGTTGTAATATGCACTCGCATAGCACTATTGTTTGAGTCATCACTATGCTGATGGGCGGAGCTTAGCACAATGTTACGTCATTTAAATAGGCGGGGTCTAAACGGGATCACCTGAGCGCTGTTAACAGTGTACAATATACAATTAATTACTCCCTAAGAAGTCAATACCAGGATATGAGGACCTCGAGACTTGGCACTCAAGGTGACCTGACCTTACCGAGGCCAACGGCCGAGTTCAGGTGAGGCCACCGAGAGTGACAAGTCGAGAGGATAAGGCTGTTACCTTGTCTTTTGTCATTGTCTTATAATTTTTACTCTTCTAATATAGTACGGAAATAATTCTTGGTCGTCACTTGATATATAATCGTGTTTTAATCATCTCAAAACTCCCGGTGTAGTAATGAATGTCACCTGTGCATGTACAATTTCCTAAAATGATGTTATGTATGCTTCAGATTATAAACTTGGATAATGTTCAAGTGCTTTATACACATCCAGGGGAGTGGGCGTCATGGTCGTGATGGTATGGTAGTGGAATCTACAACAATATGTGATAAAGTTTGTCAGTTACTTGTGACAGGTCGTTGGTTTTCTCTTCGTCCTCCGGCTTCCTCCACCAATATAACTGACCGCCACGACATAGCTGAAATATTGTTGAATATATTCAATGAAGTGCAATAATTGTATACTATTCCATATTTCAATCGACACGGGATTAATCGGTCGCCATTTTAATTTTTTCAATCGGTCAATATCTACAAGTCAGTGTAAGATCACGTGATAAATAATGACTTCTTTGGAAGATTTAGTGGTCATAGGTGTAATACCACTAAAGAATTCTCCCTAGCCTTCTATGTTAAATAACATCTTTTTGAAATTTCATACAGGATTCACCTTAAGTTTAATCTAAGTGACACTCATATCTCATGGAAGGGGTACCTAATAGGAAGCTTAACTCCGAAAATCAACATACATTTAATGGCATATAAGAAAAAACAGACAGTCTGAAGATGTCTACCGTCAAAAATCCTACTTTCACTTTCGATTTAACACAAATTCAGGTGGTTTCTTTCCAATACAATATTTTTTTTATTTAAAACCACAAGGACATCAAATATGGGCTTCAAATTATCCTAAAATGTGTAGGTTTCTGCTGACATTCAGTATTTTGCGGTATCTAATAGGGTTTATTTTTTATCCAACAATGTAGGAATCCATTTTCTGTTTACGTACTACTTTCCCATACGTTCTTTTCGACTGATACCCATGTTTAGTGGTAATACACCTAAGAGCAATAAAAACTTGTTTCTTTAACCTTTTCTTTGCCTTATTTATATTCCTATATCAATATCCAGTCAAAAAAACTATATCAGGTATATGGCAGTCCAATATTTGAAAGAATTAATGTCCATATACAAAGGTACCTCCATGAAGCTTTTAATGAAAAAATCAGATTTTTCAGCTGTTGAGTTGATATTGTGAAATAACATGACAATGGCTTTTTATCTCAATATATTACAAGTATGAAGCTGATTTTCAACGCAATAAGCATTTTATGACATGTATATATGCTTCATTTGTACATTTAACATCCAATTAATATGAAATTTTTTATTTTAAGCATACCCCCCCTTTTTTTTTGCCTCCTAGAAATGATCTTACAATATACTAAATTATGTTAATTCATGCTATGTTCCCATTAATTATGCATTGCAAGACATTAAATAAGACCTAATACCTAGATATTAAGCAAAAATTACTTCAAATTGTCCAAAATATGTAAAATTATGATTGCTGATTTTCAGGTTTCTGTTATTTCTTGTGACCTGCAATTGTAATTTTCTTCAAAACTCAATAAATGAATATTTCTTGACAACTTTTGTCATGTTTCAAGTTAGCCGGATGCACAAATGTACATTTACAGTCAATTTATACTCTAAAATATAAAGTCCACATTGACAATTTGAAAAATTAACAGTAAATGTCCAGTGACAAATACAATTCTCCTGGGATCACTAAAATTACCTGGTTTTAAGTACATAATTCTGAAATAAAGCCGCTTTCTATAGCCTTATATTTTTTCATATGTACATGTTACATGTGTTCTAACTATAACTACCAAAATTTATCAGGAAAAACAAGTAGGATAATAAAATTTTCAAAAATGGTATCATCATATACCGCATTTGAAGTCGACTAAATGCCGCAACATGAAATTATTAAAATTCTTAATTTTAGCAATCTTTTTCAACATCATCTGCCCTTTTACTACAAAAACACATTAAATCTACCAGTCTCAATAATTGTAAAGTCACAAATAAGTATAAAATTATATTTCAATACCCTCTGTGCATGTACATCTAGTGCATGGGGAATATTTTCCAAAATATTGCATAATATTCATATTGAAGCTGTAACATGACACCTTGATGTATTTTGTAATATTTTGGTGTGGAAAATGTCAAACTGGGTCTGTTGTGACTGTTCAAAGCCAATTTGAGTGTGGTACCATGAAAATTAAGTTTCTTGTTTTTTGCCTAAAAGGTGTAATACCACTAAAGAATTCTCCCTAGCCTTCTATGTTAAATAACATCTTTTTGAAATTTCATACAGGATTCACCTTAAGTTTAATCTAAGTGACACTCATATCTCATGGAAGGGGTACCTAATAGGAAGCTTAACTCCGAAAATCAACATACATTTAATGGCATATAAGAAAAAACAGACAGTCTGAAGATGTCTACCGTCAAAAATCCTACTTTCACTTTCGATTTAACACAAATTCAGGTGGTTTCTTTCCAATACAATAATTTTTTTATTTAAAACCACAAGGACATCAAATATGGGCTTCAAATTATCCTAAAATGTGTAGGTTTCTGCTGACATTCAGTATTTTGCAGTATCTAATAGGGTTTATGTTTTATCCAACAATGTAGGAATCCATTTTCTGTTTACGTACTACTTTCCCATACGTTCTTTTCGACTGATACCCATGTTTAGTGGTAATACACCTAAGAGCAATAAAAACTTGTTTCTTTAACCTTTTCTTTGCCTTATTTATATTCCTATATCAATATCCAGTCAAAAAAACTATATCAGGTATATGGCAGTCCAATATTTGAAAGAATTAATGTCCATATACAAAGGTACCTCCATGAAGCTTTTAATGAAAAAATCAGATTTTTCAGCTGTTGAGTTGATATTGTGAAATAACATGACAATGGCTTTTTATCTCAATATATTACAAGTATGAAGCTGATTTTCAACGCAATAAGCATTTTATGACATGTATATATGCTTCATTTGTACATTTAACATCCAATTAATATGAAATTTTTTATTTTAAGCATACCCCCCCTTTTTTTTTGCCTCCTAGAAATGATCTTACAATATACTAAATTATGTTAATTCATGCTATGTTCCCATTAATTATGCATTGCAAGACATTAAATAAGACCTAATACCTAGATATTAAGCAAAAATTACTTCAAATTGTCCAAAATATGTAAAATTATGATTGCTGATTTTCAGGTTTCTGTTATTTCTTGTGACCTGCAATTGTAATTTTCTTCAAAACTCAATAAATGAATATTTCTTGACAACTTTTGTCATGTTTCAAGTTAGCCGGATGCACAAATGTACATTTACAGTCAATTTATACTCTAAAATATAAAGTCCACATTGACAATTTGAAAAATTAACAGTAAATGTCCAGTGACAAATACAATTCTCCTGGGATCACTAAAATTACCTGGTTTTAAGTACATAATTCTGAAATAAAGCCGCTTTCTATAGCCTTATATTTTTTCATATGTACATGTTACATGTGTTCTAACTATAACTACCAAAATTTATCAGGAAAAACAAGTAGGATAATAAAATTTTCAAAAATGGTATCATCATATACCGCATTTGAAGTCGACTAAATGCCGCAACATGAAATTATTAAAATTCTTAATTTTAGCAATCTTTTTCAACATCATCTGCCCTTTTACTACAAAAACACATTAAATCTACCAGTCTCAATAATTGTAAAGTCACAAATAAGTATAAAATTATATTTCAATACCCTCTGTGCATGTACATCTAGTGCATGGGGAATATTTTCCAAAATATTGCATAATATTCATATTGAAGCTGTAACATGACACCTTGATGTATTTTGTAATATTTTGGTGTGGAAAATGTCAAACTGGGTCTGTTGTGACTGTTCAAAGCCAATTTGAGTGTGGTACCATGAAAATTAAGTTTCTTGTTTTTTGCCTAAAAGGTGTAATACCACTAAAGAATTCTCCCTAGCCTTCTATGTTAAATAACATCTTTTTGAAATTTCATACAGGATTCACCTTAAGTTTAATCTAAGTGACACTCATATCTCATGGAAGGGGTACCTAATAGGAAGCTTAACTCCGAAAATCAACATACATTTAATGGCATATAAGAAAAAACAGACAGTCTGAAGATGTCTACCGTCAAAAATCCTACTTTCACTTTCGATTTAACACAAATTCAGGTGGTTTCTTTCCAATACAATAATTTTTTTATTTAAAACCACAAGGACATCAAATATGGGCTTCAAATTATCCTAAAATGTGTAGGTTTCTGCTGACATTCAGTATTTTGCAGTATCTAATAGGGTTTATGTTTTATCCAACAATGTAGGAATCCATTTTCTGTTTACGTACTACTTTCCCATACGTTCTTTTCGACTGATACCCATGTTTAGTGGTAATACACCTAAGAGCAATAAAAACTTGTTTCTTTAACCTTTTCTTTGCCTTATTTATATTCCTATATCAATATCCAGTCAAAAAAACTATATCAGGTATATGGCAGTCCAATATTTGAAAGAATTAATGTCCATATACAAAGGTACCTCCATGAAGCTTTTAATGAAAAAATCAGATTTTTCAGCTGTTGAGTTGATATTGTGAAATAACATGACAATGGCTTTTTATCTCAATATATTACAAGTATGAAGCTGATTTTCAACGCAATAAGCATTTTATGACATGTATATATGCTTCATTTGTACATTTAACATCCAATTAATATGAAATTTTTTATTTTAAGCATACCCCCCCTTTTTTTTTGCCTCCTAGAAATGATCTTACAATATACTAAATTATGTTAATTCATGCTATGTTCCCATTAATTATGCATTGCAAGACATTAAATAAGACCTAATACCTAGATATTAAGCAAAAATTACTTCAAATTGTCCAAAATATGTAAAATTATGATTGCTGATTTTCAGGTTTCTGTTATTTCTTGTGACCTGCAATTGTAATTTTCTTCAAAACTCAATAAATGAATATTTCTTGACAACTTTTGTCATGTTTCAAGTTAGCCGGATGCACAAATGTACATTTACAGTCAATTTATACTCTAAAATATAAAGTCCACATTGACAATTTGAAAAATTAACAGTAAATGTCCAGTGACAAATACAATTCTCCTGGGATCACTAAAATTACCTGGTTTTAAGTACATAATTCTGAAATAAAGCCGCTTTCTATAGCCTTATATTTTTTCATATGTACATGTTACATGTGTTCTAACTATAACTACCAAAATTTATCAGGAAAAACAAGTAGGATAATAAAATTTTCAAAAATGGTATCATCATATACCGCATTTGAAGTCGACTAAATGCCGCAACATGAAATTATTAAAATTCTTAATTTTAGCAATCTTTTTCAACATCATCTGCCCTTTTACTACAAAAACACATTAAATCTACCAGTCTCAATAATTGTAAAGTCACAAATAAGTATAAAATTATATTTCAATACCCTCTGTGCATGTACATCTAGTGCATGGGGAATATTTTCCAAAATATTGCATAATATTCATATTGAAGCTGTAACATGACACCTTGATGTATTTTGTAATATTTTGGTGTGGAAAATGTCAAACTGGGTCTGTTGTGACTGTTCAAAGCCAATTTGAGTGTGGTACCATGAAAATTAAGTTTCTTGTTTTTTGCCTAAAAGGTGTAATACCACTAAAGAATTCTCCCTAGCCTTCTATGTTAAATAACATCTTTTTGAAATTTCATACAGGATTCACCTTAAGTTTAATCTAAGTGACACTCATATCTCATGGAAGGGGTACCTAATAGGAAGCTTAACTCCGAAAATCAACATACATTTAATGGCATATAAGAAAAAACAGACAGTCTGAAGATGTCTACCGTCAAAAATCCTACTTTCACTTTCGATTTAACACAAATTCAGGTGGTTTCTTTCCAATACAATAATTTTTTTATTTAAAACCACAAGGACATCAAATATGGGCTTCAAATTATCCTAAAATGTGTAGGTTTCTGCTGACATTCAGTATTTTGCAGTATCTAATAGGGTTTATGTTTTATCCAACAATGTAGGAATCCATTTTCTGTTTACGTACTACTTTCCCATACGTTCTTTTCGACTGATACCCATGTTTAGTGGTAATACACCTCATACCGTGGAAAATAAAATAAAATCACATGACAAAGCGTAACCAATAGAAAGCGAGTATATCCTTATTAATATTCATGAGGTATAATAATTTACAATGTATTACACGTTTTTCAGTGTTTTCAGTTAAGTATTTGAGAGTTCATTATTATTGTTGATATTAAATATTTCTTGAATTTAAATGAATATTATTTGCCAATCTTTATACTATCAATACATTTTTAGACAAATTTCATTTTTTTTTAATCACCAAAGACATTCAGAGTAATAATAACAATATTATTGTGTTGTCCATGTTATATGCCGAAATATGTCCCAAGATTAAGATACCATATGTTCAACCGTGAATACAACTAGTTGATTGGGAAATAAGTTAAACTGTATATTCATATTTGATAATGCTATGCCTATATATGCTGAAAAGTATTCCAAATGCCGCAGACATAATATAAAATTATTTGAAACAAAAAACATTATACTCATCATAATATACAAATAAGTCAATCTTTAGACATGAATATTTATAGTGATAAATAATCTGTCTAAACTTTCATACCATATACAGTTCAGTATTCAGCAATCGTTATAACATCATGTTTACTAGTTTGTGATAAAGTTTATCAGTGACTTGCTGTGGATATGTGTCTTCCTCTGGGTATTCCGGTTTCCTCCGCCAATAAAACTAACCTCACCGTACATAGTCAAACCTGTATATAAAGAACACTCAATGGCAGGGTTGGGCTGTTAAAACCGCCCCCGTTTTAATCGTCCCGATCAATACTCCTTAAGTGGTCAATACTATTATTTTAAGTGAAAAATTGTCAATTTAGTTATTTTTCATATCTAAAATTATGAAAATTTTCATTTGAAGTCCCAATTTAAATTTGTATTGCTGTATTAATCTGTTGAATATCTTAAAACATCACTGAATTATTATTGAAATCTATTTAAGGCACACTTTTAGGTTTTCAGGTGCAGAATTAAATACATTCATAATTACATAAAGATGTATTTAATTCAAAATGTGTGATTGCAACAGGTAAGTTACAGGTAGCTTAATTAAAGTGCTGGACAGATAACTATACACCTGGCTGACAGGTGGTCAATTAAGAAATTTAAATTGCTAAAACAACATAACCCCAATAAATGTGTTCATAAGAAGGGAAAGGGTAATAAAAGTGAAACAATAACATGTTTAAAGTTCATTCATATGTGAGACAGAATGATTCTGAATGCAGGAAATGAAAAGCTTAGAGGGGGTTTACTCTTCATGGCTTCTCTTATGTATGGCTTCTTACCAAATGTCTTGTGTAACAAATATAAATATAATATTTTATTTTATTAAATTAAAGAAATACTAACTTAAAATCATTACAAGTTAAAAATAGATACCCCACTAAAAAGACTCTCTTAGGAATCAATTTACATAATCCTATCTGGCTTTTACTGCAATCGACCAGTATTGACCACCGGCCAGGTCAATAATAGTATTGACCGATTTTTTCCCAACCGTGCTCTATGGTTAATGAAAATTAGTCTTTACGAACAGTTGCCCTTTATATACAGGTTAAAATAATATACCAAAAAAAATGTTTACTATGCATTAATTGGGTAAATGCGAATGCCTTTTATAGACAGCGATTTAGTTCCATGTGATCTTAAATGTTAGTACAAATAAGTCAAGTAAGCATTACATACCTTTGACATATTTCAGTCGTTTAGTTGGATCTCTCAAGGTGTTATATGCTTCCTGGAAGGCTGGAAAAAATATAGTGTGAGTGATTATCTCTTCAGTCTGTTTTTTTCGTAATGACTACATGTTCGCTTGTAATTCTATACATTATGACATATTGTGTATCTTTATGTTCAAGCGTTGCAACATGTCGCCAACACAAGAAGTGTATCGCTATCAGTTGGAGAGGAATCTTGCTGCCCGGCGTTGGGCCCTTTCGAGTTGATCGATTTCACCTTTATTGTAGGAGTCCCAGGAAGAGCAAGCATACTCAAGTGATGATCTAACGAGAGATGTGTAGGCCTATACATTTACAGAGGTATAACTGGTTTTAGCGTTTCGAAAAGTTTGAAGATACAAAGGCGTAATTAGAAGCAGTAAATCGAAGGATAAACAAGGCTTTTGCTAAAAGAAAAAGGACAGAAAAGGGCAAACAGTAATCTCCAAAACACTACACAGAAAACTAAAGATCGAGCAACACGAACACCACTAAAAATCGGGGTGAACTCAGGTGGTAGGGAACGGTAGGCAGTTCCTGTTCTACTGGTGGCATCTGTCCTGTTACTCTTGTTCAAACCCTGTGATATGTCATGGGATGAATATGGAAAGGATAGGAATGGTGGTTATAACAACCGGAACATATCCGTGGTCATTTGAAACATAAATATTCCGTAACGGTAAACCAGGTCAACCGTGAAAGTTTCGAAATGATGACATCAACTTATCCGCTAGGAACCCTTAGTTCAGTAGCTTCCTTTGTAGCAGCAATTCTCTATTGAGGAAATTAACTGACACATATATACTCCATATGCCGGTGCTACTGGAATGCTGCTACATATAAATGGAAAATTCACAACTGGAATATTTAAGTCATTTTTTTGTCGTAAAATTTGGTTCTTACTGGCCATTTCGACGTGTAGATCAAGCTTTCAAACTAGGAATTCACATTACCCTTGTGTAGATTATGCAGAAATATAAAGTGACTGTATAATTCTCTGAATTACTACAATGTTCAAATATCTATGAATTATGAGAAAATTATACTCAAAATCGCTGTGCTGCCCATTGGTCTTGTAAGATGGGGTATCATTTTGCCCGTCGTAAGTGAAACAACCCATACAAAAAGGTGAAAATACCTATAATTCAGTGGCGTAGTTCCCTTTGAGACAACCCTCAGTAAAAAATCAACAACAAAAATTAGCAATTTCATTTCTCTATTTGTCGAATTCTGGCTTGCTCAGTGATAATGGAAGAATCATATTTGTATGTAATTTGATTCCAATATGTCATAGCTACTGCGCACCCCAGACCCCCTTCCTCGGTAATATTGGACCCCAAGCTATTTGTATTAAGAATTTCTTTGAAAGAACGATTATACACAATGTATATCTAATTTTATTTTTCTAAATTTACATGTCAAGCATATTTTAGAGGAGCAGAAAAGTGTTTTAGTGGTAGTTCAAGTTTATCTCTAAAGCTTCGTGTATGAGAATTTGGTCACTTATATCATTTGCAAGTCAGGAATGTGCCGCAGAAAAGTGTTTTAGTGGTAGTTCAAGATTATCTCTAAAGCTTCGTGTATGAGGATTTGGTCGCTTATATCATTTGCAAGTCTGGATTGTGCCAAGGTTTATCTCTAGTTAACTCCTGAAGTTTTGATTCCAATTAAAGTTATGCTTTTGAATGTGCTGGTTTTGGGTCAAAAGCCGAGACCAGGGGAGTCGGAATCCTTTGATAGGCTCTATTTAAGTCATCCTAATAGCGGAATTCAACCGATGTTGATTTTATCTCTAAGCAATTTCAATAAATATGTTATCAACGTATGGTGTTCTTTTCTCTCTATTAATAATCAATCTACTAATATCTACATATTGTGGAGGGGCCGTAGTGGCATTGATTGCATAGTAGTTGGATTTGCAACTTCCAATGCAATCAGTGCCTATTACCACTAATGTTGTGAGATCGAGTTCCACTCAGGCGATAAAACATTATGTGATAAAGTTTGTCAGTGACTTGTGACAGGATTGATGATTTTTTTTCCGGTTTCCTCCATCAATAAAACTGACCGCCACGATATAGCTGAAATATTGCCGAAAGTGGCGTTAAACACCATAAACCCATCTCCATGTCATGCTATGCTTACCTACAAATGCTGCATGTGCTCGGGGTGCTTTGTTTTTATCAGGATGAACCTGTAATGCTAAATTTCTAAAAGCTGTTGTAATCTCTTCTTCAGAACAGGTATTGTTCAGATCTAAAGCTGAAAAATAGTCAGTACTCTTCAAAATTCTGAAAAATACAACAATTTTGTAGTACTATTTTATCTTATAAGAAAAAGGAAATTCACTGTAAAAGTTCAAGTTGGTGTAAGCTTGAGTTCATATGTGTTTAAAAAAAAAATATATTAAACTGATTTTAAATAAAGTGAGAGGTCATTGCAGAATATTTATGTCAACTTGTTATCACACAAAATGCTATAGACAATACAACTAAAATGATAAAATGATATTGAATGCTTTTCTTTAAAACAATGAACACCATACGACGGGGGAAAACTCAACTTGCTACAAGTTCCTTTTTTAATAATAATCCAACTGCTTCATATCGTGGTTATATGATTTTGTATCTTTCATATTTCAGAACACACACGTATTTATTGTATATCAACCGCTCGAGATATTGAAAGTAGAGAAAATATGCATCGATGTCCTTTGCATACCACCATAGTTTTGAAAGTGCAAATTGAAAGGAAAAAAAATTCGGAAAAGAGTAGTCTTTTAAGACGTTATAAAGTATTCTTCTTCTGTAAAGTTTATTTTTAAATTACATTACCTGTCTACAATTTGTTCTTCGTCATTTCTACTATTTGCCATTTTTAATATTACTTCTGAATGGGTTTCCGTCTTTATGGTATGACACGTATCTAAAAATAATATCTAAAAGCTTGCCAAAGTTCTTAAGATATATATATATTATTTGGAATTTAAAGTTTTAAATAAAGCTTATTATTGATTTTTGCTATAAAGGGATATGATAATACTAATATATATACATTGTATATATACATATATATACGTCTGAAAATTAAAGTAATATGAAATGCCAAAATCATTTTTCTCAGTTCTCTAAAAATTTCTGATATATGTAAAGATTAAATATACAAAGAACGTAAACCATTCACTTTTTGAGAGCTACGATGTATAATTCAGGAGAAAACGTCATTTTATTCTGTTTTCGATAATTCTTGCTGCCCGAACAATAATGCAAATCATATGCTATTGACCTTAGATTTGAACTCATTCGGTAGAGATTGTGCGCATGCTCCGTTATAGTCTTGACAGGTAACATCATTTTCGTTTCAATTTACATTCCATTATTTTCCATTCAATCCACGATTAAAAATAATTTTCCCTTAGCGAAACGTTAAACAATGATCTCTTTACCTGGAAAATAAATATATATCACCACCTAAACCGTAAAAGTCTTTTAACGGCGGCATTATGTGTATAATCAAGGGCGTAAATAGAATCTTATATACGTCCTTGGTATAATTCAGCAAATTTCGCGGGGCCTAGTAAGGGGACACTGCATACGCAACTTGTAATTATGTTAAAACATTAGTTTTTTTTATATTAAAAATGAATACTACTTTGTTTCAAATCTGTTTAAAATTTATTTGGCCTAACAGACAAGAATGTGAAAGAAAGCACACATTCTTTTCCTCATAATATAATAATATATAGGCAAATATTTGATTCTGAGGGGGCCTGGCAAGATTAGTCAGGTTAAAATATTTGACAGAAAATTCATTCGACACATAGTGCAGGACAGGTTATAACATTGGTTACTCAGTTCAGGCCAGATTATTTTTTTTTATTTTCTATGAAGCAAAGGACAGATTTTTTTTCCAACTTTGGGTGGCCAGATTATCTATTTTATTTCATTTTATTTTTAAAATTCAAACATGCACGAATGGTTTAGTTTTTAGGGAATGTAAACATATCAAGAATATTTTTGAAGATGTTTATTTCACCAAAAACTCGTTTCATATTACTTTAAACCAAACAGTGTTAGAATTAGATCTTTGAGCTGACAAATTTGTTTTCTTCTATCGACGGGATTTGAACTCACACCATTGATACACTGCAGCACCAATCGCTTAGCCTTTCGTCCAGCTCCCTAGACCTCTCTACATAAAGTTGTGGAGTTGGAGTCCATAAAATCTGGAAAGGTTTGGTTGGTTTATGGTGTTTAATGCCACTTTCAACAATATGTCAGTTATATCGTGGCGGTCAGTTTTATTGGTGGAGGAAACCGGAGTACCCGGAGAAAACCACCGATCTGTCGCAAGTCACTGACAAACTTGATCATATAGTGTTGTATCGAATACACCTTGCAATGAATGGGGTTCTAACTCACAACTTTAGTGGTGATAGACACTGATTGCACAGGTAGCTGTAAGTTCAACTATCATTCTATCACAACCAAGAAGGCCCCAAATGTGGAAAGCCGGCGGTCGTATATAAGTGTGCTAGGATATCGAATTTATCTGTTTATGTGATGTTTCTATTTGATTGTGGAGCTGTACCGACAGTATGGTACTTTTGTTTTTTCTATTTGATTGTGGAGCTGTACCGACAGTGTGTTACTTTTGTTTTTTCTATTTGATTGTGGAGCTGTACCGACAGTGTGGTACTTTTGTTTTTTCTATTTGATTGTGGAGCTGTACCGACAGTGTGGTACTTTTGTTTTTTCTATTTGATTGTGGAGCTGTACCGACAGTGTGGTACTTTTGTTTTTTCTATTTGATTGTGGAGCTGTACCGACAGTGTGGTACTTTTGTTTTTTCTATTTGATTGTGGAGCTGTACCGACAATGTGGTACTTTTGTTTTTTCTATTTGATTTTAGAACTGTACCGACAATGTGGTACTTTTGTTTTTTCTATTTGATTTTAGAGCTGTACCAACAGTGTGGTACTTTTGTTTTTTCTATTTGATTGTGGAGCTGTACCGACAGTGTGGTACTTTTGTTTTTTCTATTTGATTGTGGAGCTGTACCGACAGTGTGGTACTTTTGTTTTTTCTATTTGATTTTAGAGCTGTACCGACAGTGTGGTACTTTTGTTTTTTCTATTTGATTGTGGAGTTGTACCGACAATGTGGTACTTTTGTTTTTTCTATTTGATTTTAGAACTGTACCGACAGTGTGGTACTTTTGTTTTTTCTATTTGATTTTAGAGCTGTACCGACAGTGTGGTACTTTTGTTTTTTCTATTTGATTTTAGAACTGTACCGACAGTGTGGTACTTTTGTTTTTTCTATTTGATTGTGGAGCTGTACCGACAGTGTGGTACTTTTGTTTTTCCTATTTGATTGTGGAGCTGTACCGACAGTGTGGTACTTTTGTTTTTTCTATTTGATTTTAGAACTGTACCGACAGTGTGGTACTTTTGTTTTTTCTATTTGATTTTAGAGCTGTACCGACAGTGTGGTACTTTTGTTTTTTCTATTTGATTGTGGAGCTGTACCGACAATGTGGTACTTTTGTTTTTTCTATTTGATTTTAGAACTGTACCGACAATGTGGTACTTTTGTTTTTTCTATTTGATTTTAGAGCTGTACCAACAGTGTGGTACTTTTGTTTTTTCTATTTGATTGTGGAGCTGTACCGACAGTGTGGTACTTTTGTTTTTTCTATTTGATTGTGGAGCTGTACCGACAGTGTGGTACTTTTGTTTTTTCTATTTGATTTTAGAGCTGTACCGACAGTGTGGTACTTTTGTTTTTTCTATTTGATTGTGGAGTTGTACCGACAATGTGGTACTTTTGTTTTTTCTATTTGATTTTAGAACTGTACCGACAGTGTGGTACTTTTGTTTTTTCTATTTGATTTTAGAGCTGTACCGACAGTGTGGTACTTTTGTTTTTTCTATTTGATTTTAGAACTGTACCGACAGTGTGGTACTTTTGTTTTTTCTATTTGATTGTGGAGCTGTACCGACAGTGTGGTACTTTTGTTTTTTGTATTTGATTGTGGAGCTGTACCGACAGTGTGGTACTTTTGTTTTTTCTATTTGATTTTAGAACTGTACCGACAGTGTGGTACTTTTGTTTTTTCTATTTGATTTTAGAGCTGTACCGACAGTGTGGTACTTTTGTTTTTTCTATTTGATTGTGGAGCTGTACCGACAGTGTGGTACTTTTGTTTTTTCTATTTGATTGTGGAGCTGTACCGACAGTGTGGTACTTTTGTTTTTTCTATTCGATTGTGGAGCTGTACCGACAGTGTGGTACTTTTGTTTTTTGTATTTGATTGTGGAGCTGTACCGATAGTGTGGTACTTTTGTTTTTTCTATTTGATTTTAGAACTGTACCGACAGTGTGGTACTTTTGTTTTTTCTATTTGATTTTAGAACTGTGCCGACAGTGTGGTACTTTTGTTTTTTCTATTTGAATGTGGAGCTGTACCGACAGTGTGGTACTTTTGTTTTTTCTATTTGATTGTGGAGCTGTACCGACAGTGTGGTACTTTTGTTTTTTCTATTTGATTGTGGAGCTGTACCGACAGTGTGGTACTTTTGTTTTTTTCTATTTGATTGTGGAGCTGTACCGACAGTGTGGTACTTTTGTTTTTTCTATTTGAATGTGGAGCTGTACCGATAGTGTGGTACTTTTGTTTTTTCTATTTGATTTTAGAACTGTACCGACAGTGTGGTACTTTTGTTTTTTCTATTTGATTTTAGAACTGTGCCGACAGTGTGGTACTTTTGTTTTTTCTATTTGAATGTGGAGCTGTACCGACAGTGTGGTACTTTTGTTTTTTCTATTTGATTTTAGAACTGTACCGACAGTGTGGTACTTTTGTTTTTCATTTTATTAACAACAAATATCATCTATGTAAATAAATGCGAGAAAATGATAAGTGTGTTATATACAAGGGTCCGTCGTAGTCGTGATCGTATGGTGGATGGATTTACAACTAATGGTGCAATCAGTGCCTATCGCCACTAACGTTTTGAAGTCGAGTCCTGCTCATGGCGAGATGTTCTTGATATAACATTATGTGATTACGAATGACTTACAGCAAGTCGGTAGTTTTTCCAGGGTAATCGAGGTTCCTCCATCAAATAAAACTGACAGCCACGATATAACTGACATATTGTTGTAAGTAGCATTTAGCACAATAATCCTAACATTTTAATATACAATAGAGGAATGTCAAAATAATTTGAAAAAAAGGCAATAAAACAATTATGAATCAAAATCACATAATTATGCCCTACCAAACTGCAGATGTTTTATTACGTTTCTGTGGTTTGATGTTTATTTTATTTATTTATTTTTCTTATTTATTTAAAAAAAAAAATCTTTTTCTTTTGTAAATTAAATGTATAAACCCAATAGAAGGACTTAAATGTGATCAATTGTCGATTATTACTCTTATATAATAATTAAAGAAATACACGTACCGTGACACAGATAAATTGTAGCAGGGAACCAATCACAACATACAGCAGAAATTATACACCTATTTCCTGTCCCTGTTCAACTTTGCATTCAGCATTATAAGTTTTCATTTTATCTCATTAATGTTCGTGAATTTATCATCAAAATTATTGTAGCTGTACATGACCCCTATGTTTGGTAGTTCACGTAATATTAGTAGTATTGAGGGCTACTGACGTAGAACATCATACATTGTACTATCTTTTAAGCTTGACCAATGTATTAACACTAATAGAAGGAATATGTTTAGCACTATGTTGCTATGGAGTTCAATGTCAATTTTAAAAACATTTCAGTTAGATCGTGGTGGTCACTTTTATTGATAGAGGAAACCGGAGAACCCGGAGAAGACAACCGACCTGCCGCAAGAATAGAAGGAATATATTTAGTCATGAATGAAAAAAGAGGCGAATGGAAATGATAAAAGATGCATTTGAACAGAGTTGCATCATTGAGGAAGAAATAAGTTGTACAGTTGTACAGTGTGCTACATGGGGTAAGTGAGTGTGTGCAGCTAATTTTGCATGAGGTAATTACTATGTACCATACCATGCTAAGTCTTACAACATTATTGTATCTAACTTTGTATTGTGCATACAAAAGCAATGAATCACCATATTCTGTGAAACTAGGTCTATCTATGATATAACAGTAAGGTTTGGTATCTCATGTAACTAGATCTAGATATAGTATAACAGTAAGGTTTTGTATCTCATGTAACTAGGTCTAGCTATGATATCACAGTAAGGTTTGGTATCTCGTGTAACTAGGTATAGCTATAATATAACAGTAAGGTTTGGTATCTCATGTAACTAGATATAGTTATGATATAACAGTAAGGTTTGGTATCTCATGTAACTAGGTCTAGCTATGATATAACAGTAAGGTTTGGTATCTCGTGTAACTAGATCTAGCTATGATATAACAGTAAGGTTTGGTATCTCATGTAACTAGGTCTAGCTATGATATAACAGTAAGGTTTGGTACCTCAAGTAACTAGGTCTAGCTATGATATAACAGTAAGGTTTGGTATCTCATGTAACTAGGTCTAACTATGATATAACAGTAAGGTTTGGTATCTCATGTAACTAGGTCTAGCTATGATATAACAGTAAGGTTTGGTATCTCATGTAACTAGATCTAGCTATGATATAACAGTAAGGTTTGGTATCTCATGTAGCTAGGTCTAGCTACGATATAACAGTAAGCTTTGGTATCTCATGAAACTAGGTCTAGCTATGATATAACAGTAAGGTTTGGTATCTCATGTAACTAGGTTTAGCTATGATATAACAGTAAGGTTTGGTATCTCATGTAACTAGGTTTAGCTATGATATAACAGTAAGGTTTGGTATCTCATGTAACTAGATCTAGCTATGATATAACAGTAAGGTTTGGTATCTCATGTAACTAGGTCTAGCTATGATGTAACAGTAAGGTATGGTATCTCATGTAACTAGGTCTAGCTATGATATAACAGTAATAGACATGTAAAGAATTTGAATTATCATCACATTGCGTTCATCTTCGTGATCGTTGTCTGCATTCTTGAGCATTTCACATTTTTTTCTTCTAAAACCACTGAACTGTTTCTAGGGACACCTGCCCGACATATTCTGTTGATGGTTCTTAACAATTGGTTTCTTTTTGGATTCGATCGGAAACCCAAGATGGATACCATATTTGATATATTTCTGAATGATCATCCAATAATGGTTTGAGAACATCTTTTCCTCCTACGATATTATGTTGAACTTTCTGTGTTGATCGAACACCCAGGTTGATGCCACCATTGAATAAGTCTACATATAGATCTCTAAGATATTATTATATTCAGTTCTACAATTGCAATGAAAGAGGTTTTTTTTCGATGAGCTTTGCTTGGAAATGTAAATGAAACAATTAGATATTTGTTGGTGTTATAAACAATCAATCTTATAGGGACAAAACATAAATTATATGATTATTCTTAGGATGGTTAGTGTTGATGGATTTGAATTGCAATATATATTTTCGAGCAAACATGACCTGCAATGCCAAACTTTTTCGTGCAACCATGACATACAATCCTAACAAACCTTTTCGTGCAACCATGATACATTGGAACTCCAACCGACGCATAATAATGAAGATTCCATCCACATACGATTATCATATCTTTTTTTAAATTATTGATTATGCCTTTTCAATACATTTTTGGACAGGGAATAGTTTAGAACATATCTATTTATATTGTACTTTGCAAATACCACACGTTTATAACAAGGCAATGTTCGAATTTGGCGTCATATATGCCTTTAAGACTCTCTTTTCATTATTGTAGCCTATCTCTTTTTGCTAGTTTTTCCATATGTCTTTTACATTTTTCTCAGTAAAAACCTAAACATATGTTTTTCGGACCATTTGTTTTGTGGGACCGGAAGCAGAGTCAGCGTGCTCTATGAACCCATTAACGATTTCTGATAAAAGCAATGCTTGAAGGAAAGAATCGGTAAGTTCATGGCAAGAAAAGAACGTAAGGCTGAAGGAAAAACATCTGCATGCCAAATAACAAGCTTTATTTCATCTATGTTTTACAAAATTTTCACAAAAGAGTATACATATCAAATGTTATTATCTTTGAAAACGAAAAATTCTTTTCAAAAATGATTTTTTTAAAGCAAGTTAAAAAATATTCCAAAAGGAGTAAGGTCAACAAAATGTCCAGTTGCAACTTGATGTAAAAAAAAACACGAAGTATAAAACTTTACACATTCGAAACTATATTTGTCGCTCATAATTTTCGTGCTAAATCCAAATAACAAAAAATTTTCATTTTCAGTGGCAGAGAATGAACTTAGCAAACTTGATTTCGGATAAAAATTACGATTTCTACGTAAAATTGTAGAAGGTTACCCAAATTGTCCAGTACACGTTTTTTTCTTATCGACGGCAAAATAACGTCGCGCTACTTCTATATTTTTCTATAGTTTTCTATTAAAATTAAATAAAACTATAAAAAAGCGAAGCTAAAAACAAACAAACGATATCAAAACTTGAACCAGAGGCTCTCAAGAGCCTGTATCGTTCACCTGGTTATAAAAAGAACCAATTGGTTCTATGTAAAAACTATGTCCTGCAGTGGTAGTCATCTTAGAATTCCGATCAACATAAAAAGCACAAAGTTTGTAAAGGACCTTCCAATGATTGATGCACAGTTTAGGTTCAATCAATGCAATAGCTTCAGAGAAAAACATATTTCTGTATTTTCCCCATATGGTCCTGTGTTAATACTGTGACCTGTGGTGGCAGCCATCTTGGAATTCCGATCGGCATAAAAAACAGAAACTTTGTAGAGGACCTTCCAATGATCATTCCTGGGCAGTTTGGTTTCAACTGTCCAAGTGGTTTCAGAGAAGAAGCGTTTTGAAACATTTTTCCCATAGGGTCCAATGTTAAACTAAGTCCTGCCGTAGCCGCCATTTTTAATTTCATATCAGAACAAAAAACGTAAAGTTTGTAGAGGACCATCCAATGAACATTCATGTACAGTTTGGCTTTAATCATATTTGTAGTTTCTGAGAAGAAGACATTTGAACATTTTCCCATAGGGTTCAATGTTAATCTATGTCCTGCGGTGGTGACCATCTTGGATTTTTGATCAGCATAAAAAACAGAAACTTCGTAGAGGACCTTCTAATAATCATTCCTGGGAAGTTTGGTTTCAACTGTCCATGTGGTTTCAGAGAAGAAGCGTTTTGATACATTTTTCCCATAGGGTTCAATGTTAAACTAAGTCCTGTTGTAGCCGCCATTTTGAATTTCATATCGGAACAAAAAACCTAAAGTTTGTAGAGGACCATCCAATGAACATGCATGTACAGTTTGGCTTTAATCATATTTGTAGTTTCTGAGAAGAAGGCATTTGAACATTTCCCCATAGGGTCCAATGTTAATCAATGTCCTGCGGTGGTGGCCATCTTGGATTTCCGATCGGCATAAAAACATAAACTTGGTAAAGGACATTCCAATGATCATTCATTTACAGTTGGGTTCAGTCAGTTCATTAGTTTCAGAGAAGAAGATCTTTGAAATTTCAGCCAATCAGAGCATATTATTGGTCCTGGCAGCCATGTTGAATATCCGACTGGAACGAAAAACAGAAACTCTGTAGAGGACCATCCAATGAACATTCCTGCTAAGTTTGGTTGCAATTGGCCCAGTGGTTTCGGAGAAGTAGCTTGAAATGAGAAAAGTTTACAGACAACAGACGACGAACGCCAAGTGATGGCAATAGTTCACCTGGACCTTTGGTCCAGGTGAACTAAAAACAACAAACAAAAGAGCGAAAACAAAATACAAAAATATACCAAATCTGAAAAAATAACGATATGCTTCCGCTTACTCAAGCAACCCTAATTAAAAATGAATTCATGACCTTAATTTTTGTGTGTCATTTTTGAACAAGCATTGCAAAGAAGAATGTGTGCATTGTAGAAAATATAATTATATAATAGTTATAAAAAAATCGCAAAATATAATTGATTTATATGAAAATTAAAAATGTGAACTGAATTATTTCAATTAAAATTTCATTAGGTTATACATAAGATATTACGAGAAATTTTCAAGAATACAACGTATACAATCAATCAATAAAACAGAATATGATAATCTCGTTTTAGAGCAAGATATACCTTCAAAGAAAAAATGATAAAGTACAGTCACATAACATAAGCAATAAATAAATACAAACGAAATACCTAAGCAAACAAACAAACATTGAAATAAACACCTAAAGGAAAACACCAACAGCACAAATATATTCAAGCAAGCCAAAATAAAATAAAAATCAATAAAAAACAAAAGGTGAAATTCAGAAATCAACATCACGCGTAACGTCCTATTAGAGGTTGTGATCGTCATTCTGACTAAATGCTTTCTCTACTGTCTCCCACAAGTCTAAAAGCTCATTTCCAGATTTAGGTTTGTATCCTCTTTCTACCATAAAACGGTGTCTTTAACTTCTTTGTGAGCATCTTCACATTGAATGTTCTTTGGAAAAAAATAAAATGTGCACATTTATAGTTCAATCGTAACTACTCCGCCATACCTTACAAATAAAGCGAAGCGACCTTAATTAAAAATGAATTCATGACCTTAATTTTTGTGTGTGTCATTTTTGAACAAGCATTGCAAAAAAGAATGTGTGCATTGTAGAAACTATAATTATATAATAGTTAAAAAAAAATCGCGAAATATAATTGATTTATATGAAAATAAAAAATGTGAACTGAACAAGATGAACTGTGAGCTAAAGCTCACTTATGATACCCCCGCTCTTCGACAAACAGGAAGTAGGAATCGGACGGGTCAAAAAACGCTTCCCACGATATGGGGTACCTATATAAAGCTTGTGACCAAATATCAGATTTCTGCCATCAATAGTTGCTGAGAAAAAGGTGACTAAAAATGGGCATATACAAAATGTATGTTCAATGTGTTTAAAAATCAACAAAATCGGCAAACAGGAAGTAGGAATCTGATGGGTCCATAAACGCTTCCCACGATATGGGGTCCCTATATGAAGCTTGTGACCAAATATCAGATCTCTGCCATCAATAGTTACTGAGAGAAATGCGACGAAAAATGTGCATATATGTTCAATGTGTATAGAAACCAACTAAGTCGGCAAACAGGAAGTAGAAATCTAACGGTTCAAAAACGCTTCCTACAATATGCCATACCTATATAAAGCTTGTGACCAAATATCAGATTCCTGTCATCAATAGTTGCTTAGAAAAATGCGACGAAAAATGTGCATATACAAATGTATGTTAAATGTGTATAAAAATCTACGAAATCGGCAAACAGGAAGTATGAATCTGATGGGCCCAAAAACGCTTCCCACAATATGGGGTACCTATATCAAGCTTGTGACCAAATATCAGATTTCTGCCATCAATAGTTGCCGAGAACAATGAGCATATATGTTCAATGTGTATAAAAACCAACTAAGTCGGCAAACAGGAAGTAGGAATCTGACGGGTCCAAAAACGCTACCCACAATATGGTATACCTATATGACGCGTGTGACCAAATATCAGATTTCTGCCATCAACAGTTACTGAGAAAAATGCGACGAACAATATCTTGGACGGACGGAAGGACGGACGGACAGAGATAAAACAGTATAGGGGGTATAATTATTTTAATTATAATTTCACTAGATTATACATAAGATATTACGATAAATTTTCAAGAATACAACGTATACAATCAATCATTAAACAAACAGAATATGATAATCTCGTTTTAGAGCAAGATATACTTTCAAAGAAAAAATGATTAAGTACAGTCACATAACATAAACAATAAATAAATACAAAAAGGGAATACAAACGAAATAAATAAGCAAACAAACAAACATTGAAATAAACACCTAAAGGAATTCACCAACAACACAAATGTATTCAAGCAAGCCAGAATAAAATAAAAATTAATAAAAGCAAAAAGTGAAATTCCGAAATCAACATCGCGCATAACGTCCTATAAGAGATAGTGATCGTCATTCTGACTAAATTCTTTCTCTACTGTCTTCCACAAGTTTAGAAGCTGCTCTTCTCACTTTGAATGATGGATGATGATTTCTGTATTGTCTCCCACAAGTCTACAAGCTCATCTCCAGAAATAGGTCACTATTCTCATTGTACACAAATCGGATTCTTTATCATCTTTGTGAACATCTTCACATTGCATGTTCTTTGGAAAAATAATAAAATGTGCATATTTATAATTCAATCGTAACTACTCGGCCATTCTCGCAACCTTACAAATAACCTCGTATGCATTAGGCGTATAAATCGCACTACTGTTCACATGTCAGTTAAATGAAAGTATGATAAAGTTATATTTTAAACAATTTTCTATATTTCAATTATTTTCATGGATAAAAGTTAAAGTTTTAATTAGTTTTGCATGATTAGCTTTTACTTAGTATGTCTTCCATATTGGATTTTCGTGGACTATATTTTTGTGTGGATTAACTTAACCTAACTTCCGGTAAACAACTTAAGAAGAATTTCTACTATCTATGTACGAGGTTATTTGTAGGGTAGCCAGAATGGCAGAGTAGCTACGATTGATTTATAATTGTTTATTAAATTACAATGCCTTATTCTGTTGTCTGACTATGTTTGCACAGGAAGTTGTATTATGACAAAAAATAGGATGAACATGTTATTGTTTGCATTAACTTAGTCGTAATTTAATTAGGAATAAGAACCGAAACAATACTTTTTTCTTATCATAAAAAGAAGGCGTTAATGGTTTTCGTAGGCATTCCCATATTCAATTGGGGCCGTCGTGATCGTAACTAGTTTTATTTATAACTACCTATGCAGTCAGTGCATATTAGCACTAAAATTGTGAGTTCGAACCCCGTTCATGACGAAGTGTACTTGATACAACATTATGTGATAAAGCTTGTTAGTGACTTGTGGCAGAACGGTGGTTTTCTCCGGGTATTCCGGTTTCCTCCACTAATACAATTGACCGCTACCATATAACTGAAATATTGTTGAAAGTGGCGTTATGACATTCGTAATGAATTTACAAAAACAGAAAAGACAGGGGAATGAAAGGCAACATGGACCATATATGATGTCATACAAAGAGACAGGTTGCATAATTCTGACTTGTCGAATTCCAACTTGAGCTATTTGACACAATTGATATGCTCTAGTGGTCTGAAATTTGAGGCATTGGCCGTTATTGAAAAAGTTCATGCAAAATAATGTAAACTGTCGTTCAATGTAAAACGCATGGTTTTCTCCTGAACACGGTATACGCGGAGCTTGGCAGATACTTTTTAGATATCAACATCCGCACAACAATTTGCTACGAGTATAACAACATATCACCGTATACAATTAGATGAACTTGTTATTATTATATACTACTTATTGGTCTGGCTCAAACTGGGATCAAGTACCAATTAAAAAATGACCGAACAAACAAATAGGCCAATCAATCGAGCGAACATGTAAATAGAAAGGACAACGAAAGATGTTGTATCTTATACGTGACTTACTGTGTTTTCCTCAAAGGTTTTCCTATTTGACAACCACTGTGCTCTTGTGTCTTTCTTGATGAGCTACAGTTCAACGTAGCCATGTTCGATTGAAATACAAAGTACCAAATAGCCATCACAAAAAGAGCAAATATAACGATAATAAAAATCAACTGAAATAAAATATAAAGGCTCATTATTCAAACTATTTAGATTGAGAAAAAAATATCAAACGCTCCCAAAAGTATGTAATTACTCACATGGTTTTCAATTTGACTTCCAAATTTGATTGAAAAAATCGAAACGCTTTTTAAGCAAGTTAAATAGAATTTTCAGCTGTTTCCAGCTTAAAATCAATCTACATGCTACTAAAAGAAATCCGTATTGTAGTAGTGGCATTCATCATGGAATCCGGGCGCTGTTGTTATACACAATTTTGAAAAAGTACCAACCAACGATAAATCCCAGTCCAAATTGCTTTAATTAGCTGAAATTGTTGATGAAAACGTTTTAGTATGTTTTTTCTTGCATTAAGCCGACTTGCATAATCGGTAGACTTCATCAGATAAAAAGTGTGCACGGAAAATATGTTTAAATAGCCATTGTGATGTGGTTTAAATAGTCATTGTGATGTGGTAACAGTTACAACAGAGAGCTCATGTTGACCTAATAGATATAAGCAAAAGCTGTAATAGTCAATTAAAAATATTTTTTTTATTTTAATAATGGCTGCCATCTTGGGGCATTGAACACGATTTTGAAACAAAGTATGCACAGTATACCTTTCTAGTAACATGGACATACCTCGGCATGTAATGCTTTTTAATCAAGTCGCTTCCTTAAATGTTACAACACAATGAGTCTGGGATCAAGGTACAGGCCAGATTTTTACATTGTGTCGAAAAATTTTGACCGAGTGAGTGACTGATTATTGCTTAACGACAAATGAGCAATTATTCAGCTATATCAAGCTTCATTCGATGAGATAATATATTATCGATAATTTGTACATTTTCCCTTTGATATTTCACGCGATAATATTTATGATCAAAGAACTAGTGTGATATATACATGTATATATACATATTGGTCTATTGATGGTGAATATAAAATTTATTTGACGAGGCTGAGAAACGGGGTGAAAAACGAGCTTTTCTATTCTATTTCTTTACTGCTAAACTCATCACAGGCAAGTGACATCATCAAGTGGTGTCGGTTAAAAGATCCATGGATCATATTTACAATTAAAAACAAAAGGTCCGCAGTATCTAGGCTGTGAGAAGTTGTAGACGGGAGCTGAACTCGTCTACAGTTTTGACGTGTGCAATTTCGGGTGGTAATGAATTCCAGTCTCTGATGGTACGTGGAATAAAACTGTTCTTGTACTGCTCGTAGTTTACCGGTAGCTGAATAAGTGCTTGATCATGAGTTCTGGTGAAACGTATTGGAGTCTGAACGTAGTCAGTAACTATTATTGGTGTAAGTTGGTTTATGGCTTTGTAGAAATTGGTCAATCTGCGGTTTTTTCTTCTTTGTTGTAGGGGTTACCAGTCTAGCTCTGTAAGCATTGATGTTACGCTTTCTGTATACTGATATTTCCCACATACAAATCTGGCACCTTTTCGCTGGGCCTTCTCAAGCTGGTTGATGTCTTGTTTTAAGTATGGGTCCCAAACAGACGACGCATACTCTAAATGTGGTCGGACTAATGATGTAAAAGCCCTGCTTTTAACTTCTGTTGAACTGTTGTAAAGATGTCTTCGCAGTAGGTTTAAGATCTTATTAGCCTTGCCTGTGATGTTGCGGATGTGTATTATCCAGGTTAGATCAGAAGTTAACTCTACTCCCAAGTATGGATGCTTAGGAACTTGTGACAGCTTCTTATCCTCGATGTGATATGATGTTTCTATGTCTTTTTATTTTCAGTAGGTGGCATTTATCAGCATTGAAGCTCATTAACCAAGTATTGAACCATTCTATCATCGTGTTTAGATCAGCTTGTAGTTGTTCTTCATCCTCTCTACTTTTGATGGTACGGTAGAGATGGAAATCGTCAGCAAATAGCTTAATGCTTGTTCGTGGTGATGTTTGTCCCCAATATTGTTCACATAGAGTAAGAACATTAGTGGCCCGAGCACAGTTCCATGTGGTACACCAGACAGCACCAGAGAATCTGGTGAAGATGAACCATCCAGGACTACTTTTTGGTTGCGATGGCAAAGCCATGATTCGGTTCTTTTGTTGGTCTTTCCACCGATACCATAATGGTTTAATTTACTGAGAAAGCGTCTGTGTGGAACAGTGTCGAAAGCATGGCTAAAATCAAGGATGAGCAAGTCAGTTGTGCGCATATCGAGTCGTCTGGATAGGTCCTTTAATGTGTTCAGGAGTTGGCTTTCACAAGAGTGGTTTTCTCTAAAGCCATGTTGAAATTTTACTAATATGTTTTTTTGGTCTAGGTGTTTCATGATTTGGCTAAATAGTACATGTTCCATTGCTTTGCATAGAATAGAGGTCAAAGATAAAGGTCTATAATTAGACGGTTTGGTCTTATCTCCTTTCTTAAATACTGTTGTTATGTTTGCCTGTGTCCAATCAGTTGGTACGGTTCCTGTGTCATATGATTGCTGGAATATTACACTTAACACATGTGCTATCTCACTGGCAACGAGTTTAAGGATCCTAGTCGGAAGTAAGTCTTGCCCACTGGCCTTTGATGGGCTTAAGTCCGAGAGCAATTTTGCAATTCCATTGGAGGTGAATTCAAAGTCTAACATGGGTGTTTCTGGTTTACCTTCGATGTTTGGTAAATTTCCTGTTGGTTCTTTAGTAAAAACTGATGTGTATTTGTTGTTTAGAGCTTCAACTTTTTCTCTTGGTTCACTTAATATGTTGGTATGTGGCTTTAGCACTGGGATATTACTAGTTCCTGATTTTTTATGTTTGATGTAATCATGAAATCGTTTAGGGTTTTCCTTAATGTCAGTATTCAACATGTTATCAACATACTTTCGATGTGCTGTTTCTAGAGAGTTCTTTACTAGTTGATTGAGTTTTAGATATCGTCTCCAAGAGTGACCATTTTTCTTTTTCTTATTTAACCTTTTTATTTCCGTTGTTGTCCAGGAAAGATTCCACCTGGATGAGATCTTTTTTCTGGGGAATATGTTTGTTCATGACTTCAATAAGTGTCTCTTTAAAGTTTGTCCAGTTTTCCTCTACCGTGTTGTTTTGTGGGTTACTTTTCAAGAATTGATCACTACATTCTTTCATGTCATCTTTTACTCCTCCTATTGTAAACATGTGAAGGCAACAAGTACACATCGACGATTCGAGCAAGGTTTAAGTAAACTAGGCACAGTAGAGAAAACAGAAAGATTAATCATTCATTTCAACAAACTGAACTGATTCACTGAAATATATTTACAAATGCTGTCAAATGCTCGGTTATTGGGATATATACAGTATCATTTGTGTACACATTTACTGATTCAGTGTGTTGACAGGTTCCGTGGTGTTAGTCCGAAGGTTCATTGGTCCGAAGGTCCATTAGTCCGAAGGTTCGTTAGTCCGAAGGTCTGTTAGTCCGAAGGTCCGATTGTCCTAATGTCGGCCACCCATACGTTTGAACTCTGTTATTTCTGGTTTGAATAAACATATATATTCAACCCGTACACCCTTTTTGCCCCCCGTCGCGACGGAGTGACATAGTAATGACTGCATTCGTCCGTCTGTCCTTCCGTCCTTGTACAAACATGTATCTTAAAGTAGTGTTACTAGAAATTAAGGTATAAAACAACAAAGTACCAAAATTGCAGGAAATAATGATTTGTTTCTAGTTTAATCCGTACGATTTTTCCTACATGTAATATGCATAAAACATTTGTTAGATGATCTTTTATGATATTATATTATTTTTTGTTTCTGATGCTTGTATACCTACATTGTGCAAGTACCAATCTTTGGAATTTCTACACTAACATCAGACTGTTTATTCCTCTACAGTATACCACTTGGTTAACATATCTAAGGAGACCCCCCCATCTGGTACACGTATCTGGTAAAGGGTACTTGTATATATCGAGCAATGGAGCACGGTATTCTGGAATTACATAGATGTAGAATTTGGTACGCGTATGCTTAAGTTGTTGCAGTAGTTGATTGGAGTTTTCAATATTCCATAATAATTGGTATATATTTGAGGTATTTTGCAACCATCAGTTGTACATTAGAACGTCCGTTTAATGATTTTATGTATTCTCTTTTTAATGGAATGTACTTGTCCCTCACAAAACTTAATTTCAGATGTGCTTTTATGTTTTCTAATCCCTTTCTCAGAGATCGTCTCTTTTGTGTCGTACCAAAAGGGACTCTTTCAGTATTTCGCAAAGAGTAAATGACAAGTCTGAATTTGTTTTCATTTTATTTGTATGTTGTTACTATGTCTTTGTCTATTTGACTTGTGTACGTTGTTTAATTTGTATATATTCTTATAAAGTTGTATATGCCTTCAACCCTTCGGGGTAAAATTGTGCATTGAATAAAGTTATTATTATTCTGAAGTGTTTGTTAAGTCAAAAAATCCCAGTTGTTAATTGGATCAACAACGGGTCTAAAAAATAATCTAATATTTAGATATCTTTTAAGTTTTAATATCTAAATATCTTTTAAGTTTTAAGCTTAAACATATTTGGTTAAAATCAGAGTTTTAGTGGAGGGTTTTACTTCATTGGAATGATTTCCATATATTTCAGAGACGACGCCGTTTTTTCTCCTCTTTTTCTTTAGACTTAGCACGCTTGGATCCATAATTACAAAACAGGGGTTTGTTGTAATTTTTGGAGTGTTTTCTACAAAATGTTTTAAGTTTTACCTATATTTGCTGATTACACATTTTGTTTTGCTAGCAAAAGCCGTGCGTACAGCCTACAACCCACCTGGATAGGCCACTGCTTAGTCAGGATGTCAATATGAGTATCTTGCTTCTCTTACTTATTTGATAAAGGACTGAATATTAAATCAATTCAACACTGTTCGATACCCAATCCTTTGGTCGGAAAACAAGACTAACGAACCTTAAAAAGTTCGGACAAACGGACCTTCGGACTAATGGACCTTCGGACTAATGAACCTTCGGAGTAATGGACCTTCGGACTATCGAGCGGTCACCGTGTTGACATGGAGGACAGCCCCATAAAACATAGAACTAATTTGACTTGACATATTTGTATTGGCACAGTAAGAAGGAACATCGGGATTGCTTCAACACGAAACATCAGAAGTGCTACTGGCTGTAGAATTTGTGAAAGTTCTACGAGGTAGGTTGCTGACAACTGGTACCAAAGCATTTCTATTAGTTTCAGTGTTGCTGAGGATGCTTGATATTTTCTTGTGTCTTTCCTCGCTCAAGGTTGAGTAATTATTAATAGATGCCATATTTTTATGCCCTGATATTTGCATATCTGTCCCCTCCATATTGTTTTCTCTTAACTTCTGCAGAAGATATTTTCTGCCACTTGTTGGTTAATCGTTTATTTATGTCTAATTTGCCACTTTCCTTAATTTTCTTCATGTGACTGGAAAGTTTTCTCTCTCGCACTTTTCTACCCGTTTCTAAAGCTCGTACAAATAAAGTATGTATTTTGCGACAATGCAAATATATAAAGGATGAGAAGCTAATACCAATCCTCTGGATTTTACATAGGTTTCAATGGAAAATTGGAATTTATTTTTATAGAATAAACAAGTGTTGACACAGAAATGTACTGTCCAAAAGGCAAGTGTGGATGTCAATATTTCATATTATTAACTTTAAAAAAAAAATATTCATGGACACAGGGGCCCTGGATTTTTTTAATACAAAGCTAATTCTGGATTATCATTTTTGCTTAAAGTTCGGTCCTGTGTTTTTATTTCAAATTTTCATCATAGCCCCCTCCCCCTGCCGAGGGATATAAAATTGTATCATTAATAATAAATTCAGATTTTCTATTTAAAATAAATCTCATTTACAAAACCCCTGATATTTGTTCAATTTTTAATGCTGATTTAAGCTTTAGTCGCAACAAATTTTTATTTTTTCTCTTTAAACTGTCGAAACATAGCATTTATTTAACTTGTTATTTTATTAGTAAATATATAATAACATGCATTTTAATTATAATCCATGTTATATTAATGTCTTTCAGATGAATGGTTGAGTTACATGTGATGTTTGAAATAAGTGCAAAGACTATATATATGAAAGAATTAATTGCATACAAAACCTATGAAAGCTTTATAAAGATCTGATTAAACAAAGGAAAATTTTCAAGAACTATCAGTTGTTGCATACAGGCCAGGGAGTATGTGAATCAAAGTTTTAAATGTAATTGCACAAAATAGAAAATGTAATCGTGATCAGCAGTAGAATTCCAGCAGATAAAACACTAGTTCAACTGACAAATCATACAAACTTATTGGAATTTCACAAAAGAAAAAAATGTTTAATAGAAAGATAAAAATCATTGGAGGAATTGACTAAATACAATTATTCCAAATGGTTAAAACCAATATAGATATTTTGTGGTGTCATGTAGAATTCAGAATATAAAAAGGCACTGGCTACGATTACCCGAATTTACCTTGATTGGGTAATAATAACGAAAAATTAGGATTACCTGAAAGATTAAGTACCGGAATACAATTCCGGTTCAGGAACCTATTTCACGGAAAAAAATCGGGTAATCGTAATTTTTTTTGTTAGAATTACCTGGTCTTATTATTACCCGAAATAGTTGTATGTAAATAAAATATTAAATCTTATTTATTGTTGTTGATTTATTTTTTATAGGTACCAATTTTATTATAAACTTTCATTCTGAATTTAATTTGTCTATATTTGTTTGCGTAAAAATATGGTCAAAGGCGCTGAAAAGAGCCCACCGTGTATGTTATCAAGACATGTAGTTCATTTGGGAATCTTAAAATGGACGCGAATGAGGGAGTCCAGTCCTTCAATTTTGAAGTTGGACAAAAGTTTAAGTCATTTAAGGAATTTGAGAGCCAACTTAAACATTATCCAGATGTAAAATTTATACAAATGTACAGAAGGAGTAGTTGCAAAATTGAGACAACAAAGACAAAGCAAACAATTACAAACAATGATTTGGTTGTAGACTTGCCAACAAAGATTTTAGATGAAAACATTAACTTAAACAGAATAAAAAAAAAATCACGATTGATGGATGGAAATGTCTAAAAAACAAACTTAGTAAAACAAAAGAAACAGCCGAATGGAACTGTTCAGTCTGTAAAATTGATGCTCATCTTTATACATCCATAGTTTGCGATGGATGTTTAGAGTGGAACAATCTTAAATGTGTTGGCCTCAAAGTGCCCCCAAAATCCACGTACTGGCTATGCAGAGTGCTATAACAAAGGAAAGTAACCTTATAATTTCTTATGTAATTCCATCTTTGTAAATATATTTACGAAGTATATTTCATATCTTTTTGATGTATTGATTTAAAATGTATTATCAATTATACAAATTGATATATAATAATAATAATTCTTTCAATTCTTTAGGTCCAATAATGAAATCCCTAGAACTTCCGGGTAATAATAAGACCAGGTAACTCTTAACAAATAAAATTATGATTACCCGATATTTTTCAGTGAAATAGGTTCCTGAACCGGAATTGTATTCCGGCACTTAGTCTCTCAGGTAATCCTAATTTTTCGTTATTATTACCTAATCCAGGTAATCGTAGCCAGTGCCATATAAATAATTATCTATGATCTTAAAGTGACTTGATGCAATAGCAGGAATATGTGATCTTATTTAAATTTTTCACCTTGAAGAAGTCTACTATCTGATATGTTGAAGTAATTGATGTGAATTAAATGAACATTGATGAAGACATTTTCTAATAAAATACTTGTACTAACCTTAGGGTGTGATGTTTATGTACACCTCTCAAACCAAACTGTACTGAGTTATTTAACCATAAGTGTGTTTAGTAAAGATTGTGGTGTGTGACTGCCCAGAACGTTTCTGTTATAAAGGATGTTAATTTCCTCATCTGTTAGAAGGCATGCCCTCTTTGGTTTATTTCCTTTGCCCTGTTGTTTTAGCTGATTTTGATTTGCTTTCAAAGCTTCCCATGTCAAGTTAAATGATTCCGAATTGCTTAAGATTTTTGTTTTGTTTTTCATTGACTTCTAGGATATTTTTTTTATCGTAAAATATGTCAAAAAAAATATGGGATTTGAAAATTATTAGTTTCATTTTATTTCATTTTGTCGGTTTTTATTTAGTAGCGAGAATGAAAACATTTATTAGACTAGAGGCTCAGCCCACTGAGTCTGTATCGCTCACCTGACAATAGAATGATACTGAAGCAAATATCAAAGGAAGATAATGATTACCTTAAAAAACAGCAGCCATCTTGAATGGAGGGTGGGGCTGTCGGACACAATTTTGAAAGGGACACACCCAGGGACCATATATGCCAGGTTTGGACCTTACATAGATGCTTCCTGCCAAGTTTCGCTCCATTTGGACAAGATGTTTCAGAGGAGAAGATTTTTTTAACATTAGCCAATCAGAAAAAAAAAATTAATCTTGGTGGCCATGTTTGTTGGCCGAATGGAACCAAATGAAGAAACTTTATAGAGGATCTTACATAGATGCTTCCTGTCAAGTTTGGCTCCATTTTGCCAAGCAGTTTCAGAGGAGAAGATTTTTTTAAACAGTAGCCAATCAGAAACAAGAATTGCCCTTGGCGGCCATATTTGTTGGTGGAACGGAATGAAATGGAGAAACTTTACAGAGGACCTTACAGAGATGCCTACTGCCAAGTTTGGTTCCATTTGGCAAAGTTGTTTCAGAGGAGAAGATTAAAATATGAAAAAGTTAACGGATGGACGACCGACGCCAAGTTATGGCAATACCTCACCTGGCCCTTTGGGCCAGGTGAGCTAAAAAATTATGAAAAAAGGGCAATAACTCCTGGACGTGTAATCAGATTTACTTCAAAATTGCAGGGCATGTAGATCTTGACAAGCAGAACATGTTTTCAGTTTACACTTAACATCTATCTCTTACAGTTTTTGAAATAAAGGACAAAAGGTATTAACATATTGAAAATTTGACGAAAAAAAAGGCAATTACTCCAAAATGGGTACTCAGATTTACTTAAACATTTGATGAAAAAGGGGCAATAACTTCAAGATGGGTAATCAGATTTATTTTTAAATTGCAGGATAGGTAGGTCTTGACATGCTGAACATGTGTGCAGTTTAAACTTAACATCTATCTCTTATAGTTTTTGAAATAAAGGACAAAAAGTATTAAAATCTTTAAAATTTGATGAAAAAAAGCAATAACTCCAAATTGGGTACATTTTTGCAATTTAAGCTTAACCTTTATCTCTAATAATATTTGAAATATCTGACAAAAATGTTTAAATTAAAAAAATATATATGAAAAAAGGGCAATAACTCCTAGATGGGTAATCAGATTTACTTCAAAATTGCAGGGCATGTAGATCTTGACAAGCTGAACATGTTTTCAGCTTACACTTAACATCTGTCTCTTATATTTTTGAAATAAAGGATGAAAAGTATTAACATTTTTAAAATTTGATGAAAAAAGGACATTAACTTCAAGATGGGTAATCAGATTTTTTTTTAAATTTCAGGGTAGTTAGATCTTGCTGTGCTGATCATTGTCAGATTTCTGATATTATAAATGGTTTTGAGTTATTACCAAAAACATGCAATTTTACCATATGTTCTATTTTTAGTAACAGTGGCCATGTTTGTTGGCCGAATGAAACCAAATGAAGAAGTTTTATAGAGGACCTTACATAAATGCTTCCTGCCAAGTTTGGCTCCATTTGGCCAAGCAGTTTCAGAGGAGAAGATTTTTTTAACATTAGCCAATCAGAAACAAGAATTGCCCTTGGTGGCCATATTTGTTGGCGGAATTGGACGAAATGAAGAAACTTTATAGAGGAACTTATATAGATGCTTTCTGCCAAGCTTGGTTCCATTTGGCCCAGTTGTTTCAGAGGAGTAGATTAAAATATCAAAAAGTTAACGAACGGACGACGGACGCCAAGTGATGACAATACCTCACATGACTTTTTGGGTCAGGTGAGCTAAAAAAGATGACACTGATTATTGACATTGGTTACAGTTCATATTGTACCTCCTTCACAGGAGAGCAGAAACATAAAAAAGTAGTTCCGGAATATATACATGTTGACAGGGCTTAAACAGTTATACGTAGGTTTAAAAAGTTATGTGTAGGCTTAAAAAGTTATTTGTATACTACGAATAAAGCAAAAAAATTTTTGTATAGCATGTTTGTACAGCAAATGTACTGATTGCAGGATAAATACATAATATCGCTGTTTTCTAATATGATGCCATAATGACATCACTGACGTCACGTTACCAAACTCCCTAAATACTATCGTTGATAATGATTTGACATCACTGACGTCACGTTACCAAACCCCCTAAATACTATCGTTGATAATGATTTGACATCACTGACGTCACGTTATCAAACCCCCATATACTATCGTGGATATGTTTTGACATTTCTCTTGAATGCTACTTACTTCGCAAAGAAGCAGGATATGCCAATTTTATACTTTGATTTGACCAGATCGGGTCTCGAATCCACACTCTACCACACACGAAGAGGACACGCTAACTATTACACCACTGATGCGGTTCAGGTTTTTACAGAAGCTCCTGGCGATATTCATTACAATCAATACATTTAACACTTACATTTTGTTCAGCTGTCGAATGTTTGTGTGTTTTTGATTCTCTGTTCGCGGTAAATTGTATACTTTGTCTAAATGGATCTGTATTGTTTCCGTATGTCTCACTTGTAAATGTGAATTATGTCCGTTGTTGTGTTGACTCTGTGTCAGTATGACATTGGTAATACATACCATGTACAGTGTTGAATTCAAGTCTGAAGAAGAATAAAGTAAGCAAAGTAAATTACTGTTATTAATACACAATTATTTATTGACAACGATATTAAATTGATTTACCAAGAATTCAGGTTCACTTAGATCGGAGTGAGTGAGCGAGTGATTGTTGTTTAGCGCCAACTCAACAATTTTTCAGTTATATCATGGTGACAGCAACTGAATTTTCAATGAAATGATGATGAGGTTCGCTTTGTACTAGACCAACACTCTGAGCTGGATTTTTACATTGCTAGCTCACTGAAATAGTCTGCGGATAGACATGTGGCTCCACTCTGACACATTATTCTGACTCCAGGCCAACAATTATTTGCTCTATCTTCATAATGCTGCGCGATTAGCGGAGAAACAACAAATACCAAATTATAGTCTTCGATCTATTATAAATTATTACTCTTCATGTAAGAAACTTTCATTATAATTGATATGATATTATCGAAACATAATTTTACAAAGAAAAATTAGCGTCGTATCATGCACTCGCATAGTACTATTGTTGGAGTCATCACTATGCTGATGGGCAGAGCTTAGAACAATGTTATGTCATTTAATTAGGCGGGGTCTAAACGGGATCACCTGAGCGCTTTTAACAGTGTACAATTTACAATGTATTACACGTTTTTCAGTGTTTTCAGTTAAGTATTTGACAGTTCATTGTTATTGTTGAAATTAAATATTTCTTGAATTTATATGAATATTATTTGCCAATCTTTATACTATCAATACATTTTAGACAAATTTCATTTTTTTTAAATCACCAAAGACATATGTACCAAGGTTGGAAGGCATATTTCGGCATATTGATATTCTCCCCTTCGGGTCGTGCATTATGCCTTCTAACCTTGGGGCATATTTCGGCGTATAACATGGACAACACAATATTATTGTATACATAATAAATATCATCCCGCTATTATGTACATATATCATGTATATTATGTGTAATGACATTAAAAAGTATTATTTTATACTTAACAGAATACTCGGGAGCTTTGGGAGTGATCCAGTCAGTAAAAAGGATCCTTTGAGACATCATAAAACCTGATGGCTTTTAGTTACAGTAAAAATGTTAATAATAAAAACTTTTCAGTTATTCACAGTTTTTAAAAAGTGATGCTTTATTTACCTGCTTCTGCTTCTTCTGGGTTCGAATCTGAAACAATCAAAATGTTTTTCCTTTGAATATATAAATGCTGAATTTCATGACCTCAATTAACTTGACAACACAATGCAAACCATGCACACATTTGTAATTGTTTCAGCATGTCTATATAATTACAGCTGCATTTCTTTTTGTTAAATATGTTAAGAAAATAGTATTATCTGTCTATTGAATTACTATTAATCTAATTTATACATTCCAATTCATTTTACCAATGAAAACTTTTAGATTTGAAAGAGGGACCGGACAAAGTCGTCACATAAATTGTGAGTGATCTTGCCCGGATACGTAGAAATAAATTTCTGTCTTTCTGCAAAGTGTACTATCGTATTTGTAATGCTATTAGAATCAAGCCATAATGTGTTGTAAGTTTTAACCGGGTTGGTAGGATATTTGAAAATATTATCACTCGCTATTGCTCGGGGTGAAATACTAATATTTAGCTTTTAGTTATATATATATTCTAAATTGTCCTTAAAGATGCAAAAAATAGATAATCGGACCCAAAGTTTTCAACGAAAGTGTTTGGTATAATTTGAAGAAAAAAATACTGATTTTGTATGTCTAAAAAATAATAATCTGACATTTGTTTCACGTGAAAATATATGTCTAGCTTGGAGGGCAAAACACACAGCTCCCACCCCTAAAAAGTTAATTGGTCGGTCCCTTATACATGTAATTGTTATATACAATGAAGTATACTCAGGTTTGTACATGCAAGATAGCTTGTGTTTTGATACAAAATTATGTGATAAAACTTGGCAGTGACTTGCAGCAGGTTTGTGGTTTTCTCCGGGTATTCCGGTTTCCTCTTCTAATAAAACTGACCGCCGATATAACTGAAATATTATTGAAAGCGGCGTTAAACACCAATACCCTAACCGGGGGATGTCAGCATAATTTCAGTGAAAAAACGTGTCATCTAATAATCGTGTTGGTCGATACCATATGTTCAACCTTGAATGCAACTAGTTGATTGGGAAACATTGCATTTAAGACACAAAGTAAGGTAAAGGAATGACACTTTTATTTTATGGTTGACCGTTATGGAATATCTGTGTAACAAATGATCACGGATGTGTTCCGTTTGTCGTAAACACTTCCCTGTCCTTTCCTCATTCATGACTTATCAACGGGTTTGTAACTAGATTTAACATGACGGGTGTCACTAGTGGAGCAGGAACTGCCCACCCTTCCGGAGCACTTGAGTTCACCCCCGGTTTTTAGTGGGGTTCGTGTTACTCGATCTTTAGTTTTATTTGTATGTTTTGTAGATCGTTGTTTGTCTTCTTTCTTTGGGACATTGTGTTGTTTATTCTTCTTCGATATATGGATTCTAATTACCCCCTTGGTATCTTCAAGCTCTTCTTAAAGAATAAATTAAAGAATAAATGTATTTAAGCATACTTTGAGACATTGTTAAACCTGATGGCTTTTAGTTACAGTAACTAGAGGCTCCCAGGAGCCTGTGTAGCTCACCTGGGTATAATAACAACATCAGTCAATAAAACTTTATAACTTCGGTAAAAAAAATAACAAATGTAGCCCTCGTCATTGCAGAACCCATCTCCAAAAAAATGTGGTCAGGGGTTCCCCCTTTAATGCAAGTTATCAAAATTGCTGTGAAAAAACATATGTCAATGATTCTCAAAATTTAGCTTTTGCTACTTCACATTTTGTAATAGAGTTGCTTCCCTTTGATTATTTGAGTAACCAAAAGCAGTGAGTCAACAAAAAATGCATTTCAAGAGGAATAATTCTTCACACAGTTGTCACACATTTTCAACTGCGGGAAATTTTTTGTAGATCTTGAAATGCTGCACATTTTTGCAATTTAAACTTAACGTCTATCTCTGATAGTTTTTGAAATATAAGACGAAAAGTATTAATTTTTTACAAATTTGATGAAAAAAGGACAACTCCAAGATGGGTAATCAGATTTACTTAAAAATTGCAGGGTAGATAGATCTTGACATACCGAACATGTTTGTTGTTAAACTTAACATCTATCTCTGATAGTTTGTTGTATATAAGACAAAAAATATATAAAATTTTACAAATTTGATGAAAAAAGGCCAATAACTCCAAGATGGGTAATCAGATTTACTTCAACATTGCATGGTAGATAGATCTTGACATACTAAACATGTTTGATGTTTAAACTTAAAATATATCTCTTATAGATTTTGAAATAAAGGACGAAAACTATTAAAATTTAGAAAATTTGATGAAAAAAGGGCAACAACTCCAAAATGGGTAATGGGATTTACTTTAAAATTGCAGGGTAGGTAGATCTCGACATGGTGCACAATTTTGCACTTTAAGCTTAACATCTATCTTTGATAGTTTTTGAAATAAAGGACGAAAAGTATTAAAAGCTTGACAATTTGATGAAAAAAGGACAATAACTTCAACATGGTTAATGGGATTTACTTCAATATTGCAGAGTAGGTAGATCTTTACTTGCTACACATTTTTGCAATTCAAACTTAACATTTATCTCTTATAATTTTTTAAATATAAGACGAAAAGTATTAAAATTTTACAAATTTGATGAAAAAAGGGAAATAACTCAAAAATTTACCTGCTTCTGCTTCTTCTGGGTTCAAATCTGAAACAATCAAAATATTTTTTTGCTTTGAATATATAAATGCTGAATTTCATGACCTCAATTAACTTGATAAGACAATGCAAACAATGCACACATTTGTAATTGTTTCAGCATGTCTATATAATTACAGCTGCATTTCGTTTTGTAAAATATGATAAGAAAATAGTATTATCTGTCTATTGAATTACTATTAATCTAATTTATACATTCCAATTCATTTTACCAATGAAAACTTTTAGATTTGAAAGAGGGACCGGACAAATTCGTCACATAAATTGTGAGTGATCTTTCCCGGACATGTTGAAATAAATTTCTGTCTTTCTGCAAAGCGTACTATCGTATTTTTAATGCTATTAGAATCAAGCCATAATGTGTTGTAAGTTTTAACCAGGTTGGTAGGATATTTGAAAATATTATCACTCGCTACTGCTCGGGGTGAAATACTAATATTTAGCTTTTAGTTATATATATATTCTAAATTGTCATTAAAGATGCAAAAAAATAGATAATCGGACCCAAAGTTTTCAACGAAAGGGTTTGGTATAATTTGAAGAAAAAAATACTGATTTTGTATGTATAAAAAATAATAATCTGACATTTGTTTCACGTAAAATTACATGTCTAGCTTGGAGGGCAAAACACACAGCTCCCGCCCCTAACAAGTTAATTGGTCATTCCCTTATACATGTAATTGTTATATACAATGAAGTATACTCAGGTTTGTACATGCAAGATAGCTTGTGTTTTGATGAACAATACAAAATTATGTGATAAAGCTGGGCAGTGACTTGCGGCAGGTTTGTGGTTTTCTCCGGGTATTCCGGTTTCCTCTTCTAATAAAACTGACCGCCACGATATAACTGAAATATTATTGAAAGCGGCATTAAACACCAATACCCTAACCGGGGGATGTAAGCATAATTTCAGTGAAAAAAACGTGTCATCTAATAATCGTGTAGGTCGATACCATATGTTCAACCTTGAATGCAGCTAGTTGATTGGGAAATATGTTAACTTAACTATAAACTGTATATTCATATTTGATGATGCAATATGCTGAAAAGTATTCCAAATGCCGCAGACATAATATAAAATTATTTGAAAAAAAAACCATTTTACTCATCATAATATACAAATAAGTCAATCTTTATAGACATGAATATTTATAGTGATAAATATCTGTCTAAACTTTCATATCATATGCAGTTCAGTATTCAGCCATCGTTATAACATCATGTTTACTAGTTTGTGATAAAGTTTATCAGTGACTTGCTGTGGATATGTGGCTTCCTCTGGGTATTCCGGTTTCCTCCGCCAATAAAATTAACCCTCACCGTATATAGTCAAAGCTGTATATAAAGAACACGCAATGGTACATGTAAATTAGCCTTTACGAACAGTTGCCCTTTATATACAGGTTAAAATAATATTCCAAAAAAATGTGTACTATGCATTAATTGGGAAAATGTGAATGCCTTTTATAGACAGCGATTTAGTTCCATGTGATCCTAAATGTTAGTACAAATAAGTTAAGTAAGCATTACATACCTACGACATATTTCAGTCGTTTAGTTGGATCTCTCAAGGTGTCATATGCTTCCTGCAAGGCTGAAAAAAATATAGTGTGAATGATTATCTCTTCAGTCTGTCTTTTTTCTTAATGATTACATGTTCGCTTGTAATTCTATACATTATGACAAATCGTGTATCTTTATGTTCAAGCGTTACAACATGTCGCCAACACAAGAGGTGTATCGCTGTCTGTTTGAGAGGAACCTTGCTGTCCGACGTTGGGCCCTTTCGAGTTGATCGATTTCACCTTTATTGTAGGAGTCCCAGTAAGAGCAAGCATACTCAAGTGATGATCTAACGAGAGATGCATAGGCTTGTACCTTTACGAAGGTAGAACTGGTTTTAGCATTTCGAAAAGTTTGAAGATACAAAGGGGTGATTTTCAAAAAAGTGAAGACTTTGTGTGACATAGAGGGTGAAATTTCAAATTCGACAAATTGACATAATTTTGGTCGTAAAATAATATAAATATGATATATTTTTCAGATTCAGTTGCTCAGTGCATTATATGAAGACAAATTTTTTCCCCAACTTTTATTAGCAACACAGTGTTAAAATGATAACAAATACAGACTTACTTCCTCAGAGGTATCATTTTCTTTTGGGTATGGTAAAAGACCTAAGTTTATTTCCATTTGATAATGATATGAAAAAGGCACATTTTGGTACCAAACTTTGTATATATCATGAGAAAACAGTTTCAGTATATCAAAGAAACACTATTTTTACTGTATATTTTAAAAATTCTGGTAATTAAAGTTTTCATACAAGCATAACAAATATGATCTAATGACGCCTTGTAGTTGTAAATCAATTATTTATATATGCCTAATAAATATAACAAAAGTTAAGTTAAGTTGATCATTGGTGGTAAAAACTAGAGGTAACCAAATGAAAATACTGTCCATTTTTTGATGTTTTGACACTCTTCACACATTTTTCTAAAAGATAAATACACCAAATATCAAGCTAAATGCAATCATTGTTGGTCACAATAACTTTTTTAAGTAGTAGTACATATTCTATTTTGACTGATAAAAGGTTTCCCTTGAATATATTTCATTTTTGCATTGCTATGTTATTTCAATCATATTTTATCATATTCTAAGTAATACTATAATAATCATAAACTAGAGGTTCAGCTCACTGAGCCTGTATCGCTCACCTGACAATAGAATGATACTGAAGCAAATTTCAAAGGGAGATAATCATTACCTTAGAAAACAGCAGCCATCTTGCATGGAGGGTAGGGCCGTCAGACACAATCTTGAAAAGGACACACCCAGGGCCCATATATACCAGGTTTGGACCTTACATAGATGCTTCCTGCCAAGTTTCGCTCCATTTGGCCAAGCTGTTTCAGAGGAGAAGATTTTTTTAACATTAGTCAATCAGAAAAAAAAATTCATCTTGGCGGCCATGTTTGTTGGCCGAATGGAACCAAATGAAGAGGCTTTATAGAGGATCTTACATAGATGCTTCCTGCCAAGTTTGGCTCCATTTTGCCAAGCAGGTTCAGAGGAGAAGATTTTTTTAAACAGTAGCCAATCAGAAACAAGAATTGCTCTTGGCGGCCATATTTGTTGGTGGAACGGAATGAAATGGAGAAACTTTACAGAGGACCTTACATAGATGCTTACTGCCGAGTTTGGTTCCATTTGGCCAAGTTGTTTCAGAGGAGAATATTAAAATATGAAAAAGTTGACCGACAGACGACGGACGCCAAGTGATGGCAATACCTCACATGGCTCTAGACGGGTAATCAGATTTACTTCAAAATTGCAGGGCATGTAGATCTTGACAAGCTGAACATGTTTTCAATTTACAGTTAACATCTATCTCTTATAGTTTTTGAAATAAAGGATGAAAAGTATTAACATTTTTAAATTTGATGAAAAAAGGGCAATAACTTCAAGATGGGTAATCAGATTTACTTTAAAATTGCAGGCTAGGTAAATCTTGACATGCTGCACATATTTGCTGTTAAAACTTAACATCTTTCTCTTATAGTTTTTTAAATAAACTAGAGGCTCAGGTGAGCCTGTATCGCTCATCTGACATAAATAAGTCCTCTTTAGAATGTCTGCATGCCGAATACATCTAAGTTACTATTCAAATCCCATGTTGCCATAGTGTTCTATGTTAAAACTATGTCTGCTCATGGCAGCCATCTTGGATGGAACTCGTGGTCACCGGTAACAATTTTGAAAGTATACTACCCAATGACAATCCATGCCAAGTTTGCTTTAAATTGGCTGACTGGTTTAAGAAGAGAAGACTTTTAAACAATTTTCCCATAGGGTCCTATGTTAAAACTCTGTCCACTGACGGTGGCCATTTTGAACCGAGATCGGGATCACTGAACACAATTGTGGAGGTTGACCACTTAAGGACCATCGATGACATGTTTGCTCTATTGACTTATTGGTTTCAGAGGAGAAGATTTTAAAACATTTTTTCCCTTAGGGTCCTATGTTAAAACTACAGTATGTCCGCTGAAGGCGGCCATCTTGGATGAAAGTCAGGGTCACTGGACACAAATTTGAAAATTGCCCACCTAAGGACCATCCATGCCATGTTTGCTTTAAATTGGCTGACTGGTTTCAGAGGAGAAGATTTTTAAACATATTTCTCATAGGGTCCTATTTTAAAACTATGTCCGCTGATGGTGGTTTGGGTCACTGGATATAATTTTGAAAATTGACCACTTAAGGACCATTCATGCCATGTTTGCTTTAAATTGGCTTACTGGTTTCAGAGGAATTTTTTTTTAAACATTTTTCCCATAGGGTCCTATGTTAAAACTATGTCTGCTGACGGTGGCCATCTTGGATGGAAGTCAGGGTCACAGGACATAACTTTGAAAGTTGACCACCTAAGGACCATGCATGCCATGTTTGCTTTAAATTGACTAACTGGTTTCAGAGGAGAAGACTTTTAAGCATTTTTTCCATAGGGTCCTATGTTAAAATTAAGTCAAGTCATGGTGGCCACCTTGAATTTCCGATCAGCAACCGATTCACAAGTTTAGTACAGGACCACCCAATGATCATTCCTGCAAAGTCACAATTCAATTGGCTTAGTGGTTTCTAACAAGAAGATTTTCAAAATTTAACCAATCAGAACACATTATGGGCCATGTTAGATTTCCCATCGGCGCCAAAAACAAAATTATTGTATATGACCATCCAATGGATATTTCTGCCAAGATTGGTTCAAATTTGTTTTGTGGTTTCAGAAAAAAAGATGAAAATGTGAAATTCCCATAGGGTTCAATGTTAAACTAAGTCGAGTCATGGCGGCCATCTTGAATTTCCGATCGGCAAACAATTCACAAGTTTAGTACAGGACCACCCAATGATCATTCCTGCAAAGTCACAATTCAATTGGCTTGGTGGTTTCTGACAAGAAGATTTTTAAAATTTCAGCCAATAAGAACACATTATGGACCCTGGCAGCCATGTTGGATTTCAAATCAGCACCAAAAACACAAATCTGGTGGAGGACCATCCAATGGATATTTCTGGCAAGTTTGGTTGAAATCTGTTCAGCGGTTTCAGAGAAGAAGATTTAAATGTGAAAAGCTAACGGACGACTACCCATGACAAAAGCTCACCTGGCCTATGGTCAGGTGAGCTAAAATTGAAAAGTATTAAAATTTTTAAAATTTCAGGGTAGTTAGATCTGGCCGTGCTGGTCATTTTTACCCCGTCAGATTTCTGATATTATTAATGGTTGTTGAGTTATTTACCAAACACGTGCAATTTTACCATATGTTCTATTTTTAGTAACAGTGGCCATGTTTGTTGGCCAAATGGAACCAAATGAAGTAGTTTTATAGAGGATCTTACATAGATGCTTCCTGTCAAGTTTGGTTCCATTTGGCCCAGTTGTTTCAGAGTAGATTAAAATATGAAAAAGTTAAAGGACTGACACCAAGTGATGGCAATACCTCACATGGACCCTTTGGGTCAGGTGAGCTAAAAATGACAACTCAATTTTCAACCATTTATACATCTTTTCAAGAGTATAGTGCTTATTGAGAATTAAATAATTCCCCGAGACAATTACAAGCAGTTTTATGGAGGCTATATGCTTATAAAATAATCTATTTCTTAAATAAAACTGTCACACTCCTGATTTTATTTATTAAAACTAGCAATAGATCATCTTTTCTTAGTATAAAATTACTTTTTAGTGGTTTTCAAATTAGTTTCCCCATTTTTATGTCAGGAGTGTGACATATTACTGTTGAATGAAAAATCATTGATAATTTTTCAAAAATGATATATCAAAACAATGAAAATGTTTGATGAAAGGCAAGATATATTAAAGTAAGTATTCTGTTTATCTAAAGCAACATACATCAATTTTTCATTTAGAAAAAAATCCATATTTTGACATATTTTAAGAAACTATAACCCTTTATCATCACTTATTATGAGAAAGGTGTCATGCAATATACAAAAATACTACAATTATTATTTATTGTTTATATGTAATTAAATTGAAAACATTGTGGAAGTTTGTAGAAGCATGGTTTATTTTTATTTAAAAGATATGCCTATTAAAAGTGTCACACTCCTGACATTAGTTATTTTGATTTCCTAGCTATGATATGTCATATATCAGAGCTATTTCCAACTATTTTCTTTGATTGGGTCTGGAGCTTTTGGAAAATAAAGAAAATTGTGAACTATTAAAGCATACAACATAGTACTATACAACTAAGATAAAATGTCACACTCCTGACATTTGTTGTGTCTCTCCTCATGCAAGCCCAATTTTACAACTATCATATTCATCCAGTCTAATACTACTAAATTATTATAACTAATGTTTATTTACAACATATTTTGACTTTTCTGAACTAATTAGTCTCAACAATGAAAAACTATTAAGGTTTAATTTGACATTTGTACAATTTTCCAAGTTAAATTTATTCACGTACACTAATTTGAAAAATAGAATAATTTTTTGTTGCAAAATCATAGTGTCACAAAGCATCTAGATATTTGAAGTAAAATGGTACAAAATTATAGAATACCATCTTTCTTTAATATATTTTTTATTTTATTTTTTTTATCATCAAGGAAAGTTAAGGCAATTGAAAGTTTGTCACGCTAAAACGTCACACTTCTGACAAATTTGACCAGTATACGAAAGTATAGAATACCATCTTTCTTTAATATATACAGTCCGACAAAAGTTAAGCACCACCTGACTTGTTTCAATAATATCTTTTCTAATAATGGACTTATTTCAAATCGGTTTGCTGTTTTCGTTACCTGTACACACATACTTACTTACCTGTGAAACAGGTTATTGGTCGATTCTTATTTATGTGTATATGAAAGGGTGTGTAAAGTGCCACGTGTACTTTTCAACATTTTTTTTGTGCAGAGTTTTAAGTTTCATTTTCTATTGGTTTGGTATGGTGCGGCGAAAATTAACCATACCAGAAAGGTGCCAAGCTGTTGGCATGCATAACGATGGATTTAGCCATAGAAGGGTGGCAGACCACTTCAGGGTTAACCATTCCATCATTGTACGACTGATGCAGCGTTTTCGTCAAACGATACAAGATTATGTGATAAATTTTGTCAGTGACTTGCAACAGGTTTGATGATTTTTTTTTCGCTTTCCTCCACCAATAAAACTGACCGCCATGATATAGATGAAATATTGTTGAAAGTGTCGTTAAACACCATAAACCCATCTCCATGTCATGCTATGCTTACCTACAAATGCTTCATGTGCTCTGGGTGTTTTGTTTTTATCAGGATCAACCTGTAATGCTAAATTTTCAAAAGCTGCTGTAAGCTCTTCTTCAGAACAGGTATTGTTCACACCTAAAGCTGAAAAATGGTCAGTACTCTTCAAAATTCTGAAAAATACAACAATTTTGTAGTATTATTTTATCTTATAAGAAAAAGGAAATTCACTGTAAAAGTTCAAGTTGGTGTAAGCTTGAGTTCATATGTGTTTAATAAAAAAATATATTAAACTGATTTTAAATAAAGTGAGAGGTCATTGCAGAATATTTATGTCAACTTGTTATCACACAAAATGCTATAGACAATACAACTAAAACCAGAGGCGCTCAAGAGCCTGTATCGTTCACCTGGTAATAAAAAAAACCAATTGGTCCTATGTAAAAACTATGTCCTGCAGTGGTAGTCATCTTGGAATTACGATCAACATAAAAAACACAAAGTTTGTAAAGGACCTTCCAATGATTGATGCACAGTTTAGGTTCAATCAGTGCAATAGCTTCAGAGAAGAATATATTTCTGTATTTTCCCCATATGGTTCTGTGTTAATACTATGACCTGTGGTGGCAGCCATCTTGGATTTCCGATCGGCATAAAAAACACACACCTTGTAGAGGACCTTCCAATGATCATTCCTGGGCAGTTTGGTTTCAATTATCCAAGTGGTTTCAGAGAAGAAGCGTTTTGAAACATTTTTCCCATAGGGTCCAATGTTAAACTAAGTCCTGCCGTAGCCGCCATTTTGAATTTCATATCAGAACAAAAAACGTAAAGTTTGTAGAGGACCATCCAATGAACATTCATGTACAGTTTGGCTTAATCATATTTGTAGTTTCTGAGAAGAAGGCATTTGAACATTTTCCCATAGGGTCCAATGTTAATCTATGTCCTGCGGTGGTGGCCATCTTGGATTTCCGATCGGCATAAAAAACACACACCTTGTAGAGGACCTTCCAATGATCATTCCTGGGCAGTTTGGTTTCAATTATCCAAGTGGTTTCAGAGAAGAAGCGTTTTGAAACATTTTCCCCATAGGGTTCAATGTTAAACTAAGTCCTGCCGTAGCCGCCATTTTGAATTTCATACCGGAACAAAAAACGTAAAGTTTGTAGAGGACCATCTAATGAACATTCTTGTACAGTTTGGCTTTAATCATATTTGTAGTTTCTGAGAAGAAGGCATTTGAATATTTTCTCATAGGGTCCAATGTTAATCTATGTCCTGCGGTGGCGGCCATCTTGGATTTCCGATCGGCATAAAAAACAGAAACTTGGAAGAGGACCTTCCAATGATCATTCCTGGGCAGTTTAGTTTCAACTGTCCAAGTGGTTTCAGAGAAGAAGCATTTTGAAACACTTTTCCCATAGGGTCCAATGTTAAACTAAGTCCTGCCGTAGCCGCCATTTTGAATTTCATATCGGAACAAAAAACCTTAAGGTTGTAGAGGACCATCCAATGAACATTCATGTACAGTTTGGCTTTAATCATATTTGTAGTTTCTGAGAAGAAGGCATTTGAACATTTTCCCATAGGGTCCAATGTTAATCTATGTCCTGCGGTGGCAGCCATCTTGAATTTTCGATCGGCATAAAAAAACAGAAACTTTGTAGAGGACCTTCCAATGAACATTCCTGGGCAGTTTGGTTTCAATTATCCAAGTGGTTTCAGAGAAGAAGCGTTTTGAAACATTTTTCCCATAGGGTCCAATGTTAAACTAAGTCCTGCCGTAGCCGCCATTTTGAATTTCTTATCGGAACAAAAAACGTAAAGTTTGTAGAGGACCATCCAATGAACATTCATGTACAGTTTGGCTTTAATAATATTTGTAGTTTCTGAGAAGAAGGCATTTGAACATTTTCCCATAGGGTCCAATGTTAATCTATGTATTGCGGTGGTGGCCATCTTGGATTTCCGATCGGCATAAAAAACAAAATTTGTAGAGGACCTTCCAATGATCATTCCTGGGCAGTTTGGTTTCAACTGTCCAAGTGGTTTCAGAGAAGAAGCGTTTTGAAACATTTTCCCCATAGGGTCCAATGTTAAACTAAGTCCTGCCGTAGCCGCCATTTTGAATTTCATATCGGAACAAAAAACGTACAGTTTGTAGAGAACCATCCAATGAACATTCATGTACAGTTTGGCTTTAATCATATTTGCAGTTTCTGAGAAGAAGGCATTTGAACATTTTCCCATAGGGTCCAATGTTAATCTATGTCCTGCGGTGGTGGCCATCTTGGATTTCCGATCGGCATAAAAAGCACACACCTTGTAGAGGACCTTCCAATGATCATTCCTGGGCAGTTTGGTTTCAATTATCCAAGTGGTTTCAGAGAAGAAGCGTTTTGAAACATTTTTCCCATAGGGTCCAATGTTAAACTAAGTCCCGCCGTAGCCGCCATTTTGAATTTCATACCGGAACAAAAAACGTACAGTTTGTAGAGGACCATCCAATGAACATTCATGTACAGTTTGGCTTTAATCATATTTGTAGTTTCTGAGAAGAAGGCATTTGAATATTTTCCCATAGGGTCCAATGTTAATCTATGTCCTGCAGTGGTGGCCATCTTGGATTTCCGATCGGCATAAAAAACAGAAACTTTGTAGAGGGCCTTCCAATGATCATTCCTGGGCAGTTTGGTTTCAGAGAAGAAGCATTTTGAAACATTTTCCCCATAGGGTCCAATGTTAAACTAAGTCCTGCCGTAGCCGCCATTTTGAATTTCATATCGGAACAAAAAACCTTAAGATTGTAGAGGACCATCCAATGAACATTCATGTACAGTTTGGCTTTAATCATATTTGTAGTTTCTGAGAAGAAGACATTTGAACATTTTCCCATAGGGTCCAATGTTAATCTATGTCCTGCGATGGCGGCCATCTTGGATTTCCGATCGGCATAAAAAACAGTAACTTGGTAAAGGACATTCCAATGATCATTCCTTTACAGTTTGGGTTCAGTCAGTTCATTAGTTTCAGAGAAGAAGATCTTTGAAATTTCAGCCAATCAGAGCATATTATTGGCCCTGGCAGCCATATTGAATATTCGACTGGAACGAAAAACAGTAACTTTGTAGAGGACCATCCAAGGAACATTCCTGCTAAGTTCGGTTCCAATCGGCCAAGTGCTTTCGGAGAAGAAGCTTGAAATGTGAAAAGTTTACAGACGACAGACGACGGACGCCAAGTGATGGCAATAGTTCACCTGGACCTTTGGTCCAGGTGAACTAATGATAAAATGATATTTATGCTCCATCCAGACTAAGGGTATACAAATTGCACAGAATGGAAATCTTCAAACCTTTCCCCTGGCCACAGCTCAGCTAGTTTTTGTCAAGGGCATATTGATAGTTAACACAGTATCCAGTTTAATGTCATTTATTAAATGACGTAATTCTTTCAAAGCATAAAAGAACATATATACAATGAACAGGGAGTGTTTTATAAAATATAACTAGAGGCTCCCAGGAGCCTGTAATCGCTCACCTGGTTTTCAATTTGACATCTAAAGTTGATAGAAAATGGGGGTGTTACACATAATTTTGAAAGTGGGCCACCCAAAGATCATTTCAACTCATATTTCTGAGCAAAAGATGCTGATGTGATTTTTATCTCATAATATTCCTAAGCGGAATAAACTGGCTGAAAAAATCTCACAGAAAAACCCAGAATATATGTTAAACTACTCATTGTCATGTAGCTGCAGTTAACATTTGAGTTCATTTTGATTTATAATAAAGCAGCAATGGACAACTAAAGATATTTCTATTTTAAGTAACAGCAGCCATTTTGAATGGAGGGCGGGGCTGCCGGACACAATTTTGAAATGGGACTACGCAAGGACTATCCCAGCCAAATTTGGTTTGATTTGGTTCAGCAGTTTCAGAGATGAAGATTTAAATGTGATCTTTTATCAAAATATGCCTAATTTGCATAATCGGTATAAATCGGCTGAAAGAAACATTTCACAGAAAAACCCAGACTATATGTTAAACTGCTTATTGTCATGTAGCGGCAGTTAAAATATGAGCTCATTTTGATTGATAATAAAGCAGCAATGGACAATTGAAGAAATTTCTATTTTTAGTAACAGCAGCCATCTTGAATGGAGGGCGGGGCTGTCGGACACAATTTTGAAATGGGACTACCCTAGGAATATCCCAGCCAAATTTGGTTTGATTTGGTTCAGCAGTTTCAGAGAAGAAGATTTAAATGTGATCTTTTATCAAAATATGCCCAAGTTGCATAATCGGTATAAATCGGCTGAAAGAAAAATTTCACAGAAAAACGTGGAATATGTGTTAAACTACTCATTGCCATGTAGCTGCAGTTAAAATTTTAGCTCAATTTGCTTTATACTAAAGCAGCAATAGACAATTGAAGAAATATCTATTTTTAGTAACAGCAGCCATCTTGAATGGAGGACTGGGCTGTCAGACACAATTTTGAAAGGGACCCACCCAGGGACCATCCCTGCCAGGTTTGGTGTAATTTGGTTCAGCGGTTTCGGAGAAGAAGATTTAAATGTGATCTGTTATCAAAATATGCCTAATTTGCATAATCGGTATAAATCGGCTGAAGGAAAAATTTCATAAAAAAACCCGGAAGATTTGTTAAATTACTCGTTGCCATGTAGCTACAGGTAAACTTTTAGCTCATTTTGACTTGTACTAAAGCAGCAATGGACAATTGAAGAAATTTCTATTTTTAGTAACAGCAGCCATCTTGAATGGAAGGCGGGGCTGTCGGACAAAATTTTGAAATGGGACTACCCTAGGACTATCCCTGCCACATTTGGTTTGATTTGGTTCAGCGGCTTTAGAGAAGAAGATTTAAATGTGATCTTTTGTCAAAATATGCCCAATTTGCATAATCGGTATCAATCGGCTGAAAGAAAAATTTCACAGAAAAATACCGGAAAATATGTTAAACTACTCATTGCCATGTAGCTGCAGTTAAATTTGAGCCCATTTTGGTTTATACTAAAGCAGCAATGGACAATTGAAGAAATTTCTATTTTTAGTAACAGCAGCCATCTTGAATGGTGGGTAGGGCTGTCGGACACAATTTTGAAAGGGACTCATCCTGAGGGACCATCCCTGCCAGGTTTGGTGTAATTTGGTTCAGCGGTTTCAGAGAAGAAGATTTAAATGTGATCTGTTATCAAAATATGTCTAATTTGCATAATCGGTATAAATCGGCTGAAAGAAAAATTTCACAAGAAAAACCAGAATATATGTTAAACTACTCATTGCCATGTAGCTGCAGTTAAAATTTTAGCTCATTTTGACTTGCACTAAAGCAGCAATGGACAATTGAAGAAATTTCTATTTTTAGTAACAGCAGCCGTCTTGAATGGAGGGCAGGGCTGTCGGACACATTTTTGAAAGGGTCCCACCCAGGGACCATCGCTGCCAGGTTTGGTTTAATTTGGTGCAATGGTTTCAGAGGAGAAGATTTAAATGTGAAAGCTTACGACGTACGCCAAGTGATGGCAAAAGCTCACATGGCCTATGGCCAGGTGAGCTAAAAACAATGTCAAAAATTAACAGTCACTCCCTGATCCATATAACAAGTGCCTATGACAAAAAGGGTGGTGCTCAAAAACGGCCACTTATTAAATAGACATGTAAGTGACAAGATGCAAACACAAAAATAGCATCTCAAAACAAATTAAAGATCAATATTTTAAAGAAAATATAATTGTTAGCTACAGGTCGCGCTTAACCATGGCCACTTACTAACTACATGTAAATAAAGTAAAGATACAATACATGAAAATGGCATCAATAATAAATAACAGATAATAAGATATGTAAAATATTTTTAAGGAGGAGAAAATAATTGTTAGGGGTGGAGGTGGGAAAATTAATTATGATAATAAACTTGACCTCCACCCGGCTTAATTATAAATAAATTAATGACACAATGCGACAAACTCATTTTGATTGATTAAAATTTTGATTTAATTAAAATTAACAATAAGTTAGTAGTAATTATTTGCACCAATTCCTGAAGCAAACCATATATATAGTCCGTTTGACCAGCCTAAAACAGGACTAAAAAATTAATTAAAAATCAACAGTTCAACTTATTGATTTTTTTTCTTCACACATTTACTCATATATCATCTACCTACTCTGACAAATAATTGCAGAATTTTGACACTATTTTCAAAAAAGTTGCCCATTAGGTCTCTATGTTAAATATTTGTACAAAATGTGGATATGTGCAGAGGGAGTTAGTATGCTTGTTGTTACCAACTTCCAGTGTAAACAATAACAACAACTCATGTGATTTTATTTACATTTCACTGTCATGTGATTACCTAATTTGAATATGTCACCAGAACCCAATTATCCGACAAAATTAAGACTAAAAGTAAAGTTTTTTTGATCTGATAAAAATGGTATGGTTGGTTCAAAATTGTCGTTCAAATAAATGTATGTAATTTCTCAAACCCCCAGAGCTTAGGGGGGGGGGGGGATTTCGTCCCCCTGGGCCCCTTACCAGGGCTCTGTCCTGGACCCGCTGGGGAACCTTAAGCGGTCCCCAGACCCCTCTCCTACTCACGCCCCCCCCCCCCAATCCCAAATCCTGGATCCGCCCCTGATATTGCACTAGGGAGAATATTTTAATATTTGAACTAGTGCAATATGAATGACATTCGGAACGCACCGGTATTTTTTCGGGTTCTTATAAAGACGTTCGAGACCAACAGTAAAATACAAGACATTTTAATATTTGCACTATTGCAATATGAATGACATTCGGAACGCACCGGTATTTTTTCCCAATCTTATAAAGACGAGACCAACAGTAAAATACAAGAATATATTGCACGATTTTTTATAAAGGATTAAATAGAGAAATATTTATTACTATATAATAATGAGGAATATTGTCCTTCGCAGTATATCATATTGCACTCGCAAGCTCGTGAAATATGATATACTGCTCGGGACAATATTCCTCAATATTAGTGAAAAAAAAACTATAATATTAAACTGATTTTGAATAAAGTGAGAGGTCATTGTAGAATATTTATGCCAACTTGTTATCACACAAAATGCTATAGACAATACAACTAAAATGATAAAATGATATTGAATGTTTTCTTTAAAACAAGCTACTGTACAATGAACACCATACGACAGGGAAAGGCTGAACTCGAGATATTGAAAGTAGAGAAAATATGCATTGATGTCCTTACCATACCACCATAATTTTGAAAGTACAAATTGAAAGAAAACAAATTCGGATAGAGATATCTTTTAAGACGTTATACAGTATTCTTCTCCTGTAAAGTTTATATTTAAATCACATTACCTGTCTACAATTTGTTCATCGTCATTTCTACTATTTGCCATTTTTTAGTTTTACTTCTGAATGGGATTTCCGTCTTAATGTTATTTCACGTATCTAAAAATAATATCTAAAGACTTGCTAAAGTAAGTTCCTTAAAATATATATGTATATATACTATATATATATAAAGTCTAAGGGAATCAACCAATCTTTACAAACTCAGTCTAACTTTGATAGACACTGAGGAAGGTCATTTGTTGATCGAAATTTAAAGTTTTAAATAAAGTTTATTATTGATTTTTGTTATAAAGGGATATGATAATACTAATATATAATATATACATTGTCTGAAAATTAAACCAAACAGAGTTAGAATTAGATCTTTGAACTGACAAATTTGTGTTTTTCCCTCGACGGGATTTGAACTCACACCATTGATACACTGCAGTATCAATCGGTTAGCCTTTTGTCCAGCGCCCTAGACCTCTCGGCCACATCCGCTATATATATATATATATATATACCACAGGTGCTCGTGATACGGAATTACCATCCCATTTTTTAACTCTCATTTTTTAACTCTCTGTTAACATATTCTTTTTCAATAAAATGTCTTTATCATTTCATCTCTTTTTGCTTAATTTAACTTAATTATAAAGTTAATATACATGTCCATACCATACAATCTTAATATACTAACACGTGGATAATAAGGGTCGACACATGTAAGTTGCTGTGAATATGGATATGAACAAGATAAATAAAGGAAAGAGAGATGAAATAACAAAGAATTTAAAAAAAAATAGAATGCAAACAGAAAGTTAAAAAAAAAGGGGGGGGGGGGGGGGGGGGGGGGGGGGGGGAGTAACTACGTGTCACCAGTGTCATGTGATATACATGTACGCAGATTTGATTAAGCTTATTTTATTGTTAACTGTATAGCATTTGGATCGGACTCAAGTTAATGCCAACTTACATTTACATACAATTATATATTCTATGCATTTGATTTATTGTGCTTAACGCCACTTTCAGAAATATTTCAGCTATATCATGGCGACCAGTTTTAGCGGTGGAGGACCATGGGCAACCAACTGGTAATCTTTATCACTTGCAGCTGCGAATCGAGTGCACCCTTTTTTGTAATTTACAAAGCCGGTCGCAAACCCACGCCGTATTGGTGATAGGATTGTATGATTTGTTAGGTAATCCATCTACCTAACTCATTGAGTCACCCGGGCCTCTTATATATTCAATGCAACCAGGCCCACTGAGAGGCGGCGACCTGGGGTCCATGAGTTATAATTAAGGGTCCAGACAAATAAACAAGTAGAAAGCTTTTTTCTAAATCACAATTTATCAATTCATTTTTGTTGTACTGATTCCTTGCTTATGACACACCGTGGTGGACTTAGTTTGAGTATCATTATTTGGAGAATTGGAGGAGGGGGGCAGGTTTTCTTTTGCCCTGGATCCCAAAAGTTCTCTTGGCGGCCCTGTATGCACCAGAAAGTAATTTAATAAATATATAGCAACTTGAGTTCTACATATTTTTACGTAATAGTACAGAACTGTCATATTCGTGGAACAAGATGAAACAATAAAAAAAGATTAACACAAAGCGAAATGGCTAAATTTAATATATGAAGTGTGATCACTATGGGGTAAAGCATTTGGTTTATTTGATGTACAACTGCACTGATTTGAATACTTGTGAATTTTGTTCCAGAAAAAGATTGCATACTCTATTACCCATCCATAGACACTTCCTCGGTCGATAATTAAATTTACAGGGTCCTTCGTGGTCGTGATCGTTTGGTAGTTGGATTTATAACTACCTATGCAATCAATACGATAACCTAATCTTAACCCTAATTAAACTTACCCGAAAAAAAAATCAGAATTCAGATTGCCACATCTATGTCTTAGTCTAGTGTGTAGGACACTTAACATTCTACAACCATATGAATAGTAACTAGGTGGCTTCAATAAATTAACATAAATTATTAGTGACCCTTTAAAACTACTCACTGTTGGGGCACTTCTCATTTCTTGTGTCAGATTGTTCCCAAGTTTGATGAAGAAGGAAAAATGAATTGCGATACAATTATATCCTTGTCAGCGGGATACAATATTCTGTTTGATTACGCAAATTGTATGCGTTTTCATTTCGTTCAAAGGGTAATAGACAGTCTCATAAATAAGAACGTGCATTGTTATTTCGAATTTTGTAGAACATATTCAATTTTCTTCTTCGATGACGAGAGTGAAGTGGTTCCCATGTATAACAATTATCCGACAAAATTAAGACTAAAAGTAAAGTTTTTTTGGTCTGATAAAAATGGTGTGGTTGGTTCAAAATTGTCGTTCAAATAAATGTATGTAATTTCTCAAACCCCCAGAGCTTAGGGGGGGGAGAGGGATTTCGTCCCCCTGGGCAACCTACCAGGGCTCTGTCCTGGACCCGCTGGGGAACCTTAAGCGAACCCCAGACCCCTCTCCTACTCACAAACCCCCCCCCCCTAATCCCAAATCCTGGATCCGCCCCTGATATTGCACTAGGGAGAATATTTTAATATTTGAACTAGTGCAATATGAATGACATTCGGAACGCACCGGTATTTTTTCGGGTTCTTATAAAGACGTTCGAGACCAACAGTAAAATACAAGACATTTTAATATTTGCACTATTGCAATATGAATGACATTCGGAACGCACCGGTATTTTTTTCGAATCTTATAAAGACGAGACCAACAGTAAAATACAAGAATATATTGCACGATTTTTTATAAAGGATTAAATAGAGAAATATTTATTACTATATAATAATGAGGAATATTGTCCTTCGCAGTATATCATATTGCACTCGCAAGCTCGTGAAATATGATAAACTGCTCGGGACAATATTCCTCAATATTAGTGAAAAAAAACCTATAATATTAAACTGATTTTGAATAAAGTGAGAGGTCATTGTAGAATATTTATGCCAACTTGTTATCACACAAAATGCTATAGACAATACAACTAAAATGATAAAATGATATTGAATGTTTTCTTTAAAACAAGCTACTGTACAATGAACACAATACGACGGGGAAAGGCTGAACTCGAGATATTGAAAGTAGAGAAAATATGCATTGATGTCCTTACCATACCACCATAATTTTGAAAGTACAAATTGAAAGAAAACAAATTCGGATAGAGATATCTTTTAAGACGTTATACAGTATTCTTCTCCTGTAAAGTTTATATTTAAATCACATTACCTGTCTACAATTTGTTCATCGTCATTTCTACTATTTGCCATTTTTTAGTTTTACTTCTGAATGGGATTTCCGTCTTAATGTTATTGCACGTATCTAAAAATAATATCTAAAGACTTGCCAAAGTAAGTTCCTTAAAATATATATGTATATATACTATATATATATAAAGTCTAAGGGAATCAACCAATCTTTACAAACTCAATATATATATATATACTACTTGGAATTTAAAGTTTTAAATAAAGCTTATTATTGATTTTTGTTATAAAGGGATATGATAATACTAATATATAATATATACATTGTACGTATATATATACATCTGAAAATTAAACCAAACAGAGTTAGAATTAGATCTTTGAACTGACAAATTTGTGTTTTTCTCTCGACGGGATTTGAACTCACACCATTGATACACTGCAGTATCAATCGGTTAGCCTTTTGTCCAGCGCCCTAGACCTCTCGGCCACATCCGCTATATATATATATATATATACCACAGGCGCTCGTGATACGGAATTACCATCCCATTTTTTAACTCTCATTTTTTAACTTTCTGTTAACATATTCTTTTTCAATAAAATGTCTTTATCATTTCATCTCTTTTTGCTTAATTTAACTTAATTATAAAGTTAATATACATGTCCATACCATACAATCTTAATATACTAATACGTGGATAATAAGGGTCGACACATGTAAGTTGCTGTGAATATGGATATGAACAAGATAAATTAAGGAAAGAGAGATGAAATAACAAAGAATTTAAAAAAAAATAGATATGCAAACAGAAAGTTAAAAAAAAAGGGGGGGGGGGGGGGGGGGGGGTAACTACGTGTCACCAGTGTCATGTGATATACATGTACGCAGATTTTATTAAGCTTATGTTATTGCTAACTGTATAGCATTTGGATCGGACTCAAGTTAATGCCAACTTGCATTTACATACAATTATATATTCTATGCATTTGATTTATTGTGCTTAACGCCACTTTCAGAAATATTTCAGCTATATCATGGCGACCAGTTTTAGCGGTGGAGGACCATGGGCAACCAACTGGTAATCTTTATCACTTGCAGCTGCGAATCGAGTGCACCCTTTTTTGTAATTTACAAAGCCGGTCGCGAACCCACGCCGTATTGGTGATAGGATTGTATGATTTGTTAGGTAATCCATCTACCTAACTCATTGAGTCACCCGGGCCTCTTATATATTCAATGCAACCAGGCCCACTGAGAGGCGGCGACCTGGGGTCCATGAGTTATAATTAAGGGTCCAGACAAATAAACAAGTAGAAAGCTTTTTTCTAAATCACAATTTATCAATTCATTTTTGTTGTACTGATTCCTTGCTTATGACATACCGTGGTGGACTTAGTTTGAGTATCATTATTTGGAGAATTGGAGGAGGGGGGCAGGTTTTCTTTTGCCTTGGGTCCCAAAAGTTCTCTTGGCGGCCCTGTATGCACCAGAAAGTAATATAATAAATATATAGCAACTTGAGTTCTACATATTTTTACGTAATAGTACAGAACTGTCATATTCGTGGAACAAGATGAAACAATAAAAAAAGATCAACACAAAACGAAATGGCTAAATTTAATATATGAAGTGTGATCACTATGGGGTAAAGCGTTTGGTTTATTTGATGTACAACTGCACTGATTTGAATACTTGTGAATTTTGTTCCAGAAAAAGATTGCATACTCTATTACTCATCCATAGACACTTCCTCGGTCGATAATTAAATTTACAGGGGCCTTCGTGGTCGTGATCGTTTGGTAGTTGGATTTATAACTACCTATGCAATCAATACGATAACCTAACCTTAACCCTAATTAAATTTACCCGAAAAAAAATCAGAATTCGGATTGCCACATCTATGTCTTAGTCTAGTGTGTAGGACACTTAACATTCTACAACCATATGAATAGTAACTAGGTGGCTTCAATAAATTAACATAAATTATTAGTGACCCTTTAAAACTACTCACTGTCGGGGCACTTCTCATTTCTTGTGTCAGATTGTTCCCAAGTTTGATGAAGAAGGAAAAATGAATTGCGATACAATTATATCCTTGTCAGCGGGATACAATATTCTGTTTGATTATGCAACTTGTATGCGTTTTCATTTCGTTCAAAGGGTAATAGACAGTCTCATAAATAAGAACGTGCATTGTTATTTCGAATTTTGTAGAACATATTCAATTTTCTTCTTCGACGACGAGAGTGAAGTGGTTCCCATGTATAGTCCGTTTGACCAGCCTAAAACAGGACTAAAAAATTAATTAAAAATCAACAGTTCAACTTATTGATTTTTTTTCTTCACACATTTACTCATATATCATCTACCTACTCTGACAAATAATTGCAGAATTTTGACACTATTTTCAAAAAAGTTGCCCATTAGGTCTCTATGTTAAATATTTGTACAAAATGTGGATATGTGCAGAGGGAGTTAGTATGCTTGTTGTTACCAACTTCCAGTGTAAACAATAACAACAACTCATGTGATTTTATTTACATTTCACTGTCATGTGATTACCTAATTTGAATATGTCACCAGAACCCAATTATCCGACAAAATTAAGACTAAAAGTAAAGTTTTTTTGGTCTGATAAAAATGGTATGGTTGGTTCAAAATTGTCGTTCAAATAAATGTATGTAATTTATCAAACCCTCAGAGCTTAGGGGGGGGGGGGGGCGATTTCATCCCCCTGGGCCCCTTACCAGGGCTCAGTCCTGCACCCGCTGGGGATCCTTAAGTGGTCCCCAGATCCCTCTCCTACTCACGCCATCCCCCCCCCTAATCCCAAATCCTGGATCCGCCCCTGATATTGCACTAGGGAGAATATTTTAATATTTGAACTAGTGCAATATGAATGACATTCGGAACGCACCGGTATTTTTTCGGGTTCTTATAAAGACGTTCGAGACCAACAGTAAAATACAAGACATTTTAATATTTGCACTATTGCAATATGAATGACATTCGGAACGCACCGGTATTTTTTTCGAATCTTATAAAGACGAGACCAACAGTAAAATACAAGAATATATTGCACGATTTTTTATAAAGGATTAAATAGAGAAATATTTATTACTATATAATAATGAGGAATATTGTCCTTCACAGTATATCATATTGCACTCGCAAGCTCGTGAAATATGATATACTGCTCGGGACAATATTCCTCAATATTAGTGAAAAAAAAACTATAATATTAAACTGATTTTGAATAAAGTGAGAGGTCATTGTAGAATATTTATGCCAACTTGTTATCACACAAAATGCTATAGACAATACAACTAAAATGATAAAATGATATTGAATGTTTTCTTTAAAACAAGCTACTGTACAATGAACACAATACGACGGGGAAAGGCTGAACTCAAGATATTGAAAGTAGAGAAAATATGCATTGATGTCCTTACCATACCACCATAATTTTGAAAGTACAAATTGAAAGAAAACAAATTCGGATAGAGATATCTTTTAAGACGTTATACAGTATTCTTCTCCTGTAAAGTTTATATTTAAATCACATTACCTGTCTACAATTTGTTCATCGTCATTTCTACTATTTGCCATTTTTTAGTTTTACTTCTGAATGGGATTTCCGTCTTAATGTTATTGCACGTATCTAAAAATAATATCTAAAGACTTGCCAAAGTAAGTTCCTTAAAATATATATGTATATATACTATATATATATATAAAGTCTAAGGGAATCAACCTATCTTTACAAACTCAGTCTAACTTTGATAGACACTGAGGAGGGTCATTTGTTGATCGAATATTTTGTCAATATATTTTTTTGTAACACCTTTATCGGTATCGTTGCACAATCTTCTAGACTTCTACTCTATATATATATATATATATATATATATATATATATACTACTTGGAATTTAAAGTTTTAAATAAAGCTTATTATTGATTTTTGTTATAAAGGGATATGATAATACTAATATATAATATATACATTGTACGTATATATATACGTCTGAAAATTAAACCAAACAGAATTAGAATTAGATTTTTGAACTGACAAATTTGTGTTTTTCCCTCGACGAGATTTGAACTCACACCATTGATACACTGCAGTATCAATCGGTTAGCCTTTTGTCCAGCGCCCTAGACCTCTCGGCCACATCCGCTATATATATATATATGTACCACAGGCGCTCGTGATACGGAATTACCATCCCATTTTTTAACTCTCATTCTTTAACTCTCTGTTAACATAATCATTTTCAATAAAAATGTATTTATCATTTCATCTCTTTTTGCTTAATTTAACTTAATTATAAAGTTAATATACATGTCCATACCATACAATCTTAATATACTAACAGCAACTTACACGTGGATAATAAGGGTCGACACATGTAAGTTGCTGTGAATATGGATATGAACAAGATAAATTAAGGAAAGAGAGATGAAATAACAAAGAATTAAAAAAAAAATAGATATGCAAACAGAAAGTTAAAAAAAAAGGGGGGGGGGTAACTACGTGTCACCAGTGTCATGTGATATACATGTACGCAGATTTGATTAAGCTTATTTTATTGTTAACTGTATAGCATTTGGATCGGACTCAAGTTAATGCCAACTTACATTTACATACAATTATATATTCTATGCATTTGATTTATTGTGTTTAACGCCACTTTCAGAAATATTTCAGCTATATCATGGCGACCAGTTTTAGCGGTGGAGAACCATGGGCAACCAACTGGTAAACTTTATCACTTGCAGCTGCGAATCGAGTGCACCCTTTTTTGTAATTTACAAAGCCGGTCGCGAACCCACGCCGTATTGGTGATAGGATTGTATGATTTCTTAGGTAATCCAACTACCTAACTCATTGAGTCACCCGGGCCCCTTATATATTCAATGCAACCAGGCCCACTGAGAGGCGGCGACCTGGGGTCCATGAGTTATAATTAAGGTCCAGACAAATAAACAAGTAGAAAGCTTATTTCTAAATCACAATTTATCAATTCATTTTTGTTGTACTGATTCCTTGCTTATGAGACACCGTGGTGGACTTAATTTGAGTATCATTATTTGGAGAATTGGAGGAGGGGGGCAGGTTTTCTTTTGCCCTGGGTCCCAAAAGTTCTCTTGGCGGCCCTGTATGCACCAGAAAGTAATATAATAAATATATAGCAACTTGAGTTCTACATATTTTTACGTAATAGTACAGAACTGTCATATTCGTGGAACAAGATGAAACAATAAAAAAAGATTAACACAAAACGAAATGACTAAGTTTAATATATGAAGTGTGATCACTATGGGGTAAAGCGTTTGGTTTATTTGATGTACAACTGCACTGATTTGAATACTTGTGAATTTTGTTCCAGAAAAAGATTGCATACTCTATTACTCATCCATAGACACTTCCTCGGTCGATAATTAAATTTACAGGGGCCTTCGTGGTCGTGATCGTGTGGTAGTTGGATTTATAACTACCTATACAATCAATACGATAACCTAACCTTAACCCTAATTAAATTTACCCGAAAAAAAATCAGAATTCAGATTGCCACATCTATGTCTTAGTCTAGTGTGTAGGACACTCAACATTCTACAACCATATGAATAGTAACTAGGTGGCTTCAATAAATTAACATAAATTATTAGTGACCCTTTAAAACTACTCGCTGTCGGGGCACTTCTCATTTCTTGTGTTAGATTGTTCCCAAGTTTGATGAAGAAGGAAAAATGAATTGCGATACAATTATATCCTAGTCAGCGGGATACAATATTCTGTTTGATTACGCAAATTGTATGAGTTTTCATTTCGTTCAAAGGGTAATAGACAGTCTCATAAATAAGAACGTGCATTGTTATTTCGAATTTTGTAGAACATATTCAATTTTCTTCTTCGACGACGAGAGTGAAATGGTTCCCATGTACACAGAAAAATTATATTATTTAGAATGTTATTGTCAGATACAGAGATCGCTTACTATATATAGCTAATACTAATAAACCAACGATTTTGGAACTTCTTGTCAAAATTATTTTGCCAAAGCTTTCCAGTATGATGCCCAAATTATTTACACTATATATTTACCAAATATGCTATGAATATTTAAAGTAATATGAAACGAGTTTTGGTGAAATAAACATCTTCAAAAATATTCTTGATATGTTTACATTCCCTAAAAACTAAACCATTCGGTTTGAGGACGAAATTTGAGGACGAAAATCGCGCTCATCTGTGATTAAGAACAGAAAATCATTCCATCTCGTACGTGTTTTTTCAAGACAATGGCGGCTAATTAACTTTCGGATGCACCGTTCCGATGATTGCCGATCATGAAATTTCATCACCAACGTAAACAACGATGGGTGCTGAGATGAGCACATGTCATTCTGGTTTTGAAAGAAGTAAAATTTCTTGCATTTCTTGCCTTGCAAAGAAATTCTTTCATGTATGTTTTACCTTAAAGATTATCAACTGCAATGAATTTCATTCTGACTTAATCAGTTTATTCGAAAAACTGGACAAAAACATTGAAATCGGTAATAATGCATGACACGGAACCCCATTTGGGGAAATCGAAACAGAACCAAGAAATCTCAGAATTTTAAATCCTCGTCGGAACTAACGTATCGCATGTACAAACTGTGTAAATTATTATTAGTATGTACATCGATAGGACAACTCTTCTCAGTTTCCATGGAATTGTTTTGTTTAGATGGTTCTTAGAGTTGAGTTTTACGTACGTATTATTCTGGTTGTCCCGTCGAGTGACCAAATGTCGCCATCTGCCCGTAACTGTTCGGAATCCGACATATTTATAACACTTTTTATACCATGTACATTTTTTGGTATTTTTTTTATTTTGTTTTATGTTTATAAATATCCTAGTGTGACCAAGCTTTACTGCTGCCAGCACACTCCTGTGTTTAACTGCCTTTTTTTTTCTTTTTTTTTTAATAGAGCTTTAAAATTTTCAAAACTCAAATCATATTAAGCCTTACACAAAAAAAATATGAGATATATTACAGTTTAATGTATACAATGCCACATTATACAACATTAATCTGAAACATGATAAAATATATGACATAATATAGTTATCCACAATAATACATTATTTATACTAAATGAAGGAGGAAAGGATAAAACGATTGTTTTTTTTCTTTTTTATGATAATGATTTGATATAGAATAACATAACATACAACCATAAGCGTAATTACTATAGGTAGAATTATGACATTAAGATAAAGCAACTTTAAACCCAATGGTATTTCAATCTCAGATATCTTAAGATAAAGATAATGTCACAACCCTACGAAAGAAACTTTAAAATTCAATATATATGTAAACACATAAATGACAAAAGAACTTAATCATGTGTACCTATTTAGATAAAATAGATGAATACCTTTGATATACTTGAAACTTATAATTGTACACGCTTGGCTTATTGACAAACGATTATAGTTATGTACTGTGCCACTGAATGAAACAATCAAAATTTAAAGTTACATACAAATATTAGAATTTTAATAAATTACCCCTCATTTTAAAACATGGAACGTAATTGTTTTCCTTGACACAAGTGTGGACACAGAAATGTGCTGTCCAAAAGGCAAGTGTGGATGTCAATATTTCATATTATTAACTTAAAAAAAAAATTCATGAACACAGGGGTCCTGGATTCTTTTAATAAAAAACTAATCCTGGATTATTATTTTTGCTTAAAGTCCGGTCCTGTGTTTTTATTTCAAATTTTCATCATAGTCCCCCTCCCCCTCCCAAGCGATATAAAATTGTATCATTAATAATAAATTAATAAATAATAAATTCAGATTTTCTATTTAAAATAAATCTCATTTACAAAACCACTGATATTTGTTCAATTTTTAATGCTGATTTAAGCTTTAGTCGCAACCAATTTTTATTTTTCTCTTTAAACTGTCGAAACATAACATTTATTTAACCGTAAAATTCACAAATAAAATCCCCCCCTCCTTTTCCCCTTTGTTCTTGTTTAAATCAATGATCAACAATATTCTAGAATCAAACAAATGAATAAATATAACATAGATTTCTTTTACATGCATCTTTTTACCATGCGGAGTCAGTGTTTTAAATCGGTCATCCAATCAGGCTCATTATTCTTGTCCAAGATAAAAAATACATCGCTAAAATTACCTGTAGGTGTTTCCCCACTTCAACTCATAAATTCACATAGAAATCGGAGATATTTCGTTATAAAACTTCACACATGGTGTTGTCAATCATATTTCTTGAAGACAAATATAAAATTGTATTTCATTTATCAATATTTTATAAGTATCAACAGTTTTTTCAACACCGTATCGGTTTCTCGATACAGCCGTCCGATTACAGTGACCCGTGACCCAGATTAGCGCGTTCCACCAGTTTTTTCATAATAATATTGTTTAAATATTTTCAGGGTCAAACCATTTTTTTTAATTACATATCCCGTGGTGGGACGGATGGCCTTGAAATCGTGTTATCCAGAGTAGGAAGGATAGGACTTTTAATATCATGATGTAAAATTAGAATGTGCGCGCAGTACGATTCTTCTAGTATTGCCCGAAGTCTATACGCTTGAAAAGGAGTGATTGAAATTTTAGCCGGCACGTTAATTGTATGATCCGTACTGACATTTATTATAAATCGAATGTTTGGCCATTTCACTGTCAGTTTTGGAAGTAATGATCCCGTAATTATGATGTTTCCGATGAAATTTGGGTACATTATATTGAAATACGATGGGCAGTGTCAAAACTTCAATAATTTCGCAAGTGATCCCCGTGGTAATTTCCAAACATACTCTGGTGTTTCTCGGCGGAATCCTAAAATATTTGTACAGCAAAAGAATCGTTGCCGTGAATGAAAACAAAGTCAAAACGAAAGTATAGTAAGTAAATTGAAATCGAGACTAAATCATCTAACTATTTTTATCTCTTTAACATTATAAAAAAAATACAATCTATGTATTTAAAATTTCACCTTTAAAATACAATTTGTAATTAATCAAATTTATACCTTGAAAGTCCATTTCACATAGGTTCCAACCAATAAAGTACAACATTAATTCAAGATATGCTTACCAATAAAATTAATCATTTGAATATTTTCATTCACTCACTCATTTAAGATGCATAAATTATTTCAATTAATTCTGATTCTCATGCTGGAAAAACAAATTTCTTTTATTGTTAACAATCCATACTAGTGATATTTGATAACATAAATTTCATATGAAACTAAAGAAATTTGAAATTATCATTAAGATAAAATAATAAAGCAAAATAACGGAGACCTACCTATAATATTTAAATAATAAACACATAAATTAAGTGATCCAGCAGGAATCTGATTTTATTTGTTGACTGCCGCACACTGGAATTTCTCCTCTTTTTATACTACTTGAGGGATCATCACTCGACCTTTCGATCCTCTTTCGTTTTCTTACTTCGGATTTCTTTTTATTTATTTTTTTTATATTAAAAGGTTTTCATATATTTCTTTCCAAACTTTCTGTTTAGATTTCATCTTTGAGTATATATATTTAATTTATTTTTCATATTTTATTTTCTTGCGCGGGAACTATTTTTTCCCCTGAATTCTTAAGCCAAATTCGGTTAGGTGATGAACCCGATCATCACGGTTTTTAAGCTACCATGACTTTTTCACCCTGTAGTTTTTCTCAGAAATAATTTTTTTTTTCACTATTGGCATTAGACTGGTTTTCGTAACTGGACAGAGGTCAAACGATGTTTTTATATGTTAGGCAGTCAACATATTTTTTTCTTGATTTTTCTATTCTGACAGTACAATCACTTTTTTTTCTTCTTCTTCTTCTTCTTCTTTTCGTTCGCCTTTACACTTTGAGGTCAGTTTCCGCTGCGAATCTGGTTGTCTTCTGTAGGGCTTGTACAATCACTTACTCGTTGATTGTTTTTTTTTATATGTTGTCTAACAAAGGTTATCTTAGGCTTAAAATGATAATTGTAATTTTGATCAGACTTTGAAATGCCAAGTTCGCTTTCTAAAAGTTCCTCAAGAGCAATGTGACTTGTACAGTCCCTCACTATTTACTTTTACATCTTTGGAAGTGCTTTTAAATCGTTTAAAGACAGGTTCTGTACTTGTTTGAACGTCTAAGGAATAGGTATATTTATATAGTAATGTATTATTATTGTACTGTGACATGCTAATAATACAAGAAAACTACAATATATTGCATATTTAATTTTCTTAACACTTGTCTGCAAATGAAATTCAACGCGCAGGGTATTATGGGATGTTGTTAAGTTGACTAATACGTCTGGGAGTTTGTTCTGTATTTGACGTAATTTTTCCGTTGTTGATTTGTATCCAGATTGTGTGCTTTCTAGAATATTGCCTTCCCTCTAATAAATACCTATTAATCCCAAACAATGACTCATGAAAAAGAAATATGGTAAAAACAATTTTCGTACCAATGTATCATCGTACCAACGAACGTCCGGACCAATCAACTTAGGACCATTGAACCTTCGGAATACTGAACATTGCGGTTGTGAGTGGGGATGAATTAGTATCGATGCTCTGTTTATTAATCCTGCAGTGGTTCTATTTGAGCAGTCAAATTGCATTGTCTGGATAATTTTCAGTCGCTGACCAAGATAAAGTTTGCTGGTACCTGATTCGTCTTGAGCGATGGTAAGCAACGGTAATAGTATAAGTGCGGACGACACAGGACACCATCACAAACGATTAAAATTAGGATTGTTTCTGTTCTTTTTCTAACTACTTAATTAGTGAAAACTGGTAACTATAACATAGACTTTTATAACAAATAAAGAAAACGACTGGGTATCATATTCAAATAAAGCACTTTTATTAAATTAAATATATATAATAATGAAAATACAAACTCATATAATTTAAATTACAACACTGTGAATAATTGCTGATTTGTTAAGTTCATTTGCGGATTGAATGGTTGGTGTAGAAGCATCATGCTTGTTGGTCGAACTGGTAAATCTGTGCTTGGTGGAGAAGTCATACAGCTGGGCCATAAACCAGGAGAGCTAGTCTGTCTATAAAACTGAATATCTGTAGGATAGTCGGGTCTGGCTGTTGTCGGATTACTGTCTCTAAGTATGTCAGTGGCACATGATGACAGATCAACTGGCGGTGATTGTGTACTATACCAAAAGTTTGGTTCCCATGATATAGGTGTGGCCATCGGAGGGCTAGATGTTGGTTTGTAGTGTAAGCTGAAACAATAAGATATATTAATCACATTACATTTAATATGAATCTATGTCCTTTCCCTTTCCATAATGAGGTGAGGTTTGTGATCGCATGGTAGTTGGATTTACAGCTACCTATGCAATCAGTGCCTATCACCAATAAAATTGTGAGTTCGAATCCCGCTCATGGCGAGGTGTACTTGATACATCATTATGTGATAAAGTTGTCAGTGACTTGAAACAAGTTGGTGGTTTTTCCGAGTACTCCGATTTCCTCCACCAATAATTCTATCATTCACGGTATAACTGAAATATTGTTAAAAGTGGAGTTAAATACCATAGCTCTATTACCCCTTTCCATAATAATATAAGTGGAAACGAATTGTATAAATGTTCCTTGTTTTCTAATTGACCAATACACAATAATGCAGTTATATGTATGTACAAATATCTGTGTTTATCCTGATTACCCCTTGCATATCATCAAACTTTTCTTCTAAATGAGTTTTATTCCGAACATTTATAGATTTTTAATGACTTCATCGAGATGGTTTGAGTGTGTTGTTTAGCATTAATATGAAATCTTGTTTTCTAAAAATTGGTTTGTAAAATGTCATACATGTATCTGTCTGGTTCTACTGTTAAACTATACCTTTATGTCTTTGTTGTGTATTTTGTATTTTTGCTGGTTTGTTTATTTTATCGTTGATTTTAAAAACAATCTCATTCGCAGAACACCACGTTCTGTATTTGATTTTTTAAGACCTAAAGCTACACGATAACTCTAGTTGTAATTCACTTACTTAGAAGATGGTCTTTTGTTGTCCTGAGAGCTGTTTTTGTTTCTGAATGGTGTTGATAGGACATGGTGCTTATTTTCCGTAATAATGTGTGACATGGGTTGTCTTTTGGAGTCTGTGGCACATGGTATACTTAGCAACTGTGGTCTGTTCTCTTGGTTGTATACTTGATTTCTCATCCAAGTCACTTGTGCATCCTTCGATTGTTTCTTAAATTTTGAGCGTCTGTTTTGAAACCATATCTGAAAATTTTAAAAAATACATACAGATATTTCTTGTATTTTGTTTTTTTCTGAGATTGCAATGTATTAATGATTAATCGCGTCTAATACAATGTCAATAGTATTGTGATCATTTCGACACAGTGAATATCCACCGAAAACTACAAGTTAAACTTATCATAATACTACCGGTGAGCTTATCATAATACTACCGGTAAACTTATCATAATACTACCGGTAAACTTATCATAATACTACCGGTAAACTTATCATAATACTACCGGTAAACTTGTCATAATACTACCAGTATACTTATCATAATACTACCGGTAAACTTATCATAATACTACCGGTAAACTTATCATAATACTACCGGTAAATGGATTTCTACTTTTCTTATTATCCAATATTTGATGAAAAGTTTATAATTTATGTATATATTAATTGTCAAAGTAAAATACTTCCTGCGATTACAAAACTATTGATAATGTTGTGAGGTTATTTTCTGCAGTCCAGTTATGAGTTGTGGCTATTGGTGTTTAACACTACTTTCAACAAATATGTCAGTTTCTGTCAGTTTGGTTGTGAGGAAATCGGAATACACGAATAAAATTATGGGACTTGTCGCAAGACATTAAAACCCTCTATCACATAAAGTGCTGTCCAGTACACCTTGCCCCGAGCGAAAATCAACCTCACTACGTCAGCGGCAATATGCACCGATTCCATGGTTAAATGAAAATCAAATTATCACCTATAACATACTATTGTTTTTATCAAACAGTGGTACCGTTTGGCCAGCCTAAAACAGGACTAAAAAATTAATTAAAAATCAACAGTTCAACATATCGATTTTTTTTCTTCACACATTTATTCGTATATCATCTACCAACTCTGACAAATAATTTCAGAATGTTGACACTATTTTCCAAAAAGTTGCCCATTAGGTCTCTATGTTAAATATTTGTACCAAATGGGGATATGTGCAGAGGGAGTTAGTATGCTTGTTGTTACCAACTTCCAGTGTAAAACAATAACAACAACACATGTGGTTTTATTTCAATTTCACTGTCATGTGATTACTTAATTTGAATATGTCACCAGAAATCAAGCATGCATGAGATGTTCATTTCACTTTCAAGTGATAATAGGTTATTCTATAAACAAACCCAAAGATTTTCACCCAAAGTTTAACTTTTTACATTTTATCGGAAATTATTTTAGAAATTTAAAAGTAAAAAGTATAAATGCAAGCCTTTGAATTTTAAATCTTTTTCTTTAGATTCTAAATAAAATCACTTTTGTTTTGGTGTTTTCTAAAGCCCAGTATTTGAACTCGAAGAACATGGTTATAAAGTAAGCCTATGTGTATTGACCAGAAATAACATGTAAATAGCAAATAGCCCATGCTTTGTGTATACTTTTAGAAAATGAAAACAAGTTTTATGTATGTTATTTAAGCATAATAAAAAAAACAAGTAATTAATATATATTTTTTTAAATATAAAAGAAAAAATATAAAATAAAGGTAGAAAAAAAAAATTTTTTTTTGTCTTTTCATAAATGAATATTTACAAATTAAAAATTATCTGCCCTTATTTAGAACTCTACCAATACTTATATAGAAAGGATAGTCATGCCTCTCAAAACTTCAAATGAAAAACAGGATTTAATACTAAAAGTGTTTGATTATTTTGAAGCCGAATCAAAATTGTCACTTGGTGAAAGTGAATTGAACATCTCATGCATGGTTGGGTTCTGGTGACATATTCAAATTAGGTAATCACATGACAGTGAAATGTAAATAAAGCCACATGTGTTGTTGTTATTGTTTTACACTGGAAGTTGGTAACAACAAGCATACTAGCTCCCTCTGCACATATCCCCATTTGGTACAAATATTTAACAGAGACCTAATGGGCAACTTTTTGGAAAATAGTGTCAAAATTCTGAAATTATTTGTAAGGGTTGGTAGATGATATACGAGTAAATGTGTGAAGAAAAAAAATCAATAAGTTGAACTGTTGATTTTTAATTAATTTTTTAGTCCTGTTTTAGGCTGGTCAAACGGACTTATATAATAGTTGTATTTGTTTATATATATACATTGTCTGTTTAATGTCAGTTTATGTTTGTATGTACATGTATTGCTATGCCCAAAAGGGTTTTATATGCAATAAAGATTGTTATTATATGCGGGCGAGTTGTTCCTCTTATGAGTTATATATTATACAGTATCTATTTCAAAATAAGACACACATGTTTGAAAATAAAGTTATTTTAACGGATATTCAGTTACGAATTATGTTTTTCGTATAAATTTAACTGACAAAAACACCCACCAAAAATACATTGAAATACCGGTAACTGAAATATTGTTGAAAGTGGTGTTTAATAACACATCCCCTAACCCAAATACATTGTAAATACACAACAAAAACCAACAAAAATTGCACTTCGCATATATATACATGGAACCTCATTGTGTGCTAAGGTTCCTTAATCAATGACTCCATTGAAAAAGATATGTACATGTATACATGTATTTACTTACCGATACTTTATCATTTGAAATCTCAAGCTTGTCAGCCAATTCTTCTAAGATCATAGAATCTGGGTATTGAGTGTTGACAAACACATGCTCCAAGATATCGAGCTGAAAGAAGAAAAAATGTAAAAGATTAGAAATCAAGGAGTTTCCAAACGCGACACCGATTAAAAATTGTAAATTCAAGAATGCCTGAAGTTTAGTGAAGTAAAGTAAATTTTATTTAAAGTCGGCACATTATATACATTTATTGGAATAACAATTTAAATATGTAAAAAAAAAAGTTTCGTTTTGTACATAAAATAAATAAATAAAAATATATTTAACAGTCAATTGTTAATTTGATTTTAATTCATTACTAACCTGTTCTTGTGTATATTTCGTTCTTTCTCTTTTAGAAGATTTTTTCAAGACCTTTGTAGTACCCATGTTGATCTAAAATAGAAATAAGAAAACCTTTTGTTATAAAAATCCATATCCGACACTTACATCTCAAAATGAGTTACAATATAATTATTGTCACCTTGTGTACATATATATCTCAATGTTTGTATTGAAATAAAAAAACAATTAAAAAAAAGATTAATTATTTATTATTATCATGGATTTACTTATACCATTCAGCTGATATATATATATCTGTTTTATATACAATTGTTAAGTTCTTATAATGACAACGGCATAAATAACTTGTGTCAAAGTTTGTTTCGCTCATTTAAAACTTCGAGCTAAATTAATTTGTTCAATACGTAAGCTAATAAATGTATCTCTGCTGTTTAATATTTGTAATAATATTGTATGTTATACTGTTATACAGTATATGTTTAAATGTTTAAAGTAATAAAATTATTTAATTGAATTACACTTTAGAGAAGATATGCAGGTTATAATTTGATTTTAAATTTTATTATTTTTATAAAACAATGCATACTATTTGAGTTAAATTTAAAATAATATATTATAATAAGAATGGACACGAATTACTTACATCAAATTGTTATTAGTCTCAAATATATCTTCACTGTTTGAAATCGTAATAAATATTTAGAGAAATTCAGAGAATTCTTGGTTTATATAGGGTTTTAAGTTATGTTTCTCCTTTGTCGGTTTCTTTTGATATCACCGATTTCTTCCAAAATTACGCTTTAGCAATATGTTTACAAATTGTTTTAATTAGATAAATTTTGATTAGATCTTAGCGGCAGCCCAAGCCATAAATTATTTCCAAAGGATAGCCCAAGCCGTGGCCTTCTTCACACAGCAGGATTTTACATTCATTAAAAAATGTTTATAAATATCAAACATATGTGAACTGTTTTAACTAATCAGTTGGTGCTTTGATCTGATAGATTATGAACCATATTTTTAATGAGTTTGAGGGTTAGGATTATTTTGATTAACGGGAACGTAGTCGCATGTAATTGTACATTTTTTGTATTTCAAATTCGTATAATGTGATACATTCTGTTCAAATTAAGGTTTGTAAATACTTTTTATCTGTTGGAAACATTTCAACACGAGGCGATATGGGTTGGTTATCATGATTGTGTCAGTAAACAACGAATTTCTTGCGTCAGGTTTCTATGTAAGTTAATTCGGATGGACGAAACCAGAACTGTTTCTAAAATTTGGCGATGGGCTTCACGAAGGCGAAAAGGTTGGAACCACGAAGTAAATAAAACTGTCCAAATTTTGAATATCCAAAACGAATTGAATGATTTAACTTTTAGTACCAAATTTATAATGAAAACCGTTAAAGAAAAGATTGATGTGCGTGACCAAGAAGAATGATATGATGAACTTTTTAACGATCGAGGAAACCAAAATGGGAACAAATTACGAACTTATAGACAATTTAAGCAAATCCGATGTACCGAAACATACGTCTCAAGACTGGTGCATAGACCATATCGACGTGTTATGGCTCTGTTCCGCGCCGGGTCACTACCGCTTGTCATAGAAACCGGAAGGGACGCCAGGCCGTGTTGTATTTTGTATTTGTATTTGTGTTGTATGTAATAAAAACTGGGTTGAAACTGAATAACATTTTCTTTTAGACTGTCCTCTCTATGATGATCTGAGATTGATTTTATTTTTACAATGGTCACAGTTTATTGAAGGTTTTAACTGTTTAATTTTAATCAGGATAAACAAATTATTCAAATAATGAATTGTGATGAAATACAGCCACTTTTATGTAAATGTGTGTTTGATTTTTACACTAGACGTAAATTGTTTTTAGTATAGAAATTAACTTTCAGAATGAATTTGCAATTGTTCTATTCCTTTTAATCACATGTTTAATGTTTCAACTTGAAGTTAATTAAAGGAAACATGATATTGTTGATCAATATTGAATATATAGAAATGCTTTATGTTTTTACTGAATTTACTTTTTTTTTTTTAGAAATTTTCAAATCTTATGAAAATGAAGTAAAATAGGTCTAAGAAAGAAAAAAAAAAGAAAATTAATGAGAAATGAAATAATATATTTGTTGAAATTTAATTTTAAAAAGTAATTAATAAGTGAGGTATCACATGCTATATTTAGTTAAAATTTAATGAAAATGAAGTAAAACAAGAACAATTATTTCTTTCATTTATATGTAACTTGACTTGTTAATTATAAAGATTAGTGAGAACAATCAAGCTTGGAGAGCATATTTCATGTGTGTTTATATAGGTTTAAAATTTAATAATAAATATTCATTATTATGTTTTCATATCTCATTTGTGCCTATATAGTTTTAAAGTTTAATAATAATTTTTCATTATGTTTTCGTATTTTATGTAATTCCATTTATGTAGAAAGAACAAAAAGACAATCAAATTTACCTTTATTTACCTGTGATTACCCTGATTGTTCATCCTTAATCCCTCTTAATTAGGAAGGCCAACATTCTGTCACACTCTCACATAGCCAACATTTTTTTCTTACCTGTACCTATATAAGATATAGAATGTTGGCCAAGTGAGATGACACCCTTTTTTTTCTACTTTTTAACATATTTATTATATATTTTTTCTGATATAGCTAAATGTATATTAGTATATATAAATGTGTCTCGTAAGTCAATTCTATGGCTGGGTATTGATTGTTTTATATTGTATATTTTGATATGTGTAATGTTATATGTACAATCAATATGTGACACAATAATAAACTAACTTATTATTATTATTATTATGTATTTGTTTATTTGAACATATCAGTATGTAATTAAACTAATATAGCGAAATCCTAAAATCACATAAAACATTAAACAAATAATTCTCAACTTCAACTTCAACTTTATTGAATAAACTCAGGCGCAGCAGATTGCGCTACAGGAGCATCAATTATTTACAAATAATTATTATAAGATGACAGAATGAGTAGATAATGTATACGTATTACACAAAAACAGATGATAGGTGATACACAAATTATTACGGTCAGAGGTTACGACTTGGGTCTACTCGACTCATGCTATATTTATTACCAGGCTAAGTGTGTTGTATAGTGATATATTTTAAAGTGGATTACGAATAAATTCTATCCCAATTAGTGGAAATATTTGAACAGTGTACATTAAAAACTACAGAAGTTTTACAATTTTTTGGAGGAACAATGGCAGGTGAGTAAGAACGGGTACCTATAAAGTGCGAAATGAAATAGAAACGAAACGAAACGAAACGAAACGAAACGAAATCAACGAAAACGAAACGAAATGAAACGAAACGAAATCAACAAAAACGAAACGAAATCAACGAAATGAAAACGAAATAAAACGAAACCAACGAAAGCAAAACGAAATCAACGAAAACAAAACGAAACAGAAAAATGGAAGAACAAATAATAGGAGCCTAAAAGAAATCAAACCTATTTTCACAATTACGATGCTAGACTACTTCCCACACATGTATGTCTTTCATCAGGAGAGGACAGGATTTGATCACCATTGAACAAGAATACTATGCATTTATTCAGCGGGAGTCTGTCCTTTTCATTTAGTGGCTTCTTTTAAATTTGGGAACCATAAGAGCAACGTCAAGTCTGTTGAAAGGAGAGGAATTAAAATAACAGAAGTGCAGTAGTTAAAGTTCACTAATAAATACCTCCGTCCGAGCAAAATTTAAAAGTGTGTCGGAGAGACGAAAAAGTGTGACGACCGGAGGGACAAACGAACGAAGGGACAGCAGAAGTCCTATATACCCCAATCTTATTTTGGTGGAGGTATACAAATCATATCAAAAATTAACTTTAGAAATTAAAAAAAAATCTACATACCATTTTCCCCTTTAATCCCTTTTCATATAAACCCCCCCAAATCATCCCTCCTCCAAACATTTTTCCGGTATTAATAAAATTTGGTACGGCACATATTTATATACCCCCCCCCCCCCCCCCCCCGCTATCCAGCGGGAGGGGGTATATAGTATATGTCCGTTTGTCCGTGAGTGTTTCCCTCACTGCCTATACAATTCCTCCTTAACAACTTGATGGAATTGAATGAATCTTACAGGAAATCTTTAATACCATATGGGAAGGTTCATTAATTTCATGAATTCTTTAGTACCAAATGGCATTGTGCACCTTCTATTTTTGTTTTCCCATTTTAACAGTTCTTGCTAAAATTTCTTCACTTTTGGATTTTGTCATTTAAGGCTATGTAATTGTCATACAAGGCTATACAATAGAGAGAGGATACTGTTGCGTTATCCATAACTCTTCCTAAACAACCGAATAGATTTCAATAAAACTTCCTAAAGACATGACCAAATGTGAAACTATAAAACAACTATCATATTCCCGACTTGGCACAGGCATTTCCCAAAGAAAATGGTGGGTCAAACCTCCCACTTGTATGACAGTCGTTAATAGTTTGCGAATAGGAAAATTTATGTAGAATACAAACGAAAAACGTAATAAAATCAGACGAATAATGAACCCTCAATATCCCAATCTATGAAAATACCCCCTCATATCCCCCATTTTTTTTCTATATGCCCACTCCAGAAACTTTATAATTCATAAATACTGACACACACACAAACACAAATAAAAATATGACATTTGAACTTCTGAAAGTTTGTCGGCAAGCAAACCCGGCTTGGATTGAGTTGCGGGTAATGTACGTGAGGAGTACTGTAACGGACAGACATGCAAGATGGGTTATAATTAATCAAAATTATTGTATTTAAAAAATCGAATTATCTTTTCTTTTTTTTTCTTTATTTCGTTTTGTCTTTTATTTTTTTCCTTCCATTTTCTTCATATCAGTCTATTTCGTTTTGCTTTCGTTGGTTTCGTTTCATTTCGTTTCCATTTCGTTGATTTCGTTTCGTTTCGTTTCGCTTCGTTTCGTTTTCGTTGATTTCGTTTCGTTTCGTTTCGTTTCGTTTCGTTTCTATTTCGTTTCGCACTTTATAGGTACCCGTTGGGCTTTGAAATTAGACCAAATATTTAGTTGTCACCACTTTTTTTTCACTATGATTTGACATTTTGACTTGATTTTGGTATGTGAGTGCATAGATGTCGCGCACGATCTTGCGACTCAAAGCCATTTTGATACTATTTTCTGATTTGAAAGCTACAATGCTCCTTAGGGTATAAAAAGACATCATCAAAGTGTATTCAATATTCATCGGGCATAGTAAAATAAAATTCTTTAACACATATTATGGTTATAACTAATATATACTAAAACATATAGGTCCCGATTTTCTGGTCTTAACGTTAATTTTGGTGCGCTAGACATAACAATGCCAAGCGATTCTACATCGGAAAACAACAGCGATATAACTCATAATTCTTCGCATTTTCTGTATTAAAACAGACACAAGACAAAAGTTCAAATACTACTGATTCTGATTATTGTTCAAACGTATTGTAAACCCCAACCGAAAAAGAAATAAATCGTTTTTTCTAGGTCTAGCGAATTTGTCCACCTGGGTGATCTTGACGTTTTCGGTGAAAAAGAGTAACGTCTAATAGACATGTATGCCACTTTTGACGTTATGCCACTGATCACCAATATCGTACGTGATGAGTGATGAGTTACCGATCAAGTTTGAATTTCGTTCCGATTGAATGATTTTGGGCTAATTTACGCACCTTGAACTTTTAACTTTGGCCAAATATTTAGTTGTCGCCACTTTACTTCACTATACTTTGAGATATTGACTTGATTTTTGGTATTTGGAATTACAATGATGAGTTACAGATCAAGTTTTTTTTGTTCCCACTGAATAATTTTGGCCAAATTACTGTCTTTGGATTTTAGAATTTTACATAGTATTCAAATTGTTCTTCAGAACCACAAATGTTCCTTAAGGGGTCCTGAAACATTGTTGTATCGTTTTGAAGCGATTAGAAATCAAAAATGCCTGCTCTGGCCACTGACTGGTCGAAACATTTGAAACTTCTTCTCAAGAAATACTGCATGTGAAGATACCAGACTTGTCGATAGTGTTCCCTCTACTGGCCCTCAAGAAGCATTGTTACTTCTCAGAGTGTTTCGATACCCAACATGGCCACCCGGCTTCTAATTGGCCGCTGAGACATTTTGACCTCCCCTACCACCCACCCCCCTCTCGTAATATGACATTAATTCTTAGGAGTTCACTGGTTATCCCCAACTATGTGGTTGGTGACAATTGTCAAATGTTTGGACAAACTTTGTCAGTGTTAGATAGTATAATGCTGTTGATAGAAATATACTATGTTTTCGATTTGGAATACCCAACAATGTATGTACAAATGCTGGGCATCATACAACACTGGGTTGTTGGTGATGCCTATACAGAACAGAAGCGTACGAATTTTATAAAATTTTCAGACATGCTGTCAAAATCGTCTGATAAGCCAGATATAAGTGAATAATCTTTGAAATTCTAACCTGTAGAGACAACATGCATAAAAAAAATTATAGATTTTTTTCATAACTGCATGTCTTACAAGTTTAACGAATATTACGAATTTCCGCCAAAACCTTGAAGGCGATCAGAGTTTTTATATTGTAAATAATTACAACTGATCCTTTCAATATTTGTATCATTATATATATATGTGTGTTAAATCGTCTCTCATAACTCAAAAGTGAGTGGCTTTTGTATTGTAATTATGTGTATTATTTTGTGTAATTGTTTCTCTTTTATTTGTACAAAAGGCGAGACATAGATAAAATATTGAATCTGAATCTGTCAAATGATTGGCAATAAATGTTTAGGCCACATTACATTGGGGCGGAATATGGCTTCATTAGAGGCATTCAATGGGGCGAGGAAAATACATACAATGGGGCGAAATTTACCTGTGAATTACCTGTAAACATAATGATACCTTTTTAATTAAGCAGTGCGTATGTGAACACTTTGTACATGGTTCATAACCTTCTGAACACATTATTTCAAATAACTATTTGTCTCCATACAAGATGGTCTTGCAAATTGTGAAAACCCAAATCCAGGTTCCATGTGTTTTAAAATGAAAACTAATATTTCGCTGTAATTTTTATTGTATTAAATAAAATGAAATTTTAAGATTTATTCTATCATATTGATGCAGCATTAAGGAGTATATTGTACAAATCATAATTTATGTCATACATTATGATACAGGCCATAATATAACCGAACAATTGTTAATTGTATTAATAATCGTTAAGTTTTAAACTTTAAGATTGGTATTTGTTGCTGCTTCGCTATAAGCATGCAGCAGAAAGGAGTATCTTGTACAAATCATAATTCATTTCATACATAGGTCATGATATAACTGAACAATTGCTAATTATATTGATTAAATCTTTAAATTTTAAACTTTAACATTGGTATTTGTTGCTGTTACGCTTATAAGCAGGATTCATCTCATACATGTATTATCATATACAACTTGTTAATTTTGTTTGCCACGATATACACCGTAGCTTAATATTAATTATAGTAATATAAACCGCCCCTTTTTATATTTTCTCATCCGCCCCAATGTATACATTTTCACCGCCTCATTGTATTGTTTATTGTCGCCCCATTTTATTAAAATCCGCTCCAACGTTGAACGTCGAATGTTTATACATAATATTGATTCGAGCTTATACCGGTGGTCTTCATTCCTTTCCTTAAACTTATGTCCTTGACAGTTGGTATTGCTGTATGGAGATCAAATAAACCATAGAGTTACGAAATGCTTTCTTAAAAGATATCAGTTTTGTTTTTATCATTATTTCGATGGGGCTTTATACCACTTTTATCATTTGTTGGTTATATTGTGACAATCTATTGTAGTAGAAGAGTCAGCCCGAGTTACTTATGGGAGAACTTCTTATCTTGACTAATTAAGCTGCTTTTGCAGAACCACTGATCTTGCTTAATTAAGCAACTAGCAAACTTGATCATAAAGAGTATAAGTTGAGTGTGCCCTTAATGTGATATTAAACTGGGACATTTACTCATTTGGATCGTTTATAGTTGCAGCGATCTATACAGATGGAAAAATACAGACCATTCAGATTTTTCACACGTGCGTTAAAATGTTCACAAGATTACTTTTAAACATGTTAATGTGTGAATTAAGTGTTGCACGGAATTTAAACATGTTAGTGTGAATAATTTAACGCATTAACATGCTTAAAAAATAACACTAATGTTAAACATAATTAACACCACTGTTTTGAAAAAAACACATTAACATGTAACAAAAATAACACCAATGTTAAAGATTTTTTACACTAGCATTCTCAAAATAACACTTTAACATGTGTATTAAGTGTTGCAAAAAGGTGTTAATAACAGCATTGAATTATTAACACTTGTTTTTACAGTGTGGTTTCTAAACGTTAAAATCATTATGAAGATGCAAATTGAAATATTTATATATATTTTGTCATATCTGAATAAACCAATGGAATGTTTTCATTGATTGCACCACATTGCCTGAAGGTACAACCTCTCTCACCGCATCGCATCAACTGTAATTATTCATAGAGAACAATAAAGACTTAACATACACAACGAGATGCATTGAAACACATGGGTTAAGGTTGGGAAACATTGTCTTGTATCATAGTTTAGAGTAAATGACATTTTCCACTTCCCTTCTTCGTTGGAGGAAGTATCACTGCCCGTATTGCTTCATCAAAAACAGTCTCAAGTCCTGTATGTGTTTTTGCTGAACATTCCACATACTTAACAGCACCGATTTTGCCTGCCATTGCAAGTCCTTGATTATATGAAACAAATGCAGGTCTTTTATCAGAGTTTTTACTTTTTACTGTCTCTTTATCATCACGAAGATCCATTTTAGTTCCTACAAGTATTGTTGGTGTGTCTGGACAATGATGTCGAATTTCTGGATACCACTGAAAACATTCAAAATAATGAAATATATAACTTGCAACTTAGTGAGTGAGTGATTGTTGTTTAATGCCAATTCAGCAATTTTTCAGCTAGAACAAGTTATTTTCAATGAGATGACGATGAAGTCCGCTTTGTTCTAGACCAACACGCTGGGTTGGATTTTCATAGTGCTAGCTCACTGAGACAACAGTCCACGGGTAGACATGTCGCTCCACTCGGACACATTATTCTGATTCCGAGTCTTTACTCTTTCTACTTAATGCTGCGTGCTTAGCGGAGAAGCAACAAACACAAATTTTGTAGTCTTTGATCCGTCAGGAAATTTGCAACTTAAATTAAAACAACAAATAAAACATTCAGCTGCACTATTAGTATATGTACTATTGAAACAGTCATGAATAAGGTTGCCTTAACAGTGATCATGGCGTTAAGAAAAATATCTGTTTAATGGATCCGAAACAGCAATGACATCTTGTTTGATTGATCTTACATTTTAAGAACAATTATATCTATATTAGATATATGTATTATTGATATTTACAGTTCTTTAATAATGTAATTATTAATAAAACTAAAGTTCTCCTCCCATGGACATATGTGGTCTTAACTGATTGTGGCTATCATTGTTTAGACCCTTTGGTTTACACCTCCCATGGACATATGTGGTCTTAACTGATTGTGGCTATCATTGCTTAGACCCTTTGGTTTACACCTCCCATGGACATATGTGGTCTTAACTGATTGTGGCTATCATTGTTTAGACCCTTTGGTTGTGATCTTAACTGATTGTGGCTATCATTGTTTAGACCCTTTGGTTTACACCTCCCATGGACATATGTGATCTTAACTGATTGTGGCTATCATTGCTTAGTCCCTTTGGTTTACACCTCCCATGGACATATGTGGTCTTAACTGATTGTGGCTATCATTGCTTAGTCCCTTTGGTTTACACCTCCCATGGACATATGTGGTCTTAACTGATTGTGGCTATCATTGTTTAGACCCTTTGGTTTACACCTCCCATGGACATATGTGGTCTTAACTGATTGTGGCTATCATTGTTTAGACCCTTTGGTTTACACCTCCCATGGACATATGTGGTCTTAACTGTTTGTGGCTATCATTGTTTAGACCCTTTGGTTTACACCTCCCATGGACATATGTGGTCTTAACTGATTGTGGCTATCATTGTTTAGACCCTTTGGTTTACACCTCCCATGGACATATGTGGTCTTAACTGATTGTGGCTATCATTGCTTAGATCCTTTGGTTTACACCTCCCATGGACATATGTGGTCTTAACTGATTGTGGCTATCATTGTTTAGACCCTTTGGTTTACACCTCCCATGGACATATGTGGTCTTAACTGATTGTGGCTATCATTGCTTAGACCCTTTGGTTTACACCTCCCATGGACATATGTGGTCTTAACTGATTGTGGCTATCATTGTTTAGACCCTTTGGTTTACACCTCCCATGGACATATGTGGTCTTAACTGATTGTGGCTATCATTGTTTAGACCCTTTGGTTTACACCTCCCATGGACATATGTGGTCTTAACTGATTGTGGCTATCATTGCTTAGACCCTTTGGTTTACACCTCCCATGGACATATGTGGTCTTAACTGATTGTGGCTATCATTGCTTAGACCCTTTGGTTTACATCTCCCATGGACATATGTGGTCTTAACTGATTGTGGCTATCATTGCTTAGACCCTTTGGTTTAAACCTTCCATGGACATATGTGATCTTAACTGATTGTGGCTATCATTGTTTAGACCCTTTGGTTTACACCTCCCATGGATATATGTGGTCTTAACTGATTGTGGCTATCATTGCTTAGACCCTTTGGTTTAAACCTTCCATGGACATATGTGATCTTAACTGATTGTGGCTATCATTGTTTAGACCCTTTGGTTTACACCTCCCATGGATATATGTGGTCTTAACTGATTGTGGCTATCATTGCTTAGACCCTTTGGTTTAAACCTTTCATGGACATATGTGATCTTAACTGATTGTGGCTATCATTGCTTAGACCCTTTGGTTTACACCTCCCATGGACATATGTGGTCTTAACTGATTGTGGCTATCATTGTTTAGACCCTTTGGTTTACACCTCCCATGGATATATGTGGTCTTAACTGATTGTGGCTATCATTGTTTAGACCCTTTGGCTAACACCTCCCATGGACATGTGTGTTCTTAACTGATTGTGGCTATCATTGTTTAGACCCTTTGGTTTACACTTCCCATGGACATATGTGGTCTTAACTGATTGTGGATATCATTGCTTAGACCCTTTGGTTTACATCTCCCATGGACATATGTGGTCTTAACTGATTGTGGATATCATTGCTTAGACCCTTTGTTTGTGGTCTTAACTGATTGTGGCTATCATTGTTTAGACCCTTTGGTTGTGGTCTTAACTGATTGTGGCTATCATTGTTTAGACCCTTTGGTTGTGATCTTAACTGATAGTGGCTATCATTGTTTAGACCCTTTGGTTGTGGTCTTAACTGATTGTGGCTATCACCCTTTGGTTTACCTGCTTTAAATTATTTAACTTTCCAATCTTCTGATTATGAGCGCACATGATGGAGGTTATTCCATAATAGATTAGTTCAATTTCCAGGACTGAGGGATACCTGTTGTTCAATTTCCAGGACTGAGGGATACCTGTTATTCAATGTTCAGGACAGATGGATACCTATTGTTCAATGTTCATCACTGGGGATAGCTGTCGTTTGTTATACTTACTTTTTGTTCTATATTCTGAAAACTTGTTGGACTCTCCAGCGAAAAACACAGAAGAAATACTTCCTGAAAAAAAGAATGAATTGGTTACAATTTCTCAATGAGTAAAGTTGCTGGGCGACCTTTTTGTGTGTATACCAATACGCTTTTCCTCCAAGCTATTTTACGGGTGTCACGTGTGAAGCAGGCATTGCTTATCCTTCGGGAGCACCTGGGTTCACTGCCGAATTTTAGTGGGGTTCATGTTGCTCCAGTTTTCCGTGTAATGTTTAGTAGATCGTCGTTCGTCCTTTTCTTTTTTTTTCTTTTGGCCATTGTATTGTCTGTTCTTCTACGATTTACGGCTTCTGATTATCTCTTTGATATCTTGTGGCCATTGTATTGCCTGTGCTTCTACGATTTACGGCTTCTGATTACCTCTTTGGTATCTTGTGGCCATTGTATTGCCTGTCCTTCTACGATTTACGGCTTCTGACTACCTCTTTGGTATCTTGCGGCCATTGTATTGTCTGTTCTTCTACGATTTACGGCTTCTGATTACCTCTTTGATATCTTGTGGCCATTGTATTGCCTGTCCTTCTACGATTTACGGCTTCTGATTACCCCTTTGGTATCTTGTGGCCATTGTATTGCCTGTGCTTCTACGATTTACGGCTTCTGATTACCTCTTTGGTATCTTGTGGCCATTGTATTGCCTGTCCTTCTACGATTTACGGCTTCTGATTACCTCTTTGGTATCTTGCGGCCATTGTATTGTCTGTTCTTCTACGATTTACGGCTTCTGATTACCTCTTTGATATCTTGTGGCCATTGTATTGCCTGTCCTTCTACGATTTACGGCTTCTGATTACCCCTTTGGTATCTTGTGGCCATTGTATTGCCTGTCCTTCTACGATTTACGGCTTCTGATTACCCCTTTGGTATCTTGTGGCCATTGTATTGCCTGTCCTTCTACGATTTACGGCTTCTGATTACCCCTTTGGTATCTTCAAACTTTCCTTACATCATACATTTGTATCTCTCCCCTATTGCATTGTTTTCTTCTTTTTTCTTCTTCTATTTACCGCCTTGATTATTTTGGATTATTTCATGATTATATTATTATACATTGTTTTATTCACATCATTATTACTATTATTTTGGATTATTTCATGATTATATTATTATACATTGTTTTTTTTACATCATTATTACTATTATTTTCATCTATTATCTATTCTCAGTAAGAATATTATTGCCGTCGAAGACCCTTATCAAGGGGGGAGGGGATGGGGTTTCTATTAACTAGCTTATTCCCGCCACATGTCTATGTATATCCAAAGCCATAACCTGGATTCCAAATGCCATGCGTGGTGGTGTTTTTTGTGGTAATTTTTTTAGGTGAATGGTTGTTGTTCGTTTTGTTAACATTGGTGGAATTGTTGACCATTACTGTTTAAACTTTTCTTTCATAATGTAACTACTACGACACTTGTCACCGATAAAGCGTTACGGTTTTCAGATCTCACTTGAGTCAAATATTGAACCAATCTCTTCATTATTATATATCAGACAAACTTACTGTTAGTGGATATGACAATGGACGGATTCTATCATAGTCTTCCTGACCAGCGGTGTCCCATAGACCCAGGTTGATGTATCTGTCAAACATTTTAACATTTACCTGATAGTTGTCAAATCTGAAACATAATACATTATACTTCGTTATAGCTTTAATATAGAAAAGGGGCCGTCGTGATCGTGATCGCATGGTAGTTGGATTTGTAACTACCTAATAGCAATCAGTACCTATCACCACTAATATTACGAGTTCGAATCCCGCTTAGACGAGGTGTGCTCTATACAACATTATGTGATAAAGTTTGTCAATGACTTGCAGCAGGTCGATGGTTTTCTCCGTGTACGTTCCTCCAACAATAAAACTGACTGCCACGGTATAACTGAAATATTGTTGAAAGTGGCGTTAAACACCATAACCTTAACCCTAATGTAGAAATTGTTTATAAGATCGATATCATTGCTTCCCTGTTTAATTAAAATTCTCTTTTTAACCTAGATGTGAATTACAAGGTCACAAAAACAAAACGTACAGTTGAAGCTGTCGTATGTTAGCTTTATTTATATTGTATACAAGTATCCAATTTGGTTTTCCTCTTTCTAAAGCATGGGACAAATATTAATCCCTGTTATATAATAAAGCTACCATATCTACATAAAATAAGACGCCATGACACAGCTGGAAAAAACCCTTGATAAAGTTGGCAATAAGCACCATCCATTCAATTAACATAAATTAATACAGAGTCAGGAGATGTTTTGTGTTTTGCTGCACTTCTTGGTAAGAGTGGCTTTGAGTGTGAGATTTTAATACCAGTAGTCGATTTTGTTTGTAACCTTAATCTGTGTATATTTTATTGGGCTCAATTATGGTTTATCAACTCGAGTGCAATAATAAATCATAAATTTAACCAAACCATTTTTACGATATGCTGTGCGACAGTTTTATATGTTTGTGAAGGATTGTCATTGTATGACGTACGCAGTTGCTGATGATTATGTACAAATATTATTGTAATAAAATCATAAATGCATGTATATAATTTAACCTCCATGTATTGAGTGTTTTATTTCAGTTTTTTGTCACTAGTTTTATTTGGTTTTCCAACCTTTCGACTTTGAGCGTACCTGATGAAGGTTATTCCAGACACGCGTCGTGTGCACTAAATTAGATATCAACGTTTTTATTTTTAACCCGTTTTTAAGTTTTCAAAAAGTCTAAGTTTTCCCTTTACTGCTATTATTTACATCAGTATTTTATATCAAATTGTACATGTACGAATTGTCTGAAATAATCGATTTACATGTACTAAATTGTGACATTTTAAGTGTGCAAAAAGAACAATTAAACTTAGAAAAGGGGGGTGCTCTCTTTTTTCTTTAAGAAATAAAAGGATGATCTTACATTGTTGGTACGTAATCTTCTGGAAATGAGTTAGTAGTATAGCTCATCAGAATGCATGTTTTCCCGACAGCACTGAAAATAAATATTGCATAAGACATAAGCAAAATACATATGCAAGTATTTTTAATGTACTTTTTGAAAGAGTTCTTTGAAGACACTGGAAGTCAAAATTTTTTTAACATCATATACACCTATTTAAATGTTCAAATCCAATCATTCACGGGAGCCTTAGTTAGATTTTATAGTGCTTGCTCACTGAACCAACAGTCTGCGGGTAGATATGTCGGACATGACTCAACAGACGGACTGCCGTACCCGAAACGACCAATCTAACGATTAGACAACTATTTGACAAAGTTAGATCACATTAATATATATAATTGTTAATAACTCAAACAAATGCTCGTGCAATTGAATGTGGTGCATTCTAATAAGACAAAACTATTACATGTAAATGGTCAAATGCAAAAATAATAAAGAAAGTATAATAATCAAAATTGACTACTCATTTCAAGATTTTTCTCAAAATTATCTGAAGATATCATGTAATAAAACATAATTAAAATAATTAATACATAGTTTCCTTTATGACATTATAATCAACTTACCCATCCCCAACCACAACACATTTAATTGACTGCATTTTATTTTCTATTATTGACACTTTTTAAATCTATGCACGTTTAAATACCAACAATATTTTATTTCTATATTTAAACAATTGCAAATTTCTATAAATAACTTTATCTATTCCTTTCTATCGTTATTTTTAGGAATGATTTTATCCAATCATAGGTCGTCAAATAAATGCAACATCGTATAAATAACTTTATCGATACCCGGATGTGACTACATGATATATAACTTGGCAAACCTTTAAATAATAATATGAGACAGGCAACCTGTTTGAAGGACGAAGTCCTCAAATTTCAATAATACGATGATCCGTACACGTTAGCCTCACCGGACGCAATTACGAACAATTTCGATGATATTGACCGTGGCATTTGACAATAAATTTGACCAAATTGATGAAGCTGATTGCATGTTCATATTTCAGATTAAACACCAATATTCCTTTTGAATCATAGCCCATATATTATTCAATGCATTGTTACGGGTTTTAAGCAGATTTCCATGACCCCGTTCTAGTCACTTTGTGACCTAGATCCGGACACAATTTAGAACGACATCATAATAACCTTTCTAGTGTAAATTATTTAATGACAACTGTTAAAATTGAAAGAGCATTCATTCATTTACGTTCACATATCCATTTGTATATAATACACATGACATACAAACCTTTCCTTTATTCATACCATAAATCTGTGCCAGTTTGCATTCGGAATTCCTTGGACTCTTCAATGAATAAGGTACATCATGGATTTTGACATTTTGGGATAGATCAAGGTAAGGAAAATGGGGGAGGGTCCGGTAGTCCGACGGCCCATTAGTCCGACAACCCATTAGTCCGACAGCCCATTAGTCCGAAAACCCATTAGTCCGACATGACAGTTCGTCATGGTGGGGGACTAAATTCTACATTGTATTACCATTTTTACTATTAGTTTCCTTTTCTGGTTTAGTTTCTTTCCTTGTAATAGTAGTCCCCGTCTTTATGGAAGTCTTCAGGATGTCAGTTAGTTGGGAAATAGAAAAATCGTACGCTCGGGTGGTACATACATGTGTACATGCATGTTTAATTACCTTTTGGGTCAGTTAGGAATGGCGACTACTATTACAAGGAACAAAACGAAACGAAACGGTTTGTTTCTCGTGTTTGTATGTAAATCATATTCCTTCGAATGCCTAATCAAGGAATTAGGCATAAATAGCAACACCTTTATTGAATTAGCAAGTAAACAATCCATGTTTTTGGTTTAAAGTAGCGGATCCAGAGGGGGTCTGCGGTTAATCCGTCGAATTTCAATTTCTGATCTCAATGCAAATGTGAAAATGCTTGCATTTACCGATGGGACGTGCGTCTATATAATGTTGCTACCATTAGGTTTCATTTTTGCTGAATGTATCGCTAAACATATGCATGTATTTGTTCCCTCTCCTTGTTACCCTAGCTCGACCCCTCAAGACAGTGGGCTTAACATGGCAGGTTTCTCAAAAGGACAGGTTTTGTCGAGATTAACATTTGATAGCGTCTGAATCTGAAAATATATTAAACCATCAATAACTGTTTGAAATAGCCCCATCCTATATACATGTAATATGAGAGCTCTAATTTGACCAGTTTCGCATATTTTTAGCTGAAAAAGGGAGAAAATTAACATAATGATAAAATCCATGGGGTCGCTTTGAGCAAAAAGGAGAGGTGTTGACACCAAGTACCTGTGTCGTGAACAAATGAGCTAATAGCAGTTAGGTTAATATACATATCCGTGTTAAAACGATATCGATGTTCGTGTCGTCATGTTACGCGACGGGTGCTGTTAACAAGGCAGGACTTGCTCACTCTTCCGGAGCACCTGAAGTTACTCCCGGTTTTTAGTGAAGTTCGTGTTGTCTGTTCTTTTTAGTTTTATGTGTAACGGATTTGTTATATGTGTCCCTTGATTTTCGATTTCCTGTTTAACGGATTGGTTGGGGTCCGTAGATTTATCCAAAAACAGCCCAAAACACCCAAAAACACCCGAAAAGCACCCCAACCACCACACAAACGAATTGAATCTTACACAAACATTTAAATAAACACAGAAATAATGAACAAATGTGAAATTTATGTTTGTATGTGTATTTATTCATTATTAATAAAAAAAAATACTGAAGAGTTAATCAAAGGGCGATAACTCAGCTTGTTATCCAAGATTATTCGGGGCAGTATAAAAATAGACAAATAATAAACAATACGCTTTACTTTATTGTTTTGTAATGGCAAATTGTACAAATTGTACGGCCACGGCTTGGAGATAATGGGCCGCCGGCAAACGTCAATGGCAGGCCCGAAATATCTACACATAACCATTATAATATTCCAACAAATCATAATGTTCATATAAACCATATCCACATTATCCATGAAAATATCAAAATGCTGGCCCTGGGAACAGAAGCTCAGCCTATAAACAAATCAATTAAAATAACACAACATAATATGAATACTTTGTGTCGCTATTTTCGCTTTCCTCCAGCAGTGACGATAGATTTCACCTAGGGGAAGGACTCTATCTGAAAAATAAAATAACAACAGCAGAAAAACGAACAAAACTTCTTATTCATTCAGATTCCACCATTTTCTAGAAAATGGCCGATTTTACCGGGAAAATACATGCAAGTGCTCTCCATTAGTCACAAAATGGCAGATTATTTTGCATTTCCACTGCTGCTTTAATAACAAATATACCCCTTACTTCTTGGGGTAATGAAATGAAATTCACAGAGAAGATAGAAAAAGAATTAATTTAACAGCAATAATCACAATTTATAGCATAAATTGAACAGAGAATTAAATTAAACCAGTCAGAAAAATGAGATTGTCTGGGTAAAAAAAAACTGTCATTATTACAAATAGCATCAACAAAACTGTATTGTTACCACTCTGTGATAAAAAATGTGATTAAAATAAATTGAAATCAGTCATTAATTGTTTTACCAAAATATGTCGGTCTAATAGATTGTATTGACAAAAGCAAAAACACCAAATTCACTGGATTAAATACTTTTTATGTGGGTAAGCAAGTTTAATATTTGCATCAAATAATTAATTTTTAATACTTCAATTTCAAACTATTTAAAAAAAACCATCTTTTGAAATTTTTCAGACAAATCAATTACACTGAAAAAGCTAAAATACTGTACTTTCTTAATCTGGTTTACTTTTTAAGTTTGGTTGGCCTATGACAAAATCATGTGCCTTATTGAACTTTAACCGACTTTATGTGACGTCATACGACGCCATTTGGAAAAGGGAGGGTAAACAAATATGGGTCAGTATGTAATTATTATCGATCTTTTTTTCCATGGAACTTTACACATGTGAGCAAGAATAGATGAGGAACATAATTAAAAAGAAAAAATGTTTACTTTTCAAACATGAAAAAAATAATCAAACATTATCCAATGACTGACCGACTTATTGTCAGACGAGGATATGATGTCACAGCAAATTGTCATGTAATACCCGTCAAATTAAAGCGGGATAACTCTTGTTCAAATCTGTGAACAATCAAATGTTTGCGGGAAAAATTGTCCCGATTAGCTGTGGATAACTGGATTTATTCCTCATATGAATAAATCTTATTATCCAAGACTATTCGGGGCAGTATACAAATAGACAAATAATAAACAATAAGCTTTTATTGATTGTTTTGTAATGGCAAATTGTACAAATTGTACGGCCACGGCTTGGAGATAATGGGCCGCCGGCAAACGTCAATGGCAGGCTCGAAATATATACACATAGCCATTATAATATTCCAACAAATCATAATGTTCATATAAACCATATCAACAGTATCCATGAAAATATCAAAATGCTGGCCCTGGGAACAGAAGCTCAGCCTATAAACAAATCCATTAAAATAACACAACATAATATGAATACTTTGTGTCGCTATTTTCGCCACATGGTCAAACGCACGTTCCCAGTTGCTGTGTGATGGGAACTGAGTTCGACCACCGCCACAAATCAAATGGTGGTAGCGACACAATTTTCCCAAGCCGTAGTCGTACCTTCCCGGAATTAGTAAGCCCATAACAATACGAACAAAATATTAGAATGTATATTACGAAGTATTTTTAAAATTGCAAAATTTCAAAGGTGCTGTTAATTTGTGAAGTGTGAACTGAATGTTAAACAGAAAAATGGAATTGCCTAAACGGGAGAGGGATTCCAAGCCAAATTGGCTATAGATGTGTAATTCATACAACTCTACTTATATTAATTCCCAAGCTAAACTAATCAGCAAAATTGGCTCAATTCAAATAACTTGTGCTATACAACTCTGTCTTCAATAACAAATAGATTCCAAGCCAAATGGGCTATAAATATGCAATTCTAAACTAAACTATTCATCCAAGTTGGCTCAATTCAAATAGCTTGTGCTATAAATGTGTAATTCTTTCACAATACTGGGTCCAACTATCCATGCTTTAATTGTTTTGCCTATAATTCTTAGATAGCATTTAAATGCCAATTCCCAAGTATTAAGGTTACACAAAACTATCGAAGAGAAAAATAAAAATTAACTATGAATAATACTTACTTTCGAGTTAGAACCGACAAAATTACTTATAACCTGATATATTTCTTGTAGATCTTTGATTTCCACCTGCCATAGCATTTTATTTGGTTTTCGACATGCCATCGATGGCGCAACAACCATCTGATAATAACATAAGTTCATATCAGCTAAACATGTAATAATAATATAAGTACATATCGGCTAAGCATTTGAAATTAATATAAGTACGTATCAGCTAAACATCTGACAATAATATAAGTATGTATCAACTAAACATCTGACAATAATATAAGTATGTATCAACTAAACATCTGACAATAATATAAGTATGTATCAACTAAACATCTGACAATACTATAAGTATGTATCAACTAAACATCTGACAATAATATAAGTATGTATCAACTAAACATCTGACAATAATATAAGTATGTATCAACTAAACATCTGACAATAATATAAGTATGTATCAACTAAACATCTGACAATAATATAAGTATGTATCAACTAAACATCTGACAATAATATAAGTATGTATCAACTAAACATCTGACAATACTATAAGTATGTATCAACTAAACATCTAACAATAATATAAGTATGTATCAACTAAACATCTGACAATAATATAAGTATGTATCAACTAAACATCTGACAATAATATAAGTATGTATCAACTAAACATCTGACAATAATATAAGTACGTATCAACTAAACATCTGACAATATTATAAGTACGTATCAACTAAACATCTGACAATAATATAAGTACGTATCAGCTAAACATCTGACAATAATATAAGTATGTATCAACTAAACATCTGCCAATAATATAAGTATGTATCAGCTAAACATCTGACAATAATATAAGTATGTATCAACTAAACGTCTGACAATACTATAAGTATGTATCAACTAAACATCTGTCAATAATATAAGTATGTATCAACTAAGCATCTGACAATAACATAGATATGTATCAACTAAACATCTGACAATAATATAAGTATGTATCAACTGAACATCTGACAATAATATAAGTATGTATCAGCTAAACATCTGACAATAATATAAGTATGTATCAACTAAGCATCTGACAATAATATAAGTATGTATCAACTAAACATCTGACAATAATATAAGTATGTATCAACTAAACATCTGACAATAATATAAGTATGTATCAACTAAGCATCTGACAATAACATAAATATGTATCAACTAAACATCTGACAATAATATAAGTATGTATCAACTGAACATCTGACAATAATATAAGTATGTATCAGCTAAACATCTGACAATAATATAAGTATGTATCAACTAAACATCTGACAATAATATAAGTATGTATCAACTAAACATCTGACAATAATATAAGTATGTATCAACTAAACATCTAACAATAATATAAGTATGTATCAACTAAACATCTGACAATAATATAAGTATGTATCAACTAAACATCTGACAATAATATAAGTATGTATCAACTAAACATCTGACAATAATATAAGTACGTATCAACTAAACATCTGACAATATTATAAGTACGTATCAACTAAACATCTGACAATAATATAAGTACGTATCAACTAAACATCCGACAATAATATAAGTATGTATCAACTGAACATCTGACAATAATATAAGTATGTATCAACTAAACATCTGACAATAATATAAATATGTATCAACTAAACATCTGACAATAATATAAGTATGTATCAACTGAACATCTGACAATGATATAAGTATGTATCAACTAAGCATCCGACAATAATATAAGTATGTATCAATTAAACATCTGACAATGATATAAGTATGTATCAGCTAAACATCTGACAATAATATAAGTATGTATCAACTAAACATCTGACAATAATATAACTATGTATCAACTAAACATCTGACAATACTATAAGTATGTATCAACTAAACGTCTGACAATAATATAAGTATGTATCAACTAAACATCTGACAATTATATAAGTATGTATCAACTAAACATCTGACAATAATATAAGTATGTATCAACTAAACGTCTGACAATACTATAAGTATGTATCAATTAAACATCTGACAATAATATATGTATGTATCAACTAAACATCTGACAATAATATAAGTATGTATCAACTAAACATCTGACAATAATATAAGTATGTATCAACTAAACGTCTGACAATACTATAAGTATGTATCAATTAAACATCTGACAATAATATAAGTATGTATCAACTAAACATCTGACAATAATATAAGTACGTATCAACTAAACATCCGACAATAATATAAGTATGTATCAACTAAACATCTGACAATAACATAAATATGTATCAACTAAGCATCCGACAATAATATAAGTATGTATCAACTAAACATCTGACAATAATATAAGTATGTATCAACTAAACATCCGACAATAATATAAGTATGTATCAAATAAACATCTAACAATAATATAAGTATGTATCAACTAAAAATCTGACAATAATATAAGTATGTATCAACTAAACATCTGACAATAATATAAGTATGTATCAACTAAACATCTGACAATAATATAAGTATGTATCAACTAAACATCTGACAATAATATAAGTATGTATCAACTAAACATCTGACAATAATATAAGTATGTATCAACTAAACGTCTTACAATAATATAAGTATGTATCAACTAAACATCTGACAATAATATAAGTATGTATCAACTAAACATCTGACAATAATATAAGTATGTATCAACTAAACATCCGACAATAATATAAGTATGTATCAACTAAACATCTGACAATAATATAAGTATGTATCAACTAAACATCTGACAATAATATAAGTATGTATCAACTAAACATCCGACAATAATATAAGTATGTATCAACTAAACATCTGACAATAATATAAGTATGTATCAACTAAACATCTGACAATAATATAAGTATGTATCAACTAAACATCTGACAATAATATAAGTATGTATCAACTGAACATCTGACAATAACATAAGTATGTATCAACTAAACATCTGACAATAATATAAGTATGTATCAACTAAACATCTGACAATACTATAAGTATGTATCAACTAAACATCTGACAATAATATAAGTATGTATCAACTAAACATCTGACAATACTATAAGTATGTATCAACTAAACATCTGACAATAATATAAGTATGTATCAACTAAACATCTGACAATACTATAAGTATGTATCAACTAAACATCTGACAATAATATAAGTATGTATCAACTAAACGTCCGAAAATATTATAAGTACGATCAGCTAAACATCTGAAAATAATATAAGTACACATATCAGCTAAACATCTGCTATCAAGGTAAGTACATATCAGCTAAACATCTGTAAATAAGATAAGCAAGTATCAGCTAAACATCTGATAATAAGCGTAGTTCATTTCAGATAAGAATTGGAAAATAAGATAAGTACATATCTGATAAACACCTGAAAATAAGATAAAACATAAAAGCTAAACGTCTGATAATAACTTAGTATAATTATCAGCTAAACATCTGAAAATAAGATAAAACATAACAGGTAAACATCTGATAATAAGGTAAGTGCATATCGGCTAAACATCTAAAATAAGATAAGTTCATATCTACTAAACATCTGATAAGGTTAGTAGTTATCACCTAAACAGTAATGATCATCTAAAAATCTGAAATAATATAAGTACATACCAGCTACATGTATACATCTGATAGTAAGATAAGTACATATGATCTAAACATCTGAAAACAAGAAAAATACATCAGCTAGACATCTGATAATAAGGTTAGTAATCGTCAGCTAAACATCTGAAATAAGGTAAGTTCATATCAGCTAAACATCTGACAATAATACAAGTACTTATCAGCTAAGCATCTGATAATAAGATAAGTTCATATCAGCTACACATCTGATAATAAGATAAGTTCATATCAGCTACACATCTGATAATAAGATAAGTACATATCGGCTAAACATCTGAAATTAAGATAAGTACATATCAGGTAAACATCTGATAATAAGGTAAGTGCATATCGGCTAAACATCTAAAATAAGATAAGTTCATATCTACTAAACATCTGATAATAAGATAAGTACATATCGGCTAAACATCTGAAAATAAGATAAATATAAATCAGATAAAGATCTGATATTAAAGTTAGTACTTATCAGCTAAAGATCTGATCTGATAAGAAGGTACATTTATTATCATATCGACTAAACATATGAAATAAGACACTTCCTATAAGCGAAACATCTGAAAAAGATAAGTACATGTCCGTTTAACATCTGATAATATAATAAAGTAGGTACATGTCGGCCAAGCATCTGATAATAAGGTAATTTCATATCAGCTAAACAACTGATAATAAGAAAAGTACATATCAGCTAAACATCTGATAATAAGGTAAGTACATGTACATCAGTTTGCAAGAGAGGCTGCCGACCACTATAAATGGCAAGCCCCGTAAATCCATTTATCCTTATTAACAAATCCTTATATCCTTATAAACAAAATTTCTTATATACTTTATAAGTCCTTATATCTTTATAAACCATTGTGGTAAAACATCTGATAAAAAGGTAGGTTCATATCAGATAAACATCTGATAATAAGGTTAGTAATTATCAGCTAAAATCTGATAATGAGTTAGTACATATCAGTTAAACATATGTAAATAAGGTAAGTGCACATCAGTGAAACATCTGATAATAAGATAAGTACATATCAGCTAAACTTCTGATAATAAGGTTAGTACATATTAATTAAGCATCTGATAATCATGTTCTATGCACCATCTGTATAACACGTTATATACTGAAATTTATCTGGTATACCAATGTTATATACTGAAATGTATTGGATAATCATGGTACATGCAACATCGGTACACTACGTTATATGCTTGAATTTATATGATAATTATATTATATGCAACATCTACATATAAAAAAAAAAAAAAAAATAAAAAAAAAATAAAAAAAATAAAAAAAAATAAAAAAAAATGTACCATGTTATATACCGAAATTTATCTGATAATCATGTTATATGTCACATCGGTATACCATATTATATACTAAAAATTTGACAGATTATCATGTTTCTCCACCATGGGCAGTGTATATACCTTTTATATACTGAAATTTATCTGATAATCATGTTATATGCAACATCAGTATACCACATTATATACTAAATCATTTCTAACAATTAAATTACATGCAACATGTTATTGTGTAGTATGCTTAAATTTATACGGACATTGTAACATTAGTAAAACATTATATACTGAGTGAAACACCAACAGTTGTTTTGTCAATACCAATACGAAAAGAATGTGAGCACATTCTCAATTGACCTAAGATAAGATAAGATAAGATAAGTTTTATTTATAGTCGGCATATTTAAATAACAATACAACACAAGCCCTAGTGGGCTTTTGACCGACATAGTGGGCTTTTGACCGACACCTAATGTAATAGCACCATGTATTTTATTTTTATATTATTATTTTTTGTTGTTGTTGATTTGAATGACTGAAAATTGATTACATGTATTAAAGTGGTGAACCATCAAATTGACGAACAACACAAGCAATTAGATATAATACTTCTGCTTGTCTTAAGGCATTACAATATTGTTGATTTCCTGCATTTTTTATGTGCAAGACCAGATTCCATGTGCACAAAATACCAACACTACGCTTCTTATAATAGTTTATCCATGTGTATCTGTTAATTAAAGACAATCGTCGTTTTTTGCAGTAAATGTATACATGTACATGTACCCATATGGCTTATGTCACAAACTGATAAAGCACATGTCCGGCAGTTTTTTGCGCTTTTTTTTTTTTTTTTTTTTTAATACTGTGGCCGGACTTTGCAGGACTGTGATGTTTTAACATTGGCTTAGATAAGTAAGTGCATCATTTAATTTTAATATTATTATTCTATGCGTATGTGTGCGTGTATCACGCCACGAGGCGACATTTTTGCAAGCTGAACACGCCGCACGCAAGCGTCGCTACCAGTGTGAAAATACGTGTGTAGCCAGGCATTCATAATACATGTAACATGACAACAGTTATCTCGATCAATATACCGACTTAATATTATAATTAAAATACTCCCTGATATTTTAGAGAATTTTTAAAAACACAAAAACACTTTTCCCCTTGATCAAATTTTTCTGTGACCTTGCTCTTCGATTGCAGATTCAACTGCTTTTCCTATTAAAATAATATTAAATGTCAGTATACCGTATCTATATCAACATTATTTTCTCAGTATCTTTCTTTTAACTATCATTCTTATATTTTCTAACAAAGCACTGCTTTTGCAGTCACACAGTTTGCCTTAATGTGTCTTAATGTGCACTGCCTTTGCAGTCACACAGTTTGCCTTAATGTGTCTTAATGTGCACTGCCTTTGCAGTCACACAGTTTGCCTTAATGTGTCTTAATGTGCACTGCTTTTGCAGTCACACCGTTTGCCTTAAATGTCAACTGCTTTTCCTATTAAAATAATGTTAAATGTCAGTATACCGTATCTATATAAACATTATTTTCTCAGTATCTTTCTTTTTACTATCATTCTTATATTTTATAACAAAGCACTGCTTTTGCAGTCACAACGTTTGCCTTAATGTGTCTTAATGTGCACTGCTTTTGCAGTCACAACGTTTGCCTTAATGTGTCTTAATGTGCACTGCTTTTGCAGTCACAACGTTTGTCTTAATGTGTCTTAATGTGCACTGCTTTTGCAGTCACAACGTTTGCCTTAATGTGTCTTAATGTGCACTGCTTTTGCAGTCACAACTTTTGCCTTAATGTGCACTGCTTTTGCAGTCACACCGTTTTCCTTAATGTGCACTGCTTTTGCAGTCACAACTTTTATCTTAATGTGCACTGCTTTTGCAGTCACACTGTTTGTCTGTGATATAAAGTATATGAAATTTTTATCTTTGCCTGTGATATAAAGTATATGCAATTTTTATCTTTGTGATATAAAGAATATGAAATTTTGATCTTTGTCTGTGATAAAAAGAATATGAAATTTTTATCTTTGTCTGTGATATAAAGAATATGAAATGTTTACCTTTTTTGTCATATAAAGTATATGAAATTTTTATGAAATATCTTTGCCTGACAGTATTAATTGTGCTTCATTTATACCTATCTTAATGTGCACTGCTTTTGCAGTCACACCATTTTCCTTAATGTGCACTGCTTTTGCAGTCGCACCGTTTTCCTTAATGTGCACTGCTTTTGCAGTCACAACGTTTGTCTTAATGTGTCTTAATGTGCACTGCTTTTGCAGTCACACCGTTTACCTTAAATGTCCACTGCTTTTCCTATTAAAATAATGTTAAATGTCAGTATACGTATCTATATAAACATTATTTTATCAGTATCTTTCTTTTTACTATCATTCTTATATTTTATAACAAAGCACTGCTTTTGCAGTCACACCGTTTACCTTAATGTGTCTTAATGTGCACTGCTTTTGCAGTCACAACTTTTGCCCTAATGTGCACTGCTTTTGCAGTCACACCGTTTTCCTTAATGTGCACTGCTTTTGCAGTCACAACTTTTATCTTAATGTGCACTGCTTTGCAGTCACACCATTTTCCTTAATGTGCACTGCTTTTGCAGTCACACCGTTTTCCTTAATGTGCACTGCTTTTGCAGTCACAACTTTTGTCTTAATGTGGACTGCTTTTGCAGTCACACCGTTTTCCTTAATGTGGACTGCTTTTGCAGTCACACCATTTTCCTTAATGTGCACTGCTTTTGCAGTCACACCGTTTTCCTTAATGTGCACTGCTTTTGCAGTCACACCATTTTCCTTAATGTGCACTTCTTTTGCAGTCACAACTTTTGTCTTAATGTGCACTGCTTTTGCAGTCACACCATTTTCCTTAATGTGCACTGCTTTTGCAGTCACAACTTTTGCCTTAATGTGCACTGCTTTTGCAGTCACAACTTTTGTCTTCATGTGCACTGCTTTTGCAGTCACAACATTTTCCTTAATGTGCACTGCTTTTGCAGTCACACCGTTTTCTTAATGTGGACTGCTTTTGCAGTCACACCATTTTCCTTAATGTGCACTGCTTTTGCAGTCACAACTTTTGTCTTAATGTGCACTGCTTTTGGAGTCACACTGTTTTCCTTAATGTGCACTGCTTTTGCAGTCACAACTTTTGCCTTAATGTGCACTGCTTTTGCAGTCACACCGTTTTCGTTAATGTGCACTGCTTTTGCAGTCACACCGTTTGCCTTAATGTGCACTGCTTTTGCAGTCACACTGTTTGCCTTAAATGTCAACTGCTTTTCCTATTAAAATAATATTAAATGTCAGTATACGTATCTATGTAAACATTATTTTCTCAGTATCTTTCTTTTTACTATCATTCTTATATTTGATAACAAAGCACTGCTTTTGCAGTCACACCATTTGCCTTAATGTGCACTGCTTTTGCAGTCACAACGTTTGTCTTAATGTGTCTTAATGTGCACTGCTTTTGCAGTCACACCGTTTGCCTTAAATGTCCACTGCTTTTCCTATTAAAATAATGTTAAATGTCAGTATACGTATCTATATAAACATTGTTTTCTCAGTATCTTTCTTTTTACTATCATTCTTATATTTTATAACAAAGCACTGCTTTTGCAGTCACACCGTTTTCCTTAATGTGCACTGCTTTTGCAGTCACACCATTTTCCTTAATGTGCACTGCTTTTGCAGTCACAACTTTTGTCTTAATGTGCACTGCTTTTGCAGTCACACCATTTTCCTTAATGTGCACTGCTTTTGCAGTCACAACTTTTGCCTTAATGTGCACTGCTTTTGCAGTCACACCATTTTCCTTAATGTGCACTGCTTTTGCAGTCACACCATTTTCCTTAATGTGCACTGCTTTTGCAGTCACAACTTTTGCCTTAATGTGCACTGCTTTTGCAGTCACACCGTTTTCGTTAATGTGCACAGCTTTTGCAGTCACACCGTTTGCCTTAATGTGCACTGCTTTTGCAGTCACACTGTTTGCCTTAAATGTCAACTGCTTTTCCTATTAAAATAATATTAAATGTCAGTATACGTATCTATGTAAACATTATTTTCTCAGTATCTTTCTTTTTACTATCATTCTAATATTTTATAACAAAGCACTGCTTTTGCAGTCACACCATTTGCCTTACTATGCACTGCTTTTGCAGTCACAACGTTTGTCTTAATGTGTCTTAATGTGCACTGCTTTTGCAGTCACACCGTTTGCCTTAAATGTCCACTGCTTTTCCTATTAAAATAATGTTAAATGTCAGTATACGTATCTATATAAACATTATTTTCTCAGTATCTTTCTTTTTACTATGATTCTTATATTTTATAACAAAGCACTGCTTTTGCAGTCACACCGTTTACCTTAATGTGTCTTAATGTGCACTGCTTTTGCAGTCACAACTTTTGCCTTAATGTGCACTGCTTTTGCAGTCACACCGTTTTCCTTAATGTGCACTGCTTTTGCAGTCACAACTTTTATCTTAATGTGCACTGCTTTTGCAGTCACACCATTTTCCTTAATGTGCACTGCTTTTGCAGTCACACCGTTTTCCTTAATGTGCACTGCTTTTGCAGTCACAACTTTTGTCTTAATGTGGACTGCTTTTGCAGTCACACCATTTTCCTTAATGTGCACTGCTTTTGCAGTCACACCGTTTTCCTTAATGTGCACTGCTTTTGCAGTCACACCATTTTCCTTAATGTGCACTGCTTTTGCAGTCACAACTTTTGTCTTAATGTGCACTGCTTTTGCAGTCACACCATTTTCCTTAATGTGCACTGCTTTTGCAGTCACACCGTTTTCCTTAATGTGCACTGCTTTTGCAGTCACAACTTTTGCCTTAATGTGCACTGCTTTTGCAGTCACACCGTTTTCCTTAATGTGGACTGCTTTTGCAGTCACACCGTTTTCCTTAATGTGCACTGCTTTTGCGGGTCACACCATTATCCTTAATGTGCACTGCTTTTGCAGTCACAACTTTTGTCTTAATGGGCACTGCTTTTGCAGTCACATCATTTTCCTTAATGTGCACTGCTTTTGCAGTCACAATTTATGTCTTAATGTGCACTGCTTTTGCAGTCACACTGTATTCCTTAATGTGCACTGCTTTTGCAGTCACACTGTATTCCTTAATGTGCACTGCTTTTGCAGTCACACCGTTTTCCTTAATGTGCACTGCTTTTGCAGTCACAACTTTTATCTTAATGTGCACTGCTTTTGCAGTCACACCATTTTCCTTAATATGCACTGCTTTTGCAGTCACACCGTTTTCCTTAATGTGCACTGCTTTTGCAGTCACAACTTTTGTCTTAATGTGGACTGCTTTTGCAGTCACACCATTTTCCTTAATGTGCACTGCTTTTGCAGTCACACCGTTTTCCTTAATGTGCACTGCTTTTGCAGTCACACCATTTTCCTTAATGTGTACTGCTTTTGCAGTCACAACTTTTGTCTTAATGTGGACTGCTTTTGCAGTCACACCGTTTTCCTTAATGTGCACTGCTTTTGCAGTCACACCATTTTCCTTAATGTGCACTGCTTTTGCAGTCACACCGTTTTCGTTAATGTGCACTGCTTTTGCAGTCACACCGTTTGCCTTAATGTGCACTGCTTTTGCAGTCACACTGTTTGCCTTAAATGTCAACTGCTTTTCCTATTAAAATAATATTAAATGTCAGAATACCGTATCTATATAAACATTATTTTCTCAGTATCTTTCTTTTTACTATCATTCTTATATTTTATAACAAAGCACTGCTTTTGCAGTCACACCATTTGCCTTAATGTGCACTGCTTTTGCAGTCACAACGTTTGTCTTAATGTGTCTTAATGTGCACTGCTTTTGCAGTCACACCGTTTGCCTTAAATGGCAACTGCTTTTCCTATTAAAATAATATTAAATGTCAGTATACCGTATCTATATAAACATTATTTTCTCAGTATCTTTCTTTTAACTATCATTTTTATATTTTATAACAAAGCACTGCTTTTGCAGTCACATCGTTTACCTTAATGTCCAGTGCTTTTGCAGTCACACTAATTGTCTTAATGTGCACTGCTTTTACAGTTACTACTTTTCTAATAAAAACCTTCTCTTAAAATATTAAATGTTCCATACTTTAATTTGTTATCTGTTGTCAAGTCAGTCTGTTAACAATTCGCACTGTTAACATTTTGTATAACTCATTAGATTTTCCTATTATTATAATAATGTTAAATGTCAGTATACCGTATCTATATATAAACATTATTTTCTCAGTATCTTTCTTTTTACTATCATTCTTATATTTTGAAAGAATGCACTGCTTTTGTCTGAATGTGCTGTGTGCACTGCTTTTGCATTCACCACACTTCTTATAAAAGCCTTCTCTTGATATACAATTGTAATTGTATAACTCATTAGATTTTCCTATTATTATAATAATATTAAATGTCAGTATATCGTATCTATATAAACATTATTTTCTCAGTCTCTTTCTTTTTACTACAAAATGTATCATTCTTATTTTCTTAAATACTGCACTGCTTTTGCAGTAAGACCGATTGTCTTATCGTGGGCTGTTTTTGCTGTCATCCCAGTTCTAAACAAATGCTTCTTTTAATATATCAAATTTTCCATGATTTAATTTGTTATTTGTAGTCAGTATGTTCTAGTCAAATATTATTATTTATAGCAAATCTTTTCCTATTATTAAACCCATTCTAATGTTAATATGCCGTATTACCCATATAAACATTATTTTCTCTGTGTCATTATTTTTACTATCACTCCAATATTTTTAAAATAGAGCAATGCTTTTAAAGCCACACACTTGTCTTATTAATGTGCCCTGCTTTTACAGTCATTCTATTTGTCTTAATGTCCACTGTTTTTTGCAGTCACTCTATTAAAATTGCTATACATGTACATGTTTTTTGTTTAATATTTTGCAGATATTAATAACAGTGCCCATGATTTTAAATGGTCTAAGCAGATAACAAATCCCCCTGTGGCATACTTTCTTTGAATCTTTATATAAAAACAAATCAATGATATGTATACTACTGGGGGTAATATTCGACGGCAGAGAAAAATAGATGATTTACGAATGTATTTTTAACAAATTATCAACATGATTACTTCACAAGATGGATTATAGAATGTTAATGAAGAAACTTGTGACAATTACATTGCTTAATTATACCTAAGCAATGTGGTAAGTTTGTCTGAAATGACCATACTACACATGAGACACAAAATGATACATATTGAAAAAGAACCATCAACTTAAAAAATAAATCTAACTACTTTTGTAACTGTTGTACAGTGTGATATCATTAACATGTAGAATAAAGAGCATGCAGCTATGTATCTCTAACACAACAAATATAACTACTTTTGTAACTGTTGTACAGTGTGATATCATTAAAATGTAGAATAAAGAGCATGCAGCTATGTATCTCTAACACAACAAATATAACATGGTGTAAGTATCTTAAAATTAATTATAGGCTATGGATAGCCAACACATTCAGGATTGTAAATACATGGAGACCAACAAGTTCTACCTGATGGAAAAACAATATTAACTATGTATACATAGAGAAAAGGAAATAATAAATAACCATATCTGAAGTTTTCTACATATAATAAAGCTATGAAGTGTATTTGTAACTTCTGACTCAAATATTGTTCTTTCAATCGCTGGTCCAGTCTGTTTAGGATAAGAAGATCAAAACCGATAATATCTGTTAGAATATTATCTACCTGTACCTTGTTTTTGCTTTAAATGAAAACATTAGTGAAAAAAACACTGTGAAAATGTAACAAACTTCAAGTTACATCCAAGATAATTAATTAATTATAAAATCTGTGTATATAGAAGACTTGACATGTATATGAATGTGTAGCCTAATGTATCTTCTGTGTGCAAGCAATTAACTGAAACTCCTTGGTTTGTTTTTTTGGACGAGTTCATCTAAAATTTTGCAAGCTTCTTTTGCATGTAAAAACATCCACACCAAATTTTATGGTCTATGGGGAATTGGGTCGATATCCAATTGACATTGACATTAAAGTTCGTATGATTTCATATTGGTCAAAACTCATTTTAGGAAATCAGTCAAAAATTTCATCATTATCATACAAACTATTGTATATAAAAGATTTTCAAAATAAAAATGTTACATGTGCTTGGTTAAATAGAATTCGTTGTATTTTGAATGATTGTGGTATGTCATATATTTGGAACATGCAGAATTGTATTTCTGATAAATGGTTGAAATTAGTAGTTAAAAATAATTTAGTGGATCAATTTAAACAAACATGGACTTCAATGATTGAAAATTCATCAAAAGGGGATAATTATAAGTTATTTAAGCATGATTTAAAATTTGAAGATTATTTGGATGTATTAGATGATAAGGACAAATTCTTACTTGTTAAATTTAGGACTTCAAATCATAGGCTACCGATAGAAGTTGGGCGTTGGCGTAATATAAAAAGGGAAAATCGGATTTGTAACCTATGCAACGGAAGAAACTTAGGTGATGAATTTCACTATCTATTTGAATGTCCATCTTTGTCAAATGAACGTAAGAAGTATTTTGAACCACACTTCATAAATAGACCAAATATACTTAAGTTTTGTAATCTGATGAATTCAAAATCAGTTAGCGTTTTATGTAATATGTGTAAATATATCAGAATTATAAATATGAGGGTATGTCCTCCAGGTTGATCCACCTTCTATCTTTCTTTAAATGTACTAATATGTGTTATATTGTTGTTATCTCTGTACCTTTGTAAAATTGGTTATGAGAAATAAAGATATATATATCCTTAAACAATACATTTTGTAATTTAATACATTTGTAGCTGTATTATTACAATAATTTTTGCTATAGGAAATGTCAATCAATAACTCATTCAGCCATTGGTTACAGTCCATAAGACAAATACTGATGATGTAAAACTAATAATAAATATTTTTAAGGTTTTATAATAAATTTGTGTTGTGTTAAATCTATCTGACCATTTTGTCAGAACTTTACCATTTGCAACACCATATATATTTTCTGAAATGTTCAACCTTAACATTAATGAAAAATATACACTTAAATAATGTTATTATTGCATTTATTTACAATTATGTAATGGACATTTCAACCCCCAAACTATTTGTGCATGTCACTAACAATAACCTGCATTTCCAATGAACAATAGTCATGGATATTACTGTGTGTTTCATGTGAGAGGTGGTTGTTTATTTTGTTGATATTGGTGCAATTATTAATGCTTTCATGTAGAAGTGAAGCATTTGAAATTCAAGAGAATACTTTAAGGTTGAGACTGATACTAGTCACATGACTTTTAAGAATATTTAATAAAATGTGGTAATAATTATTAATTAGGTTTGCAGTATTTCTTACGAGGTATTTTGCTTTTTGAATTTTCTACATATGTTTTGTGCAAGTTCTCAAATTAAACTGAAATACAAATTTAATACAGTAATTTCTTGGCAATAATAGATTATATGTGTAAAATGCTATATGAAGCATTTCGTCAAGGGAGGTAATCATGTCTCAAATGATATTAGAATATGATGAGTTTTGCATGTTTTTGTTAAATATTGAAGTTTTTAATATTATGACCCCAGACTTTCCTTACACTTCTGAAAATGAAACAAAATGCACCATATTATATTTTTGCATGTTTTATTTTCATTTATTCAATGCCTTATTAAAAAAAGTGAAAAATGTGGACATTTTTCATGAAATTGACAAAAAAGGGTATATGTCAGGTTGTCTTTCTAAACCCCTAACTTTTTTTTTGCCTGGAAACATATTTTTATTTTTTAATGATATGTAGCATGGATATAAGTAATGTGATATATCTTTTTAAAAAAAAAATCATTGACACAATTTTTTTCTATTCCACTTTAAAATCATTTTTTTTTTTTGGATTTCACCAAAGCCAGTTAGAGGCTATATTGCCAAAAAAGGGAGCCATTTAAAAAAAAAATAAAAAAATTATAAAAATTTATGTCTTAGATATTCCAAAATATTCATTTATCATATTATACTTAGATAATTAAAAATAAATTATATGGTTTTTTTTGGGGGTACCTTAATGACACAGAGAAGTGAAAAAAATGAAATTTTTTTGGACTTCAGAGGGTGGTAATTCTTTCGGGGAATATTTTTAAAATAAGCCTGGTAACCTATTCTCAAATTTTGATATTTTGTTAGGTACATCCCAAAGAACAATATATATGAAATTCAAAAAAATTCATTGACTAGTTTTTTTTTGGCCCATAGTGTCCTTCTCCACCTTAAATAATTTTCAATCATTTCCTGGTGAGGAACATGTGGTAAACAATAGCATGGTTGCATCAATTCACAAAGATGGGAGGCTTGCGTCCATAAAAAAATAATTTAATCAGGCCAATTTTAATTGAAGTACCTGTGCCAAACTATGAGATAAACCAATCGTGTACATTTGGATGTTTGTGTTACAGGTATTGATTTAGCCTGTTTTGATTTTAAAATGTTTAGGTTTGTGTTGAAATTTACATGTATGTTTTTACTTTTATCAACATACATAGTATTTGGCAGTAATGAACTATACTTTGTCAGATAATCCTTGTTCTGGATTTCAATATCTCACATCTATTGAGTGTTATGTGATATCTAGTCATGTGCTGATGACCATCTTCTGTTTCCAAAAATATATTAATTAAAACTTTGCACATGCACAATCAATGACTAATCATGCATAGTTGCGTTCATTGAAATATCTACAATGAGGGAAGTACTTAACTAAGTCATTTCATGATTAGTTATTTATGTAATTATGGTATCAGACTAGATGCTCATCCGATGATACCAAATACTCATCTCAGCAGCCTTGAATGTTTCAAACAGCAACTTATAGCTATGCAGTGTGGCAGCCGGTACGAATGAGATATTATAAGAGTGAAATAACACTTTATTTATTTGGTCAAGTTTTACAAGGAGCTTCAATAGTGGATAATGAAAGACAAGTAGTGCATACTTATTGATTGTCTCAAGGGTGGATTAAGTCTTTCTATTTAAGACAAGTAATATCTAATTTTGCATTTGCTATGAAATATATCATGACAAGACAACCATCTTTACACCTTTCTCTTTTACTTGGTTATGCATGCACTGTTTTTTTTTCAAACAAGTTGTAATTTTTTTAGAAAAAAATTGTTATTCATATATCTAGTACATGTATAGTTAAACATTATCATGTGGAGTAACCATATTTGGATTTCAGATCAACACCATTTAAAATAAATCGTTCGAGTATAACTAAATGAAAATAATTATTAATTTAATTCTCCAATATGATCCTATATTAATGCCATGTCCTATGGTAGGTGTCATGTACGATTTATGATCGACACAAAAAACACATATTTTGTAAAGGACCATCAACGGAACACTTCAGCTATGACTGCTGTAAAATATTTTATAAATTTCAGGGAATACATTTTTCATTTAATATTTTGCCCTGTGGTGATGGCCTTCTTGGGTTAGGGGTTTAGTGTTTGATGCCACTTTCGCTCTCTTGGATTTTCTATGTGCAAAAAAAAATTAAATCTTGCAATGGATTATCCCATGATTATTCATGTACTGTTTGGGTTCAATAAATGGTATATATTATGAGATAATATTTTTGTCACAGCTAGTCATATGTTCCAACTATGTTGTGCAGAAAGGACAACTTTATATGTATATTTGATACACACACACAAATACACACACACATTTTGTAAACGACCAAGCCAAAAAAAAAGCACATTTCAGCTAATCTGCTTTCCAATATTTAAAATATTTCAGATAAGGACAATTTTAATAAAATTCCCCATGGTGTCCTATGTTATATTTGCCATGTGGTGGTGGCCATTTTTGGTAAGATTAGATCAAAATTAACTTATTTGAGGTTTAACATCAAAAGTAAACGTCACAGTGATGTCATTCTTATCAAGACACTGCCCTTGGAACATTTACATAAAAAATATGAAGGCACTGAGTATTAAGACAGAGACGATATGTAATTTTACACGTTTGCCAATAACTGGCCATGTTAAATTGTGGACCCTCAAGAGTATTACCCCATCAACCCTTGTACCTTCTTTTGTAACAGATTCAAACTCAATTTATACTAGAGGCTCAGTGGGCTGAGCCTGTGTTGCTCACCTTTCATTCTGCTATGAGGAAACATAATACAGAACCTTCCATAGGTGCTTCCCACCAAGTTTCGGTTCATTTGTCAAAGCGGTTTCAGAGAAGAAGATTTTTTTACAAATCAACCAATCAGAAACAAGAATCTGTGGTGGCCATGTTTGTTAACGGATCGGAAATATGATGATCTATGCAATTTATACTTGCATCACAATTACTGGTTCTTTAATCAAACTTGTTTTCACTATGCTCAAGTTTGGACACCCAGATCTCTGATCACATAGTCCCTGTGAGAAGAGTGTGAAGATACCAAAGGGACAATCAGAAACCGTATATCAAAGAAGAACAGACAACACAATGGCCAAAATAAAAAGTACTATATTCTTTGTACGAATCTAAATATACATTGTAACATTTCTATTGGAGGTTTGTGAGAACATTTTGTTTTTTAACATTACTTAATTTTATGACCCACAATATACCCTTCACAAGGAGGATCAACGTAACAAATCTTTTTCTCCTCTTCCCAAGGACCATCCATGACAAGTTTGGCTCCGATACCGGGATTCGGACCCGGGCCGTCTGGGTGAAAACCAGAAATCCTAACCTCTAGAACACATCGGACTTTGTAATAAAAAAAATTATACAAAGAAGAAAAAAAAACCAGGAAAAACAATTAAAAAAGTACCACTCATAAATTATTTCATCTGTTAAATAATATTAATTAACTTTCACATATTGTTCTGTATGGTAATTATGGAGTGTATATAAAATAATATATATCCAAACAATTACTGTATGTGTATACATAGCGACTATCCTGTTTAGGTCCTTTGGTTTTCTTGTGCCTACACACTTTCAAATTATTTCGTTTTCCAGCATTTTTACTTTGAGCTTTCGAAGGAGGGTTAGTTAAGAAACATATAAAGCGCACTAAATTTTATATCTAATGGTTTATTATAGAAGAGTCTTGCATGAAATGCATGTAATTGCTTCTTTTATGAAATGTAAGTAATTGTTTCCATATATTATTAAAGACCATCCAAGGTACAAATGTACATTCCATCCAGTGTCTTTCAAACGTTTCAGTGATTTCTGAGAATATGTATTTTTTATCCATACAATGTATGTCGTGTCCTATTTGAAACATTAACTTTTGTTAGCAATAAATTAATTTATACTTTACACACAACAAAGTATTATATGAAAAAAGTGTAAGGAAGTAATAACAAACATTTTTTTTATTTAATTAACTGATTGAGTAATTAATGAGGAATTCTTTTTAATATTGTTGCCCTTATGATATTTTTTTAAACTACTTAATGTGATCCTGAATTGTCCATTCATAAAAATTGATGCAACGTTTTGTACATGTACATGACATATAATCATAAATCAACAAACAAAAGTATTATATATAAAATAGTTAAGAGGTTCCAGAGAAAATAATTATCATTCTGTTATATACTCCTATGAAAAACTTCATGTGATATCATCACCTTCTTGGACGACTTCTAAAGGATAAAATCATACTGCGATACAAAACAAATGGACTGTACAAAGATTATTGAATGTATACTTTGGATTCAATAACACTAGAATAGCAGGAATGCTGTGTCATTCATATTTTAAATCAGGAACAAAAGGTTGTTTTTCTCAAACATGATTATGAAAAAATGTAGGTATAAAGAAAGCCATGCCACACTACATTTACAAAAATGTATATGGCAACCATGGAACTTGATTTTTAAAATGAAATGTCTTAATATTATGAGATTGCAACACTTTGTCATGTTTACTACCAATTAAAAAAATTCTGATAAATAGATAATAGAAACAGATGACGACAACAGAAAGTGTTGACAAAACTGGGTGCGTCTGTCTAACAGAGTTTTAGTAGTTCTTACCTTACCTTATCTTATGTTACCTTATGTTAATTCTGTCTGCAGCTCCTGTCTGGGCTCTATACATGATAGGCAGCTCTTCTTTATCATATCTCACAGCTCCCAGTTTTCCGGTATAAAGAAAGCCATGCCACACTACATTGTTGATTTCACCTTTTTCTTAAAGTATTTAATATCAAAATTTAATACTGAGATTTAGAAAAGTTTTAAGTCTAACATAATTGTATCTCAGGAACATTAAAAATATCTATGTACACAAATTATACAGAACTGTACGATTCATCTACATTTTGTATTTAGACACAGAGGACTATTTTAAACCTATAATATGAAGGAAAGCTAAACTTATTCATGAAATTTTAATCCTAAAAAGTATGTGGCATGACATTATTGTAAATCACTATTGGTTGTACAAAGATCTACAAACTTTATTTATGCAAAAACATTGCATATCATAATTATCAAGAAAGATTACAATAATGGCATTCAAAGTGATGTGTTTTTGTGTGAATAGTACATAATCATCTGTATTATGTTTTTAATAGCCAAAACAATAACATAATAATATACTCGTGCTTACTATACACTTTGCATAAACATAAGGTAGGCGTGTCAAAAGTAAGCATAAACAAACAATATGGCTGACAATTTAAATAACAAACAAAATTGATGCAGAATATGAACACACACCAATTAATTCCTTTGATTACCAATATTCTGATCAAATTACGCATATTCGATTGTATTTAAAACTACTATTAACGTATGCACATTTCGGATAAAATAAGATTATTAATTGTGCCTTATTTTGATATTATTTGATATTAACAAATGCTGTTAATATAAAATGGCATTTTACATGTAAATATTGCACACACCACTTGGATAACAGCTTAACAGATCAATAATCGTATATATAATTTATATAAATGTAAAGATAAATCATTTCTACATAACGTAATATCATCTATATATATTTGCAAACCTCATATTTTGGTAATTCTGATTTTTTCCCCCCTTCGGTCCGTAAATATTACTTTTTCGGAAAACGTCCAATATGGCGGTAATCAGGTCATTAAACAGGCCTGAATGAGTAAATTGCTCTGTGTCTTATGAAACAAAAAAAACGGTATTGTTCAATCTTGATGTGGGAGAGGATTTGTATAGACATATTTTGTGTCTATCCTTCTGATTTATCAGTGAAATATTTAAAATCTTTATCTCATCAAATTCATGTTTACATATATATATATTTTTTTTTTTCATTTTAAAAGATTGTGTTTTTATTTTAAGATTTTTTTTTAGGATGGAACTGATTTTAATGTGAATAAAATTACATGAAAATATGTATATTGTATTCTTGATATAGTTCATGTTTCATCTTAATAAAAGTTTGAAGATACCGAAGTGATCATCAGAAGCCTTAAAGCGAAGGACCAGACAACACAATGTTCAAAAGAAAAAGGACAAACATTTTTTTATCTACAAAACACTACATAGAAAACTAAAGCTTGAGCAACACGAACCCCATTAAAAACAGGGGATGAACTCAGGTGCTCCGGAAGGGTAGGCAGTTCCTGCTCCACACGTGACACCCGTCGTGTTATACAACCTCATTTTTATGGTCCCGAATATGCATGAATATTTGCTGCTTTTTGCTAAGCATAAACGATCCATCGTAGAATCATTTTATTTCATATCAAATTTTGTTGTTAAGTTAAAAAGGATTGAGAATGAGATAACCAAATCATAAAATTAACAAATATTTAGATCCTTCTTCTTACTCTTAGTAGGCCGCCTCTTCTCATATAATGAATAACGATACATATGAATGAGGAAATGATGATGGGTTAGGGTTATGGTGTTTAACGCCACTTTCAACAATATTTAAGTTATATCGTGGCGGTCAGTTTTATTCCTTGAGGAAACCGGAGTAATCCGGAGAAAACCATCTACCTGTCGGAAGTCAGTGACAAACTTTATTACATAATGTATCGAGTACACCTAACCATGTGGTGGATTCGAACTCACAACTTTAGTGGTGATAGGCACTGATAGTTGTAAATCCAACTACCATACGATCACGACCATGCTTGTCCCCTGCTTCAAGTATAACAGTATGGTCATAGTTTTTTTAATATACATGTATAATCTTTTGACATTACAGAAATAAGGCTTGTTTAAGTAAATAAATTACATTTAATGGGTCCAACCTCCGCCCAAGGCTTAAAGTAAAGCTGCTTCGGCACCTTTAAGAGGTTTCTATTTTTAGTAACAGCGACCACCTTGGGTGGAAGTTGGACCCATTAAATGTAATTTATTTGCTTATACAAGACTTATTTCTGTAATTGTCAAAAACTTATATGTTAAGAAAACTATGACCAATACAGTTATACTTTAAGCATGGGATCAGCGTGATCATGATCGTATGGTAATTGGATTTACAACTAGCAGCGCAATCAGTGCCTATCACCACTAAAGTTGTGAGTTCGAATCCCACTCAGGCGAGGTGCACTAGATACAACATTATATGATCAAGTTTGTCAGTGACTTGCGACAGGTCGGCTGGTTTCTCCACCAATAAGACAGACCGCCATGATATAAATGAAATATTGTTGTTTATGTAGTGTTAAACACTATAACCCCCCTTTCATCTTCTATGATAACGAATCAAAAAACATCTAATTAAAATATATCCTGGGTCAATATCATCATATTTTACAGTCTGTCTTCGATATAAATTACTCCTTCAAGGATACTGTATGTGATCTCTCAAAACATTAATTGTGGTCGTCATGTGTGATCGCCCATTGTGGGATTTCCTGCATGTTGTTCATCTATGCAAAATCTTTGTATCGCTTTATGGTATACACCAACATTGCAAATCAGTGCTTTATGACACACATGGAGCAGGTCAAGCTTATTATGGTCTTATTAATGGAAAGAAAATAAAATCGGCTGGATCTTGTAAAATTAGAATGGACATACTTTGGAATGTGGGGGAATTTTATTTATTTATCTTTTTTGTTTAATTTAGTACGTTTTTTATTTTGGAGAAATGTATTAATTTCGTAATTTCTACTTTCCATGTTCGGTTCCTGTTCACCTTAGCTACGCACACGTTTACACATTAATAATTACATTACTTCTGTTTTTCATTGAAATGTTACAATATGATTGGTTATGAAGTGGTCACATGATTATGAAAGAGATGTTTTACATCCCAATAAAGCTCAAACCCGAACTTGCACGTGTCTCCATGACGACGTCAGATGCAAACAATCAATGGCGTAGTAATTTCCAACAGCAAATAATCTAATACAAATAAAATTCATAACGAAAAATTCAACTATATTAAATTTTGGTGTGATTTAAATGTAATTATAAGAATTGAATGCATTTTGATAGTTTCATAGGCGTGTAAGCGCGCTTCATGCAAAAGATGTGCCTCGGTCCACGCGTTTACACGCCTATAAAACTACAAAAAATGCACTAAATCCTTAAATAACACGTTAAATTGGGTCAAAATTGTAGGCGGCTGTGATCAAAAGTAGTTCCGGCTAATCAATAAAAGTAGGTGTGGTCATTGATTTTCGCACTTCATTGTCTGATCAAGTGGTATGTTTCAAGTCACGTGAAGGCTTTTAAACCAATTAAATTGCCGGATTACAATGAAATGTAAGCATAATGTACGTATATACTAGAATATAATATACTCTCGTTTTAAGACAACTGCATTGTTTGCTATATATCTGTAAAAATGTTATTTATATGGTATATTTATTGTCTATATTTTTTTTCTCAACAAAACACTACAATTTCAGGGATAAGAAAATATACCAAAGGGGCAACCATCAACTGCAAATCGAATAAGGTTAGACAATACAGGGGGAGGGGGAAAGACAAACAATGTTAGACAATACAGGGGGAGGGGGAAAGACAAAAAATGTTAGACAATACAGAGGGAGGGGGAAAGACAAACATTTTTAGACAATACAGGGGGAGGGGGAGAGACAAACAATGTTAGACAATACAGGGAGAGGGGGAAAGACAAAAAATGTTAGACAATACAGGGGGAGGGGGAAAGACAAACAATGTTAGACAATACAGGGGGAGGGGGAAAGACAAACAATGTTAGATAATACAGGGGGAGGGGGAAAGAGAAAACAATATTAGACAATACAGGGGGAGGGAGGAAGAGAAAACAATGTTAGACAATACAGGGGGAGGGGGAAAGACAAACAATGTTAGATAATACAGAGGGAGGGGGAAAGACAAACAATGTTAGACAATACAGGGGGAGGGGGAAAGACAAACAATGTTAGACAATACAGGGAGAGGGGGAAAGACAAACAATGTTAGACAATACAGGGAGAGGGGGAAAGACAAAAAATGTTAGACAATACAGAGGGAGGGGGAAAGACAAACAATGTTAGACATATACAGGGGGATGGGAAAGACAAACAATGTTAGACATATACAGAGGGAGGGGGAAAGACAAACAATGTTAGACAATACAGGGGAGGGGGAAAGACAAACAATGTTAGACAATACAGAGGGAGGGGGAAAGACAAACAATGTTAGACAATACAGGGGGAGGGGGAAAGACAAACAATGTTAGACAATACAGAGGGAGGGGGAAAGACAAACAATGTTAGATAATACAGGGGGAGGGGGAAAGACAAACAATGTTAGACAATACAGAGGGAGGGGGAAAGACAAACAATGTTAGACAATACAGAGGGAGGGGGAAAGACAAACAATGTTAGACATATACAGGGGGAGGGGGAAAGACAAACAATGTTAGACAATACAGAGGGAGGGGGAAAGACAAACAATGTTAGACAATACAGAGGGAGGGGGAAAGACAAACAATGTTAGACATATACAGGGGGAGGGGGAAAGACAAACAATGTTAGACAATACAGGGAGAGGGGGAAAGACAAACAATGTTAGACAATACAGGGGGAGGGGGAAAGACAAACAATGTTAGACATATACAGGGAGAGGGGGAAAGACAAACAATGTTAGACAATACAGGGGGAGGGGGAAAGACAAACAATGTTAGACATATACAGGGGGAGGGGGAAAGACAAACAATGTTAGACAATACAGAGGGAGGGGGAAAGACAAACAATGTTAGACAATACAGGGGGAGGGGGAAAGACAAACAATGTTAGACAATACAGAGGGAGGGGGAAAGACAAACAATGTTAGACAATACAGAGGGAGGGGGAAAGACAAACAATGTTAGACATATACAGGGGGAGGGGGAAAGACAAACAATGTTAGACAATACAGGGAGAGGGGGAAAGACAAACAATGTTAGACAATACAGGGGGAGGGGGAAAGACAAACAATGTTAGACATATACAGGGAGAGGGGGAAAGACAAACAATGTTAGACAATACAGGGGGAGGGGGAAAGACAAACAATGTTAGACATATACAGGGGGAGGGGGAAAGACAAACAATGTTAGACAATACAGAGGGAGGGGGAAAGACAAACAATGTTAGACATATACAGGGAGAGGGGGAAAGACAAACAATGTTAGACAATACAGGGGGAGGGGGAAAGACAAACAATGTTAGACAATACAGGGGGAGGGGGAAAGACAAACAATGTTAGATAATACAGGGGGAGGGGGAAAGAGAAAACAATATTAGACAATACAGGGGGAGGGAGGAAGAGAAAACAATGTTAGACAATACAGGGGGAGGGGGAAAGACAAACAATGTTAGACAATACAGGGGGAGGGGGAAAGACAAAAAATGTTAGACAATACAGAGGGAGGGGGAAAGACAAACAATGTTAGACAATACAGGGGGAGGGGGAAAGACAAAAAATGCTAGACAATACAGGGGAAGGGGGAAAGACAAACAATGTTAGACAATACAGGGGGAGGGGGAAAGACAAACAATGTTAGACAATACAGAGGGAGGGGGAAAGACAAACAATGTTAGACATATACAGGGGGAGGGGGAAAGACAAACAATGTTAGGCAATACAGGGAGAGGGGGAAAGACAAACAATGTTAGACAATACAGGGGGAGGGGGAAAGACAAACAATGTTAGACAATACAGGGGGAGGGGGAAAGACAAACAATGTTAGATAATACAGGGGGAGGGGGAAAGAGAAAACAATATTAGACAATACAGGGGGAGGGAGGAAGAGAAAACAATGTTAGACAATACAGGGGGAGGGGGAAAGACAAACAATGTTAGACAATACAGGGGGAGGGGGAAAGACAAAAAATGTTAGACAATACAGAGGGAGGGGGAAAGACAAACAATGTTAGACAATACAAGGGGAGGGGGAGAGACAAACAATGTTAGACAATACAGGGAGAGGGGGAAAGACAAACAATGTTAGACAATACAGGGGGAGGGGGAGAGACAAACAATGTTAGACAATACAGGGGGAGGGGGAAAGACAAACAATGTTAGACAAAACAGGGGGAGGGGGAAAGAAAAACAATGTTAGACAATACAGGCGTAGGGGGAAGAAAAAACAATGATAGACAGTACAGGGGAGAGGGAAAGACAAACAATTGTGGACAATGCAAGGGGAGGGGGAAAGAGGGGAGGGGAAAGACAAACAATGTTAGACAATGCAAGGGGAGGGGGAAAAACAAACAATGTTAGACAATACAGGGGGAGGGAGAAAGACAAACACTGTTAGAAAATACAGGGGGAGGGGGAAAGACAAGCAATGTTAGATAATACAGGGGGAGGGGGAAAGACAAACAATGTTAGACAATACAGGGGGAGGGGGAAAGACAAACAATGTTAGACAATACAGGGGGAGGGGGAAAGACAAGCAATGTTAGACAATACAGGGGGACGGGGAAAGACAAACAATGCCAGACAATACAGGGGGAGGGGGAAAGACAAGCAATGTTAGACAATACAGGGGGATGGGGAAAGACAAACAATGTTAGGCAATGCAAGGTGAGGGGGAAAGAGAAAACAATATTAGACAATACAGGGGGAGGGAGGAAGAGAAAACAATGTTAGACAATACAGGGGAGGGGGAAAGACAAACAATGCTAGACAATACAGGGGGAAGGAGAAAGACAAACACTGTTAGACAATACAGGGGGATGGGAAAGACAAAGACTGTTAGACAATACAGGCGGAGGGGGAAAGACAAACAATGTTAGACAATACAGGGGGACGGGGAAAGACAAACAATGTTAGACAATACAGGGGGATGGGGAAAGACAAACAATGTTAGGCAATGCAAGGTGAGGGGGAAAGAGAAAACAATATTAGACAATACAGGGGGAGGGAGGAAGAGAAAACAATGTTAGACAATACAGGGGAGGGGGAAAGACAAACAATGCTAGACAATACAGGGGGAAGGAGAAAGACAAACACTGTTAGACAATACAGGGGGATGGGAAAGACAAAGACTGTTAGACAATACAGGCGGAGGGGGAAAGACAAACAATGTTAGACAATACAGGGGGAGGGGGAAAGACAAACAATGTTAGACAATACAGGGGGAGGGGGGAATGCAAACAATGTTAGACAATACAGGGGGAGGGGGAAAGACAAGCAATGTTAGACAATACAGGGGGAGGGGGAAAGACAAACAATGCTAGAAAATGCAGGGGGAGGGGGAAAGACAAACACTGTTAGACAATGCAGGGGGAGGGGGAAAGACAAACAATGTTAGACAATACAGGGGGAGGGGGAAAGACAAACAATGTTAGACAATACAGGGGGAGGGGGAAAGACAAGCAATGTTAGACAATACAGGGGGAGGGGGAAAGACAAACAATGTTAGACAATACAGGGGTAGGGGGAAAGACAAGCAATGTTAGACAATACAGGGGGACGGGGAAAGACAAACAATGTTAGACAATACAGGGGGATGGGGAAAGACAAACAATGTTAGGCAATGCAAGGTGAGGGGGAAAGAGAAAACAATATTAGACAATACAGGGGGAGGGAGGAAGAGAAAACAATGTTAGACAATACAGGCGAGGGGGAAAGACAAACAATGCTAGACAATACAGGGGGAAGGAGAAAGACAAACACTGTTAGACAATACAGGGGGATGGGAAAGACAAAGACTGTTAGACAATACAGGCGGAGGGGGAAAGACAAACAATGTTAGACAATACAGGGGGACGGGGAAAGACAAACAATGTTAGACAATACAGGGGGATGGGGAAAGACAAACAATGTTAGGCAATGGAAGGTGAGGGGGAAAGAGAAAACAATATTAGACAATACAGGGGGAGGGAGGAAGAGAAAACAATGTTAGACAATACAGGGGAGGGGGAAAGACAAACAATGCTAGACAATACAGGGGGAAGGAGAAAGACAAACACTGTTAGACAATACAGGGGGATGGGAAAGACAAAGACTGTTAGACAATACAGGCGGAGGGGGAAAGACAAACAATGTTAGACAATACAGGGGGAGGGGGAAAGACAAACAATGTTAGACAATACAGGGGGAGGGGGGAATGCAAACAATGTTAGACAATACAGGGGGAGGGGGAAAGACAAGCAATGTTAGACAATACAGGGGGAGGGGGAAAGACAAACAATGCTAGACAATACAGGGGGAGGGGGAAAGACAAACAATGTTAGACAATACAGGGGGAGGGGGAAAGACAAAGACTGTTAGACAATACAGGCGGAGGGGGAAAGACCAACAATGTTAGACAATACAGGGGGAGGGGGAAAGACAAACAATGCTAGACAATACAGGGGGAGGGGGAAAGACAAACAATGCTAGACAATACAGGGGGGAGGGGGAAAGACAAAGAATGCTAGACAATACAGGGGGAAGGAGAAAGACAAACACTGTTAGACAATACAGGAGGAGGGGGAAAGACAAACAATATTAGACAATACAGGGGGAGGGGGAAAGACAAACAATGTTAGACAATACAGGTGGAGGGGGAAAGACAAACAATGCTAGACAATACAGGGGGAGGGGGAAAGACAAACAATGCTAGACAATACAGGGGGAAGGAGAAAGACAAACACTGTTAGACAATACAGGGGGAGGGGGAGAGACAAACACTGCTAGACAATACAGGGAGAAGGAGAAAGACAAACACTGTTAGAAAATACAGGGGAGGGGGAAAGACAAACAATATTAGACAATACAGGGGGAGGGGGAAAGACAAACAATGTTAGACAATACAGGGGGAGGGGGAAAGACAAACAATGCTAGACAATACAGGGGAAGGGGGAAAGACAAACAATGTTAGACAATACAGGGGGAGGGGGAAAGACAAAGACTGTTAGACAATACAGGCGGAGGGGGAAAGATAAACAATGTTAGATAATACAGGGGGAGGGGGAAAGACAAACAATTTTAGACAATACAGGGGGAGGGGGAAAGACAAACAATGTTAGATAATACAGGGGGAGGTGGAAAGACAAACAATGTTAGACAATACAGGGGAGGGGGAAAGACAAACAATGTTAGACAATACAGGAGGAGGGAGAAAGAAAAACACTGTTAGACAATACAGGGGGATGGGAAAGACAAACAATGTTAGACAATACAGGGGGAGGGAGGAAGAGAAAACAATGTTAGACAATACAGGGGAGGGGGAAAGACAAACAATGCTAGACAATACAGGGGGAAGGAGAAAGACAAACACTGTTAGACAATACAGGGGGATGGGAAAGACAAAGACTCTTAGACAATACAGGCGAAGGGGGAAAGACAAGCAATGTTAGACAATACAGGGGGAGGGGGAAAGACAAACAATGTTAGATAATACAGGGGGAGGGGGAAAGACAAACAATGTTAGACAATACAGGGGGAGGGGGAAAGACAAACAATGTTAGATAATACAGGGGGAGGGGGAAAGACAAACAATGTTAGACAATACAGGGGGAGTGGGAAAGACAAACAATTATAGACAATACAGGAGGAGGGAGAAAGACAAACACTGTTAGACAATACAGGGGGATGGGAAAGACAACCACGGTTAGACAATACAGGGGGAGGGGGAAAGAGAAAACAATGTTATAAAATACAGGGGGAGGGGGAAAGACAAACAATGTTAGACAATACAGAGGGAGGGGGAAAGACAAACAATGTTAGACAATACAGGGGGAGGGGTAAAGACAAACAATGTTAGACAATACAGGGGGAGGGGTAAAGACAAACAATGTTAGACAATACAGGGGGAGTGGTAAAGACAAACAATGTTAGACATTACAGGGGGAGGGGGAAAGACAAACAATGTTAGACAATACAGGGGGAGGGGGAAAGACAAACAATGTTAGACAATACAGGGGGAGGGGGAAAGACAAGCAATGTTAGACAATACAGGGGGAGGGGGAAAGACAAACAATGCTAGAAAATGCAGGGGGAGGGGGAAAGACAAACACTGTTAGACAATGCAGGGGGAGGGGGAAAGACAAACAATGTTAGACAATACAGGGGGAGGGGGAAAGACAAACAATGTTAGACAATACAGGGAGAGGGGGGAATGCAAACAATGTTAGACAATACAGGGGGAGGGAGAAAGACAAACAATGTTAGACAATACAGGGGGAGGGGGAAAGACAAGCAATGTTAGACAATACAGGGGGAGGGGGAAAGACAAACAATGTTAGACAATACAGGGGGAGGGGGAAAGACAAGCAATGTTAGACAATACAGGGGGACGGGGAAAGACAAACAATGTTAGACAATACCGGGGGATGGGGAAAGACAAACAATGTTAGGCAATGCAAGGTGAGGGGGAAAGAGAAAACAATATTAGACAATACAGGGGGAGGGAGGAAGAGAAAACAATGTTAGACAATACAGGCGAGGGGGAAAGACAAACAATTTTAGACAATACAGGGGGAGGGAGAAAGACAAACAATGTTAGATAATACAGGGGGAGGTGGAAAGACAAACAATGTTAGACAATACAGGGGAGGGGGAAAGACAAACAATGTTAGACAATACAGGAGGAGGGAGAAAGAAAAACACTGTTAGACAATACAGGGGGATGGGAAAGACAAACAATGTTAGACAATACAGGGGGAGGGAGGAAGAGAAAACAATGTTAGACAATACAGGGGAGGGGGAAAGACAAACAATGCTAGACAATACAGGGGGAAGGAGAAAGACAAACACTGTTAGACAATACAGGGGGATGGGAAAGACAAAGACTCTTAGACAATACAGGCGAAGGGGGAAAGAAAAACACTGTTAGACAATACAGGGGGATGGGAAAGACAAACAATGTTAGACAATACAGGGGGAGGGAGGAAGAGAAAACAATGTTAGACAATACAGGGGAGGGGGAAAGACAAACAATGCTAGACAATACAGGGGGAAGGAGAAAGACAAACACTGTTAGACAATACAGGGGGATGGGAAAGACAAAGACTCTTAGACAATACAGGCGAAGGGGGAAAGACAAGCAATGTTAGACAATACAGGGGGAGGGGGAAAGACAAACAATGTTAGATAATACAGGGGGAGGGGGAAAGACAAACAATGTTAGACAATACAGGGGGAGGGGGAAAGACAAACAATGTTAGATAATACAGGGGGAGGGGGAAAGACAAACAATGTTAGACAATACAGGGGGAGTGGGAAAGACAAACAATTATAGACAATACAGGAGGAGGGAGAAAGACAAACACTGTTAGACAATACAGGGGGATGGGAAAGACAACCACGGTTAGACAATACAGGGGGAGGGGGAAAGAGAAAACAATGTTATAAAATACAGGGGGAGGGGGAAAGACAAACAATGTTAGACAATACAGAGGGAGGGGGAAAGACAAACAATGTTATACAATACAGGGGGAGGGGTAAAGACAAACAATGTTAGACAATACAGGGGGAGGGGTAAAGACAAACAATGTTAGACAATACAGGGGGAGTGGTAAAGACAAACAATGTTAGACATTACAGGGGGAGGGGGAAAGACAAACAATGTTAGACAATACAGGGGGAGGGGGAAAGACAAACAATGTTAGACAATACAGGGGGAGGGGGAAAGACAAGCAATGTTAGACAATACAGGGGGAGGGGGAAAGACAAACAATGCTAGAAAATGCAGGGGGAGGGGGAAAGACAAACACTGTTAGACAATGCAGGGGGAGGGGGAAAGACAAACAATGTTAGACAATACAGGGGGAGGGGGAAAGACAAACAATGTTAGACAATACAGGGGGAGGGGGGAATGCAAACAATGTTAGACAATACAGGGGGAGGGAGAAAGACAAACAATGTTAGACAATACAGGGGGAGGGGGAAAGACAAGCAATGTTAGACAATACAGGGGGAGGGGGAAAGACAAACAATGTTAGACAATACAGGGGGAGGGGGAAAGACAAGCAATGTTAGACAATACAGGGGGACGGGGAAAGACAAACAATGTTAGACAATACCGGGGGATGGGGAAAGACAAACAATGTTAGGCAATGCAAGGTGAGGGGGAAAGAGAAAACAATATTAGACAATACAGGGGGAGGGAGGAAGAGAAAACAATGTTAGACAATACAGGCGAGGGGGAAAGACAAACAATGCTAGACAATACAGGGGGAAGGAGAAAGACAAACAGTGTTAGACAATACAGGGGGATGGGAAAGACAAAGACTGTTTGACAATACAGGCGGAGGGGGAAAGACAAACAATGTTAGACAATACAGGGGGACGGGGAAAGACAAACAATGTTAGACAATACAGGGGGAGGGGGAAAGACAAAGAATGCTAGACAATACAGGGGTAAGGAGAAAGACAAACACTGTTAGACAATACAGGAGGAGGGGGAAAGACAAACAATATTAGACAATACAGGGGGAGGGGGAAAGACAAACAATGTTAGACAATACAGGGGGAGGGGGAAAGACAAACAATGCTAGACAATACAGGGGGAGGGGGAAAGACAAACAATGCTAGACAATACAGGGGGAAGGAGAAAGACAAACACTGTTAGACAATAAAGGGGGAGGGGGAAAGACAAACAATGCTAGACAATACAGGGGGAAGGAGAAAGACAAACACTGTTAGACAATACAGGGGAGGGGGAAAGACAAACAATATTAGACAATACAGGGGGAGGGGGAAAGACAAACAATGTTAGACAATACAGGGGAGGGGGAAAGACAAACAATGCTAGACAATACAGGGGGAGGGGGAAAGACAAACAATGTTAGACAATACAGGGGGAGGGGGAAAGACAAAGACTGTTAGACAATACAGGCGCAGGGGGAAAGACAAACAATGTTAGACAATACAAGGGGAGGGGGAAAGACAAACAATGTTAGACAATACAGGGGGAGGGGGAAAGACAAGGAATGTTAGACAATACAGGGGGAGGGGGAAAGACAAACAATGTTAGAAAATACAGGGGGAGGGGGAAAAATAAACAATGTTAGACAATACAGGGGGAGGGGAAAAGACAAACAATGTTAGACAATACCGGGGGAGGGAGAAAACAAACAATGCTAGACAATACAGGGGGAGTGGGAAAGACAAACAATGCTAAAAAATGCAGGGGGAGGGGGAAAGACAAACACTGTTAGACAATGCAGGGGGAGGGGAAAAGACAAACAATGTTAGACAATACAGGGGGAGAGGGAAAGACAAACAATGTTAGACAATACAGGGGGAGGGGGAAAGACAAACAATGTTCGACAATACAGGGGGAGGGGGGAATGCAAACAATGTAAGACAATACAGGGGGAGGGGGAAAGACAAGCAATTTTAGACAATACAGGGGGAGGGGAAAGACGAACAATGTTAGACAATACTGGGGGAGGGTGAAAGACAAACACTGTTAGACAATACAGGGGGATGGGAAAGACAAACAATGTTAGATAATACAGGGGGAGGGGGAAAGACAAACAATGTTAGACAATACAGGGGGAGGGGGAAAGACAAACAATGTTAGATAATACAGGGGGAGGGGGAAAGACAAACAATGTTAGACAATACAGGGGGAGGGGGAAAGACGAACAATGTTAGACAATACTGGGGGAGGGGGAAAGACAAACACTGTTAGACAATACAGGGGGAGGGGGAAAGACAAACAATGTTAGACAATACAGGGGGAGGGGGAAAGACAAGCAATGTTAGACAATACAGGGGGACGGGGAAAGACAAACAATGTTAGACAATACCGGGGGATGGGGAAAGACAAACAATGTTAGGCAATGCAAGGTGAGGGGGAAAGAGAAAACAATATTAGACAATACAGGGGGAGGGAGGAAGAGAAAACAATGTTAGACAATACAGGCGAGGGGGAAAGACAAACAATTTTAGACAATACAGGGGGAGGGAGAAAGACAAACAATGTTAGATAATACAGGGGGAGGTGGAAAGACAAACAATGTTAGACAATACAGGGGAGGGGGAAAGACAAACAATGTTAGACAATACAGGGGGAGGGGGAAAGACAAACAATGTTAGACAATACAGGGAGAGGGGGGAATGCAAACAATGTTAGACAATACAGGGGGAGGGAGAAAGACAAACAATGTTAGACAATACAGGGGGAGGGGGAAAGACAAGCAATGTTAGACAATACAGGGGGAGGGGGAAAGACAAACAATGTTAGACAATACAGGGGGAGGGGGAAAGACAAGCAATGTTAGACAATACAGGGGGACGGGGAAAGACAAACAATGTTAGACAATACCGGGGGATGGGGAAAGACAAACAATGTTAGGCAATGCAAGGTGAGGGGGAAAGAGAAAACAATATTAGACAATACAGGGGGAGGGAGGAAGAGAAAACAATGTTAGACAATACAGGCGAGGGGGAAAGACAAACAATTTTAGACAATACAGGGGGAGGGAGAAAGACAAACAATGTTAGATAATACAGGGGGAGGTGGAAAGACAAACAATGTTAGACAATACAGGGGAGGGGGAAAGACAAACAATGTTAGACAATACAGGAGGAGGGAGAAAGAAAAACACTGTTAGACAATACAGGGGGATGGGAAAGACAAACAATGTTAGACAATACAGGGGGAGGGAGGAAGAGAAAACAATGTTAGACAATACAGGGGAGGGGGAAAGACAAACAATGCTAGACAATACAGGGGGAAGGAGAAAGACAAACACTGTTAGACAATACAGGGGGATGGGAAAGACAAAGACTCTTAGACAATACAGGCGAAGGGGGAAAGAAAAACACTGTTAGACAATACAGGGGGATGGGAAAGACAAACAATGTTAGACAATACAGGGGGAGGGAGGAAGAGAAAACAATGTTAGACAATACAGGGGAGGGGGAAAGACAAACAATGCTAGACAATACAGGGGGAAGGAGAAAGACAAACACTGTTAGACAATACAGGGGGATGGGAAAGACAAAGACTCTTAGACAATACAGGCGAAGGGGGAAAGACAAGCAATGTTAGACAATACAGGGGGAGGGGGAAAGACAAACAATGTTAGATAATACAGGGGGAGGGGGAAAGACAAACAATGTTAGACAATACAGGGGGAGGGGGAAAGACAAACAATGTTAGATAATACAGGGGGAGGGGGAAAGACAAACAATGTTAGACAATACAGGGGGAGTGGGAAAGACAAACAATTATAGACAATACAGGAGGAGGGAGAAAGACAAACACTGTTAGACAATACAGGGGGATGGGAAAGACAACCACGGTTAGACAATACAGGGGGAGGGGGAAAGAGAAAACAATGTTATAAAATACAGGGGGAGGGGGAAAGACAAACAATGTTAGACAATACAGAGGGAGGGGGAAAGACAAACAATGTTATACAATACAGGGGGAGGGGTAAAGACAAACAATGTTAGACAATACAGGGGGAGGGGTAAAGACAAACAATGTTAGACAATACAGGGGGAGTGGTAAAGACAAACAATGTTAGACATTACAGGGGGAGGGGGAAAGACAAACAATGTTAGACAATACAGGGGGAGGGGGAAAGACAAACAATGTTAGACAATACAGGGGGAGGGGGAAAGACAAGCAATGTTAGACAATACAGGGGGAGGGGGAAAGACAAACAATGCTAGAAAATGCAGGGGGAGGGGGAAAGACAAACACTGTTAGACAATGCAGGGGGAGGGGGAAAGACAAACAATGTTAGACAATACAGGGGGAGGGGGAAAGACAAACAATGTTAGACAATACAGGGGGAGGGGGGAATGCAAACAATGTTAGACAATACAGGGGGAGGGAGAAAGACAAACAATGTTAGACAATACAGGGGGAGGGGGAAAGACAAGCAATGTTAGACAATACAGGGGGAGGGGGAAAGACAAACAATGTTAGACAATACAGGGGGAGGGGGAAAGACAAGCAATGTTAGACAATACAGGGGGACGGGGAAAGACAAACAATGTTAGACAATACCGGGGGATGGGGAAAGACAAACAATGTTAGGCAATGCAAGGTGAGGGGGAAAGAGAAAACAATATTAGACAATACAGGGGGAGGGAGGAAGAGAAAACAATGTTAGACAATACAGGCGAGGGGGAAAGACAAACAATGCTAGACAATACAGGGGGAAGGAGAAAGACAAACAGTGTTAGACAATACAGGGGGATGGGAAAGACAAAGACTGTTTGACAATACAGGCGGAGGGGGAAAGACAAACAATGTTAGACAATACAGGGGGACGGGGAAAGACAAACAATGTTAGACAATACAGGGGGAGGGGGAAAGACAAAGAATGCTAGACAATACAGGGGTAAGGAGAAAGACAAACACTGTTAGACAATACAGGAGGAGGGGGAAAGACAAACAATATTAGACAATACAGGGGGAGGGGGAAAGACAAACAATGTTAGACAATACAGGGGGAGGGGGAAAGACAAACAATGCTAGACAATACAGGGGGAGGGGGAAAGACAAACAATGCTAGACAATACAGGGGGAAGGAGAAAGACAAACACTGTTAGACAATAAAGGGGGAGGGGGAAAGACAAACAATGCTAGACAATACAGGGGGAAGGAGAAAGACAAACACTGTTAGACAATACAGGGGAGGGGGAAAGACAAACAATATTAGACAATACAGGGGGAGGGGGAAAGACAAACAATGTTAGACAATACAGGGGAGGGGGAAAGACAAACAATGCTAGACAATACAGGGGGAGGGGGAAAGACAAACAATGTTAGACAATACAGGGGGAGGGGGAAAGACAAAGACTGTTAGACAATACAGGCGCAGGGGGAAAGACAAACAATGTTAGACAATACAAGGGGAGGGGGAAAGACAAACAATGTTAGACAATACAGGGGGAGGGGGAAAGACAAGGAATGTTAGACAATACAGGGGGAGGGGGAAAGACAAACAATGTTAGAAAATACAGGGGGAGGGGGAAAAATAAACAATGTTAGACAATACAGGGGGAGGGGAAAAGACAAACAATGTTAGACAATACCGGGGGAGGGAGAAAACAAACAATGCTAGACAATACAGGGGGAGTGGGAAAGACAAACAATGCTAAAAAATGCAGGGGGAGGGGGAAAGACAAACACTGTTAGACAATGCAGGGGGAGGGGAAAAGACAAACAATGTTAGACAATACAGGGGGAGAGGGAAAGACAAACAATGTTAGACAATACAGGGGGAGGGGGAAAGACAAACAATGTTCGACAATACAGGGGGAGGGGGGAATGCAAACAATGTAAGACAATACAGGGGGAGGGGGAAAGACAAGCAATTTTAGACAATACAGGGGGAGGGGAAAGACGAACAATGTTAGACAATACTGGGGGAGGGTGAAAGACAAACACTGTTAGACAATACAGGGGGATGGGAAAGACAAACAATGTTAGATAATACAGGGGGAGGGGGAAAGACAAACAATGTTAGACAATACAGGGGGAGGGGGAAAGACAAACAATGTTAGATAATACAGGGGGAGGGGGAAAGACAAACAATGTTAGACAATACAGGGGGAGGGGGAAAGACGAACAATGTTAGACAATACTGGGGGAGGGGGAAAGACAAACACTGTTAGACAATACAGGGGGAGGGGGAAAGACAAACAATGTTAGATAATACAGGGGAGGGGGAAAGACAAACAATTTTAGACAATACAGGGGGAGGGGGAAAGACAAACAATGTTAGATAATACAGGGGGAGGTGGAAAGACAAACAATGTTAGACAATACAGGGGAGGGGGAAAGACAAACAATGTTAGACAATACAAAAGGAGGGAGAAAGACAAACACTGTTAGACAATACAGGGGGATGGGAAAGACAACAATGTTAGACAATACAGGGGGAGGGAGGAAGAGAAAACAATGTTAGACAATACAGGGGAGGGGGAAAGACAAACAATGCTAGACAATACAGGGGGAAGGAGAAAGACAAACACTGTTAGACAATACAGGGGGATGGGAAAGACAAAGACTGTTAGACAATACAGGCGAAGGGGGAAAGACAAACAATGTTAGACAATACAGGGGGAGGGGGAAAGACAAACAATGTTAGACAATACAGGGGGAGGGGGAATGCAAACAATGTTAGACAATACAGGGGGAGGGGGAAAGACAAGCAATGTTAGACAATACAGGGGGAGGGGGAAAGACAAACAATGCTAGAAAATACAGGGGGAGGGGGAAAGACAAACAATGTTAGACAATACAGGGGGATGGGAAAGACAAAGACTGTTAGACAATACAGGCGGAGGGGGAAAGACAAACAATGTTAGACAATACAGGGGGAGGGGGAAAGACAAACAATGTTAGACAATACAGGGGGAGGGGGAAAGACAAGCAATGTTAGACAATACAGGGGGATGGGGAAAGACAAACAATGTTAGGCAATGCAAGGTGAGGGGGAAAGAGAAAACAATATTAGACAATACAGGGGGAGGGAGGAAGAGAAAACAATGTTAGACAATACAGGGGAGGGGGAAAGACAAACAATGCTAGACAATACAGGGGGAAGGAGAAAGACAAACACTGTTAGACAATACAGGGGGATGGGAAAGACAAAGACTGTTAGACAATACAGGCGGAGGGGGAAAGACAAACAATGTTAGACAATACAGGGGGAGGGGGAAAGACAAACAATGATAGACAATACAGGGGGAGGGGGAAATGCAAACAATGTTAGACAATACAGGGGGAGGGGGAAAGACAAGCAATGTTAGACAATACAGGGGAGGGGGAAAGACAAACAATGCCAGACAATACAGGGGGAGGGGGAAAGACAAACAATGTTAGACAATACAGGGGAATGGGAAAGACAAACAATGTTAGACAATACAGGGGGAGGGGGAAAGACAAACAATGTTAGACAATACAGGGGGAGGGGGAAAGACAAACAATGTTAGACAATACAGGGGGAGGGGGAAAGACAAACAATGTTAGACAATACAGGGGGAGGGGGAAAGACAAACAATGTTAGAAAATACAGGGGGAGGGGGGAAAATAAACAATGTTAGACAATACAGTGGGAGGGGAAAAGACAAACAATGTTAGACAATACCGGGGGAGGGGGAAAACAAACAATGCTAGACAATACAGGGGGAGTGGGAAAGACAAACAATGCTAGACAATGCAGGGGGAGGGGGAAAGACAAACAATGTTAGACAATGCAGGGGGAGGGGGAAAGACAAACAATGTTAGACAATACAGGGGGAGGGGGAAAGACAAACAATGTTAGACAATACAGGGGGAGGGGGAAAGACAAACAATGTTAGACAATACAGGGGGAGGGGGAATGCAAACAATGTTAGACAATACAGGGGGAGGGGGAAAGACAAGCAATGTTAGACAATACAGGGGGAGGGGCAAAGACGAACAATGTTAGACAATACTGGGGGAGGGTGAAAGACAAACACTGTTAGACAATACAGGGGGATGGGAAAGACAAACACTGTTAGACAATACAGGGGTAGGGGGAAAGACAAACAATGTTAGATAATACAGGGGGAGGGGGAAAGACAAACAATGTTAGACAATACAGGGGGAGGGGGAAAGACAAACAATGTTAGATAATACAGGGGGAGGGGGAAAGACAAACAATGTTAGACAATACAGGGGGAGGGGGAAAGACAAACAATGTTAGACAATACAGGAGGAGGGAGAAAGACAAACACTGTTAGACAATACAGGGGGATGGGAAAGACAACCACGGTTAGACAATACAGGGGGAGGGGGAAAGAGAAAACAATGTTATAAAATACAGGGGGAGGGGGAAAGACAAACAATGTTAGATAATACAGAGGGAGGGGGAAAGACAAACAATGTTAGACAATACAGGGGGAGGGGGAAAGACAAACAATGTTAGACAATACAGGGGGAGGGGTAAAGACAAACAATGTTAGACAATACAGGGGGAGGGGTAAAGACAAACAATGTGAGACATTACAGGGGGAGGGGGAAAGACAAACAATGTTAGACAATACAGGGGGAGGGGGAAAGACAAACAATGTTAGACAATACAGGGGGAGGGGGAAAGACAAACAATGTTAGACAATACAGGTGGAGTGGGGAAGACAAACAATGTTAGACAATACAGGTGGAGTGGGGAAGACAAACAATGTTAGACAATACAGGTGGAGTGGGGAAGACAAACAATGTTAGACAATACAGGTGGAGTGGGGAAGACAAACAATGTTAGACAATACAGGTGGAGTGGGGAAAGACAAACAATGTTAGACAATACAGGTGGAGGGAGAAAGACAAACAATGTTAGACAATACAGGGGGAGGGGGAAAGACAAACAATGTTAGATAATACAGGGGGAGGGGGAAAGACAAACAATGTTAGACAATACAGGGGGAGGGGGAAAGACAAACAATGTTAGACATATACAGGGGGAGGGAGAAAGACAAACAATGTTAGACAATACAGGGGGAGGGTGAAAGACAAACAATGTTAGACAATACAGGTGGAGTGGGGAAAGACAAACAATGTTAGACAATACAGGGGAGGGGGAAAGACAAACAATGTTAGATAATACAGGGGAAGGGGGAAAGACAAACAATGTTAGACAATACAGGGGGAGGGGGAAAGACAAACAATGTTAGACAATACAGGGGGAGGGGGAAAGACAAACAATGTTAGATAATACAGGGGGAGGGGGAAAGACAAACAATGTTAGATAATACAGGGGGAGGGGGAAAGACAAACAATGTTAGACAATACAGGGGGAGGGGGAAAGACAAACAATGTTAGACAATACAGGGGGAGGGGGAAAGACAAACAATATTAGACAATACAGGTGGAGTGGGGAAGACAAACAATGCTAGACAATACAGGTGGAGTGGGGAAAGACAAACAATGTTAGACAATACAGGTGGAGGAAGAAAGACAAACAATGTTAGACAATACAGGGGAGGGGGAAAGACAAACAATGTTAGATAATACAGGGGGAGGGGGAAAGACAAACAATGTTAGACGATACAGGGGGAGGGGGAAAGACAAACAATGTTAGACAATACAGGTGGAGTGGGGAAGACAAACAATGTTAGACAATACAGGTGGAGGGAGAAAAACAAACAATGTTAGACAATACAGGGGAGGGGGAAAGACAAACAATGTTAGATAATACAGGGGGAGGGGGAAAGACAAACAATGTTAGACAATACAGGGGGAGGGGAAAGACAAACAATGTTAGACAATACAGGGGGAGGGGGAAAGACAAACAATGTTAGACAATACAGAGGGAGGGGGAAAGACAAACAATGTTAGACAATACAGGGGGAGGGGGAAAGACAAACAATGTTAGACAATACAGGGAGAGGGGGAAAGACAAACAATGTTAGACAATACAGGGGAGGGGGAAAGACAAACAATGTTAGACAATACAGGGGGAGGGGGAAAGACAAACAATGTTAGACAATACAGGGAGAGGGGGAAAGACAAACAATGTTAGACAATACAGGGGGAGGGGGAAAGACAAACAATGTTAGACAATACAGGGAGAGGGGGAAAGACAAACAATGTTAGACAATACAGGGGGAGGGGGAAAGACAAACAATGTTAGACAATACAGGGGGAGGGGGAAAGACAAACAATGTTAGACAATACAGGGGGAGGGGGAAAGACAAACAATGTTAGACAATACAGGGGGAGGGGGAAAGACAAACAATGTTAGACAATACAGGGGGAGGGGGAAAGACAAACAATGTTAGACAATACAGGGGGAGGGGGAAAGACAAACAATGTTAGACAATACAGGGGAGGGGGAAAGACAAACAATGTTAGACAATACAGGGGGAGGGGGAAAGACAAACAATGTTAGACAATACAGGGAGAGGGGAAAGACAAACAATGTTAGACAATACAGGGGGAGGGGGAAAGACAAACAATGTTAGACAATACAGG